>CM032447.1:158460902-158704752 GCA_019049505.1 Pachyrhynchus sulphureomaculatus | reverse complement strand
TACATGTGCTTTTAGTGTTCCGTATGGACCACTTATAAGATCACTTCGGTGTCTCTTCGTCCGTCCATCCGTTTGTCTGTCTGTCACACCCGATTTTTGTCCGAAACTGTTTTGACATAGAAAATTTAAATTTGGTACTAAAATAGGAATTGATGGCCTCATCAGGGCGTGTAGTTTTGAAAGCCAAATTTTTGACTTAAGGGGTTAGTTTTGGGGAGTGAATCAGAAGTAAAAAAAAATATAGCAGCAGGTCATCGACAAAGATGACAAATGAAAGCTTGTAAAAACACAAGTTCAAAAATATATATAATGTAATACTTGCGCATACTTTTCTTTGTATTATTTTTAAAAAATCGCTATCCCCCCCTTATCTCGTAAAGTACTGATCAAAAAATTTTGAAAAAATTCTGGAATATACTCTACGGGATGTAGATTGAACGAAAATTACCACCACCTTTAATAGGTCATCAGTTTTTCAGTAAAGATCGGATAAAAACTTTGTTGAAAACTCGTTTTTAGGTATGTTTTGTGTGAGGTCATTGATCATTTCCTACCTCCTTAACAATTTTTTTATTTTAAAAGCAATCAACATACAGAACAGTAATTGTTCAAGTCCAACTCGCACTTATTTTTATTATCCTCATTAATATAACGATTGTCCTACCGACAATGACAATGTATATTTTTTATTTTTCATTGATCTGCCAGGCACGATAACGCAACAATACAATGAAATAAAATAAGAATGGGATCAATTTCAGATTTGGTACATTTATGGTACACTTTTAGTACCTTGAAACAGCATGGAAGTCTGTTTTTTACAACCAACTACTAAAGGTTATCGTCGACCAGTGACTAGTTAAACATTGATAATGCCAAACCAGATTTGGTTAAACGTTTGCGACTTTACCAGTCAAAATAACATTGATCAGCCGATATTGCAAGTTAGCGATGTTCTTGAACTCTTATGACTGGAACAAAGAATTATTATTTTTCATATATATAGTAATAAAATTAGAGCATAAAAAAATGATTTTAAGATGCTTTGATTTGCATTTGAGATTAAGGTCTCCACATTGCCTGTCCCTCCCCTAAGTTTAATCTCCATTTATTAAATTAAAATTGCATTATCATTATGACCCTAACTATTCCAAAATAATTATTTAATATTATGTAATATGTTGTCATCTCTTCTCTTTCTATTATCTCTATTCAAGTCAATAATTGTATCATTTTTTTTTACTTTCAGCATTTACGATAATCACTCTTTTGTCGTTGTAAACCTAATAATTTAGGTAAACTATAATTGATTAATATCATTATTGATATAGGTACTAAATATATTATTGTAAATTTACTTAGGTTGTCAGGTAGGATTCTCTAATACCTATTGTAGTTATAAATTTTCAACTCTTTTCAAACAATAATTGTGAGTTAGTTTTTTAGATCTGTGGAACATTTCATCATTCTCCTCTATGTATAATCAATTTTAATACGGTTATACCAGGAATTTAAATATAATTAATAAACTTTTTGATGATATGTTAACTCAATAAATTTGTTGCAAATTTATGCGTGGGTCATAAAACTCATAGTCCTTCACCCTCAATTTTTATTCTATTTTTTTTTTTAAACGTTTAGGTGATGATATTTTCAATATACAATATTATATTGTCGAAAACAAAAGTCAACACAGTTGAAAATTTTAAATTCCATGGCAACGAGACCGGATCTCACTTTTGGATCCCTTTAATAAATCTAAGTGTAAAAGACAAGCAAATAGCTCTTACGAATTATAAGGAATTAAAAATCAAGTAGTTTTTATAAAATGTTCCCTGATTAAAAGAACATACCAGAGCGTGCCTCTGATCAGGGATTTATCAAATAATTTAATTCTTACAGAAATCACCGAAGAAATGGAATTCTTTGCCAACCAGTTTTTGATCAATTAGAAAATTCAACAAATACATAGATTAATCAATGTCTATAAAATTAAATATATTAGACTAGCTTCAATTATCAGCATTGATGAAATAAAAAACGTAATAAAAATTGAAATTTAAAAAGGCCACAAGGCTAGACAACTTGAAAACTTTGGCTATAAAAGAGTGTTACTTGAAGACAATGACAGACACGTAGTGAACATAATTCAAACTAATATTAAAAATAGTTCTTTCCTCAATTTTAGGAAAATTAATTTTGTTTCTAAATTAGGGCTGAACAGATCTGAACAGTTTATATAAACAAAATAATTTTTAAAGAGGCAGTATGATATCGTCAGATGAACTGTTTGTTTTTCTCTCAGATCATTGTACTGCACGTGAGACAACAAGACTGGCTTCTAATATTTTGAACAAGTCCAACAGACAATACTACCCCAACATTTCCTTAATATAACCAACGCCTTGACAAGGTCTAGCACGACGAGTTGATAATTAAACTAATCAACATTAACATACCTAACATTTTATTATAATTAATTTAATCTTTTTTGGAAAATACAAATATTTTAGCCCCAATAAGAAATACAAATTCAAGTAACAGAAAATTAAGGAGGAGCATACCGCAGAGTTCTACTCGGTCACACATTTAATTCAACTTGTATGTATACCAAAACGTTATCTAAACAGCATTTACTAATTTGCCGACTATACAGCAACGAAAATCATTGTGTCAAGACTACAACGCAATATAATCATCTAAAAATGGATATTCAATTGATAAATAAAATTAAATCTTAATATCAGCTCTGCAATATAATCCAACTATTCCAACTGTAGACTGCCGCCAACTAAAGTAAAAGTTTAAAACTAAGCTACTGATGCTCAAGCCAGTATGATTTAATCGAAGATAACGGAAAAAACAACACAAATAATATAATTACAGCCACATTGAAATAAACGCATGCTATTTACCCTTTGATTAACAAACGCCACAAAATTATTACAGCAATGAAAGTTTTGTTTTTTTTTTTGTAAAACCAATTTTAAATTTTGTGCTTATACATGGTGCAGAAGTTTACTACAAACAGAGTCATACAGAGAGACTTAAATACAAAAACAACAAATGAATTTTAAACAAAATTATCAGTAACTAGCTGCTACATCCACAACACTTTCGTAATACAGTCTTAAATGTTATATCAAAATTACAGCTCATACTTATTACCTCTACCTCTTAAAAACTAGAAATCTAGATTAAATATTTACTTCCTACTTTTCACCTTTTCACTAACTAATAAAAGTTCTGCTTATAAGAAACCCCAAAACAAACACAACTTTTAACCTAAATATGAACAAACAGATCCCTATAGTCCTTCAGCTTGACATATAAACACAGAAGATTTAGAAATACGAAATAGCAAGTTTCTCGATATTAAGTTTGGTATCTTCAAGAATATCGAAGGTTTTTTTTTAATTTATGAAAAAAACTTCACTTGTATTGGCTAAATACTAATAGTTATATTATTTATAAAACTATGTAACGCAGGTTCTAGCAATGGGTGGGGCAAAATAGCAGATATCCTTGAGATATATCACCTGGTCTCTTCTTCACTTTGACTTCGCTGGACCTTTTAAAAGAAAAATGTGGCTGATATTCTTGATTTTATCTCCACCGGTTAGGAAATTATACCAGTAATAAGGAACATCACAACATATTCTCCAAAAACCGTATTTGATAGTTTTAGATTAATATTAATGGTAACAAATGGTATACAACTTGACCAAATTCTGTGAAGACGACGGAATACCAGTGAAATGACACCATATCATCAAAAAATTAAATGGTGAGAGAATGCGCGTTACTCATTTCCAACTCACCAGTCTTACAAGCCTTCTTACCGAGATACCACAAGAGAAGCTACAGAGATTACCCCTAGTCAATTAACATTCGAACAAGACCAAGACATTTTAATCTACTAAAACCAAAAAAAAGTGTATTCACAAGTTTTTCAAAATAAAAATGACCAAAGAAACAAGGAGCTGTTTCACAATAATATTTTATGAAAATATTAACAATATTATTAAATAATCTTTCATTAAATTGTTCTTTTCTTGGACACATTGAACAACAAATCCATCATTTTGTTATGTATTATAAGAAACAGCAAAACAAATACACTTTCCGATTTAAATTGGAAATCAAATGAGCATCATTTGAATGTAGAAAATTACCCCGAAAGTTAAGTTCTTAGGTGAATCGGCCAAACAACAACATAAGGACGATACACAAGTACACAATTCAAATGAAATATATGCAAAGACGAGCCCAGATAAAACTGGATTTGTCAAATGTGAAGAGGAAATACTCCACTAAATAGGAAGCTTTCAGCGCGTTCTGTGGGCCAATGAAGTTATCCTTTTTGTCAAAAAGAAATGTGATAAAGTTATTTAGTGTCCGAGATATTGAATTTTCTTGTTCATTTTGCGTCCATTATTTAAACACTTGCGCCAAACTAAAATATTCGTGCAAAATACATAATAAATGTACTTTTTTTCGGTATAAGGGTATTTACTTTTGTAAAAGTATACCCTTGGCGTTAAAAATAAAAAAAAAAATAGCTGTAGCTACATAGACAAGATATTAAAATTTCAGTACATATATACTTTTTAAACCTGCTTTAATTTAAAAATATTACTGATTCAGTCAATAACAAAGTTTAACTTTAAACCTGATCTGGACAACTTGGGGTTCAAACTGACCAGAGCTTTAGTAAATCAACTAAAGAAGTACAAGAAAAAGAAAAAAGGGTACAAGATGAAGAAATTAATTCTTATTTCTGACGAAACTGATAATTATAATAAAAAAATTATTTTAGAATTCTTTAAAGTTTTGTTTCTTGATTTTTATTTTAAATTTTCTTAAAGCGATGCTATACTGACATTTCCAAATAAGATACAATACACATATGATCAATATATTATATAGAAATAAAACGTAAACCTGAAAATGACTCTGCTATGCAATGGTGTTTACACATATTAAGTTTGTGCTATAAGATGCTATCTTCGTCCTAAAGAGGTCTCTACAAAATATCCGGTGATTTTACAGGTCCGGCATTTAATTTTTGGTGATTTATTCTTATTATTTTGTGGTGGTGAATTTAGTATTAACTTTCTAATGAATATTACAGATTCTCTCTAATATTAGGCACAATGTAGCGTTTATATTTTGGAAAAGTTTTTTTTTTTATTTTATATTGCATTTATTCAGCATTTTTCTGTAAATTTTATATGCATATATATAGCATAAATATATATATAATATATAATTATATATATATATATATATATCATATATATATATATATATATATATATATATATATATATATATATATATATATATATATATATATACGCATATATGTTATATATATATATATAATATATATATATATATATATATATATATATATATATATATATATATATATATGTATACCATATTCCATTACATTTCCGGGTTTCAATCCGTTCGTCTAACAATGAATTTGCACGACGTTTCGCCAAAATCTCATTTGGCATTTTCAAGTGCTCTTGCTGTTACTGCTACTAACTAACAGTTAGCTTAGAGATTTTGGCGAAACATCGTGCAAATTCATTGTTAGACGAACGGATTGAAACCCGGAATTTTAATGTATTACATTCCCCCATCCGTGAAAACCTCTATTGTAACATATATATGTATATATATATATATATATATATATATATATATATATCTATATATATATATATATATATATATATATATATATATATATATATATATATATATATATATATATATATATATATATATATATATATATATATATATATATATATATATGTATATATATATATATATATATATATATATATATATATATATAATATATATATATATATATAGGAGCATGCAACATTGCAAATAACTATTGACGAGAACGTAAGTACCGATAATATCCGTTCCGAAAGGGGAGTACGTCAAGGGGGCACAATTTCACCAAAACTGTTCACCTTAGCGCCGGAAGATGTGTTTAAAAACCTGAAGTGGCATGACAAAGTAATTAACATAGATGGCGTACGAGTCAACCACTTAAGGTTCGCAGATGACATTGTCATTATTAGGGAGACAGTAGAAGAACTCGGAATCATGTTGCAAGAACCCATGAGGCTTCCTTAAAGGTTGGACTAGAAATAAACGGATATAAAATCAAAATAATGAGTCCCCGAGACATAGATATGACCGTTGTTAACCAGTTGCTCGAAAAACGTGTCCTCGAATATACATGTAGGACACAAGATCCGATTAGACAAAGAGAACCAAGATGCGGAAAACTCCAGAAGAACAAGTCTTGGAACGAAGTCACCCGTTATCCCAATTGAAACTACGGCACTAACTTGCCAGTCTTTTAACAAGATCCGAACCAGTTAGAAAGCAATGGAAAGAGCCATGATTGGAATAAGCCAGAAACCAAGATATTCGAGAAAGCGCAAAAGGACCGGATGTACTGGAAAAAAAAGCACTGCTAAGGTGGCATTGGGCCATATTGCGAGACAAGATCCGAATAGATGGACTAACGAAATGTTTCCATGGAGGCCAAGGGAGACCAAGAGAAATGTGAGAAGACCACAAAAGCTATGGCGAGACAACATCCACAGAATGGCAGAAACAAACTGGATGCAAGCTGCAATGGACAAAAAGGCATGGAAGGATTTGGAAGAGATCTACATTCAGGAGTAGATGAACATAGGCTGAGGAAGAAAAGATACTAACTGGTAGAATCCCCAATGTTGAAATGAGTTAAAGGTTAGAAGAACATAACTGAAAAGTTATAGTATATAACTCTGGATTGGTAGCCAAGAAGAAATCAAGAGAACATAAGATTTAGATGCTAATAAAAGATTTCCTCAGAAAGCTGAAACTATTTTCTGTCAGATTACTAGTCCGCAGCCACAGCTCTCGCAAAAATCAATGTCACACGTGTTCGACCACATATTTGAATTGTATGACTTCAAACTGGTGTTATAAGATTCGACTCGTCCCTACCGCGATTATATTCCCTTTCAAAATATACAGAACTTTCCATAACGCCTTATCTTCGCAAGAGCGCCTAAGTCGAATTGTTAAACAAGATATAAGCGATTATACTTGCTGTCTCGGAATCGATATGGTAAAATCATTTTTATCGTAAACTAAAATAAATATTTATTTGGAAAACTTTATTCATACACGGTTTTTAAAATATTGGAAAAAAAAAGATACAAATCACATTTCTAGAATAGTTTTTCAAGTGTTTACGCCTTCCAACAAATCTAAAACAGCTTTCAATATATTTTTGACTTCTTACATACGAGTTTCTTTGTATTTTAGTTTTCCGTCCATTAACCATTCGAAGTTCTGCATTATTCCTTTATTTCATAGATTAGCCTACCTATCAACAGAGAATCCTTCTACTTTTAGTTGTTTAGGTAATATAGAGAATTGCACAAGTGGACCTAAAAATATATCACATATAGCTAAAGTTCATACTAAGGACATATAACCAGTAAACAACGATAACAACCAACAGTATATGCAATTGAATTTTTAAATGTATGAATTTACAAATTTACACATACAAAATATAATACAATATTTAATATATATATGTTACAATATATAATATATTAACATGTACAATATATAATATTTGTAAAATATATAATACAACGACCGTATGCTGCATCCAGCGGCAAAGCGAAGGAATAGCCAAGGATCCCCTGCGAGTACGAATGTAGAAAATAAGGTCGTTTTAGAAACAGGGATTTTTTATTAAAAAAATAATTTTGGCTTTTAAAGTTTCATTGTATAAAAATTGTTTTTTGTGAAAAGTTCCCCCCTCCATAGTCATCGATTTTCTTTATTGTATTAGAAAGAAATTAAGCATATAAAGTTTCACTGTAAGCATATTTTACCGTTTTCAAATAAATTAAGCGTTATAAAGTAGTTTATTAAAAGACATGTGTCAAGGAAAATAGCTTAAATTCACTACGGGAAAACTCACCAAACCAAAAATGAACGGGTTAAAGTTTTCGGAATAAATAAAGGTTATTCATACATGAAGAAATGCCATTTTACTCTACTCGTTTAGGCAGTGCATTCTCTCATGACTTATTTTGGACAGAGTTTAGTACTATAATAGTATTTTTAGAATAATAAATTATTCCAACACATATGGGTTAAAATTTTTACTGAATAAGTGATGTGATTGCATATTGAAATATGAAACTTGAAGTGTAGTTAATTCTTGGAGTGCCAGCCCTTTGTAGTATTTTTTTACATTTTTCTAACTAACTGTTCAAAAATGTTACAGGGCTAGTAACCATCAAAGAAATATTATTTTGGTGTTTTCCGTTTAACTACGTATTTAAAGTACATAAAAAGGACAAAGCTCCAGTTCGAGTTATTATTCTGAAATAACCTGAAACAGTATCTTAGTTGCTCACTACTTTTTAAGGCACAAAATATTATATCAAATTTTCTAAATATCTAAAAAAAACATTCATTATCATCTCCCTCATGTAACTTAATAAGTGGTAGGAATCTCCCGAAGTCACTGCCAGACGTTTATCGGCTAGAATAGCTCTTCTAAATGATGTATTTTCCTTATTGATTTTTGATGTAATCAAATTCAGAATAACTTCAAAATCACAACTTTTAATTCGAAAAAAGTTTTTGAAACCAAATCCAGATCTATATTCGAGATTAAGTTGATCCAAATCGTCTAATAGTAAACCCTTCATCAAGTCACTCATTTCATATCGTGCTTTACTTCGAAGACTTGGACGTACCAAAAACCGTCGTTTGCACCATTCACGACGTTTTTCTTCACTGATAATTACAATTAAAGCAGCTGAAACGATTAGAACTTCCTCCTCAGTGATCATTATGAAGACTACATGCCAACACAGATATGGACGTCTGTTTTGTCAGTTGGCCCTGCCAGTTGACTTTGCCAATTGGCATGCTGCGACATAGTGTGGATTCGGCTTTTATGTGTGCAATACCAAGACAATCTATTATCAAATGTAAAATCGTTCTACGAATAGTTTTTTCTATAAATCATCTCGAATTTAAAAACAATTTTTTTTAATAACTTTAATACAATTAAACAGCATAAAATAATGAATTTTATTTTGAATGATGAAAGTTCTCTTTTATTAAGATTGAAACAAATGTTTAATTTATTCATATTAGTAAGTCAGTTTATGTGTCACAAGTGACACTTAAGTTGCGCATTCAATTTTACACAGACAATGTTGCCATCTACTAAGATTTCGACCCCGCAGATTCTCCAAAAGCCGTGTCAGCCAATTGATTCCATATTGCTCCTAAAATTCTATTCTGTGAGTAAATATTATTATGCCAAACCTATTATGGTATCCAACAGACATACCTCAAATTCAAGAAATAATGGAACATATTGCATATTGGTTTGTATTGTATATTAAGTTACATAACATAAACAGTATTTTGTGATACTACTCAGTATATATCACCACTACACCAAACACTTTATTTTTGCACTCGACGCGCGTTTCGCTAACCATGTTAGCTTCATCAGGAGCGATAATTGATTATCGCTCCTGATGAAGCTAACATGGTTAGCGAAACGCGCGTCGAGTGCAAAAATAAAGTGTTTGGTGTAGTGGTGATATATACTGAGTAGTATCATTGTGCCAAAGATTCCACATTCCCAACTTAGTATTTTGTGAAGCAAGAAAACATTAAGAAACAATATATAACATTAACGAGAACTAAAGATTTTTTTGTAAGTAAAAAAAAGAGTATGTATATTTATCATAAAACAAGAATGTAAGTAAAATATAAAATTACGAACCCATATGTCAGACCCTGGTGTATGATTTTTCTTTATTTTTACTACTATTTTTCTTATATTCTTTTTTGACAAAACTAAAAAAATTCAGTTTGAGTTTTTCGCACCGAAGTAACATCGTGGTTTTTCAAACATATACAGTTATTATAAAATACATATATTTATTATATTTTGTAAATTGATTCGGAAAATTATCCGAACATTTCGATAATACAATTTTCGCTATGACCTTATCAGTCAGTACTCCTAATTATTCGTGTTCAATTACTTACATTTTACAAATATTAAGTATTTTATATTGATTTTATATGATACTGTTTGTTTATTTTTAGAGTCCAACTTTTACATTCATATGATGCAACGTTTCACAAGTATGCTTTAACAAATACTTACTAATTTCTATATCTAAATTGATTGTTAACAACTATCGATTTTATATAACAAAATTATTTGTTTACACTATTCTGCTCTTGACATCACGCTTAGTTAAATTGTATTCCGTTGATGATGCTACCAAAGTTCTCAGCTTACTCGAATCTCTTTTATTTTTTTAGCTCATCATGACTTTACTATTATTATTTAATTTAACATACAGTTTTCGCTTTCCACCACAACAGCTAACAACTATGTTATAACTGCAAGACGTCACGATATATTTTAACACCTAGCTTAAGGTCCTCCTTCCATTTACACTTTTATATGTAACGTCTAGTTAAATTTTAAGTACCCGTTCCTATTATATAGGAAAGAACTTTTTAGTATTCCTTACGGAACACTTAAAGATCACTTCGGTGTCTGTCCGTCAGTCCGTCCGTCCGTCCGTCTGTCTGTCTGTCAAAACCGATTTTCTCCGAAACTATTTCACAAAGAAAGTTGAAATTTGGTACTAATATAGGAATTGATGGCCTCATCAGAGCTGTGTAGGTTTGAAAGTTAAATTTTGAGTTAAGGGGGGTGAAATCTGAAGTAAAAAAAAAAAATTTACGAAGTCATCGAGTGGGGTGTCAAATGAAAGCTTGTAAAAACACGAGTTCAAAAATATATATAATGTAATACTTGCGCACACGTCTCTTTGTATTATTTTTAAAAAATCGCTGTCCCCCCCTTATCCCTAAAAGTACTGCTTAAAAAATTTTGGAATATTCTCCGCAGGGTGTAGATTGAACGAAAATTATCACGAGCGCATTACCTTTAATAATTTATCTGTATATAAAATAAAACAAAAATTTGAAAGTCATCAGTTTTTAATAAAGATCGGAAACAAACTTTGTTGAAAACTCATTTGGGGTATGTTTTGTGAATCATGATCATTTTATACCTCCGTAACAAGAATTTTGATTTTAAAAGCAATTAACGTACGGAAAACTAATTGCACAAGTTCAACTTGCACTTGATCGGTTTTTTTTCTTCTTATTTGTGTTCATTGGTACCCGTAAAACCTGTTCATGGTCAATGGGAGCCTAATGGTTTAAGGTTTCGCAAATAATAAGAGCAGAACTTTCCTTAGCTAGTCTTAAGACCCATAAATGTCATTTGCCTACATTAACATGAACTAACGAGATCCTAGTCAATAAAAAATCAAGCTGGATATGGATCTATTGGGGCATGAAAACAGAACTGTTGAAATATTTACAAAATTTGAGAGACAAATAAATTTGTACCAAATTGGCTAGCAAGCTACATTTATCCAGTAAGCCTTCCTTGGTAGGAGAATAATCTTTTAGCTGTACAAAAGTATAAGTATCGCATAAACTAATCTATTATATGCTTTGGTGATGTACATTATTCATGCTTGTACAAACCTGCTGCATGAAGAAATGCACTTTTTTTTATGGGCGGAGCACATGTGCTGCAGGGAAATCCCTAAAAAAATGCTACAGGCGAACAGCGAACAGCTCTCTTCTGAATAGAATCCCACAAATACAGTGTATATTTGGGACCCGAGCCCCAAACATGAGAGCAGTATTCCTTGGTTAGTCGCTGGGCGACGGTAAACTCAGTTTATTGTCAACCAGAGACAATAAGCATTGATAATAATAAACGAGATGTATGTATGTATATATATATATTATATATATATATATATATATATATATATATATATATATTATATATATTTATAATATATATATATATATATATATATATATATATATATATATATATATATATATATATATATATATATATATATATATATATATATATATATATATATATATATATATATATAGGTTTAAAGTAAGAACAACTGGAAACAGACGAAAGTCCGTATCTCACCAGTCTACCCACCGTTCTCTTATTTGTCGAATCCATCCAGAGACGCGTTTCGCCGTATCACGGCTCATCAGTCGGGCTAGGATCTACAAACAAGAAAACAGAATTTTCGGTACTTAAGCCAGTACTGACGGCCAATAATAGTAAGATATAACGCCTACCTCGTAGGTGGCACTTTATTAGAGGGCTGACTCGCTGCAGCCATTTGCCGACAGAGTAGTTATATATACAGTCGGTCAAGTAAAAACGTGTGTGCAATAATTCATTTTTGATAGATGCGATTCTAGCAATTCAACAAAAAATCAGTAGAGGGAACCTTTGTCTACAACGCATTTTAGTAAAAGTATCAGTCGATTCTGTTATTTCGTCGAAATCACGTAAAATTCAAAATGACTCACTTTCTTGTGCGTTGGTTCGTCTTTTTTTGTTCCGATCCAAGGGCACATTCTGCGACCACTAAATATATTAAAAAGTCGGTATCGTTTGTGAAGAAATGGGTAAATCGTTTTAACAAAACGAACAATTTCAACGATTCGCCAAAACGTGGCTCGGTAGGCAAAGTCACTCTGAAACTCGAAAAACGAATCGTATCTTTGTTTTCACAGGACACGAAATTGATTTTGTGTCAAGAAGCGGCAAAATTAAGAAAATCGGGTTTGAATGTGTCCCATGAGACCATTCGACAACATCTTCATGCTCATGATGTCAAATTCCGAAGGACGTTAAATAAACTTTTGCTGGACGAAAATCACGTCGGAAAGCGGCTCGCTTGGGCCCACGATAAGATACTAGAATCGCCCTCACAATCGCCGGACGCCAACTCTATTGAAAACGTTTGATCCCTTATAAAGAGAAAACTCAGAGGAAAGACTCTGAGGACTTTGTCTCAGTTGTCTCGCGAAATTCAAAAAATTTGCAGACTATGCAGAAAATCTCGTCGTTAGCATGCCCTCCAAGATGCCAGACGATTATTGATGCAGGAAGCGATTGGACAAATTACTAAGGTAATTGCGCTGTTATTAGCACACCAAAAATACATTGATGGAATGAAATGTTCTCGAAACATATTTTTTCAAGAATACTAGCGGTCTCGTTCTTACTTGACAGACTATATATACATATATATATATATATATATATATATATATATATATATATATATATATATATATATATATATATAAATCCTAAGTTATTAAACTAGTTGGGGAACTCGGCAAAAAGGGCATCAACAGATGTTCATACTATATTCATTTAGCCAATATTTCGGTCCTAGGTTGGGACCTTCATCAGGGCACAAACTTACTCTGGAAGCGCTGGTTCCTGTTATTATCATTCGGTCTATCTGACATTAAGTTGTTCATGCATCCAAAGTTCTGTACAATGTGTCTAGGGATAAGGCCTGTTGACCTGCACTTCAATAAAAAGTTCCTTCTACTGGTCATTTTTGCTAGTTTTAGGTTAAACTATTCATTATACAGATCAGGGGTTTATTTTACAGTAAAATCTGTCAAAAGCGGCCACAGAAAAATTTAGAAATATTGGCCGTTTAAGACAGATTTCCGTTATCCCCAGGTTTTGCGCCATATAAATAAAAGACATATATTTTTCTATTTTTGAACATTTTCTTTATTTTACTAAGTAGTCAGCATACACACAGATTGAAAAGTTTTTTTTTTTTAATTTTTTATTTTCTTATAATTTTTTATTTATTTATTTTTTTTTTTTTTTTTTTAACTTTTTTTTTTTTTTTTTTTTTTTTTTTTTTTTTTTTTTTTTTTTTTCATTTTTAAATTTTTTTTTTTTTTTTTTATTTTTTATTTTTTTTTTTTTTTTTTTTTTTAAATATTTTTTTTATTATTTTTTTTTTTTTTTTTTTTTTTTTTTTTTTTTTTTTTATTTTTTTTTTTTTTTTTTTTTTTATTTTTCTTTTTTTTTTTTTCTATTTTTTTTTTTTTTTTATTTTTATTTTTTTAAAAATTTTTTAAAACGATGTAATATTATAAAAAAATATTTTGAATGTACAGTATATACACTATAGTAATATATAGATAATATGGATTTTTTAGAAATGTATACATGTTATTAAGCTTTTTTGAAGTATGTTTCAATTGTTGTTTGTTTAAAATTTCTTAGCTTTGATTTCAAAACCTCAGATTCACATGAAAGTAACACTCGAGAAATATCTATAGCCATTTCACCATTGTTATTACAAAAAAAAAATAGTTTTGTATGTCTCTTAAATTTGCACAAACTTCACTCATACTAGGCAAAGTAGATTTTGGAGCTTTACAATAAATTGCCCAGTTACAACAGTAGTAAAAGTAAAAGGTTGAAGGCCCATAAAAATAATTAGTATGTCATGAATGATAATAACAGTAAGTTTGTGCCCTGATGAAGGTCCCAACCTAGGACCGAAATATTGGCTAAATGAATATAGTATGAACATCTGTAGATGCCCTTTTTGCCGAGTTCCCCAACTAGTTTCATAACTTAGGATTTTGTTAGATACGGCAACTTTTGCTTTCTCTCTCTTTATTTGTTATAGAAATGGGTTTTTTTCCAGATTTAAACAATAGATATGGAGCGGAAACAACAAACCTTTTCCGAAATTGGGCTAAGTTTAACCTAAAACTAGCAAAAATGACCAGTAGAACGAACTTTTTATTGAAGTGCAGGTCAACAGGCCTTATCCCTAGACACATTGTACAGAACTTTGGATGCATGAACAACTTAATGTCAGATAGACCGAATGATAATAACAGGATCCAGCGCTTCCAGAGTAAGTTTGTGCCCTGATGAAGGTCTCAACCTAGGACCGAAATATTGGCTAAATGAATATAGTATGAACATCTGCTGATGCTCTTTTTGCCGAGTTCCCCAACTAGTTTCATAACTTAGGATTTTGTTAGATATGGCAACTTTTGCTTTCTCTCTCTTTATTTGTTATAGAAATGGGGTTTTTTCAAGATTTAAACGATATGGAGCGGAAACAACAAACCTTTTCCGAAATTGGGCTAAGTTTAACCTAAAACTAGCAAAATGACCAGTAGAAGGAATTTTTTATCGAAGTGCAGGTCAACAGGCTTATCCCTAGACACATTGTACAGAACTTTGGATGCATGAACAACTTAATGTCAGATAGACCGAATGATAATAACAGGATCCAGCGCTTCCAGAGTAAGTTTGTGCCCTGATGAAGGTCTCAACCTAGGACCGAAATATTGGCTAAATGAATATAGTATAAACATCTGTCGATGCCCTTTTTGCCGAGTTCCTCAACTAGTTTCATACCTTAGGACTTTGTTAGATACGGCAACTTTTGCTTTCTCTCTCTTTATTTGTTATAGAAATGGGGTTTTTTCAAGATTTAAACAATAGATATGGAGCGGAAACAACAAACCTTTTCCGAAATTGGGCTAAGTTTAACCTAAAACTAGCAAAAATGACCAGTAGAAGGAACTTTTTATTAAAGTGCAGGTCAACAGGCCTTATCCCTAGACACATTGTACAGAACTTTGGATGCATGAACAACTTAATGTCAGATAGACCGAATGATAATAACAGGATCCAGCGCTTCCAGAGTAAGTTTTTGGTGCCCTGATGAAGGTCCCAACCTAGGACCGAAATATTGGCTAAATGAATATAGTATGAACATATGTTGATGCCCTTTTTGCCCAGTTCCCCAACTAGTTTCATAACTTAGGATTTTGTTAGATACGGCAACTTTTGCTTTCTCTCTCTTTATTTGTTATAGAAATGGGGTTTTTTCAAGATTTAAACAATAGATATGGAGCGGAAACAACAAACCTTTTCCGAAATTGGGCTAAGTTTAACCTAAAACTAGCAAAAATGACCAGTAGAAGGAACTTTTTATTGAAGTGCAGGTCAACAGGCCTTATCCCTAGACACATTGTACAGAACTTTGGATGCATGAACAACTTAATCTCAGATAGACCGAATGATAATAACAGGATCCAGCGCTTCCAGAGTAAGTTTGTGCCCTGATGAAGGTCCCAACCTAGGACCGAAATATTGGCTAAATGAATATAGTATGAACATCTGTTGATGCTCTTTTTGCCGAGTTCCCCAACTAGTTTCATAACTTAGGATTTTGTTAGATATGGCAACTTTTGCTTTCTCTCTCTTTATTTGTTATAGAAATGGGTTTTTTTCAAGATTTAAAAACGATATGGAGCGGAAACAACAAACCTTTTCCGAAATTGGGGTAAGTTTAACCTAAAACTAGCAAAAAATGACCAGTAGAAGGAACTTTTTATTGAAGTGCAAGTCAACAGGCCTTATCCCTAGACACATTGTACAGAACTTTGGATGCATGAACAACTTAATCTCAGATAGACCGAATGATAATAACAGGATCCAGCGCTTCCAGAGTAAGTTTGTGCCCTGATGAAGGTCCCAACCTAGGACCGAAATATTGGCTAAATGAATATAGTATGAACATCTGTTGATGCCCTTTTTGCCGAGTTCCCCAACTAGTTTCATAACTTAGGATTTTGTTAGATACGGCAACTTTTGCTTTCTCTCTCTTTATTTGTTATAGAAATGGGGTTTTTTCAAGATTTAAACAATAGATATGGAGCGGAAACAACAAACCTTTTCCGAAATTGGGCTAAGTTTAACCTAAAACTAGCAAAAATGACCAGTAGAAGGAACTTTTTATTGAAGTGCAGGTCAACAGGCCTTATCCTTAGACACATTGTACAGAACTTTGGATGCATGAACAACTTAATGTCAGATAGACCGAATGATAATAACAGGATCCAGCGCTTCCAGAGTAAGTTTGTGCCCTGATGAAGGTCCCAACCTAGGACCGAAGTATTGACTAAATGAATATAGTATAAACATCTGTTGATGCCCTTTTTGCCGAGTTCCCCAACTAGTTTCATAACTTAGGATTTTGTTAGATACGGCAACTTTTGCTTTCTCTCTCTTTATTTTATATATATATATATATATATATATATATATATATATATATATATATATATATATATATATATATATATATATACAGTGGCGTACAAAAGTATGGAAATATTTTCTTAAACAAAAATATAAAATACTATCTTTAGGAATAAAAAAAAACTACTTATAGAATTTTATTATTGACTATAAAAACTTTGTTTACCTTTTCTGGTAGATAAGGACTTTAAGAGACGCGTTTTATCCTTATCAAAAGCACTGAAATAATTTTATCATTCTGCTTTAAGAGTACGTTATTGTTGATACGAAGTAATTTAGTTGCATTGTTTAAGAGAACTGTTTTTGCCAAAATGCCAAAGTGCAAATATTACAGTTCAGATCTGAAACATAAAATTATTTCTCTGTATTAAAGTGGAAAGAAGAAAATTGAAACAGCAAAATCTTAAACATACAGAGGGGCACTGTCAGCAAAATTATTAAGAAGTTCTCGAGAAGGGGCACTGTTGATCCGGCATTTAGAAGTTGTAGACCTCGAGAAACAAGTAAGAGAATAGACAAAAAAAGCGAAAAGCGAAAAATGATCCCAAGTAAACTGCTGTTGATATTAATAAAGAACTAAGGCAGGAATGTTAAAAAGCCACTCCATACAAAGAGTCACAGAAAAGAGAGATTGAAATTTGTTAAGGAACATAAAGACTGGACCCAAAATCAGTGGTTTAGTAACGAAAGTAGGTTCAATCTCTTTGGAAGTGATTCTATTGGTTATGTAAGGAGACCAGTTGGTATAAGATATGACCCAAAGTACCTTGTACCTACTGTCAAACATGGCGGTGGAAATATCATGGTATAGGGTTGTTTTCGACGGTCTGGTACGGGGCCATTGGCAAAGATAAATGGCAGAATGGATGCTCAAATATATCACTGTCATGGATTTTTCAACAAGACAATGGCCCAAAACACACATCTCGCTTGGCCAAGAATTGGTTTTCTGAACAAAATATTCGGGTGATGCGCTAGCCTCCACAATCACCTGATTTGAACCCGATAGAGTATCTTTGCCACTATCTGGATAAACAAATTAGGGAAAGAAATATAAAAACCAGGACGAACTTTGGATCGCATTAAAACAAGAATGGGAAAAAATACCACCCGATTTTTGTGCTAGGCTTATTGACTCTATGGGCAGAAGATGTCAAGTAGTGATTGACGCAAAAGGATATCCCATTAAATATGAAATATTTTCGACATCTTGGTCGTCTTAGTGGAATATTTACTTTATAACAAAAATGTTTCCATACTTTTGTTTATGCATAATTTTGTTACGTTAAAAACTAAGCACATTTCTAATAAACAATAACTGTTTTAGTCTTCAAACTGTTTGTTAGCTTGTAGGCGATTAATAAATAAATATTGTAATTGTAAACCGTTTAAATGTTAAGACTAGAGGTGGGAATTTAAATGTTTCCATACTTTTGTTCGCCACTGTATATATATATATACATATATATATATATATATATATATATATATATATATATATATATATATATATATATATACATATGTATTAGGGTAGCGGGTAAGCACTTTTCACGATCCCGGTGGAGACAGATCTACTTCAGGAACGAGTCTCTGCCAACGTGAGTCGCCTTAACTTTTCCTCACTCCATATCAAAAGGGAATTGATGTCTCAATCTTTGATCACACCCTACATCCAACACTATCCTTAACCCCTTTTAACACATCTTGCAACCCGTCATAAGCCAGCATGGAAGATTATGGCTGATTACTCCCCATATGAAAAGTTCCAATAGAGAAAGGCCCTCAGTCTCCGGCCGCCTCACACTCTTCGGTTATAGCGGCAATCGGACAAGGAAGGAGGCAGAGGATGCTAAGAATGCCCGGACAGGGCCAGGCCCCTATAGAATTTTAAACAAGGCAACGAAAAGGAATATATACGTAGCAACATACAATGTTCAGACTCTATCAACGGAAGAAAAACTGGCAGAACTAGAAGCCGAACTTGAAGGAGTTAAATGACATATTTTGGACGTCGGCGAAATGAAACGCATGGGAGAAGGAATTACGAAACTTAGATAGCGTCACACACTATACCACTGCGGTAACAACGAATCGAAAACTAACTGAGTAGGAATTTTAATACACAGAGATTATGCCAACAACATCACAAGCTATGAAGGAATATCGGACTCTCAACAAGGAAGGTCATGAAAATCACACAGGTATGGTATATGCACCCACGAGTGAACACGAACAGGATGAAGTAGAGGAATTGTACCAAGACATAGCGAGTTGTATTAGATCAAACCCAGCGCATAGTAATGAGAAAATTAATGCAAAAATAGGTAAACAACAGAATGGAGAAACAACCAGGGAAGTTGGGACCTTCTAATCAATTTTACGGAAGAACATAACCTTTATATAATAAATTCTTCCTTTAAGAAAAGCGACAGTAGGAAATGGACTTGGAGAAGTCCTAACTCTGAAACAAAAAATGGAATAGACTTTGTCATTTCCAGCCACAGTGCTGAATAGGTGTAATATAGGGAGCGACCATAGACTCGTGCAGTCTAGAATATTCATAAATTTAAAAACTAAAAGAGCAAAAGCATTTAACAATAGTTCGAAACCAGTTGACACCAATAAATTATCAAGAAAAAGGACAGAGTATCAGCTAAAACCAATAGAGCTATTACAAGGGATTAAAGATAATACAATCATCGAAACAATAGATACAAAAGCTGAAGAACTAACATCCATAATTAAAGCAGCCTTCGCTGCAGTAGCCACAAAAACTGGAAAACAAGAGGACAAAATAAGCGACAACACGAAACAACTCATAGAAAAGAAGAAGAAATATGAATAGAGATGAGCACAAAATAGAATGGACGAAGCTTAACAAGTTAATCAGAAAAGAGATCAGGGAAGATATAAGAATGCAGAAGCATAAAGTGATTTTGGAACTCACTGTAGGAAATAAAGGCCCGAAAGTAATGGGCAAGAAACTGAATAACGGAAAAAAAGAAATTAGTAAATTGTAAAATAATGAGGGACAATTAATAACGAATAGGGACAAAGTAAACTCAGAAATAAACATCTACTATAAGGAACTCTACAGGTCCAAAACGACATTCAAAGAAGAACAAAGAAAATAACTAAAAAGAAAATAGAAAATTTAGGTTCGGAAGAAATGCCAGCTTTGGGACTTCCCTGTAGCACATATGATAGACTCATAAAAAAAATAAAAATAATGCACTGAAAGAAGTGAAGCGTAACAAAGCAGCAAGCCCTGCCACCTCACCCCCCATTCCCATCAAAAAAAACCCAACACCCCCCCCTTCAACCCCCCCCCCCAAACCAAATTACCCCATATCATATCCAAAAATCATTCCAAAAAAAATAACTTCTCCATCAACCCTCCATTCCCCACCCCAAATAAACCCCCCCCCCCCCCCCCCCCCCAAACAAACAATGGCATTTTATCGGAAATGCTATTGGAGGCCGGAGAGGACCTAAAACAAGAGCTGGTCAAACTATTCAACATGTGTCTAGAAACTGGCAAAATACCAACATTGTGGCATACATCAGAAGTAATACTTCTACACAAAAAGGGAGATATCAGAAAGTTGGATAATTACCGCCCAATTAACTTACTATCTCATATTTACAAACTTTTGACTAAAATCATTCCAACAGATTAAAAAATAAGTTAGATTCCTAGCAGGCTGATTTTAGATCCGGCTATAGCACATGCGACCATTTACAGAGAAGGAGAAATATCCTAGAGAAAAGCAATGTATACAATTTCGAACTTTACTTAGCCTTCATAGACTATGAGAAGGCTTTTAATTCTGTTGAAATGTGGGCAATCATCAACGGCTTGAACAATTGTAAGATTGGTTCTAGATATACCACCCTACTCAAAGATACATATGAAAACGCAAAGATTTACATAAAACCTAGGTCAGAACAAATACGTATAGGAAGAGACGTAAGACAGGGAGATACTATCTCTCTTAAGCTATTTATTACAGCTCTAGAAGACGTATTCCGCCAACTAGATTGAACAAAGAAAGGCCTAAAGATAGATGGTGTGTATTTGAGTCAATTACGGTTCGCCGACGATATTGTAGTCATACATTACAGTTACAGGAAATCATAAATGAGTTAAATTACTGCTCAAAGACAATTGGTCTTACGATGACAAAAGTAAAACAAAAATATTAACCAACACTAATAACAACATGGTTATAAATTTGGAAGGAACAGCTCTCGAGATTGTTAAGGATTATGTTTATCTGGGGCAAAAATTACTACGACAAGAGACAATGCCTCGGATCAAATTTCAAGAAAAATCAGGCTTGGATGGTGTGCATTCGGGAAATTAAGTTATATATTCAAAGATAAAGCCATCCCAAATAAGATAAAGGCCAAAGTTTACGATCAGTGCATCCTACCCGTAATTACATATGGCGCTGAAACTTGGACACAAGCCGATATACAACAAGTAGCTCGGACTCAGAGAGCACACGAAAGACAGATGATCGAGATAAAACTTCAAGACAGAAAAAGAAACAAGTGAACAAACGAAATTAAAGGATATTATAAAGCACGTAGCAGAAAGAAAGTGGCAATGGGCTGGACATGTAGCACGCACGACCGATGATCGATAGACTAAGCGAACATTAGAATGGAGACCACGAGAACAAAAGGGAGCGTAGGATGTCCCAAAACAAGATGACGGGATGATATACAGAGGGTTGCAGGTATTGGATGGATGACAACAGCTGCAAATATATTGAGATGGAAATTCAGGGGGAAGGCCTATATCCAGCATTGGATAGAAATAGGCTTATTGTGATAGTGTATATATATATATATATATATATATATATATATATATATATATATATATGTATATATATATATATATATATATATATATATATATATATATATATATATATATATATATATATATATATATATATATATATATATATATATATATATATATATAGTAGAGTGTTGGAAGTGACAACTTAAATGATAATATTTTTTATAAGTTATAATTTAAAGATAATAATGCTTATAACTAATCCCTAACATCAACCAGAAAGGTGAGTCCATTTGTAAATGTAATTGATAAACGATTTTGGCAAATGATGACAACAATCAGAATTTTAAAGACGTTATATTTCATAATAAATAAGAATTAAGAGGTCAATCATTTCGAGAAAAGTTTCGCGTACATTTGAATTTTACCAGTTATATCGGGTACAGCCCTTTGTAGTAACTGAAAATGTGATGGTTTATCTGCAGCATTGGATAGAACTAGGCTTATAGTAATAGTGATATATATATATATATATATATATATATATATATATATATATATATATATATATATATATATATATAGTAGGGTGTTGGAAGTGAAAACTTAAAAGATAATATTTTTTATAAGTTATAATTTAAAGATAAAAATGCCTGTAACTAATCACTAACATCAACCAGAAAGGTGTGAGTCCACTTATAACAGTCATGATTTTAATGACGTTATGTTTCAAAATAAACACGAATTAAGAGGTTAATCATTTCTAGAAAATTTTCGCGTACATTTGAATTTTACCAAATTATATCGGATACAGCCCTTAGTAGTAACTGAAAATGTGATGGTTTATCTGATTTGGTAAAATTTTTAATTAATGCTTTAGGAACCCGATCAAAAAATCCATGAACGATTTGGAAAGACAAGAAAAATTCACTGATTATGTGCCTCCCCGTTTCATCGACTATTCGTTAGCATCTGGTTCGAGCACTAACAAAGATGTTTATTAGCAACAGCCTCTTTGAATTTTCAGTCCAACCAACTTTTTACTTTAAAAGGATATTATTTCGAAAGAGGGAAGGGAAAGTGAAACGCCACTCAAAAAGACAACAGAATGAGTCGCTTAGCCGACAAAAAGTTTGTGAATATCCCTTTTGTTCTTCCCATCTAACAAATTTATAGTTCGAGATTTTGTGCTTCTTTGCATCCACTGAACTACTTAACTGAGGATTTACGTTGATAGTGTAAATCTCCAGATTGGTGGTCAAAAAGAGACCAAGATTAATGAACTTAACATCCCTATAAGGAATTCGTGTTGGCTCATCGATAAGCTGGATAAGATCAAAACTAATTACAACGGATGCAGGTCTACTGCCTAGTTCGACGGTGGTATTTGAACGCCTAAGCTGATTTTGGAGACGAAGTTTTTGAAGTAATATTAAAGATGTCTAACCTGTACCAATGATGTCTAGTCATAACAATATTTAGTTGTTATTAATGCTATCAAAAATATTAGAAAAAAACATGGTTTTAGATATATTGTAACATTCATTTTTTTCCTAAATTTTTAAGATCATATTACAACACAACACTGTTTTTTTCTCCCTATAATTTATATTTTATCGCAGCGCTTTCAATTTTTGAGCAGTGTAGCTTAAAATAGTATTTTAAATTTTTGAGCAGTTTAACTTAAACCGGCAGTGTGTAACGCGTGTTGCCAACTTGACTTATTTAGTTCGCACTGAATGCGTCGAGATTTGTATGCTGGGAAGGAGAAGGGACGAAAATATTTAAGCAGCCATTTCGAATTTTGAGGGACTTTTTCCACCATGAAGCAGTAACGGCTTTGTTTCACCAGTAGGCCGTAGTGGCTTTCTTCTCCAGCACGCCAGAGTGTTTTTTTTTCTCAGTGATGTAGTAGCGCAGTAACGGTTTCTAGCTCTCAAGTATAAAGCCTTTTTCCTTTCTTAAAATATCCTGCTCATCTTCAGACATTTCGGGTCAAAAAGTGTTTAGCAACCGAAATGAAACTAGGATGGTAATGGCTGAGACAATATTTTAATAAGAATCTCACCAGGAGAGATCAAGTAACTTATGGAAAACCCACGAGGAGAAACCAATCAGTAAGTCATAAGCACACCGGTCTAAATATCCCACTCACAGCCGCACTCGTGCCGCTCCTGGAGCGCTTTAGGGACTTCCCTGCAGCCCGTGTGCTAGACCAATAAAAAAAAAAAAAAAAAACTTGCTGTCTACAGGTGTGTTTCCAACGACTACTCAACACGTGTAATTTGCGGAGTTAATTTAACAAACTTTTAATATCATGTTTTATAAAACCTTTTATTAAAAACTTAATAATCCTAACTTAAAGACTTTATGCCATAGTGTACACTCTTCTAGCTTAAGGGGTTTTTATTTAGTAGAAGTAATTTTAGAGTCTAATAAAGTTAGAAATTTGTATTTTGTTAATATACCCTTGGAAAACTATAACAAATAGATGCTTATACTGCACTCTGTCGGCGACTTACTAAGTCTATCAAGCAGAGCGGCTCAGTACGGTTGGCACTTATTGCAGAAACGCACCTTTCTTGAGCTGAGCAGTAAGCTCAAGAAAGGTGCCTTTCTGCATATAAGTGCCAGTCGTGCTGTGCCGCTCAGCTTGAATAGACTTAGTAAGTCGCCGACAGAGTGCAGTATAAGCATCTATTTGTTATAGTTTTCCGTTAGTTTACTTGGATAAAGGACTAAAAATGTGTTCTCGTATTTGCTGAACCTAGCCCAGCTGATGAGCCGTGATACGGCGAAATGCGTCTTGGGATGATTCAGCAAATACGAAGAACACTTTTGGTAACTTCTAAAAATACGATTCTTTTCGTTTTTAGTTGTTATACCAATACTGCCATTAATATACCCTTCTTTATTTAAATGTGTAGTGTCTCACTAAACTCCTGCTCTTTCTTTCAGGACGCAACGGTTGTACGTAAATTAATTTTATTTCAAAAACTAAATAAGTCTTCAGTATTTTTTCATTTTTTGAGCGTGCCCAAATCTGTACAGCCAAGTTTTAACAACTATAGAGACTATTTTCAAAAGACGTACAAAAATTATCTCTTATCCATAATCTCTCCAAACAAAACGAGCTAGCTGATATCTTAATTCTGTTCTCTATTAGTATTAATATCCACTCAATCCATTCTCAAAATTAAGATATACATAAGGGGCAAATAACAGCTTCTATTAAATAAATAAAATATTTATTAAAAATAAAGAAAGTTGGGGCTATACAAAATAGCGCTCCAACGTGAGGCTTTAAAACGACCCCGCTTTTAGACGGTATAATATCTTTCAATTGGAACCATTAAATATTAAAATTAATATTTGTTATTTGTTTTTAAAAAATAACGTTTCTAGGATCTAAAGTTCAGCAGGTTTAGGACACTTTAGAATTTATTACATTACATTTACCCAGATTACTTTGTACCTTCCGGACAAAGCTTATCTTTATCAGCATAGAATGATTGTTGTCTGTTTAGAATGTACTCTCCTCAGACCTCATTAATATTTTTGGGACTTTATTTTTTAAGTTATTATTACCAAGCGAAACTATTTTTTGCCATCGTAAAAATGCCAAAATTACAAATTAACCAAAAATTCATACCGCACATAATCAAATTGATGTTAAATGACCCCCACTACGAGGAATGTAGAAGATATTTCTCGAAACCCTAACTTCGATTTCAGAAGCCGTATCTGCCAATATTGAGCTGTCAAACGATGGTTATATAAACCATTATACTTGCTGTCTCTGGGTTGATAAAAGAATTGTCAACTTTACAAATATATATTTAAAAATTTTATGTACATATTCAGAATCACTAAGAAGATGTAAAATTTAAATCTAATCTAGTTTCCACGAAATTTAAAAACTCTAGTTGTCCAGCTGACTAAAGTATTGACAGTTACTACAAGAGTCATTCAATATGTAAAGAGACAAATAGCTCTAGCTCAAGAACGGTTTATTGGAATGCTACAAAATTTGACCTACTTTTCGACGTAATCCCCAAACGTTATTATACTTGTCCCACTTTTCTGCCAACTTTTTGATTCCTGTGGCAAAGAATTCTTTCAGTTGACATCGAAGCTACTCTTGAACTTTTTCCTTCACTTCTTCATTGTCGGCGAACCTCTTTCTGCGTAAGGTATCTTTAAGAGATCCGAACAGGTAAAAATCACACGGAGCCAGGTCTGGGCTATATGCAAGACGAGGGAAGATCTCCCAAATCAGTTCTTGAAGCTTTTCTTGCATAAGCCGTATGAGGGCGGGCATTGTAAATGGTTCTGAATAATACTGTGAACATTTCCAAGGCTTACACCAACTTCCTGAGCTATCATTTCAACAGTATTTCTTCTGTTATCACGAATAAGTCCATCAATCCTCGATTCCAACGAGGGACCGAAAACTTCAACTGGACGTCCACTTCGCTGCTCATCACACACTCTTGATCGGCCACTTTTGAACCGATCTATTCACTCGTAAACGTTCGAACGGTTCATGCAAGTTTCTCCATACTGTTATTACAGAATACGTTCTAGAATGTATTTCACTTGGCTCAACACCTTCTGCTACTAAAAATCTGATGATAGAATGCTGCTCTTCTAAAGTGCAGTCTTCCAATGGACTCGTCATGGTAAACTGGATATTTTGAGGTTATGTTTACATTACATGATCGAACAGCTACTTAAAACCCATCGCAAGGTTGCCAACTTGCACTCCTAGAAGTATGTTCGTTTCGTTGAATGGGTTTAAGCTGAGACCAATTGTCTATTTACTTATTGAATGACCCTCGCATATGTTGCATCTTAAATTTTATGAAAGAAAACTTTTAAAACAAAATTTAAAATGGAACAAATAGAATTGTTAATAGTTTTTTCAAATTTTAATACAAATTTTGTTTTAGGAAATTAGGTATAAATAAAAAACAATTTTCAGCTATTTTACCTTTCAGCATCCTAAATCAAGTTAAATCTATTAGTATTAAATTAGACCAATTTTAAACCCACTTAATGAACGAAATAAACAAGAATTTTATAAAATACTGAAAAAAATGCACACATCACACTTTTAGAATAGCTTTTCCAGTGTTTTTTTTTCCCTTCAACAAATCTAAAACAGCTTCCAACATATTTTCAAAACCTTCAGTAACAGTTTCGTTATATTTTAGTTTTCCTTCCTTTAACCACTTTAAGTTCTGTGTTATTCCTTCATCCCATCTATCCAACCATTTACTAACTTGGAATCCTTCCACTTTCAATTGTTTAGCTAATATAGGAAATTCAATAACGGGACCTAAAAATCCAACACAGAGATAAAATTAACAGTAATGATATGTTACAAAATAAACAAATGTCTAACTAAGTTTATTCAGTGATTTTCGTATGCATTATTTTGCTAACTTACACCCAAACATAATATTTTTAATAATAATAATAATAATAATATTTGTGGATCATAACTATGCAAAAGAACCTTCACAAGTCATAAAACACATGAAAACCTAATAAAAAATAAGTCAATTAACATAAGTATAAAAAGCAGTACGCAGTTTAAGAAACTCAGAAAAAAATACAGTAAAACTAAACTAACAAAAAATACAAAGTGAAAGAAAATTTCTAAATGTAGATGCTCCCAAGATAGTTCACTACAAATCCAGTGACGACTTTTCAAAAAATTGAGTAAAAATGTAAAATTAAAAATAATTTTAAGATGTTTCTTAAATTTCCTGGTAAAATTCTTATACAGCACTCACCTAGTGGCCCGCACAAAACATTGAAACGTTCCATAGTAATTTCTTCGTCTCTCACCTTATCGATTCTATCATAGTTTAATAGTAAATGTTGATTTGTTCTTATATCATAACAATGGATGTAGTAGTTCAGATAATAGTTATTTAAATATTTCGTTATATAATGTGTGTATGTACAGGGACATGTTAGAAACTTTAATCCATCTTTATAACTTTTATTACAAATTATTAGGCTATATTTTATTATAAACGAAAAAGGTACTACGAGAAGTGTTTAACATACGAGAAGGAAAATACCGATAATTGGAAGTAAGTAGCGACGAAAAAACTTATCTCAAGCCATTTAGAAAGAATCTTATTGTAATAAAATTAATTTACGTCTCAAATATTTAATAAGTTCATTCCATATAAACTTACATTCAAGATATACCGAGAGAAATGTTACGGTATCATGATATTTCCGTTCAGATGTTAGGGAGGAGATTGCGACTCAGACTAGACCGGTTGTTTAAAGCTATAGAATCATCAGAAAAGAGCTAAAACTATATTTTTTACTTTAGACTATAACTAGTATCATTGATGTGGATAAGAAACCACCATCACCGAACTTTGTGAAACATCAAAAAAAACAAGAATTAGATTAGAAATTTTATAATTATAACAAAAATACTACTGACGATTTGTAGTATGATTAGATATGATTGTTACGGAACTAGCAGCATATGACACACGTAGTCGAAATCCTTGTTTAAGTCGTAAAAATCAGTTTAGCTTAGTTTTCAAAATATTATTGTATGTAAGTTGTCAGATAGGTGTTGATGTTGAGGTACCTACATGAAAAAAAATTAGCAGTCATTGAATATCCACTCTCTCCAAAATACTCACTTATTTGAGATTTTAGAAAAGATTTTTCCAAAAATAGGTAAAATCAGTGACTTAGCCAAGTTCTAAGGCAAGGTGGAGCATCGATGGAAAAGGCGTTTAAAGGGTAAATTTTACGGAATTTTACATTTCAAAACAATCAGTAATCAGAACAGATAAAAAACCTGTCTTATAATTGAACTGTAGTTCAAGTGAAACTGTTCTTAACACTATAACCTGAACTAACTAGAAGGGGAACTATTAAAAAAAGAAATAATAATTAGTTAATAAATAGTTTCTCATTTTACTATTGAGACTATAGATATCCTTAATGGGAATATTACTTAATAGAAACAGTATATCCTATGTGTCTATAAAGTAACCCACCTATTCAGTAACTTCATTCAATTTCGCATTGCTTGTTATTTATTTATTTTTTACTCGCCTTTTGGTTGTTAGGTTATCCAGATTTTTGGTTTAAAACAAAACATTTGAGAGAGTTAGAAATTTCCATTTCTTTTTCCATATATTGTGCCAATGCAAATAATCCGAAAGTAAACAATGATGAGTTTTTGCAGTTCTATAATGTGAAAATCGATATTTTGTCAAGTCCTTTCAAGATCCGAAATTTATATTTCTATAATTTTTGGTGATTATTAATAAATTTGGAATTTTTCTTTAACAATTAAGCTATAAAATTACAACGACATTGTTTTTTTATTGATCTGTGACTGTTACCGAGAAGTATGCATTTCATGTAATAGCGCCAAATTATTATAGTGTTTTTTTTTTTCTGTTCATAGATAATTTATGCTTATTTAAAAAAATCATAAATTATAACCACTACTATCATCGAAAAATGATGATCTTAAATGTATGGAAAGGAAGCTTGCACGGTTTTGGTTAGATGAACAGTCGTGGTTGTTGTACAAGGTATCTTCCGGGATATTTGCTCTTTGAGATTAGAATATCGATCTAGTGTGCCAATATCGAAGAGTAAATGAGATGCTTCGTGCAATCGTAGGTAAAACGTCAGAAAGTTACGGATATTCTATTACTTAAATGTTAACTTCGCATACTTATCGTGGAATGAAATGAAATTAACTTGCTTGTTCCCTTGGAGATCAAACTATTTCAGCATATTTAGTTAAAAAATAGAGTACAATCTTCGTCTATAAATAATAAGCAATGTTCTTAAATTTATGCTATTAAAGTCACGGGTACAAGCTAGTTTGTCAATACATCGGTGTCTTATATATTCTGGATTCCAAATTAGAATATATCAGGAAAAATATAGCAATAAATTAAATAAAAACATAGAGCAGACAATAATCTACTTTTCCTTTTTTAAATAATGTCTTCAATTCAATAAAATCACCAGTTTTTGTAGGTGTAGGTACTTGTAAAAATGAATGCCTATATAAATAAATCTTACTATCAGTATTTATCTACTAACTTTTAGCAGTGCGGTCATAATAGGCTACGAGAACTCCACATATTGATACTTTTCCAAACATGTTCATCTGGTTTAAGACTGCTGCTGTAATTTCACCACCAACCTACAATTACGGATTTAAGGTAAAATTAGTGAACCTTTGTAAGTAAATTTGTAACAATATCTGCTAGTTTTCCTATTATACTCACATTATCAAAATAGCAGTCTACACCTTGAGGCGCTAATTCGTTCAACGTTTTTTCTACGTCTTGTGTTTTGTAATTAATAACACCATCAAAACCCAGTTCATTTTTAAGCCATTTCAATTTTGCATCTGAACCTGCAATTCCTATAACTTTACATCCTTTAATTTTAGCAATCTGTCCCACAACGTTCCCTACACCCCCAGCAGCACCAGATACAACTACAGTTTCACCAGCTTTTGGTTGACAGATTTCCAAAAATCCAAAATAAGCTGTATTACTAAAAGTAATATATGATAAATAAATTTTTAAATTGAGTAGAAGTTTGTAGAGTTCTACAGTAGATAGGACCTATTTTTTGTGAAAAATTACCTCCCTCAGTCATGGATTTTTAAATTGGGTAAAAATTTTTAGAGTTTTACAGTATGTAGGGTTTCTTTTATATAAAATTCCATCCTTAGTCACTGATCTTTAACTTACGGTATTAAACAGGGAAAGAATTTTTTCAAAATAATTAAGGTTCAGAGTATGTTTGATAGAAGAACTCCAAATACGAGATCAATATTCCATCGTTCGGCGAATTTAAGATTTGTATAGGATTAGAAGTTGTTGTAGAGTGTAAAGCTTTCCAGTATGAAATAATATTTCCTCCTTTTGAGAAGCTCTATTGGCTATGCATGCAACATGTTCATTTCAAAATATATTTGCCCCAAGTTATCACCTAGCAAGTTGAATGACAATACTAGAAGATTGAAGTATACCGGCACAACTTTCAGTTCTGCAACATAATTTTCTTTAGAATAAACTGCTACCTGGGTCTTCGCAGCATTAAATTATAGTTGGTTACTATTACTCCAAGATAAAATTACTTCAAGATCTTTGTTTAGACAATTTCTAAGATAAATCAAGAAATACGTGTACTGTCATTCAAAGCTGTAGATTGAATGCCTAATCCTTTCCAACAGATCGTAAATATAAATAAGAAACACAGTAGAAGACAGCATATACGAAGATTAGGGGGACACCGATGTTGTTAGTAAAGGTTTTAAAAAAAACCGTCAATTGATACTCGTAAAAACGCCTTCTGAGAAAACACAGAGGCCATAAACAAAACATGTCAGACATACCATAAGAGTGAAGCCTAGTCAACAATCCATCAGGGTCACCCTGTCAAATAACTGGGACAAATCAAGTGCAATCACTCGAATTTATCCAATAGGTGTGACATAATTTAGAAGATCACCTAATGATCTTTGTTCAAGAAAGCCGTAATGATAGTTGCTAATGATATTAAATAGTTCCAGGTATTTTCGCACCATTTTATTACTGAAAGCAATAAAGCTAGTAGGTAGTTGTTTAGAAAGGTCTTTTTTCTTATTCGGGTACGAGCTGAACTTAAGAGCATTTAGAGAAGGAAGGCAAGATGAAAAGGCTGTTGTTACTTCACTCCCGCATTTTTTCAGCACTATGGCAGGTAGTCAATCAGCTCTAGAAGCTTTCTTGGTATCTAGCTTCATTAAAATACATTTTGTGAATCGCTGCCTAATCGAGCATCTTTAACTGCACATTAGAAACACTGCGAGGTGACTTTCCTGAAAATCAACTGTACAATGTGTAGCAAAGAGTTCAGCTAATAAGTTGGCATTTTCAAAACATATTATTGCAGTAGTTTAATCTGGCCATGTAAGTGTTGAGATAATTGGTTCAGGAAAATGTTTACTAATGAATTTAGCGATCTACCTAATACACCTGGAATTTTTAAGACAGGCAAGAAGTTTGTTTTTGATTCTTTAATTATGTGTCCCCTAACTTTCGTCGACTATTTGTTTGCATCTGCTCCAAGTACGAAGGGAGGTGTTACGATTTATGTCCCTAAGGTGCCCATGCAACTGCTGGTAGCAAAGTGTTTAGAAGCAACAGCAGAAGCATTTTCGATTGAACTAAGTTTTCCCGTTGAAAGAACACTCCTTTGAGACAGGGATGTAAGGTTACTTGCTGGCCAAATACGATGGATGGAAACTCTAGCGTAATCCGATAAGTTTAGATGACTCTCGGGCTCTGATTGGTAGAGTACCGTTGTCGAAACCATCAGTCATGCTCGGGAATCCGTATCGGTTTATCGATAAGTTCACGAAAGTCATAACTTATTTTGAAAGATTCAGCTTTACAGCCTTGTTCATCAATTAATCTGTAAATAATCGAGCAAGAGAAGTGAAAAGTATTCTAAAATTGTGTTCAATAGAAGCAGTAGATGATGAACCTTAAGGTCTATTGAGTATTATGTATATATATATATAATATATATATATATATATATATATATATATGTATATATATATATATATATATATATATATATATATATATATATATATATATATACATACATACATATATATATATATATATATATATATATATATATATATATATATATATATATATGTATATATATATATATATATATATATATATATATATATATATATATATATATATATATATATATATATAGTTATGAACTAGACTATGTCAAATTGGAGTGACTTTTCGATGTTTCGAAATAACTGTTATATTGTTTGATAATTATTTTGCTAATTTAAACGTAGGAAATATTACCCTGTAGTTCCCAGTACGCCTAGTGCCAAAGATACAGGTAATTTGCCAAAGTCGGGTAGAAGTTTTGTTGGTAATCCCATGATAGGAAGATCTTTTCCATTTACTACTGTACGTGTCCTCCATCCGAACATACCGGTAACGTATTTTCCTACCGGAAAATCAGAATTCTTACTTTCCGTTATTCTAAAAATATATCATATATATTAAAAAATATTTACATGTCTTAATTATAATGTGAGCTGTTATGTTACTAATAAAATATATACATATATAAAATAATATTTACATGTCTTAATTATAATGTGAGCTGTTATGTTACTAATAAAATTAATACTAATGTTTCATTAACGTCTTCGACATCAGTATTGTTGATGTAATAAATATCACGTATTAGGTTATATCTAGAAAAGTCTTATTTGTGAAATATTTCTTCCGAAAAAGCACCTATAAAATAAATGTAAAATAGAATAGTCGGAAAATTAAAAGTTACTGTTGCTGCTATTAGAGGACGCTCAGCAACTGCATGTGCAAATTTATTGTAACTATTAAATTTAAATTTAGATTGATTGATAACTGACTTGGCCTTAGTGACTTAAGTAAACTTATATCTTTTTAATTTTTTTTACTCTTATTGCAAATACCTATATGCTGAATATACTGTGAGGTTAGTTTTAATTAGCAGTGACAATGGTAGTTATGGAACTTTTTTATGCCTTTTATTGTTGTGATGAAGGAAATCTTTAGTACACGTAGGCTTGGCGCCGGCTACATATTTGTTACATTATAAGAAAAATATGCTTGGGAGTTACAAGCCACGCAAATTTAGGCTCGGATCTGTAAGCACATTGTGGTGTCATTCAAGAGAGGAACTGTTTTGCTCGCAACATCCCGAGATCGTTACGTAGCAACTTACGTGAGACGCTAGAATAGAAACAGAATAGGGAAGGAAATATCAGCGTGACTTCTGACAGATATTTGAAAATCTATTTAATAGGCAAGGATTCCTCTCATTGTCTTTAAGTTTTTTCTGTTTAATTTTAGCAGACACGTGCTATACTTGTGTTTAGGTCCACTAAAAAGGCTTTTAGATTGTAGCCCTGGTAACTCCTTCCATCTCTCACAAACAAAAAGAGAGCCTTGTAGGGTTATAGTACTGATCGCAGACCTGTAGAACAGATTTCTCTCATAGAAAATAATAACCAATCACTGCTTCTTTTACTAAAAAAGTTTATTTTTCTTTAAACAGGACCAAGTGGCCAATTAGCTGCCAAATTTACTAAAAAGGTCTAACTTTAAAACTGGCTCTAATTTAACAATTGGTGGTTCAAATTGTAAAGAGCACCAGTAAGCCAACTAAAATTATGAGGTTTATTACCCCAACACCCAAAAATTAGGGTATATTTGTGATTAAAGTGTCAAAAATCCTTAATACTGTTATATTTTCTACCTTGGAACCGGTCTCGATTGGTATATCAAATTTTCTTATAAAATCATTTGTTTGATGATATTGATAATACGAAATAATGCTATTAAAGGCAATAGTCGACTGAGCAGCTAAAAGTTTTAGTTCCACTTTTAATTTTACAATTTCGGAGCACACAGTTAAAGAATTACAATAAGTAATTTCGTTTCAAAATCACATTATTTAGTTATTGTAAATTTTAGTTAATGATGGGCAACTTTTGAGAAATCAATCTTGATAATGATTTATTTGCGTAAGAAGACATAAATTTTAAAATATATTATACAACGTGACTCCAAAAATCTAGATACAGGTCAACTTTTTTTAAAAAGTAACATCATTCTTTTCTAATGAAAAAGATAGAAAAGTTTTTCCTTATCTCAATAATCCATTAACGATGGCTGGTTGTCTCTGAATGCTACTCATCATCGGATCAGAGGAAACATTTTTTCACAAGAGAATTCCATAAACCATTAGGTACTAATGGGTATGAATTTTATCATTTTCAAAAACCAGTGCTGATTGTACTCTAGTAATTTACATTGCAACGAAAATATAAAAATCGGACAAGTTTTTTCTCCAATATTTTCTTTGCAAAATCTTAAAACTGAATTTCATTTGACTCGTCCTCTCTTCGTTATATATTTGATTATAAATAATTGCGTACAATATTAGGTCTTACCCTCAGTAAAATAATATTTTCTTAGAATAAGCAAAGGACCACACCACAGTTATCACCACTGCACAAAACACTTCATTTTTATTTAAGTAAAATACAAATAATTTGCTCTGGCTGATGTAAGCCTGCCAGAGGTGAAAATTACTAATTATCTTATTTATTCTTTATGAAAGTTCTGCAATAAATACTTAAAGTTTTGTTCTCTTTCTCTGTTATCTAGCATTTTGGATGAAGAGCCGTGACTGTATTTTTACACTAAACGTGCAATTCGCTAATGATGTTAGCATCATCAGCAGAGATGATTGACTAATTCTAAAGTTAAAACCTTGACTATTTATACCAAAACTCTAATTTACTCGAGGGAAACCGGCCGAGTAACCAGTACAAAGAACAATGGATAATAGGTCCTAGGTCCTTTTTTGACTAATTTCACATTCTCTAAATTCAATACTCTCGTAAACATCTAATAATTTCCCATCAGATAACTTTTTTAATTGGTCTTAAATGATCTAAAGTTACTGAATGTTTATAATTAAGAGCATGTTCGATAATGCTTGAGTTTTCTCATCTACCGTACCTCAAGTGAGCTAAATATGTTTTAAATCTTCATTAAATAGATCTTGTTTTCTTAACATACTTTTTGTTAGAACCTTTATAACTTATTTAATTTCTTTTGCGTTCTTGAATTTTATCCTTCGGGCTACCCAAGATATTTTTTTATCAGATGGATTATAAACTAACATGAGTCCTACTTTACTAGATATCTTATTAAGTTCCCTGCTATATTTTAGATTATATGGTATTGGAATTTATTTCGTCTTATCTTGCTTACATGTAAAATAAGTGGAATTATGAATATTTAACCTAAACGTACTTGTTAACCTGTTTATTAAGTTTTTGCCCTAATCATTAATTCTAGTTATATTCCTTCAAAACGTAAATGACTAAACGATGAACAAAAAAGTGTAATGCAGCTAGTTTATGTTGCTTACAATGAAATAGATCCTTAGGAATATATCTATATGTTACGGTATCTTTGCTATAGATGTCCAATTCTTTTTAGTGTTCCGTACGGAACACTTATAAGATCACTTCAGTGTCTGTCTGTCTGTCTGTCTGTCTGTCTGTCTCTCTGTCTGTCTGTCTGTCACACCCGATTTTCTCCGAAACTATTTGACATAGAAAGGTGAAATTTGGTAATAATATAGGAATTGATGGCCTCATCAGAGCCATGTAGTTTTGAGAAAATTTTGACTTAAGGGGTTAGTTTTGGGGGGTGAAGTCGGAAGTGAAAAAAAAATTTTTTTTACTAGGTCATCGAGTGTGGTGTCAAACGAAAGCTTGTGAAAACACGAGTAAAAAAAATATATATATAATATTATTCTTGCGCGCACTTTTCTTTGTATTATTTTTAAAAATTCGCGAAAAATGGCTGTCCCGGGCCTTATCTCGAAAAGTACTTATCAAAAAATTTCGAAAAAATTCTGGAATATTCTCCACGGGGTGTAGATTAAACGAAAATTATCACGAGTGCATTACCTTTAATAACTTATATGGTATATAAAAAAAAACAAAAATTTTAAGGTCATCAGATTTCAGTAAAGATTGGAAACAAACTTCGTTGGAAACACATTTGGGGTGTGTTTTGAGAAGTCACTGATCATTTTATACCACCGTAACATAAATTTTGACTTAAGGGGTTCGTTTTGAAGGGTGAAATCGGAAGTGAAAAAAATTTTTTTTTACTAGGTCATCGAATGTGGTGTCAAATGAAAGCTTGTGAAAACACGAGTAAAATATATATATAATGTAATACTTGCGCACACTTTTCTTCGTATTACTTTTAAAAAATCGCTGTCCCCTACCTTATCTCGAAAAGTACTGATCAAAAAATTTTGAAAAATTTCTGGAATATTCTCCACGGTGTATAGATTGAACGAAAATTATCACGAGTGCATTACCTTTAATAATTTATCTGGTATATAAAAAAAAAAACAAAATTTCGAGGTCACCAGTTTTCAGTAAAGATTGGAAACAAACTTTGTTGAAAACTCATTTGTGGTGTGTTTTGTGAAGTCACTGATCATTTTATACCACCCTAACAAAAATTTTTATTTTAAAAACAATCAACGTACGGAACACTAATTGTGCAAGTTCAACTTGCACTTGACCGGTTTTTTATTATCATCTTTGAAAACTAAATCATTATTATTATATATATTAAGTTGTTTGTATGATTTAAGCAACCAAATATCTGCTCGTAATAATTAAATCTTAGTACTGCAGTTACGATAAGGGTTTAATCCCGTTGTCTGTGAAGTGAAATAAAGTGACGGTTGAAGTTAAAACTTTTTAAAAAAATCTAACTTACTAAAATTTAAACTAAATATTTCGAATCCGACTATACCAAAGTTGTACTGCTTGCTCAAAATCCATAAACCTAGATAATTATCGACAGTAGGATCACCTACATGTTTAATCTCTAAATGGTTGGCAAGAGAGTTTTAAAATTTACCTTTAAGGTAAAAAAGGCTTTGGGATATATTAACAAACCGAAATATATAGTTTTCAACAAAGGCAAAATTTTATTTTATTTTGACGTCATTGTTTTTTTCTTATTATATCAAGATAGATATTTTTTCTAAATTAAATAGCCGACACAACTCTATTAGATTTATTTGTAAAATAGAGAACAACGACCAATTACCATTCTTGGATATTATAGTTATCAGGAATAATAATAAATTAGAATTTGACATTTATAGGGAAGATATCGTAACAAGTGGATACATTCCTATCATTTCAATTCATTGAAAACAACATAAACTTGCTGCATTGCACTTTTTGGTTCCTCGTTTAGTCACTTTCCCTGTGAACGAAGTCAGATTCAAAAATAACTAAAATGAATGGTTATGACGAAAACTTAATAATCAAGTTAATAAATAGACCTAAGTCTAGGTTAAATATTTGTAAATCCATTTTTGCACCTAAGCAAAATAAGATGAAATATGTTTCAACATCATATAATTCCAAATACAGCAGAGGAATTTAATATTATAGAACTTATGTGAGTCTATAAGGCATCAGACAATTTAAAAACATCTTAAGAAGTCCAAAGGTTAAAACTGACGAAAGTAAAGGAAGTGGAATATATGACATCTGTGTACTGTTTGCTCCCCTGGAACTAAACCGCCGCCTGTGATCGATCATTTGGTGTAGTGATGATAACTACATACACAATAATTTTTTTTTATTAATTACATCCCTACTCCCTCTACTTCGTGTTTTAGTTAAAATTGGAAATAATAAAATAACATGATATACACATTTCTAGATTTTAGGAATTTTAAAACCATGATATACTCAAAGCCACTCCATCCAACATCCCATTTTTTGCATCCCTTATATATCACTACAGAAATCATAGGTTCTATCACAACTTTAAGCAAATTTGACTCCAAAATCTCTGAAGAAATGGAAAAATCTCAGAGAGCGATCATTTCCCTTAAAGAAGGTAGTAAAAACCTAACACAATTTTACACTTTTACGCATATGAATATTTTATTTATTTCAGTTTTTTTAGTCTTTTTACATATTGCATTGTGATAGCGAAGGCGGACTATCTAAAAGAGCAATTGTTTTGGAAGAACATATGATAATAAGGCCAAGGGAGCATGGTTCTCTTCTACTCCCCTGATACGTCACTGATTTGCTGATTTGCAGATGTACCATACAAATTCGTAGAGTACAGCACCAATATTACTTTTTCTAAAATGTAAATACCTATTAGTGTGGCTGTTTTGGTCTTCCAGAATTCTATTGTTTTTTGTTTTATATGTATTCCGTGTCCAACTAGGGAAGCTTGTTGTGTAAAAATCGAATAAATCGTGTTTTAGATTGAGCCAATTGTAATATTGATATGTTATTTTTTTTTGTAATAGTCTGATGATGGCAGCGTTCGACAGCTTAAAAGCAGTCGGCGTTAATTTTTTCCATTATTTTTATCTTTTAGTAGAATGTCCTATATATTTTGCTTTCCCTTAATAGAACTTTTCAATATACAGTCTGTCAAGTAATGTGTCCGCGATAACTCATTTTTGGTAGATACGATTCTAGCGATTCAACAAAAATCGGTAGAGGAAACCTTTGTCTACGACGCATTTAGTAAAAATATCAATTGATTCCGAATTTCGTCGAAATCACGTAAAATTCAAAATAAGTCACTTGTTTGCACGACAGTTTGAGGCAGCCTTTCTTTGTTCCCATCTAAAGGGGACTTAAACATTCTGCGGCCGGTGTCGTTTATGAAGAAGTCGTTTATGAAATCATTTTAACGAGACAAAAAATGTCGACGACTTGCCAAAACCTGGCTCGGTAGGCAAAGTCACTCCGAAAGTCAAGAAACTCTGTTTTCACGGGACCTGAAAGATTAAGAAAATCGGGTCGCGAAGCGGCTCACTTGGGCCCATAATAAGATACTAGAGTGGCCCTGACAATCGCCGAACGCCAACCCTATTGAAAACGTTTGGTCCATTGTAAAGAGAAAGCTCAGCTTACTAAAATAATTCCGCCGTTGTTAGCACACTAAAGAATATGTTGATGGAAAAAAATGTACTCGAAACATATTTTTTCAAGAATACGACCAGTCACGTTCTTACCTTGACAGACTGTACATTCAGTGAGATAGAGGTTTATGATTTTAGCTCGAAAACTATGCCATAACCACAATATTATGAGATATACTTAATTTTATTTTATTTTATTTATTCTAAGGATACTGTGGACCTTAACTTTTTTTTGAGTTACTCTTTATAAAATGAGATTTTTTAATGTCCTCTCGTTAGCAGGATTTACCTTTTCTAAAGCACGGAGATATCGGTACATATACATATCATGATGTCGATCAAAGTTATCCTAATGTTAAAACGTACCTTTGATTTTAACCGCACTGTTTAGACAACGCAGAAGTGCAACCATGGTTGTTTTCCTAAAATAACTTCTTAATATAAACAGCATACTGCTTTCCCAGGCAGTGATTTATTTAAATACTAATCGAACATCAAAGTTGCACAAGATAAATTAAACCTGACCAGGCAATTTTTGGGATAATTTCATTATTCCTGACTTAATAAATCCCCGGAATGTTATACTTACATTGCTACTTGTTCTGCAACTAAGTGGTCCGAAAACGAAATGTAAGGGTCCACACTAATAAATACTGCTTCAGCTAGATATTCTAAAAATTAAAAATATTTTTAATTAAGTATTTTAGTGAAATCATTCATATCGTTATAAGACAAATGGCATCTGGATAAGCCTGGCTCAACTGAATAATTAATAAATAAACCGGACAAGTGCAAGTTAGACTTGCGTAATTAGTGCTCCGTACCATGATTGCCTTGAAAATATTTTCTCACAAAATACGCCCCAAATGAGTTTTCAATTAAGTTTGTTTTCGATATTTGTTGAAAACCAGAATTTTTTGAAAATTTTTTGATCAGTACTTTTCAATGGATCTTTTTTTTCAAAATTTAGGTCTTGCTTTCTGATGCCATTAAAAAAAAATATGGAGTCATTTTAACCGTTTTTTTTTTTGAAAATTTTTTATTTGGTAGAGAATCGCGAGGCCTTTAAAAAAAATCATTTTTGTTAATTTTTTTTTTTTCAACATGTCAATTATTTTTTGATTAATAAACAAATGCAAAAAACGGTTAAAATGATTCCAAAAAAAAAATTTTTTTTATAACATTGAAAAGATGACATCGAGACCTAAATTTAAAAAAAAAAACCATTTTGGACTAAATGGCATAAAATGGCGGACAATTCAAATTTTAAATAACAAATTCAATTGTGTCCACTGGATTCAATATTTTTGTACCAAAATTTCAGGGTATTTTTGCTGTAACAAATGGAATATTTTTTGAAAGTTTCAAGTCGATCAGTTCACTTCGTCGACCTGTACAATAAAATGAAAAAAAAAAACAGGTTTTTGCCTGTTTTTTCAATTTTGTAGGTTATGTACACATTTGAGCGATTTAAAACCAACAAGGATTTGTTGGAAATTTCATTACGAAGAGTTTAGTTTTTTATTTGTCTCGATCCAAACTGATATAACCGGAATTATTCACATTTTAAGCTCAAAAAACGCGTTTTGTTTATAAACAAAAGAGCACAAATTTTTCTAGGTCCAAAACTCAGGACAATACTCCTGGTGATACCCCAGAGAGGATAAAATCATAATATTGCTATATCTTATCATTATTTTGGCCTTTTTTACTGCACTATAGCGGATATTATTTATTCTCTAAATTTAAGTGGGACCTGCAAGAGAAAAAATTTACAACTTATAAAAAAGTCATTCACTTTTAGATCAATTTAAGACGAAAATTCAGGTTATTTTTTAGTGGTATGGAAAAGTTAACTAGACGTTCTAAAAATGTATCGAGGTAAATGGAGATTATATCTTAAAATAAAAATGACGGAGTATATTACCTCTTTAATACCGTTGTTCAGAAAACTTTTAATCCTTATTATGTACTTACGTCAGAACATTTTATTCCATTACCATTGTCACTAAACTTGCTAGGCGTTAACTTGAGAGTAAATATCTTTTAATAAGAAGATGCATAGTAGAGCAAGTTTCGCATTAGCTAGGTTTAGTCTTGGTACTAGAACAGTTTTTATTCCCATACCAGGCTCAAATTTCACCATCGACGGTATACTGCTGCCATGTTTGGGAGTCATCTCCTTAACATAGTCTGTATTAGTTTATTACTATCTAGAAGATATATATTGATCTAATTATTAACCCGCAGCGCACCAGGAACTTTGATTTTTTAGAGTTAATCTTTAAACAATTTCAAGAGAAGCATCCGATGACTGTGGATTCCACCCAAAGCTGTGCATGTTATAAATATACATGCCACTAATGCATCACTACTGTACTAGGCTCACTCCGAGCATGCCTCTCTTCGATAGTTAAAACTATACATCGAGTCAAACCTGCAATAATTTAAGATCAACGTGAATTACTACTTCTGCGGACGCGCCACACACAACGATTAAACGATTTTCCTTCAGTCCTTTGTTGATATTTTTTGCGTATTTATTGCGCTGTTAAGTGGATTAGGCTTAATGCTCGAACAAGCAACCATGCAAATACATTATGTGAGCTTGTGAGCGATTGATTCCCTTGGAAAGAAGGCAATGAAGTGAAACATGCCAAGGTGACTACTAGTCCAATTGTGCAGACCTTTACCTCGAGTATCAGTCACCATAAAAAATAATAGGTAGTGTATTATCGTTCTTAGACACACAAATTCTACACCTAGGAAATTCTTACTTTTTTTTAAACCTTCATATTATATTATTTACAGAAGTAGAGAAAAACGAAGATATAAATATTTTATAATTAAGCTTGACTGTACCGTCAGCAATGGTATACATTCATATTATTGTCAATAAAAGTAGGTATTCGTGAAAATTTGGTCTTTATATATCATTTTTACCTTGTATCGTTATGGTTCTCGAGTCTTATACCATTTGTAAGATCTGAGTAGCTTTCTTTTTAGTGTTCCGTACGGAACACTTATAAGATCACTTCGGTGCCTGTCTGCCTGTCTGTCTGTCCCTCTATCTGTCTAACATACCCGATTTTTTCCGAAACTATTTAACATAGAATGTTTAAATTTCGTACTAATATAGGAAGTGATGGTCTCATCAAAGCCGTGTAGCTTTGAAAGTTAAATTTTGACATAAGGAATTAGTTTTGGGGGGTGAAATCAGAAGTGAAAAAAAAATTACCAGGTTATCGAGTGGGGAGTCAAATGAAAGCTTCTAAAAACACAAGTTCAAGAATATATGTAACGTAATACTTGCGCACACTTTTCTTTGTATTTTTTTAAAAAAATCGCGAAAAATCGCGGTGCCCCCCCCTTATCTCGAAAAGTACTTAACAAAGAATTTTGAAAAAATTCTAGAATATTCTCCACAGGATGTAGATTGAACGAAAATTATTACCTTTAATAATTTATCTGATATATTAAAAAGAAATAAAAAAAATTCATGGTCATCCGTTTTCAGTAAACATCGGGAAAAAACTTTGTTGAAAACTCATTTGGGGTGTGTTTTGTGATTTTTTTTGATTAATCATTTTATACCTCCGTAACAAATTTTTTTATTTTAAAAGCAATCAACGTACGGAATACTAATTGCGCAAGTCCAGCTTGCACTTGACCGGTTATTTTCTTTTAAATAGAGACTGTTCACTAATAAAAGAATATTTATACTTAGGAATTGTGTGAAAATGACATGACAGCCTATTACTATGCATACTTTTTACATGACTTTTAAAAAATTCAGTAGCAGGAAAATGTATTATGTAAAAATTTCTCTTTGTAAGAGAATTTTTCAAATTTTATTTTATTCGACCAAATTATTAAGAACCCCATTTATATGAGTTATGTATATCAATAGTAGCTGCAATACTAATGCTGCCTTGCATCATTCGTATAATATTTTCACACAACTACCTAACAAGCTAATTTGTTTTTACTGCTTACCAATAGGTCATATCTTATCTACAATTAGATTATAACAAGCTCATAGACTACAATTTAAAGGCAAGATGGGGTATTCCGATTTGAGATGTAGAATTTGAAACAAAAACGATAATGCTTTTCATTCGCCATCCAAAAATTTAATCTTCCAGTTTAACCGGAAATAATAATTTCTGTACGGAGAATTTTTCTGGGTAAATCAGAATTCGATGCTATTTGTTAGAGAGTAAAAACTGTGATAATGACATTTTAGGCGTTACAGGCAAAGGTCAAGTATTTACCGACATTTTATTAAAAAAAAAACACGAACATGTTTCTTCACAAATTTTTGGAATACCCTCTAGAATCAACCAACAGCCTTACTAAGAGTGTCGGACAGAAAAGCTTTTAATATGCAGAATCATGATGTTCTCTGTGCCAAATTAAAATTCTTTGGTCATGGCATTGATTCAACTGAATGCTTCATGGATGATCTGTTCACAGATTCGGGAGAGGTAAAGACCAGTATCACGATTAGGGCTGCTAGGATGTTTAGTATTTCAATGGACTCTCGAATTTTTCTAGAATGGAAAAAACAATTTATTGGAAGGATCTTTAATTAGTCAAAGAAAATCTGGTGTCCTGTTTCATGCTGATGTCCTGCAACTGTTTAAGTGGAAATATTATGAAGCCCCCCGTTGTCTCTATTTCTACTACATATTTTTTCTGTTCAGTTCACCAATAGAGATTTGACCAAAGCTTAATGAGTTATTATGTACTCTTGAATTTTTACAGGAAATCTTATTTTTGACGGATCTGAGATTTTCTTAAAGTTTAGAGCACGTTTATGTTTCCAAAAGTTTTCAAAATACAATCTATGACATTCTTAATTCTACAACCCCAAGAGACTGACCAGCCTGACTTCTAGTCTTCGGAGACACCTTGTGAGATGTATGTTTTCGAATAGATCGTTCTGGGTTCAGAGAGTGCGACAACTCTATTAAAAAGGGGGTTGATAATTGAGTGTTTTTGGGTGGGATAGGGATGCAAGGAAGCATTTAAATATATATCCATGTGAGTGGGCTTTATGTATACTGAGTGGCCCAAAGTCATCTCTGACTTTCAATTTATAAAAATATCTAGAGAAAGGAGAATATTATTATTTTCAGTATCAAAGGTGAAGTAGATATTTAGATGCAAGAGAGATATGATTGAGAGAACTACTTTACTGTGAAGCCAAATTAGGAAAGGGTCATCAATGTAATGTTTCCAAAGTTTTGATTTAAGATGAAAAGTGTCGGTGGCTTATTTTGCGAAGTATTCCATAAATATTTTTGGAATAACTGAAGAAAGAGAAGCAGCCACTGCTTTTTTAGATATTCCACTTATTACTTATAATAATTTTTTCTTATTTTTATGTGGTATTATATTGGCTGTTTTTCCCTTATAAATCGCTATTTAGAAATCGTGTATATCAAAAGATAGTTCGATAGAGTAGCCTGGCCGAATCTCGCCACCTATTGTATTTCGGTTCTTGAGTGATATATATATATATATATATATATATATATATATATATATATATATATATATATATATATATATATATATATATATATATATATATAGAGAGAGAGAGAGAGAGAGAGAATAGAACCCGGTTTGTCTTCTTCCTTTCATACCAATTAACTCTTAGCAGTCATACAATTTTGTTACTGACACGTCCTACAGGTGGTGTATCCTGTCTCACATGCAAGCACGATTTTAGCGTTCTAGCTCAGACCACTGTACGGGCTTATTTTCCAGGTCGAACCATATTTTTCAATTTGAATGAATTAATTTTTAATTACCGGCATTTGCTTTGTCATGAAAGAACCAAACGTATACAATTTAAAGAAAATGAAATGGCGAACATGAAAGTCTATAACTATTATACAAAGTTAATTAAAAATTCCTAAGAATGGCATTTGTTTTAACCCAAAAATAAAGCTAGTTATACACCCCAATAACTTTTATTTTAGGGGACAAAATAAAAGTTAAACTATATGGAATACAAACATATACTAAGTATAAAAAATGCATAAAATGTTGATTTTTATAACTTTGAATTGTATGATATCTTTCCTAATAAGGGCCGGGGTGCAACTCTGGTTACGATGAACATATATTACAATAAAAGTTAGTTGTTTTTTGATTTTTTTCGTTTGATTTTGCACATACATGGCAGTTCCTAATTGATGATCTTGTTTAAATTAAGTGAAATTTACCATTTAGTTCTGTTTTATCTCCCACTAAATATAATTTAGCTTTGGGAGTTGATATCCAATTATTTTTTACCCCCTTAACGAACTGAATTTTTAAATTCCGGCGGAAATTCCTTGCTTTTGGTTTCTTATTAACATCTTTGAAAATCAAAGATGCATTGTTGATGTCATCTTTCCATGCTGCTGCTATTATTTTTTTAGCACAGGGTTTACGTTCGTCTGGCAAACCCTTTCTGTTTGTCATTACGGTGCATGTCAGGTGAATTTTAAATATGTGCAATTCGTCAGCTCCTAAAGAATAATCAAAGAGTTGCTGTACCAAATATACAACAATTTTAGCCATGAGTGCCAGATCTGGCATATTTAGGGATTCTGCGGTATGTGCTCCAAAGTAGGGTTCTATAGCATATACATATCCATTGGAAGAGTCTACCAATACAAAAACTTTGATTCCCAACTTGGTAGGTTTATCTTTGTTACACACTTTAAAGGCAACAATGCTTTCCTCAAGAGCCTGTTGCCGTTAGTTGGTCTGTAGTATTTTTAAAATTCTCTTCTAAGCACTTTAGTACATTTTTAACTTTGCAATTTCTTGTCCGAGTTCCGATGGCTTTTCCTTATTCTAGCGGTAAAATAGTTTCCAAAATAATAGCTTGAAGTGCTCTCGATTAAAAATGTCCTGGTTGATAAACTAACCACGAAGAAGAAAGATAATATTTAGGTCAGGTTTTTCGTTCATTGCTGTATTAAAAATAACTCCGAGAAAAGTCCCCATTTCTTCAAAACTAACTAGTTTCAATTGTAAAAGGCATTTACTCTTTCTGCCTTGCATCTATTTGTTTCATTTACTATGACTTGTATAAGTGCTTTTGGAAAGGACAAAATAAATCAATTTTCTTCGAAGGGGAGGAACCAAACCGCTATTTTAGTTGAATTGAATTTGTTGCAAATGATTATCGGACTCGTCCTAAATTTTCTACATTTTATCTAAATTAACACTATCTTCTATAGTCTCGCCAGCTCCCTCCATTTCTTTTAAAATATGTAGCTAATTTTCCTCTTCATTCACCAAAAAACTCTCGCCACTTTCATAATATTCATCGGAATTGTCCTCCAAATTGCTAACTTCAGCATCACTACCCTCTTCGCTAAGGTTTTTTAAAATCTTTAGAATTTTCAAATCGAATAATTTTCTCTTAGACATTTTAAAATGAAAATTTTACAATAAAAACTAAACATGTAACAGTTAAATGACTTATTCAAGGTATGCCAAACACAAATAAACTAAGATCAGCACAACAAATCAAATCAACACAATCAAGATCACAAAACTAACCAACAGCAGCACGTGATCGGGTGATGCGCCTGCCTGCCGCCACAAGACTTATTTTGTCTACAAACGCGTGGAAAAGAAACAGTGTCTTTACTGAATGATTTTTAGGCTCAGAATTCAACTGCGACCTGATATTTTAGATTTGACCAGTGATATATGACTAACGTGACCATACGTCTCGTTTTGAACGGGACAGTCCCGTTTTTAGCTAATGTATCCCGTTGTCCCTAAAGAAGTTGTCGGACACAGAAATTTCCCATTTTGACAAAATTTAACTCGAAGAAACCCGCGAAAACAACCGCGGTGCGGCAGGCAGGATACCGAGCACTACACAGCGCGCGGTAAGGGGGGTCAGATAATTTAATGCAACCAATCAGCCCACAGTAATTGTTGCTATTATGAACGTAAAGAACGTACCTACTATTGTCTATTTTGTTTTGCGTTCATTGCGTTAGTTATTTTAGTAAAATGCCTAAACGCAAGTGCGCTTTTAATTTTAACTTACAAACTAAGTATCCATTTATAAAACAAAAGACAGCCCTATCAAACGTCACATATGTAAAGTGTCGTACAGATTTCAGTGTAGCCCATGGTGGTGCTAGTGACATTGAACTACATTTAAAATCTGAAAAACACAAACTATCCGATCAAACTGCAGCTTCAAGCTCAACGATGCTGAATTTCTTTAAGAAAACTAATTCACCTACCTATAAAGACATAGAAGTTGCTGCTGTGGAAGGCGTCTGGGCTTATCACACTGTGCAAGAAAATAACAGCTTTCGCCCAAAATGATTATGCTTCACATTTAATACAGATATGTGTCGAGCAAAAATTCGAATGTGCACGTACTAAATCTGACACTATTGTTGCAAATGTGTTAACACCTTTGGCAGTAGACGAAATAAAAATGTACCTTCGCGAATCCAAATGTGTGACATTGTTAACCGATATTAACATTTAATAAATTAATATGAATAAAACTCCAATCTTCTCCTATACCGTTGATAATAAAGTTAGTTTTTCGTGAAACTGTACACCGGTCTGGTTGATTGCACAGTCAACAAAGTTTTAGGTAAATAGACTGAATTACTGAATACGATTAAACTCTTCAAAAAGTAATAAAGATATATATATATATATATATATATATATATATATATATATATATATATATATATATATATATATTTATATAAACTCCTGGACAAAATTAACGCAACAATCTGAAAATTAATTTATCTTTTTCTTATGTCAGTTTTAAAGTTTATCGAGTATTTGAATAGTGGGCTATGCATATTTTGTTTCGTTGTTCATGACAGAAATCAAAACAATTCGTTTAGATTTGCAGTTTTAAAGAATTTTTTAGAAGATAAACAATTTTCTGTAATAATGCGATAGATTTTCTTTAAAAGTAAGCTTATAAATTGTTTCCTTTTTCAAAGTAATACGTTTTTTGTGGTAGACTGTTTTATTTTTGACACCGAAGAATTAGATAAATGAATCGAACAAGGAATTTAACTGAACACGAGGTAGTGCGAGCCTCAGTTTTATTGGACGAGGGATATTGTCAGAGTTATGTTTGCCAATTTATTAGGCAAACTTCGTTTCACAATAAGTCGTATGGTAAGACGCTTGAATTAAGTAGGAACTTATTCTAGAAGGATAGAGCAAGGGCGAAAACGATGCACTAGCGACCTAGATGAACGTTTTATAAGACAATATGCTTTAAGAAACACGACTGTCACTAGTTCTATAATAAGAAACGAACTCGAAGCTGTTCGCAATGTCACAATTTCTTCTAAAACAGTTAGAAGACGGTTAAATGAAGCTGGATTAAATAGTAGGAGACCAGCCACTGCGCCCTTGCCTACTAGAGAGAACAGAGTTGCCAGGTTACGTTTTGCTCTCGAAATCACGAAAACTGGAAACAAGTTTTCTTTACAGATGAAACTAGGGTTAGTCTAAAACATCGAGATGGTCGTGAGCGAGTATGACGAAGACCAGGAGAGAGGTTTGCTCCTTGCAAATATCTCTGCAAGGATTCCATTCGGCGGTGGCTCTGTTATGTTCTGGGGTGGCATCTGCTTTGATGCTCGCACAGAGTTAGTTCCTGTCCGTACGAGATCTATGAATGCTGACTACTATCTTGAGAATATTGTAATAGAACATGTGATGCCTATCGGTCATTTTGTGGGGCTCAATTTCCTGTTTATGCAAGGCAACGCTCGACCTCACGTGGCTAGGGAGGTACTCGATTATCTTAATCAAGTTGATATACCGATTATGCAATGGCCACCAAAAAGCCTGGATCTGAATCTGATAGAATATGTATGGGATCACCTTAAGAAAAATGTGAAACGTCATATACCTGCACCTAGAAACCTGAGGAACTTGAAAATGCAATTATCACAGAATGGGAGCAAATTTCTCAAGATTTTATCCAAAATTTAATTAGAAGCATGCCTAGGCGCATAAACGCTGTTATCCGAAGTAAAGGAGGCAACACACGCTACTAGCGTCCCAGTTACATCATTAATTTTGCTACTAGTGTCCCAGTTTTTTTTTTTTCATTATTACATAATTTCAACGATTTTGTTATTAGGTCTTAAGAATAATTTTAATTCGAATCGTATAGAGAAATTTGAAAGCTAATTCACTTTTAAAGTATCCGAATAAGTTTTTTCTAACTTTTAGTGTAACCATAAAAAAATTATTAAAATTAATTCATTATAGAGATTTGTATGATTTAATATATTGTTGCGTTAATTTTGTCCAGGAGTGTATATATATATATATATATATATATATATATATATATATATATATATATAGATATATATATATATATATATATTAATTTATTTATTTAGGAAATTATTTTACAGTTTATTAACATAAAATGGATTTATCTAAATTATTTAATTTAATTCGGAAAAAAATCCAATCGTATTCAGCGGCCCAAACTACCTAATAGCTTTGTTGACTGTACTATATATGTAGGTACTCAATCTTCATCTATGTAAGACTATGCACGAATTATCGAAGCTTTGAACCCTAAAATCAGTTGTCCCGTTTTGAAGGAAAAAAATGGTCACATTATATATGACCTACGGAACGAATAAATAGCAACATGGGAGGTAAGAAACGACTACATTGCAATATTTGTGTTTGCATATGACACATGAATTTTGACCTGTAGGTTACATACAAAACCGTGATCTCATGTCTGAAAGAAGAAACCTGCTAAGGGTTAACCAGTAAAAAAAATATAACACATATTGTATTAAACTCGCCTCAGACGGTCACATTAATTTGACCAAATTTTTTAAATGTTGGTTAAACGTACGCATAATACATTTCACGAGCTTTTGATGGCTTGTCAAATAAATTTGACCGATTAGTGAGTAGATGTTTGATAATATTTACCGATCGCGTGAAAAACATTTAATAATCTGGTATAAAATTTGTTTACACTAAAATTGGTAATATTTGAAAATCTAAATTGGCATTAATACGTGCAGATTTATCACAGCCAAAACTAATAAAAAATTTTACCTCCATCCTTCAGCGGTGGCAACTCCTCTTCAATCAGATTTATATCTTCAGTCTTGGGAACACCATCAAATGTTTTCACCTGAACAAACACTTTTGCTTTAACCATTTTTAGAATTTTCGTCTTAAATATTTTTAAATAGTATTTTAACCAAAACTTAAACTCCCCTCATATAAAATTCACATTTGTATTTAACGTTTTTATAATCCTCCTACGTTAATTTATCGTTCTCCAAAAATAGATAAGAATTAAAATAACACTTAACTGGATAAGCTAACTATTCTTCCATCATTGCACGGACTATTATATTTAGCGATTCATTTTAGTTTTAACGAGTCACTTAAGCAGGCCACATACTAGAAGGCATCTTCTTCAATGCAAAGTTTTTATATGGAAAATTGCTAGATCCTGTTATTAACATTGTTTTTTTTTAAGAATCTTAAGCACAATGACTCTACACAAGAGTTATTATCACTACACCAAGCACCTTTATTTTGCACTTATTAGCATAACTCCTACGCAACGATTTTACGCAAAATTGTGAACCGTTTTACATTTTAGAGTGCAAAAATAAAATATTTGGTGTAGTGGTGATCTTGATTTTATACAGTATTGTCATCATTATAGTATATTCGTTTCGTTTATAATAGTAACGACAACTTTTGCTGCTAAGCTATTGCGTTTTTAGGAAAAAGTGACCAAAACATTTCGGAATTATATGACAATCAAAAAACTAGACGAACAGGACCTAAAATATAAGATCAAACTTGATAATATACAAGACAAAAACTCTGAGGAACTTACGGACATTGATAAAAATATAGACTTAGATAACACAGATAATACAATAAACAATACAGCAGAAAATGGCTTTAAAGTTGGCGAAAATGAACGCAATAAAAATGGCCATGGAAAGGAAACGCTGACAATGAAATTGCTTCTGCTCTCTCTGCTTCAAACAAAACACGCAAACTAAATGAACCACACCTCCTTCCTGCAAACAACAGCTTCAAAATACATTTAAAAGTCAAGGCCTTATAGCATCAAGACAAGATCAAAACCAAAATTTGTCATCTAACAATACACAAAATGTGAATTATAACACACAAAGTCAAAACTAACCACAATACTGGGCTGAACTCAGACCAAAATTAAGTTTCTTTAATTGTAATCAAAGAAATCAAGAAATATGATGAACTCTGAGCATATTTTAAAAATAGCAGGTTAGATTATGGTAGAGCAGTTTTAACCGGAAACAGTATCAAAATTTACTCTACTGCGCCCGATGGTTACAAAAAAATAATTGAACACTTAGAAATTCAAAATATTCAATTCCATTCATATCGCTTCGTGAATAAAATAGATCTCCATAATATAATCAAAGGCTTACTAGAAACATGGGATACTAATAAAATTCCAAAAAATTTAGAAGAGCTGGGTTAAATACCTTGTCGCGTAATTAGGTTGTTTAATAAAACCAACAAAAATCCCATAGCCCTGGTATAAGCCATTCTACCAAAATCTCATAATTCAACTTTCAATTTAACTAGTCTTGATAGTATGTCGATACGCGCTGAGTCTCAAAAACTAAAACAAACTCAACACAATGACACAGATGCTAATGACTTGGTCACTCACAGTCCGTATGTAATGCAATCATTAATTGTTTGAACTATGCTGGGGAGCATTATTCTATCTAGAACGATCTAGCCTCAAACCAACTTCCTGAATGTGCCAATTGAGGGAAAGACCATCGTGCTAAATCAATACTCTATAAAAAAAATCTCATAAATGTCCTATCCTCCAAAATAACGACAATGTCACTAATAAAAGTCATTTTATATGGCGAAAGTAAAATAATGCAAAACTTTGAGAGAAAACAGCAATACCAACCCACAGTAACCTTGCGTTATCACTTGAAGCAATTCAGATGACGCTACAAAATACCTTAAAAATATTAATAACTGATTTCTCAGTAATTGAAAATTAGTTCAAAGCTATGCTGACGAATTTACTTTATTTTTAGGTATTTAATTAATAATTAAAAATTGCCTCCACTAACATTAAAGATAAAACGACAGAATTAGTAGACCTTGCCAAAAAAAATGTCATTGATATATTTTTAATATAAGAATGGAAGAGATTTATACTCCCATATTTTAATATTTTTCAGAGTAACAAAATAGAAAGAAGTTCAATGATTCTTAATAAAAAATACATCATAGCCCATGTTATGCAGATTGCGGTCATATCGAAATATGTTGAAATTGTCCTTAAAAATAACAAAATCATCAAAAGCTCAGTTTGTTGCAGTCCAACTGCAACTGGAAATAGAATTTTAATCAAAATTGTATTTCGAAAATATTTAACTCTGAGAGACGCATACTAATTGGTGGAGACCGTAATGCTAAGAACAGAATCAACAATTTACAAGGTATGTGCTTATATGACCACTCGTTGGATTATAATTTCATATCCTTCCATCTGATTGCCCTGCTCATGTTAATGTGTTGTGTTGAAAAACACAGGAAAAATATCATGGTTACTCATGATTTAAATTCTGACCATCTTGCTGTTTTAACTAGCACGGTTGAGGATATTTCAAAAACTATTACTAGAAAAAAGTGAGTTATTTCCTCCAATTTGCATCACTGATTATATAGAATCAGCACTTTTTACTATTACAAATAACGTTAATTTAGCAGTAGCACACTCATCAATAACTAAAATTACACCACTTTTAAACTTTAGTATTATAATAAGGAACTGGCGATAATATTATTAAGATATTAGCAAAACAGGTTGCCTCAAAAGATACATAATTTTCCTAAAAATCTTGTATCAGGTTCTTAATAATAAAATTCAGAGCTTAAAATAGAAGGAGGGAGCTTTTTTAGAGTAAAAAAGTCTTTAACCAGAAGGTCCTCTTAGGTAAAGCAAAGAATATTTTATTAACGAATACAAAAAGCTGACGAATTTTTTGTGTCTATGGCCGCCCTAAAAGAAACATATTAATATTGTAAACATGTATGATAGGGGAACGGCAGGTAAGATGGAAACGGAAGTCAAGACAGAAAATTAGTATAAGTATTAGGTTATTTTTTATTTCAGTTTATTTATAAGCGCCCCTTTAGAAACACGTAATACGATCTTTAAACATATCTTTAGCACAAGAACTGCTGTTAGAAAAATTATTTATCACCACTTCCAGGTAAATAAAGTTTATTCTCAGAAACCACAAAGATTTCATAATTAAAAGTCCTGCATCTATTTTAGTTGTCAAAAGGCTGCTTTACTATATTTTAAATAATAGGGCCCCATAATATGCACTAGAAATTAATTAATAAAACCAGCCTCTACACTCGAGTTCTCGAGTGTGACTTCCGAAACGTCATGTTCTAGCTTATTAGTACAAATTTTATTGCTAAGCTAGAATTAACTTTAATATTAACATAACTTGGGTTTATCTTGTTTTGTATTTTGTTCTTGTCATATTAAAATAAAATAGGTCTTATCTTTTGATACGAAGAATGAAGGAGAGATTAACTTTTAATTTACATTATTATGGCAATAGTCACATTTTCCATCATTGTGCAAACAACAAATAAAGTTAGCACATGCAAAATGAAAGCATATCCCGTTTCCAAGACTGAATGTGTAATAAATTATTTAATCTAATATATACACTTTCTGACAAAATGTAAAAGGTATTCTGATTCTACACATCCTATGTAAATTTATAACATCAAAAGAGTAGAAGGAAAGCCTTCTAATTTGGATATATAAAGAACCTGATAAAGCAAAGCTTAATAACTGTCATGACATATACCATCTGTTCAAGAAGTTCCCGGACTGTCTCGATAAAAACTAAAGAAAATTTACACAGTAAGTTTTATTACTTTAGATATTCATAGTCTCCTATAAATTCAATACATTGTTTCCACTTTTGTATAACCCTGTAAAACTGTTAGAAAAGTTTTCATTTAAAATCTTCTTCAAGTTGGGCATTAAAGTGGCTTGAATGTTTTCTTCATCATAGTATTGGTGATCCTTCATGCTGAGCTTGACTTTAAGAGATAAAAAATAGTCACTCGGAGCCAAATCAGGTAAATAACATGTAGGATGAAAAGTTTTTGGTCTGACACATAGACGTCGCCCTTTTCAAAAAATCCATATGATTTTTAGAAAGTACCAACCTTTAAACGATTCATAACATTTCGACGATTGGTTTACAAGTTACAGTGGTTTTAGTGACACTACTTTTGATATTTTCAACACAATGGAAAAAATCAAATTTCGTGTGTTGATTAAACACTGTTTTTTGATGGAAAAAAAAATACCGTTCAAGCAAAGCAATGGCTTGAGAAATGTTACGGTGACTCTGACCCTGGAAAATCACTCTTCATTTACTGGTATGCTGAATTTAAACGGGATCACACAGATACAAATTATGCTGAACGCTCTGGACGCCCAAATTAGGTGGTTACACCGAAAAACATAAAAAAATCCACAAAATTGTTTTAGATGGTCGTAAAGTGAATTTGCGTAAGATAGCTGACACCCTAAAGACATCAAAAGAACGTGTGGGTCATATTTTGCATTCACATTTGGGCATAAGAAAGATCTGTTCGAATTGGGTACCGCGTTTGCTCACAGTGGACCAAAAAACAACAACCTATTGATGATTCTGAGCGCTATTTGGGCCTGTTTGAGCGCAATAAAGTATCACTGTCAGCTGAGTGGACAGCAGCCGGTAAAAGCCGCCCGAAGCTGCTAAAGACACAACAGTCAGCTGGGAAGGTTTTGGCGTCTGTATTTTGGGAAGCGCATGGAATAATTTTTAGACGCTATGCTGAGAAGGGAGAACCATCAATAGCGAATAATATATAAAGTTATTGGTGCGTTTGAAGGCAGAAATCGTAAAGAAACAGCTCAAAATGCACCAAGACAATGCACCGTGTCACAAGTCAGTGCTACGATGGCGAAATTGCATAAATTGAAGTTCGAATTGCTTTCTCATCCACCGTATTCCCCAGATTTGGCCCCCAGCGACTGTTATCTATTCGCAGATCTCAAAAAAAATACTCGCAGATGTTATCGCCAAAACTGAGGCCTATCTTGAAGGCAAAGGCAAATTCTTCTACAACAAAGGTATAAAAATGTTAGAAAAGCGTTGGACTGATTATATCGCTCTTGAAGGAGACTATATTGATGAATAAAGTCGAATTTGGCAAAAAAAAAATGTGTTTGTAGCTAGACCAAAAACTTTTCAGCCTACATGATACATGTAGTAGAGTACGGACAGTTGTTTCCTCACCAAAAACTACACAATACAAGCCGTGTAAGTGGGTACATTGTCCTGAAGCGGGAAGAAATCTTTCCCGATCCTGTGTAAAAAAAATATAATTAGCATTGTTTTGGGTTTTTGACTTTGCTAATCGCGCTTTCTTCGGTATTAGCAAACCACTACTAACCGAGTAGCACTCTGATAATCATCGCATGATTTTTCATATATTGGAATGTTTCCGTTTACCTAATTTAACATGAAATCTGATTGCTGCTCACTACTTCATTACAATTCTGTAACACAACAAGTTAAGACACGTAATACTCAGCGTAAACTGACACAACTGTCTGACGTAATGCACATGCTTTGTTTACTGTTACTAGCTCAAACTTTCAATGTAGTTAAGAAAATAGCATTAATTATAAGTTGGTCAAAAATCAAAGCGGGAACTTTTTAGTTAAACGGCGTATATGTTATTTAAATCAACCTATAATAGGCAACATATTTAGGAACCCAACTTTTTGCTTTGTTTTAAAATTAACCAAATTACTACGCTAAGTTTATTGGTCTTTGCCTTGAGAAATTCTTGTTTAAATTGTCGAGAGATATATTTTGACTCTTTATCGATTTAATTCATGAGTCCAATTATACCATATTTTTTACTGTAATAGTTATTCCAAGGTACTTAAAACTGCTGACCCCCTCGAGGTTAAATTTTACTACTCTTTACATTCTAAAATTTCTCTACCAGCTAAAATGGATATATATATATATATATATATATATATATATATATATATATATATATATATATATATATATATATATATATGTGTGTGTGTGTGTGTGTGTTATATATTATCCTCATTAATACTGAGTCCTAACGATTGTCCTACCGACAATGAAAATGTACATTTTTTATTTTTCATTGGTCTGCTTGCTGACCCCCTCGAGGTTAATTTTACTACTCTTACATTCTTTCTCTACCAGCTAAAATGGATATATATATATATATATATATATATATATATATATATATATATATATATATATATATATATATATATATATATATATATATATATATATATATATATATATATATATATATATATATATATATATATATATATATATATATATATATGTGTGTGTGTGTGTGTTATATATTATCCTCATTAATACTGAGTCCTAACGATTGTCCTACCGACAATGAAAATGTACATTTTTTATTTTTCATTGGTCTGCCAGTCTTTTGGCACGATAACGCATCAATACAATATGATAAAATGAGAATGGAATTAATTTTAGATTTGGTACATTTATGATACAATTTTAGTACTTGAAACAGCATGGAATTTTGTTTACAACCAACTATTAAAGTTTATCGTCGACCAGTGACTAGTAAACATTGATAATACCAATCAGATTTTGGCTAAACGTCTGCGACTTACCAGTCAAAATAACACTGATCAGCCGATGTTCCCAGTTGTTAGACAGCGATATTCTTTAGCTCTTATGACTGGAACAAAAAATTACCATTTTTCAGGTATAGAGCATTAATAAATCATTTTAAGATGCTTTGATTTGCATTTGAGATTAAGGTCTCCACACTGCACGTCCCCTCCCATTTATTAAATTAAAAGTTTAACCGTCTGTCCATTTATTAAATTATTAAAATTGTTCTCTCTTTACTTTTTATTCTCTCTATTCAAGTTAATAATTTTGTATCACTCTTTTTTGATCTACATAAAAAATGTTCTTTTATGTTTATTATATTTTGTCTCTTTTGTCCTTGTAAACCTAATAAGAATATGTAAGTACCAAATATTTAGGTAAACTATAATTGATTAATATCATTATTGATATAGGTACTAAATATATTATTGTAAATTGTCAGGTTGGATTCTCTAATACCTTTTGTAATTATAAGTTTCCAACTTATGCCAATCGATATTTGCGAGCTATTTTTTTTAGATCTGTGGAACATTTCTTCATTTCTCTGTATTAGTCCGATCAATAAGAATTTTAAATGGCCATTCATAGTGGAAACCTGAATTTTTGAACAAAAAATTAGTTTTAATACTTAGATCAAGTATCAATAGTCGAAAATTGGAAATTGAGTTGAAGGGGTTGTAAAAAAAAACTACCCTAAAAACCACTTTTTCGGAAATTTCTCGGAAAATATAAAAATTACAAAAAAATGTTTCGAACAAAATCGATAGATAATACAATTATCTACAAAATCGTTTTAAATCACTTTTCACGTACGTTTTTGCGATATAAAACGAGATATTTGCAATTGAAAATTGTTATTGGACGCACAGCTAGCTAAAAAATATCTGAATGTGAAAAAATTCATAAAAAATAAAAAAATCATTATTTTTGAACTTTTTGTTTTAACGTAACTAATTTTTTCAGAGAATTTTTTATTAACAACTATATTTTTTGAATTTATTTTATTGTTAAAATTGAAAAAAAAATATCCTATTACATTCTTTGAAGTTTTATCTGTAAAATATACGCCATACTTTCAAATCACATCCCATTTTTAGCTGACGATTTACCTGTGATATAAATCTATTCTAAAAAAAATCGCCCCTGAGGCTACGCGTTTGCGGCTCGAAATTAGTCCCGAGAGAAAAAGTATATACTGTGCTCTGTCACTCTCGCAGTAGTACAATCAAGCTGATGCGCACTACGCATGTGTTGCACCTTAACCGGGCCTTAGTGGGATAAAAATAGCATGACAACAGAATTTCTGTCTTTTTTGATATATTTGACTCGGGACAAAAAACTTAGGATTCCAGTTTTTCGGGACACAGCCCAGGCAACTGACCAAGTTTTACTTTTCAATTTATATATTTCCCAATATATTTTTCAATAAAAAACTTTTTTTTGAGTATTTTGAACAAGTTCAATAGACGATATAGCATTTCTTTGATATAAGCAAGGTCTAGACAAGGTCTAGCACGACGTACTAATAATCAAAATTAACATACCTGACATTTTATTCAAATTAATTTTACGTTTTTTTTTGGAAAACGCGAATATTCTAGCCTCAATAAGAAATACAAATTCAAATAACAGCAAATTAAGGAGTAGCGTGCCGCAGAGTTCCACTCGGTTACCCACCTAATTCAACTTGCATGCAATAAACATACCAAAACTTTATCTAAATAGCCTTCACTTATTTGCTGACGACACAGCACCGAAAATCATTGTTTCAAAAGTACAACGAAATATAAGTCATCTAAAAAATGGGTACTCAATTGGCAAATAAAATTAAATCTTAATATCAACCCTGCAATATAATTCAGCAATTCCAACTGTAGACTGCCGCTAACTAAATTTAAAGTTTAAAACTAGTCCACTGTTACTTAAACCAGTTTAAAATATTTAGAATTCTATTTTAATCAAAGATAACTGGAAAAACAACACAAATAATATAGTTAGAACAACATTGAAATAAACGCATACCATTTACCCTTTGATTAACAAACGCCACAAAATTAACACAGGAATGAAAATTTTGTTTTATAAGACATTTGAAAAACCAATTTTAACTTTTGGTGCTTTCACAGGTTCCGAGGTTTACCATGAACAAAGTCACACGTAGAAACTTGAATATAAAAATAATAAATAAATTTTAAATAAAATAATGAATAACTAGGTGTAACATCCACAATATTTTCATAATACAATCTCACATTTCATGTCAAGGTAACAGCACATACTTATTACCTAAAGATTAGAAATCTTATTTAAATCTTTACTGTCTACTTTTCACCGATTCACTAACTAATAAAAGCTCTGCTTTTAAGAAACCCCAAAACAAAGAGAACTTTTAACTTAAATGTGAACAAATAAATGCCAATAGGCTTTTGGCTTGACATATAACCACAGTAGATCAAAAATACAAAACGCAAGTTTCTCGATATTATGTTTGGTATCTTCAAGAACAACGAAGTTAGGTTTTTTTTTAATGTATGGAAAACTTCACCTGTATTAGCTAAACTTAAATAGTTATATTATTTATAAAACTGTTTAAGTTGGTTCTAGCAACAGATGGGGCAAAATAACAGACATCATTAAAAAAAAAATGTGGCTGATACTCATTGATTTTATCTCCACTGTCTAGGAATAATAGCCATCACATTTAGCAACATTCTCCAAACCGTACTTGTTAGTTTTAGATTAATAAAATTATTGGTAACAAAGAATGGTCCACAACTTAATCCCAACTAATTTTGTGAAGACAACGGAATAACAGCGAAGTGACACCAAAATCAAATATTGAGATAATGTGTGTTACTGGTGCCCACCTCACCAGTCTTACAATATTCAACCCTTCATACTGAGATACTCATATTCAATTAATGTTCGAACGAAACCTTAGATCACGTTTTAATTTACTAAAACCAAAAAAAAAGGTTTATGAACAAGCTTTTCAAAATAAAAATGACCAAACAGACGTTTCACAACAATATTTTACGAAGAAGAAATTAACCATATTGTTAAATAATCTTTTATCTCGGTTATGTTGAAAATAAACGTGCCTTTTGTTAGTTATTGTAGAAAAAAGAATAACAAATGTACTTTCCGATTAATACTATGAACCAAATAAGCATCATTTTCATGTCATCAAATTTTTAGATGAGTCAACCAAGCGACAACATAAAGAAAATACACCAGTATCCAAACCGAATGAAATATCTGCAAGCATAAGCTCATATAAAACTGGAGTTGTTAAGTGTCAGGTATTTTGTACCAAGCAGAAATACTCCCCTAAATAGGAGGCTTTCAGCTCCATCTGTGGTCTAATCAAATTATCCTTTTCGTAGTAGAAAAAGGTGATATTATTCATCACCCCCTTTTTTAAAGTATTTAAGGATATTTACCTCTGCTACATGGCGATGTCATTGAACTGTTGTCATTAAAAAAAAATTAGCTGTTCTCCTGATAACAGATATTAAAATTATAGGGCATATACATATACTATACTTTTTAAATCTGCTTAAATTTACATTTAAAAATGCCTGCACTTCCCCTAGTTTTCTGCTCCATCTAAACTGCATTATCATTATTAGTCTTATATTTCCACAATTATTATTAGCATTACATATCTTCTAAATATATTTATCAGTGTTCACAGTGGCGTCGTTTGAGTGTGATCCAGTTATAATTTTAAAACAAAAGAATTAAAGCTCAAAATGTAAGCATTAATAATTCTATTCGAGTCGATTTTCAATTATTTTCCTTAGTATATATATATATATATATATATATATATATATATATATATATATATATATATATATATATGTATATACCAAAAATTTTGGTAAAATATGATAAATAAAATCTTTACTGGTATTTTAATAAATACTATATATATGTTTCTTTTACATTTACTAGTACGTCACTGATACAGCTATAAAAATATTACCGATTTATTCAGTAAAAAGGTTTAACTTTACAATTGATCTAACTGGACAACTTGGGGTTCAAATTACAGATAATTAATAAATCATCTTAAATTATAATGCTCGGTAGTGCCAGAAAAAGAACGAGGAGAAGAAATTAAATTTTATTTCTGATGAAACCGATACTTATAATACGAGTATAAAAAATTATTTTAAAATTCTCTAATAGTTTATTAAACTTTTATTTAACCGTGCTTAAAACGTTCCTATACTGATTATATATATATATATATATATATATATATATATATATATATATATATATATATATATATATATATATATATATATATATATATATATATATAATACAACAGTACACACAAGTTTCGCGTTGTAATATACTATCCTTATCTAGGAAAGGTTAATTTTTGGTGATTCTTATTATTTTGTGGTGGTAAATTAAGTATTAACATTCTAATGACTATTACAGATTCTCTTTAACATTAGGTAAAATGTAGTGTTTATATTTTTAATTTTTTTTTTATTTTATCTTATTAAATTATTCATTATTCTTCTGTACATTTTATTAAGTTTTAATAACATTCGCGCATCGTTTCTGGTAGTGTATACTAACTCTGTGATTCTGCGCATTTTTTGCTCTGGTAAGCGAGATTATTTTTTGCTGAACCAAATATTTGTACCCTTTTTTCTTGAATCTGATATAGAAGAAATTGTAATAAAATAATAATATACGCTAATATATTTTAGAATTCCTTTAAGAAAAATAATTAAGAAAGGGGTGAATAGTAAAACATAACAGGGGGGATGTTAGAACCTTTAGACCCCGAAGGGGGTCAAATATAATAATAAATTCGAAAATCCCGGAAGTAGGAGGCAGGGTTTCAAGGGAGGTTATACAGGTGGATAACCCTAATATTACGAATGAAGGGAATAGAGTTAATATAAAAGAGAATAATCGAGAGGATAACAACACAAAAAATATTATTAAAGTTCAAAGGTTGTATAGGTGTCAAGATCCTCGTCCGTATGTTGTTTATGCTGAAGCTACAGCTAATTCAGGGATTCCGTTGGGAAAGTTTAATGATTTGAAAATCGCGAATGAAATTTGCGACTTAAAGTTGAACGAAATTAAAAAGATTAAGAATAAAGGGTCCAACCAGGTTAGCATAGAAATAGTTAAAAACGAAAGCAAATGAATTAGTTAAAAACGAAATATTAGCAAAAAAAGGGTATAACATGTATATACCCTTCAATTTTGTAACATGCAAGGGGTAGTCAGAGGTGTACACAGAACTATTTCAGCAGAGGAGATCATGGAAAGCTATGAGGCTCCGGTGAAAATATTAAATTTAATTAGACTTAACAGAAAAATCTTCTCTAAGGAGGAGAACAAACCTGTGTATGAACCCACCAACTCCTTGCTGGTTACCTTCGAAGGGGTATATTTACCGAAATTTATAAGAATCTAAAAAATTAAAAATCGGTGGTACCGTATATTGCTCCGGTGACCCAATTCTTCAGATGCTTGAGATATGGACACATCAAAAAAATATGTAAAGGTGTTTTAACTGTGGTAAAGATGAATCTCACGAAATTAATGCGGATGAAAATAACTCCAACATCAAATACTCGTGTGAGGCTAGGTGTGTACACTGTCATAGTGATACTCATAAATCGAACGATAAGAACTGTACAGAATATATCAGACAAAAGGAGATTAAAAGAATTATGGCTTTTGAAAACATGACGTATTTTAATGCCAGCGTGCTATGTCCAAAAAAAAAACACAGAAAATTATAATTTATTACACTTAGCAGATTTATCGGCTTTGGGTGCTAGAAATAGATTCCTAAAAGACCGCAATGATAAAATACCTCCTTCCCAAAGAAGATTGATGGAATTCAACACGAGCCCCAAGAGATCATACCAGCAAGCGGTTAAAGAACCTTCAAAAAAAAGAATTACTCAAAAAAGGCATGACAAGACAGCTCATGATAGAGCTCTTATATTCCCATCGGCTAGAACTATTAGCCTAAGCAACTTAAACTTTGGATACGAATCTTCTAGTACAAGTAGCAATAAAATTAATGAAACCCAACATGCCTAATAGTGCCTCGCAAATATATACAGATAATAGTTACTCTCAAATAGTATATGATAACGCACCTATACATAATAATACAATGAGTAATAAAAACTATATAAATTCTTCATCAATAAATCAGCTCTCCTCTAAATATAAAATTCAATCCCGAAATAAATATGAAGAAATATACTAGCAAAGATATCAAAATATTACAATGGAATATAAGAAGCTGTAACGGCAATAAAGGAAATCTCATAAAATTAATGAATGAAGAAGAACCGGATGTCATCTTGCTAAATGGCTAAAGAAGACTCAAACTTTTTTACTTAAAACATACAAAATCATTAGACAAGATCGAGATGATGGATATGGAGGTATAACAACATGCATAAAGAATAACACTGCATATTTGGTAATTCAAAACGAAATCACAGACGACAATCTACAGTACATTACAATAAAATGTAACAACATCAATATAGTCAATATGTATTCTCCTCCTCAAAATAATTTAGATAAAATCCAATTAGATAATATTTGCAGTAATTTAAATGGCTATTGTATAATAATGGGAGATCTAAATGCGATTCATCGTGCGTGGGGAGGTGCAATTAACAATGCAAGTGGAAACAATCTATCAGAGTTCTTGGATGAACATGACTTTGTTATAATAAGTGACGGTTCTCCCACTACGATCCATCACTCAACACCTAATCCACTAGACATAGCAATAGGAGACGCGAAAATCAGCCTATATTGCAGCTGGGAAGTATTGAACGACTGTGGTAGTAGTGACCATTTTCCGACGATATGTCGAATTAATGGTTCCAAAACGGACAAAATAATGAATGATACGGCAGAACAAATAATTCCAAAAATCACAAAAAACTCCCAGGGAAAAGTTGGAAATCCATGGTGGGACGATGAGTGTGCCATGCTTGTAAATAAAAGAAGAGAATTGATCAAGAAATTCAAAGAAAACGCTAGTTTAGAGAATTATATCTCAGTCAAAAAGCAAATAACTATCATCAAAAGAACATTTAAAAGGAAGAAAAATCAAGGTTTTAAACAGTTTTGTGCTACGATGAACAGAAACTCCAGTCCGACTTACATTTGGAATAAAATTAAAGCTTTTAACCATAAATATCAAACGGGAAATCAGCGTTATATTACTGAGGATATGCACATGGAAATATTAACCAACCTTTCCACTACTAATATAGACCCATCCTTCAGCTTACCAAGTTGTGAGGACGTCAAAAAATATTCAATAGACGAATTGCAAGTTGCCTTAAAAAAGAAGAAAATGTCGGCTCCGGGGATGGACGAGATTTCTTATAAGATGTTACAAAATATGCAGGAAAATATGCAGTTAATCATTCTAAACAAATACAATTTAATCTTGGATGGACGATGTATTCCGGACGATTGGAGAGATTACAATGTACTATGTATCCCCAAACCTCAAAAAGACCTAAGTATGGCGAGTAATTACCGTCCGATTATTCTATCGTCTGTGTTACTTAAAACGCTTGAAACAATGATAAAGAATAGAATAAAATGGTACTTGGAGAAACAAGGAGCCGTTTCCTGGTGGCAAACGGGATTCAGGAAAGGTCAAGGAACCCAAAATGCCTTAGCTCTAATAACCTCAACAATCAATCTAGCTTTCACTCACAATCAATCAGTCCTGGGTATATTTTTTGATCTTAAAGCAGCATATGATTATGTCAATCTGGAAATACTATACAGTAAATTGGGACATGACGTCAACGACACTCTGAGGAGAGCCACACAATGCTCTGAAACCATAGTCAGATGGTGTGAGGCAAACAACCTTAGAGGGTCCATAAATAAAACGCAAGCTATATGGTTCTACAAAAATAGGACACTTACGGCTCCTGAAGTCATCTCTATTAATAATATAAACATTCCTATGAAAAAGGAAATCAAATACTTGGGTATGATTTTACAATACAATTTAAAATGGAATGCACATACAGAATACATTACCAATAAAGCTCGAGGCGGTATCAACACTATGAAAGCTTTTTGTAGGGTGAGTTGGGGGACAGACCCCAAAACAATGATTATATCTGCCAATGCATTGGTCAGGTCGCACTTGGAGTATGGGGCTATGCTCATGAAACCTAACACCCTAAATAATATGAAAAAAACTAGATAGAATCCAATTTCAGTACCTTCGAATATCTATGGAATGCATGAAAACTTCGACGTTCTGCTGGCTGAGGCTTCGGAGATCGACCTGGAATACAGACGGAAGCGTATTACGGTGAAATTCCTGTCTAATATAATCAGTATTGAGAATCATCCTTTATATAATATAATAGTTAATATAAATAATCTGGCGAGATATAACAGGGGTTTTTGGAAAAATAAAGAGCTACCATATCTAGTGCAAGCACTCAAATACTTCACCTCGTACTTGAAGGAAATATATGTGTAAACGAAATATCCTACTTTTGACATAAGTCTGGAGTATCAAATAACAAACATTAAACATATAATACCCACACTAAACAAGATATAGATGACACGTGATATAGAATGCAAAACCAAGTGCCTAAGCTATATTGAACAGTTTAAAACAGAATATATTTTTATATGTACTGATGCTTCAAAAAAGCATCTAGATGTTGGATATGGTATATACATTCGACATCTCGGATATAACTTTTCCTCAAGACTTCCTGGTCAAATAAACATTTGTACGGCAGAAACCATTGCTATAAAAGAAGCGATAGTGCTAATAATAAAAAGAAAAATAAAAAAGCGTTAATTCTGTCAGATTCAAAAAGTGCAATTTTAAAACTAAATAATAATCAAATCAATCCAACAAATGATTTTATTGTAATACAAACAAAAATGTTAATGTTAATAGGTGGCGAAATGAGAATGGATATTAAATTGATCTGGGTTCCAGGGCATGTGCTAATTAAGGGAAACGAAACAGCAGACAGGTTGGCTAAAATCGGAAGCAACCTCAACGTTCCCAAGAGAATAGAATACAATAGTCAGGAGCTTATTCCTTCCATAAAAAATATAATTTTTAAAGAATACAAAGCTCTGTGGGAGATATCTATATTAATCAAAGGAAAAGGATACTATCAAATAAATAAAACAATTAATAAGAAAAGATGGTTTGAAAAATCAGAATATCTAGATCGTATGCATATGACTTCAATCATTAGAATGCGAACGGGTCATAACCTAACTAAAGCGCATCTTTTCAGGATTGGAATCGTAAACTCGCCCAACTGTGACTGTGGAGAGCCACAAGACTTAAATCACTTAATTTTATAATGTTGCCTAAACAGAATACAGGGTCTTGACATATATTCAGAACTGAGCAAAATGGGGTTCGATCTTCCCGTTAGAATTGAGAGTATCATAGCTAAACCTAGTCAGCAAACAATCATTTTAATTAACAAATTTTTGAAGAAAAACAATATAATAGTTTAAAAAAAAAAAGAAGATAGGCACGCATATATCTATACAAATATGTTTCACGCATAAAGGAAGAACAATAAAAATAATAATATATTTGATAGTAAGCAAAAAATACGGAATCGAACGGATATACGAAGACGAAAACAGCAAAGAAGAAGGACGACGATATGTGGTACATGGAACATACAAGGTCTCTCCAGGAAAGTAAATGAAGTTTTAGATAAATTAGAAAATCTTCGAGTCGAAATTGCAGTACTGACGGAAACAAAGAAGAAAGGAAAAGGCTCCGAAAGTTGGGGGATTACGATCACTTTTATAGTGGAGTGCCCAAAGAAGATAGAGCAAAACAAGGAGTATCCATACTAATACACAGAAAACCGAGGAAATTCATAACCACCTGGGAACCGATTAGTGAAAGAATCATAAAGATGAATCTCAAAATACTAGGTAATAACACAACCTTACTGGGGGTATACGCTGTCAACGACGACGATCAGGCTAATAACAAGGATTCATTTTTTTGAACAACTAAATGAGGAAATACGCAAAATTGGAACATCAAGAGAGATATTACTTTTGGGTGATCTAAATGGAAGAATAGGAAGGAAAGAATACGATAAAGTGGTAGGAAAATATGGCGAAGAAGTTACTAACGACAATGGAAGAAGAATTATAGAGATATGTGAACAAAACAACCTTACAATATTAAACGGACACTACCAGCATAGGGATATTCATAAATATATGTGGAGACAAACAACAAGAGGTTTCAAAAGTATTATCGACTATATGATAATACGACAGAGATCTAGATTAAACTTCCTAGATGTAAGAGTCCAAAGAGGGGCTTCATGTGGCAGCGACCACTACCTCGTGAAAGGAAAGATAACCTCACGAACAACACGGGAAAGCAAACTGGAAGATACAAGTACACAGCACACAACAAATGAAACAACAATAAGATATAATACAGACAGCTTACAAAATGAAAGTGTCAGAAATCTATACAAGAGTAGACTGGACCAAAAGATACAACGGACCGGATTTGTTAATATAGAAGAAGAATATAAGTATATAAAGGAATGCCTACACGCAGCCGCACTGGAAGCATTAGGGTACCAAGAGAAAAGGGAAAAAAAAAACAGCAAAAACCATATAGGTGGGATGAAGAAATTAAATACGAAATTGAAGAAAAACGGAAAAGCTATCACAAATACTTAAGTTCAAAGAGCACAAACGACAACGTAAAATACAAAGAATACCAAGCTAGAGTACGCAAAATGATTAGTGATAAAAAGGACAACCAATGGGAAAAGACATGCTCAAGACTCAACACTTACATAGGAGGAAGAAAAAGCAGAGAAAGCTGAAGACTTCTTAAAAATATGAGAACAGAACGGAAAAGAGAAATCTTCTCACCAATAACACCAGAAACATGGAACCAATATTTTACAAATATGCTAACAGAAGATAGACCAGAGTTCAAAAGTACCCAACATGGAAACCCAAATATAGTTATACGAGGATCCCCAATAAGGATAACAAGATCAGAAGTTAAAGAAGTATGTAAAAAGCTAAAAAATAGTAGAGCTCCAGGACCAGGAAACATCCCAGGAGAGATAGTAAAATCCGGAACTGAAAAGCTATTTGGCGCTTTGAGGAACTTATTCCAAAGATGCATTAACACATCATCATACATATCAACAATTCATAAGAAAGGAGACAAAAATAATTGCGATAACTATAGGGGAATAACGGTTACAGGATCTATTAGCAGAATATACGGAAAAATACTTAAAAATAGAATAGAAACGGAATACGCGGACGTAGAAGCTAAAGAACAGGCAGGCTTTAGAGCAGGAAGATCCACAATAGACCATCTCTTCTCACTGACACAAATCCTAGAAAAGAAAACCGCATTTGATCAGGAAGTCCATGTCTTGTTTGTTGATTTAAAAAAGGCCTACGACAGCGTGCCCCTAATGAGATTGTGGGAAACACTACAACAGAGTAATGTAAGCACCGAAATAATTAAAGCCGTAAAATCCTTATACCAAGACGCAAGAAGTAGTGTGAAAAACCAAATATGGTATAACAACAGGGTTCCAGGTCACAAAGGGTCTCAAACAGGGCTGCTGTATATCCCCAACGCTATTTAAAATCTATTTGGAGAGTGCACTGAAGAACTGGAAAAGGAAATGCAGCTGAATGACGATACTACATTGTACATGCTATCATTCGCAGATAACCAGGTAGTACTCGCTCAGGACCTCCATGATATTGAATACATGACACGAAAACTTATGGAGGAATATGAGAAATGGGGCCTAGAAGTCAATATTAAAAAGACCGAGTACATGTGCGTCAGAGGACAACAGCAGGACTTGAAACTGGCCACAGGACACACCATCAAACACTGCGCCAGTTATAAGTATTTGGGAACGAGAATATCTAGGGACGGAATACTGGAAGAAACAATATTCGAGAGGAATATCCAAGGAAGAAAAGCGATTGCAATGCTTAATAGTATACTATGGGACAAAAACATAACCATTGAAAATAAGAAGAGAATTTACAACTCAATAGTGAAAAGTATAATAACTTACAGCTCCCAGGTGTGGCCATTGAAGGAAAGAACAGAAAAAATACTAAAAGCTACAGAAATGGATTTCTGGAGACGAGCAGCCAGAAAATCCAGAAAAGACCGCATACCAAATGACACGATAAGACGAGCTTTAGAAATAAAGCACGATGTAGTGGACGAAATCAGAACCCAACAGTTGGTATGGTACGGACATGTACAGAGAATGTCACAAGACCGACTACCTAAAAAGATTTTAAATTGGAACCCTCATGGAAAAAGAAAGCGAGGAAGACCACGCCAAAGCTGAACAGCAGGAATCAACAAGGAAGTACTAGAGAAAGATCTGGAGGAGGAGGGATGGAGAAACCGGGAGGAGTGGAAATTAGTCATCAGAAGACGGAAGACGTTATAAAACCGATTTATATATATATATATATATATATATATATATATATATATATATATATATATATATATATATATAGCAAAAAAATACTTTCCAGTCAGCGACATATATCCTGTTCAATCCAATCCTGTGCTGTGTTAAGTATCACCTATTGTTTAAAAAAAAATACTAATCCTCAAACCAGAAGATTATTATTGATGAATGGAACTAGTAGCAGCAAATGGAGTAAATCCAGTCGTAATGCTACTACACTGAATCGTGTTGGCGAATGGCACTGATGGGGCCGAGCCAATAAACAAACAAACAAACAAAGTTTTAATAATGTCATGCGTTAATTATTAAGGTGATAAGAAACATCATCCCCACTTTAATGATATGTCTATAAATAAATAAATATTTCTTTTTTGTGTACCTCTAAGATTCATGTAAATTATACGAAAATGTAAAAAACACTCCAATTTTGATAAAAATCCATTAGATCTTTATTTATGACATTAAACTTTAAGAAGCTTTTTTTTTGACTTTCTATTTTACTTTTTAACTTTTTTATCATTATTAATCCGTCTCAGCAGTATACATTAAAAATTAAATTACCTTTTATATATAAAGGCTATAGTTAAAAGATAAAGTTCAATTCGTATAAAGACATGTTTTATATTCCAATATTAAGTCATGTTCTCATATTCTTGTGGGCTAAACGGAAGGCAATTGCTAGAAATCACTATGTTATTAAATCTTCCAAACACATATTATAAAAATGTTCAACGTGTTAGTAAAACGCAGAAATATAAAAATGTAGCTAAAAAATAAAATTCATTGCTATTAGATAGTAACCGGTAGAAAACTAGATATTGAAGCGAGTTAAAGGTTAGAAGAACTCAACTAAGAAGTTACAATGTAGAACTCTGAATTGGTAGTCAAAAAGAGATTAAGAACGCATATGATTTAGGTACTAGTAAAAGATTTCCTCATAAAGTCGAAACTATTTTCTGTCAGATTACCAGTCAGTTGCCTCTCACAAAAATCAGTGTCACACCTGTTCGTCCACATACTCGAATTATATGACTTTAAACTGGTATTATAAGGTTCGACCCGTCACACAAGCTTCCTGCCGCAATTAGTTTCCCTTTCAGATATGTATAGAACTTCCGCCGAAGTCGAATTGTTAAACAATATATAAGCGATTGTACTTGCTGCCTCGGAATCGATATAGTACAAACATTCTTACTGTAAATTAAAATTAATATTTATTCGGATAACTTTATTCATACAGATTTTACAAAAAAAAAACTGGAAAAAAGAATACATACTACACTTTAAGGATAACTTTTCCAGTGCTTCTGCCTTTCTGCAAATCTAAAACAGCTTTCAACATATTTGTAAATCGTTCCGTACTAGTTTCTGCAAACAACCTATGACCAGAAAATGTTTTACCTAATGGAGAATTCCATAAGTGGACCTAAAACTATATCACACAGAATTAAAGTTCGCAGTAAAGACATATAACCAATAAACAACCGTAATTACCAACAGTTTATGTAACTGATTAACCTTTAAATATAAGAATTTACAAACTTAGGCGAGCATTACACTATAAAAGTTATTTTATAAAAGATCTTTTATAAAAGAACTTTTACAATAAATGTGATAGTGTAATAGCTCTAGTTTTATATAAAATTTGTCTTTTATAAAAGTTCTTTTATCATAGTTTGCATTTTCATCCAATATTTGATAAAAGTAGTCTGTCCCACTCCTGCACTCGACTCCCCGGTAGGTTGGCTTCTCTTCTCTTTGTACGCATGCGCATATCTCACGTCTCGAAACAAAATCCAACCACACATATCAGTTATCAACTTATCAATCGTTGTATATTTAATTTTATTTGCGTTTTTAAAATATTATTTCTTTAAACCGTAATTTAAAAACAAAAGCTTTAAAAGTAACTGAAGAATGGCCGAGTTGAGGATTGAGTGCAGATGGTCTGTGGCGGCTACTAAAATTTTTATTGTGAATATGAAAGAATAGATTATCTATATGACGTTTGCAACACATAGTCTAAAAATAGAAATAAACGGTTGAATGCTTATGAAGATATTGCTTGTATATTAAAAGAACATGGATATACGTATGAGGTTGACGTAAAAAAAAAGTTAATGGGTTGAAAGTGTACACGGTATGCGACTACAGTATTGAAGACTTGGGTAGCTCTCGCATGTGGTAAGAAATCGCAGAGTAACCATAAGCCGTTCCTTTGGGGATATTGGGTTACGCAAATGTATCGTTTCCCGAGATATAGGTCCCACCTTCAGAAGCAAGTAATCGGAGGTTTTTTCATCCATCCTCAAACAGTTCATGTAACTTTTTATATCTTCCATGGCGAGTTCTTTGAGTAACTTCTGATGGATGCCCTTTAACTCGCAATCCAAGGTCTTACCCACAAACGTTTCTTTACATTTTTATTTTTATCTTTTTCCGCCACAGCTATTGCTACTACAGCACCCACAAAACCTGTGGCAATTGGTAAAACGTCATCCATTACACAACACTGTCTTGAAACGAAAAACTGAGATTTCTTTTAAAATATTTTGTAAAATATAACACATAGTGTAATGCAAATTTTGTAAAGATATTTTATAAAAGAAATTGTAAAACAATTTCTATCCAACTTTTGTATTACATCTTTGTCAAAGAACTTTTATAGTGTAATGCCGGCCTTATGCATACAATCTTTCATATATATAATATATTAGATGTTAAAGTATATAAAATATAAATATATACAATATATAATATTTATACAATATATAATAAACGATCATATGCTGCTTCCAGCGATAGAGCCAAGGAAGGGCCAAGGTAGCATACCCTCCGTGCTTACGAAAGTAGAAAGTCAGGTCGTCTTAGAATCAGGGATTTTTTTATTAAGAGAAAGGTTTTAGCTTTTAAAGTTTTATTGCATAAAAATTGTTTTTTTGGGAAAAGTTCCCCCCTCCGTAATCATCGATTTTCTTAATTGTGTTAGAAAGAGATTAAGCTTATAAAGTTCCACTGTAAACACTTTTTACCGTTTTCAAATAAATAAGGCATAATAAAGTTGTACAGGAAAAATTAAAAGGGAAATTAGCTTAAAACCACTACGGGAAAACTCGCCAAACCAAAAATTACGTGTTAAAGTTTTCGAAACAAATAAAAGTTATTCAGATATGAAGAAATACAATTTTACCGTACTAGTTTAGGCAGCGCATTCTCTCATGACTTATTTTGGACAGAGTGTAGTGTTATAATAGTATGGTTATTTTTGAAATAATAAACTATTCCTGGATATATGGGTTAAAATTTTTAGTGAGTAAGTGATGTGATTAATAAAATATAAAACTTGAAGTACAATTAATTCTCGGAGTATCGTAATTAATTTTTTTATAATACGAAAATAAAATTTTTTTAAATTGTTGTGAAAGGCCTAGGTAAACCCTTGCAATACTATAAATTTCTCATGCTTATCAAGAATTCAATCATATGTTTGTTTTGTTTACCAGTCGTAAAGTGAAAATGATGTTTTCATTTCATTCATTTCATCATTTCTTCAGGGTCAAATTTTTAAGTTATAAAATAGAACACACCAATTTCACTATATTAAACGATTTTCACAGCACCCTGTATTTTAAGTCAAGTTTAAATAGCGGTCTACTCTAATCTGTTAGTATAATTTTAGTACATAACAAGACTTATAAGGAGCTGGCAAATATTTTGTTGAAAACGGAAAGAACCTTACAAAAATATCTTTTAAGGAACATATTTTATTTTTTATTCTTAAAGATAAAACTCAAGAATAATAAAAAAGAAAAAATTGTTGAACTATTTAACGGCCCTTTGCAGTATTTTTTTCACATTTAAAACAACTAATTATTCAAAAATGTTGCGCGGCTCTCTCTCACTCAGTCCTTTCACCCCAATAGGAGTATCGGTGACACTATGCAGCTGCTGCCTCAACAGTCAATCTCCAGGCATCTCAATCCTGCGCAAATTGACTTGACTCGTAGGACAGATCTTCCGTCATCGGACCATCTTGTCGGAGACCGTTCCCTTAATCTTTTACCTTTCTACCTTCCCCGTACTACAAGCTTTCACTTTCCTCATAATGTGACCAAAATATTTCAGGTACTGTCTATTAATTCTGTTTGAAAGTCGATCATTTATACCAAGCTCGGTGCTCGGTATATGATACTTAGAGGATTCTTCAATATACCCTCATCTCAAACGCATCGATTCGTCTTTTGTCAGCTGGATAGCAATCTCAACTTTGTATTTTTTTGTGACAGCTGGATCTTTCGAGACCTTAGTGAGTTTGTTGGTCGACTTTCTAGCCATTGCCAAACGTCTTCCTACTTCCGCTTCACAACCACTATTGTTAGTTATGAGGGATCCCAAATACTTGTTATGGTCTGCAACAGTGAAACCAGCAATTTTATTTATGTGTGACAGATCTTCGTTACGACTAACAATCATTACTTGGGTCTTTACTCTATTAATTGTCAATCCATAGTGATTTTCAGGTGCTTCATAACTAATTCTAGGTCTTGTATTGAAGTTGCAAGTATAACAATACCATTTGCACATCTAGGGTTACTTAGCTTTTTTCCACCGATTGTCTTACCCCCACTCCAGCCATCCAAAACAGAACTCATTATATATTCACTATATATGTTAAGAAGTAAAGGTGACAGAATACAGCCCTGTCTGATGCCGGCTTCTACGATAAAGGGATCGGGAAAATAATTATTCAGTTTAATTCTGCCATTTGTGTTCCCATACAAGGATCGAATAAGTTTTACAAGATGTATAGCTGTTCTCATACTGATTAGAATCGATCAAAGTTTGTTCCATTGTATGCAGTCGAAAGCCTTAGAATAGTCTATAAAACAAATATAGGTTGTTATTTGGAGTTCCCTAACTTTTTCTCTTATCTGACGTACGTTGAGAATTTGTTCTCTAGTACCTCTTCCTGGAATGAAACCTGTTTGTTCAGTAGATATTTGGGGCACCAGAAGAATTTTGAGTCATTTAGATCCAGAGAAACATTTTAGCAGCGTGTGACACTAAAGAAATTGTTCTATAGTTGCTGCAATCCAAACGAGATCCTTTCTTATGCAAGGGTATAAATGCAACTTCGCAGTAGTCTTTCGGCCATCTTCCAGTCTTTCATACCTCATTACACAGTTGATGTAGCATAGTCACGAAGGTTTCTCTCATCATCTTTTTTTATTTCCGCAGTGATCTCGTCAGTACCTGCTGCTTTCCTATTCTTTAACCTTTGAACCTTCTGACTTAAGAATACTTGGTTTTTGTTCTTCTGCGGCTGCTTTGTCGACACTACAGTCACCCACTAATTGAGCCACAAAAAGTTCTTTTATTTGGATCCTTCCAAATGTCAACCATTTCAGGCATGTCGGTGACTGTTCGACCTTCCTTATCTCTGATTATTTGTGTTTCAGGTTTGAATCCTTTCGATAGGTATTTTATTTTTTCATAAAGTTCTTGTGGTCGATTGTTCGCAGCATGTTGTTCTAGCTCCTCACATATTCAAGTATGAGTTTTTGTCCTTTTTACAAGCCACCTTGATTTCTTTATTAATTGATCTGATTCTGTCTTGACGATCCGATGTGTTGTTTATTAAAATCAAAATTTTTTCTTGTTTCTATAAGCTTTAGCATCTAATGTTTTTGAGGGTGTTTTTGTATTTTTGCCGAGCGTTGTGTAACGGCATTTGTTATCCACTTCTTAATATCTGTCCACGTTTTGTCTATATCTTCTGTGACTCCCGGAATGTTAAAGTTGATTATCGTTTGGAAAAGAGTACTGCCTGACACTGTAATTCTCTTGTTTGTTGTTGTTTTTTTAGGGGTGGCTAGTTTTATTCTCATATGAGCCATTAATAACTTGTGATTTGAACCACATATTGCGCCTGAGCAGGATCTTACATTGAATATAGATGATCTCCATCTAGAGCTAATCAGGATATAATCAACCTGATTTTCGTAATGCCTGTCCGGTGACACCCAGGTGGAAAGTCGTCTTAGATATTTTCCAACGATATTCCGAATCTGGTCAATGTCATTTATACAGCCAATTTTAGCATTAAAGTCTCCAATCACCATTATGTTTTCTTTTGATGGGATTTTTGTACAAGTTTCTTCAATCTTATTGTAGACTTCTTTAATTGCTTCATCATCAGAATAATGTTGGCATGTACACTTGTATGATATGCAGGTTTACTGGTTTTTGCCATAATGGTTATTTTAATCAGGCGATCATTGACAGGCAGATACTCCTTGACACATTTAGCAACGTTGTCATTAATAACTATGGCTACGCCATTTTCGCCTGTAGTTCCACTAGACATATAGATGATATTTCTTTCCGTTTGAAAATGTCCAGTGCCTTTCCAATGGGTCACAGAAACTCCACATATTTGTATGTTCTCACGTTCAAGTTCGTGTTCCAGAATATGAAGTTTCCCTGTCTGAGGGAGTCCCGTTACGTTCCAGGTGCCCAACGTAACATCGCGACGCAATTGTAACGGTGCCTGATCGCTCACCTCTACCAGTCCGGTAGCCAACTTGAAACTGGTCAGCCCGGAACCAACACATCGCCGATCGCTAATCGTGTCGCATAGCACATTAGTAAACTGCCGATCCATTTTACATAGTGCTGTCGTGGGAAAATAATCAGGTGGTTTCCCATTGCCAGCCTGATCCTATGCCGTTGACCAGTTACTTGGTTCTTCTGCCTCAAGAACAAAAGGGTGCCCTCTCTTCTATACTGACCCTAAAAGCCGGGTTGCCACTTAAGCCAGATCCGCTGTGCTAAGGTCCATCTTCTCTACCTTCACCGCCGGTATAGTCTTCGCTTGTATCCCTAGGCATGGGGATAGCTTTATACCCCGCTGTACTGGGTCTTCAGTAGAATTTAGTCACCTACTTATAAAGTAGGACCCCCTCATGACATGGACGCGACCGCTGAAAATTAGCTGAGTGAAATCAGAGGAGATGTCTCTATTCCCACAGGCCGGGTTAATGTTCATGTATGTGTCCATGAACACAGGCGTTGCGCAGCTAGTAACAATCAAATAAATATTATTTCGGTGTTTTCCGTTTAACTACCGATTTAAAGTACATAAGAAGCAAAAAGTTCTGAAATACCCTCATATGGTAAAAGACGTTAAATATCTTAGTTGCTCACTACTTTCCAAGGCCCAAAATATTATATTAAAATACATAAATATATAAAAAAATATTCATGATCATCTCCTATTAGGGATAATATCAACAGCACGACGTTGGGACAGATTAACTATAAGCATAACGCTGATGGACTTTGACCCTGTTGTGGACATATTGCCCCGCACTTACAGCCCAATAAAAGTGACTGTATATTTTAATCAACTATACTCAAAATGTTGATATTGGCCAGGATTTTGTTTTTGTAAATGGTCCACATTTAAAGAAAAATATTTCCATTTTAGGTAAACTTATATTATAAATAAACGTTAAAAAAAAATAACCGGTCAAGCGCAATTAGTGTTCCGTACGTTGATTGCTTCTGAAATAAAAATTTTTGTTACGGAGGTATAAAATTATCAGTGACTTCACAAAACACATCCCAAATGAATTTTCAACAAAGTTTGTTTCCGATTTTTACCGAAAACTCATGACCTTGAAATTTTGGTTTTTTTATATACCAGATAAATTATTAAAGGTAATGCACTCGTGATAATTTTCGTTCAGTCTACACCCCGTGGAGAATATTCCAGAATTTTTTCAAAATTTTTGGATCAGTACTTTTCGACATAGAGGGGACAGCGATTTTTTCAAAATAACACATAGAAAAGTGTGTGCATGTAAGACATTGTATATATTTTTGAACGAGCTTTCATTTGACACCCCACTTAATGACCTAGTAAAAAAGTTTATTTTTTTTTTCACTTCCGCTTTCACCTCCCAAAACTAACCCCTTATGTCAAAATTTAACTTTCAAAACTACACGGCTCTGAGGAGGCCATCAATTTCTATATTAGTACCAAATTTAAACTTTCTATGTCAAATAGTTTCGGAGAAAATCGGGTGTGACAAACGGACGAAAGAATTCGGTAATATTCTCCACAGGGTGTAGACACCTTTAATAATTTATCTGGTACATAGAAAAAGAACACTAGTTTCAAGGTCATCAGTTTTCAGTAAAGATCTGAAAAAACTTTATAGAAAACTCATTTGGGATATGTTTTGTAAGGTCATTGATCATTTTATCCCTCCTTAACAAATTTTTTTGTTTTAAAAGCAATCAACATACGGAACACTAATTGCGCAAGTCCGACTTGCACTTGGCCGGTTATTTTTATTATCTTCATTAATTTGTCGATTGTCCTACCGACAATGACAATGTATATTTTTTATTTTTCATTGATCTGCCAGACCATTGGCACGATAACGCATGAATACAATCAAATAAAATGAGAATGGGAACAATTTCAGATTTGGTATATTTATGGTACACTTTCAGGACCTGAAACAGCTTGGAAGTCTATTTACAACCAACTACTAAAGGTTATCGTCGACCAGTGACTAGTAAACATTGATAATGCCAAATCAGATTTTGGCTAAACGTTTGCGACTTACCAGTCAAAATAACATTGATCAGCTGATGTTACAAGTTGCTAGATAGCGATGTTCTTGAACTCTTATGACTAGAACAAAGAATTACTATTTTTCAGATATATAGTATTAAAATTTGAGCATTAATAAATCATTCTAAGATGCTTTAATTTGCATTTGAGATTAAGGTCTCCACACTGACTGTCCCTCCCCGAAGCTTAATGTCCATTTATTAAATTAAAACTGCATTATCATTATAACCCTAACTATTCCAAAATAATTATTTAATATAATGTAATATGTTGTCATCTCTTCTCTTTCTATTATCTCTATTCGAGTCAATAATTTGTATCATTTTTTTTTACCTGCAGCAAAAATTTTCATTTACGATAACCACATTTTGTCTCTTTTGTCGTTGAAAACCTAATAAGAATATGTATATGCCAAAAATTTAGGTAAACTATAATTGATTAATATCATTATTGATATAGGTACTAAATATATTACTGTAAATTTACTTAGGTTATCAAGTAGGATTCTCTAATACCTATTGTAGTTATAAATTTTCAACTTTTTTCAAACGGTAATTATGAGTTCGTTTTTTACATCTGTGGAACATTTCATCATTTTCCTCTATGTGTAATCAATAATGAGACGATTATATCAAGAATTTAAATATAATTAATAAACTCTTTAATGACATGTTAACTCAATAAATTTGCTGCAAATTTATGCGTGGGTCATAAAACTCATAGTCCTTCACCCTTAATTTTTATCCTAATTCTTTTTTTTTGAAACACACAGGTGATCATATTTTCAATACACCATATTATATTGTCGAAAAGTCAACTGAACAGTTGGAGATTTTAAATTCCATGGCCACTAGACCGGGTTTCTCTTTTAAATCCATTTAGTAAATATAACTGTAAAAGACAAACAAACAGCTTATCACGAATTATAAGGAATTTATTATAAAAATTAAAAATTAGGAAAATCGGAGAGCAAGTCGATAACTGTAGTCTTTATAAAATATTCCCTGATTAAAAGAATTTACCAGAGAGTGCCTCTGATCAAGGGTTGGTATGACTTGAATTGTATGACTTCAAACTGGTGTTATAAGGTTCGACTGGTCCCTACCGCGATCATATTCCCTTTCAGAATATACAGAACTTTCCAGTGTTTACGCCTTCCAACAAATCTAAAACAGCTTTCAACATATTTTTGACTCCTTACATATGAGTTTCTTTGTATTTTAGTTTTCCTTCTATTAACCATTCGAAGTTTTGCGTTATTTCTTTATTTCATAGATTAGCCTGCCTATCAACAGGGAATCCTTCTACTTTTAGTTGTTTAGGTAATATAGAGAATTCCACAAGTGGACCTAAAAACATATCACAAAGAGCTAAAGTTCATATTAAGGACATATAACTATTAAACAATGGTAACACAACAGTATATGCAATTGATTTCCGTTAACTTTTAAATGTATGACTACAAATTTACACATACAAAATATGATACAATATTTAATATATATAATATGTTACAATATATAATATATTAACATGTACAATACGTATATACAATATTTGTAAAATATGTAATACAACTACCGTATGCTGTATCCAGCGGCAAGCCAAGGAAAGCCCAAAGATCCCCTGCGAGTACGAATGTAGAAAATAAGGTCGTTTTAGAAACAGGGCTTTTTTATTAAAAAAGGAGTTTTGGCTTTTAAAGTTTCATTGTATAAAAATTGTTTTTTGTGAAAAGTTCCCCCCTCCGTAGTCATCGACTTTCTTAATTGTATTAGAAAGAAATTAAACTTATAAAGTTCCACTATAAGCATTTTTTACCGTTTTCAAATAAATTAAGCATTATAAAGTAATTTATTAAAAGACAAGTATCAAGGAACATAACTTAAGTTCACTACGGAAAAACTCGCCAAACCAAAAATGAACGGGTTAAAGTTTTCGGACGCTCAAATCCTGCATCCGCTTAACTACGTATTAAAGTACATAAGAAAGACAAAGCTCCAGTTAGAGATATTATTCTGAAATACCCTAAAACGGTAGAAAAACTTTAAGTATCTTAGTTGCTCACTACCTTTTAAGGCACAAAATATTATATCAAATTTTCTAAATATATAAAAAAAAACATTTATTATTATCTTTGTCATGTAACTTAATAATTGATAGGAACCGAAGTTACTGCCAGACGTATATCAGCTGGAATAGCTCTTCTAAATGATGTATTTTCCTTATTGATTTTTGATGAAATCAAGTTCAGAAAAACTTCAAAATCACAAATTTTCATCCGAAAAAAGTCTTTGAAACCAAATCCAGATGTATATTCGAGATTAAGTTTGTCCAAATCGTCTAATAGTAAACCCTTCATCAAGTCACTCGTTCCATATCGTGCTTTACTTCGAAGACTTGGACGTATCATGTTTTTTCACTGACCATTACAATTAAAGCAGCTGAAACGATTAGAACTTCCTCCTCGGTGATCATTATGAAGACTACATGCCAACACAGATGTGGACGTCTGTTTTGTCAGTTGGCCCTGCCAGTTGACTTTGCCAATTGGCCTGCTGCGGCATAATGTTGAATCGGCATTTATGTGTGCAATACCAAGACAATTAATTATGAACTGAAAAATCGTTCTACGAATAATTTTTTTCTATAAATCATCTCGAATTTAAAAACAATTTTTTTTAATAACTTTAATAGAATTAGATAGCATAAAATAATGAATGCTATTTTAGAGGAAAGTTTCCTTTTATTAAGATTAAAACAAACGTTTAATTTATTCATATTAGTAAGACAGTTTATGTGCCACAAGTGATACTTAAGTTGCGCATTCAATTTTACACTGACAATCTTGCCATCTACTAAGATTTCGACCCTGCAGATTCTCCAAAAGCCGCGTCAGCCAATTGATTCCATATGGCTCCTAAAATTCTATTCTGTGAGTAAATATTATTATGCCAAATCTATATATAGTATCCAAAAGACAGAGCTCAAATTCAAGAAATAATGGAACATATTGCATATTGGTTTGTATTGTATATTAAGTTACATAACATAGACATTATTTTGTAAAGCAAGAATACATTAAGAAACAAGAAATAACATTAACGCGAGCTAAATATTTTTTGTAAGTAAAAAAATAAGAGTATGTATATTTATCATAAAACGAGAATATAAGTAAAATATAAAATTACGAACCCATATGTCAGACTCTGGTATATGATTTTTCTTTATTTTTAGTACTATTTTTCTTATATTCTTTTTTGACAAAACTAAAAAAATTCAGTTTGAGTTTTTTCGCACCAAATCAACATCGTGGTTTTTTCAAAAATATACAATTATTACAATAATATATATATATATATATATATATATATATATATATATATATATATATATATATATATATGTATATATATATATATATATATATATATATGTATATATAATATATATATATATATATATATATATATATATATATATATATATATATATATATATCTGAACATTTCGATAATACAATTTTCGCTATGACCTTATCAGTTAGTACTCCCAAATTATTTGTGTTCAGTTACTTACATTTTATAAGTATTAAGTATTTTATATTGATTTTATATGATACTGTTTGTTTATTTTTACAGTCCAACTTTTACACTCATACGATGCAACGTTTCACATGTATGCTTTAACAAATACTTATTAATTTCTATATCTAAACTGATTGTTAACAGCTGTCGATTTTCTATAACAAAATTATTTGTTTACTCTATTCTGCTTTTGACATCATGCTTAGTGAAATTGTATTCCGTTGATGATGCTACGAAAGTTCTCGGCTTACTCTAATCTGTTTCCTTATTCTTCTGATTTTTTAAGCACATCATGACTTTACTATTATTATTTAATTTAACATACAGCTGGTTTCGCTTTCCACCGTAACAGCTAACAACTATGTTGTATCTGCAAGACGTCACGATATATTTTAACAACTAGCTTAAAGTCCTCCATTCATTTGCACTTTTATATGTAACGTCTAGTTCAATTTTAAGTACCCGTTCCTATTATATAGAAAAGAACTTTTTAGTATTCCGTACGAAACACTTATAAGATCACTACAGTGTCTGTCCGTCTGTCCGTCTGTCCGTCTGTCCGTCCGTCTATCTGTCCGTCATTCTGTCTGTCACACCCGGTTTTCTCCGACTATTTGACACAGAAAGTTGAAATTTGGTACTAATATAGGTATTGATGTCCTTATCAGAGCTGTGTAGTTTTGAAAGTTAAATTTTGACGTAAGTAGTTAGTTTTGGGGGGTGAAATCGGAAGTGAAAAAAAAAATTTACTAAGTCATCGAATGGAGTGCCAAATGAAAGCTTGTAAAAACACGAGTTCAAAAATATATATAATGTAAAACTTGTGCACACTTTTCTTTGTATTATTTTTAAAAAAACGCGAAAAATCGCTGTCTTCCCCTATCTCGAAAAGTACTGATCAAAAAATTTTGGAATATTCTCCGCAGGGTGTAGATTGAACGAACATTATCACGAGTACTTTAATAATTTAGCTATATATAAAAAAAACTCATTTGGGGTGTGTTTTGTGAAATCACACCCCTTTTACCTCCGTAACAAGAATTTTATTTTAAAAGCAATGGAAAACTAATTGCACAAGTTCAATTGCACTTGACCGGTTGTTTACCTTTTATTTGTGTTCATAGGTACCTGTAAAACCTGTGCATGGTCGATGGGAGCCTAATGGTTTAAGGTTTCACAAATAATAAGAGCAGGACTTTCCTTAGCTTCTCTTAAGATCCATAAATGTCATTTGCCTACATTAACATGAACTAACGAGATCCTAATCAACAGAAAATCAAGCTACGTATGGATTTATTGTTGCATAACTGTTGAAATATTTACAAAATTTGAGAGACAAAGAAATTTGTATGAAATCGGTTAGCAAGCAACATTTATCCAGTAAGCCTTCTTTGGCGGGAGAATAATCTTTTAGCTGTACACAATATAAGTCTCGCATAAACTAATCTATTATATGCTTTGGTGATGTATATCATTCACGCTTGTACAAACCTGCTGCATGAAGATATGCACTTTTTTTTATGGGCGTAGCACATGTGCTGCAGGGAAATCCCTAAAGTGCTACAGGAGCGACGAGTGAGCGAAAAAAGCGATTTACGCCAAAGTATCAAAATTTCTGGTAAGTTCTGGGTCTCCAATCAGACGAACAGCTCTCCTCTGAATAGAATCCCACAAATACAGTGTATGTTTGGGAGTAGAGCCCCAAACATGAGAGCAGTATTCCTTTGTTAATCGCTGAACGACGGTAAACTTAGTTTATTGTCGACCAGCGACAATAAGCACTGATAATGATAAACAAGAAAACAGGTACTTAAGCCAGTACTGACGGCCAATAATGGTAAGATATAACGCCTACCTCGTAGGTGGCACTTCATCGGAGGGCTGACTCGCTGCAGCCATTTGCTGACAGAGTAGTTATATATATAGTCGGTCAAGTAAGAACGTGTGTGCAAGAATTCATTTTTGATAGATGCGATTCTAGCGATTCAACAAAAAATCGGTAGAGTGAACCTTTATCTACGACGCATTTTAGTAAAAGTATCAGTCGATTCTGATCTTTCGACGAAATCACGTAAAATTCAAAATGAGTAAACTTGTTTATGCGTCGGTTCGAGACAGTCTTTCTTTATTCCGATCCAAGGGGGCCTAAAATGACACATTCTGCGGCCATTAAATATATTAAAGAGTCGGTATCGTTTGTGAAGAAGTAAGTAAATCATTTTAACGAAACGAAAAACGAATCGTATTTTTCTTTTCACGGGACCCGGATTCGATTGAATGTGTCCCATGAGACTATTCGACAACATCTTCGTGCTCATGATGTCAAATTCCGAAGCACGTTGAAGAAACTTTTGCTGGACGAAAATCACGAAGCGAAGCAGCTCGCTTGGGCCCGCGATAAGGTACTAGAGTCGCCCTCACAATCACCGGACGCCAACTCTATTGAAAACGTTTGATCCCTTATAAAGAGAAAACTCATAGGAATGACTCTGAGGACTTTGACTCAGTTGTGTCGCGAAATTCAAAAAATTTGCAGAGTATGCAGAAAATCTCGTCGTTAGCATGTCCTCCAAGATGCCAGACGATTATTGATGCAGGAAGCGATTGAACAATTTACTAAGGTAATTGCGCCGTTATTAACACACCAAAAAATACATTGATGACATGAAATGTTCTCGAAACACATTTTTTCAAGAATACTAGCGGTCACGTTCTTACTTGACAGACTATATATATATATATATATATATATATATATATATATATATATATATATATATATATATATATATATATATATATATACAGTGCCGTAAAAAAGACTGGAAACACTATAAATATATAATACTATCCTTTAGAAATAAAAAAACTAGTGTTGTTTTATTGACAATATATAGAATTTTATTATTGACTATAAAAACTTTGTTTACCTTTTCTGGTAGATAAGGACTTTAAGAAACACGTTTTGTCCTTATCGAAAGCACTGAAACAATTTTATCATTCTGCTTTAAGAGTACGTTATTGTTGATACGAAGTAACTTAGTAGTATTATTTAAGGGAACAGTTTTTGCCAAAATTATTTCTCTGTATCAAAGTGGAAAGAAGCAAATTGAAACAGCAAAATCTTTAAACATACATAGAGGCACTGTCAGCAAAATTACTAAGAAATTCTCGAGAAGGGGCACTGTTGATCCGGCATTTAAAAGTTGTAGACCTCGAGAAACAAGTAAGAGAGTAAACAAAATTATAGTTCGAAAAGCGAAAAATGATCCCAAGAAAACTGCTGTTGATATTAATAAAGAATCAGAGTGTATTGGTGTCAGACATGACTATTAGGCGTCGTCTGTTATCTGAAAATCTTCATGGTAGGCGTGCTGTTAAAAAGCCACTCTATACAAAGGGTCACAGAAAAGGGAGATTGAAATTTGCTAAGGGACATAAAGACTGGACCCAAAATCAGTGGTCTCTAGTAATCTTTAGTGACGAAAGTAGGTTCAATCTCTTTGGAAGTGATTCTATTGGTTTTGTAAGACCAGTTGGTCTAAGATATGACCCAAAGTACCTTGTACCTACCCTCAAACATGGTGGTGAAAACTGGCACTGTCAGCAAAATTACTAAGAAATTCTCGAGAAGGGGCACTGTTGATCCGGCATTTAAAAGTTGTAGACCTCGAGAAACAAGTAAGAGAGTAGACAAAATTATAGTTCGAAAAGCGAAAAATGATCCCAAGAAAACTGCTGTTGATATTAATAAAGAATCAGAGTGTATTGGTGTCAGACATGACTATTAGGCGTCGTCTGTTATCTGAAAATCTTCATGGTAGGCGTGCTGTTAAAAAGCCACTCTATACAAAGGGTCACAGAAAAGGGAGATTGAAATTTGCTAAGGGACATAAAGACTGGACCCAAAATCAGTGGTCTCTAGTAATCTTTAGTGACGAAAGTAGGTTCAATCTCTTTGGAAGTGATTCTGTTGGTTTTGTAAGACCAGTTGGTCTAGGATATGACCCAAAGTACCTTGTACCTACTCTCAAACATGGTGGTGAAAATATTATGGTATGGAGTTATTTTCGATGGTCTGGTACGGGGCCATTGGCAAAGATAAATAGCAGAATGGATACTCAAATGTATCTTGGGATATTAGAAAATAATTTGATTCCTTATGAAGAAGATTTGCCACTGTCATGGATTTTTCAACAAGACAATGACCCAAAACATACATCTCGCTTGGCCAAGAATTGGTTTTCTCAACAAAGGATTCGGGTGATGCGCTGGCCTTCACAATCACCTAATTTGAACCCGATAGAGAATCTTTGGCACTATCTGGATAAACAAATTAGGAAAAGAAATATAAAAAACCAGGACGAACTTTGTATCGCATTAAAACAAGAATGGGAGAAAATACCACCGATTTTTGTGCTAGGCTTATTGACTCTATGGGCAGAAGATGTCAAGCAAAGATTGACACAAAAGGATATCCCACTAAATATTAAATATTTTCGACATCCTAGTCGTCTTAGTGGAATATTTCCTTCATAACAAAAATGTTTTCCATACTTTTGTTCATGCATAAAAACTAAGCACATTTCTAATAAACAATAGCTGTTTTAATCTTCAAACTGTTTGTTAACATGTACGCGATTAATAAATAAATATTGTAATTGTAAACCGTTTAAATGTTAAGACTAGAGATGGGAATTCAAATGTTTCCATACTTTTGTTCGCCACTGTATATATATATATATATATATATATATATATATATATATATATATATATATATATATATATATATGTATGTATATATACACATATATATATATATATATATATATATATATATATATATATATATATATATATTAGGGTAGCGGGTAAACACTTTTCACGATCCCGGTGGAGACAGATCTACTTCAGGAACGCGCCTCTGCCTACGTGAGTCGCCTTGACTTTTCCTCACTCCATATCAAAAGGGAAGTGATGTCTCAATCTTTGATCAAACCCTACATCCAAAACTATCCTTACACCCTCCTAACACATCTTACAACCTATCATAAGCCAACATGAAAGGTTATGGCTGATTACTCTCCATATGAAAAGTTCCGATAGAGAAAGGCCCTCAGTCTCCGGCAGCCTCACACTCTTCGGTTATAGCGGCAATCGGACAAGGAAGGAGGCAAAGGGTGCTAAGAATACCCAGACAGAAGCAAGCCGCTATAGAATTTTAGACAAGGCAACGAAAAGGACTATGTACGTAGCAACATACAATGTTCAGACCCTATCAACGGAAGAAAAGTTGGCAGAACCAGAAACCGAACTTAAAGGAGTTAAATGGCATATTTTGGACATCAGCGAAATAAGACGCATGAGAGAAGGAATTACGAAACTTAGATCGCGTCACACACTATACCGCTGCGACAACAATGAATCGAAAACTAACGGAGTAGGAATTTTAGTATACAGAGATTATGAAAACATCACAAGCTATGAGGGAATATCGGACAGAATTGCCTACATTATCATCGACCTCTCAACAAGGAAGATCATGAAAAGCATACAGGTATATGCTCCCACGAGTGAACACGAAGAGGATGAAGTAGAGGAATTCTACGAAGACATAGTGAGTTGTATTAGATCAAACCCAGCGAATTACACCCTAATAATGGGAGATCTTAATGCAAAAATAGGTAAACAACCGAATGGAAAAACAACCAAAGGGAATAAAAATTTAAACAAATGTTTAAGATCACCACTTATGTTTATTTTATTATTGCTGACAATCGTTTCGACACACTGTGTCTTCTTCTGGAGCACGATGTAATTTACATCGGTGGTGGTGGTGATCTTAAACATTTGTTTAAATTTTTATTCCTAGTTATTATGGATCTCCATCAAGTAACAGCTAAGTCAGTGCAGTAACCAAAGGGAAGTTGAGACTCGGAGACAGAAACAAAAGCAGCAACCTTCTAATCAAATTTACGGAAGAACATAACCTTTATATAATGAATTCTTCTTTTAAGAAAAGCGACAAAAAGAAATGGACGTGGAGAAGTTCCAACTCTAAAACAAAAAATGAAATAAAGGCCCGAAAGTAATAAGCAAGAAACTGAACAACGGAAGAAAAGAGATTAGTAAATTGAAAAATAGCGAGGGACAAGTAATAACGAATAGGAATAAAGTAAACTCAGACATAAACACCTACTATAAGGAACTCTACAGGTATAAAAAAAAAAACAAATGAAGAACAAAGAAAACGGACTAAAAAGAAAATACAAAATATAGATTCGGAAGAACTGCCAGAAGTTACTGTGCAATAATGCACTGAAGAAAGTGAAGCGTAACAAAGCAGTAAGCTCTGATGGTATTTTATCGGAAATGCTATTGGAGGCCGGAGAAGAGTTAAAACAAGAACTGGTCAAACTATTCAACATGTGTCTAGAAACTGGCAATATACCAACATTGTAAAATACATAAGAAGTAATACTTCTACATAAAAAGGGAGATATCAGAAAGTTGGACAATTATCGCCCGATTAACTTACTATCTGATATTTATAAACTTTTGACTAAAATCATCTCCAATAGATTAAAAAATAAGTTAGATTCCTACCAGGCTGGTTTTAGATCGGGCTATAGCACATGCAACCACTTACAGACAAGGAGAAATATCCTACAGAAAAGCAATGAATACAATTTCGAATTTTACATAGCCTTCATAGACTATGAGAAGACTTTTGATTCTGTCGAAATGTGGGCAATCATCAACGGCTTGAACAATTGTAGGATTGATTCTAGATACACTACTCTACTCAAAGGTATATATGAAAACGCAAAGATTTACCAAAAACCTAGTACAGAACAAATACATATAGGAAGAGGCGTAAGACAGGGAGATACTATATCTCCTAAGCTATTTATTACAGCTGTAGAAGACGTATTCCGCCAACTAGATTGGACAACGAAAGGCCTAAAGATAGATGTGTATTTGAGTCATTTACTGTTCGCCGACGATATTGTAGTCATTAGTAGTAATCTACATGAGTTACAAGAAATCATAAATGAGTTAAATTATCACTCAAAGACAATTGGTCTTAAGATGGTAAAAGTAAGACAAAAATATTAACCAACACTAATAACGACATAGTCATAAATTTGAAAGGAACAGCTCTCGAGATTATTAAGGATTAGGTGTATCTGTGGCAAAAATTACTATGACAAGAAACAATGTCTCGGATGAAATTTCAAGAAGAATCTGGCTTGGATGGTTCGCATTCGGGAAGTTAAGTTATATATTCAAAGATAAAGGCACCCCAAATAAGTTAAAGGCCAAAGTTTACGATCAGTGCATCCAACCCGTAATTACATATGGCGCTGAAACTTGGGCACTGAATAAAGCCAATATACAACAACTAGCTCGGACTCAGAGAGCACACGAAAGACAGATGATCGGGATAAAACTTGAAGATAGAAACAGAAACAAGTAAACAAACGAAATCAAAGGATATTATAGAGCATGTAGCAGAAAGAAAGTGGTAGTGGGCTGGACATGTGGCACGCACGACCGATGATCGATGGACCAATCGAACATTAGAATGGGGACCACGAGAACAAAAAAGAAGCGTAGGATGTCCTAAAACAAGAGACAGAGAGTTGCAGGCATCGGATAGCTGCAAATAATTTGAGATGAAAATTCAGGGGGAAGGCCTATATCCAGCATTGGATAGAACTAGGCTTATCGTAATAGTGATACATATATATATATATATATATATATATATATATATATATATATATATATATATATATATATATATATATATATAGTAGGGTCTTGGAAGTGAAAACTTAAAAGATAATATTTTTTATAAGTTATAATTTCAAGATAAAAATGCCTGTAACTAATCACTAACATCAACCAGAAAGGTGTGAGTCCATTTATAAGTATAATTGATAAACAGTTTTGAGAATGATGACAACAGTCAGAATTTTAAAGACGTTATGTTTCAAAATAAACAAGAATTAAAAGGGTAATCATTTCCAGAAAATTTTCGCGTACATTTGAATTTTACCAAATTATATCGGATACAGCCCTTAGTAGTAACTGAAAATGTGATGGTTTATCTGATTTGGTAAAATTTTTAATTAATGCCTTAGGAACCGATCGATCAAAAAATCCATGAACGATTTGAATTTTCAATTCCAAGTTTTTACTTTAAAAGGATATTATTTCGAAAGAGGGAAGTGAAAGTGAAACGCCACTCAAAAAGACAATAGAATGAGTCGCTTAGCTGACAAAAAGTTTGTGAATATCCCTTTTGTTCTTCCCATCTAACAAATCTATACTTCCAGTTTTTGTGAGGTTTAGATGCTTCTTTGCATCTGCAACCTGAACTAACCTGAACAAATTAACTGAGGATTTATGTTGATAGTGTAAATCTCCAGATTGGTGGTCAAAAAGAGACCAAGATTAATGAACTTAACATCCCTATAAGGAATTCGTGCTGGTTCATCGATAAGCTAGATAAGATCAGAACTAATTATAACGGATGCAGATCTACTGCCTAGTTCGGTGATGATATTTGAACGCCTAAGCTCATTTTGGAGACGAAGTTATATTAAAGATGTCTAACTTGTACGAATGATGTCTAGTCATAACAATGTTTAGTTGTTGTTAGTAATGTTATCAAAAATATTGGAAAAAACATAGTTTTTATATATACTTATATATATATATATATATATATATATATATATATATATATATATATATATATATATATATATATATATATACATATATATATATATATATATATATATATATATATATATATATATATATATATATATATCTTTCAATTGAATTCAATTAAATATTAAAATTAATATTTGTTTTTAAAAAATAACGCTTCTAGGATCTAAAATTCAGCAGGTTTAGGATACTTTAGAATTTATTACCACATTACATTTATCCAGATTACTTTGTACCTTCCGGACAAACCTTACCTTTATCAGCATAGAATGATTGTTCTATGTTTGGAATTTACTCTCCTCAGACCTTATTAATGTTTTCGAGACTTTAAGTTATTATTACCAAGCGAAACTATTTTTTGCCATGCCAAAATTACAAATCAGTCAGAAATTCATTCCGCACATAATCAAACTGATGTTAAATGACCCCTACTACGAGGAATGTAAAAGACGTTCCTCGACACCCTAAATTCGATTTCAGAAGCCCTATCTGCCAATGTTGAGCTGTCAAACGATAGTTCTATAAATCATTATACTTGCTGTCTCTGGGTTGATAAAAGAACCATTATTTATTGTCAACTATACAAATATATATTTAAAAATTTTATATATACACATTCAGAATCACTAAGAAGACCTAAAACTTAAACCTAATCTAATTTTCATGAAATTTAAAAACCTAATTGTCCAGCTGACTAAAGTATTGACAGTTACCACAAGGGTCATTCAATAAGTAAAGAGACAAATAGCTCTAGCTCAAGAACGGTTTATTGGAATGCTAAAAAATTTGGCCTACTTTCGACATAATCCTCAACGTTAATATACTTGTCCCACTTTTCTGCCAACTTCTTGATTCCTGTGGCAAAGAATTTTTTCGGTTGACGTTGAAACTACTCTTGAACTTTTTCCTTCACTTCTTCATTGTCCGCTAACCTCTTTCCACGTAAGGCATCTTTAAGAGATCTGAACAGGCAAAAATCACACGGAGCCAGGTCTGGGCTGTATGCGAGATGAGGGAAAATGTCCCAACCCAGTTCTTGAAGCTTTTCTTGGATAAACCATATGAGGGCGGGCATTGTAAATGGTTCTGAACAATATCGGGAACATTTTCAATGCTTACTCCAACTTCCTGAGCTATCATTTCAACAGTAATTCTTCTGTTATCACGAATAAGTCCATTAATCCTCGATTCCAATGAGGCACCAGAAACTTCGACTGGACGTCCACTTCGCTGCTCATCACACTCTCTTGTTGGGCCACTTTTGAACCGATATATCCACTTGTAAACGTCGTACGGTTCATACAAGTTTCTCCATACTGTTATTACAGAATACATTCTAGAATGTATTGCACTTAGCTTAACACCTTCTGCGACTAAAAATCTGATGACAGAACGCTGCTCTTCTAAAGTGCACTCTTCCAGTGGACTCGTCATGGTAAACTGGATATTTTGAGGTTATGTTTACATTACATAATCGAACAGCTGCTTAAAACCCATCGCAAGTTTGCCAACTTGCACTCCTAGAAATATGTTCGTTTCGTTGAATGGGTTTAAGCTGAGACCAATTGTCTATTTACTTATTGAATGACGCTCGTATATGTTGTATCTTAAATTTTATGAAAAAAAACTTTTCAAACAAAATTTGAAATGGAACAAGTAGAATAGTTAAGATTTTTTTTAAATTTTAATACAAATTTTATTTTAGGAGTTTAAGTATAAATAAAAAACAATTTTAAGCTATTTTACCTCTCAGCATCATAAATCAAGTTAAATCTCTTAGTATTAAATTAGACCAATATTAAAGGTAAACCCGCTTAATGAACGAGGTAAACAAGAATTTTATAAAATACTGAAAAAGAATGCACACATCATACTTTTAGAATAGCTTTTCCAGTGTTTTTTCCCTTCAACAAATCTAAAACAGCATCCAACATATTTTCAAAACCTTCAGTAACAGTTTCATTATATTTTAGTTTTCCTTCCTTTAACCACTTGAAGTTCTGTGTTATTCCTTCATCCCATCTATCCAGCCACTTATCAACTTGGAATCCTTCCACTTTTAATTGTTTAAATAATATAGGGTATTCAATAACGGGACCTAAAAATCCAACACACAGAGATAAAATTAACAGTAATGATATGTTACAAAATAAACAAATGTCTAAGTTTATTCAGTTATTTTCGTAAATTTCTAAACGCATTAATTTGTAAACTTGCACGCATATATTTTTAACAATAATAATAATATTTGTGGGTCATAGCTATGCAAAAGCACCTCCACAAGCCATAAAACACTTCCATTTTATAACTTTTATTACAAATTACTAGGCTGTACTTTATTATAAACGAAAAAAATGTACTAGGGTTTAACATACGAGGAGGAAAATACCGATAATTGGAAGTAAGCAGCGACGAAAAAACTTATCTCAAGCCATGTGGAAAGAATATTATTGTAATAAAATTAATTTACATCTCAAATATTTAATATGTTCATTCCACATATATTGACATTCAAGATATACCCAGAGATATTTACGGTGTCATGATATTTTTGTTCAGATGTGAGGAGATTGCGACTCAGACTAGACCTGTTGCTCAAAGCTATAGAATCGTCAGAAAAGCTAAAACTATATCTTTTACTTTATACTATAAATAATATCATTGATGTAGATAAGAAACCACCAACACCGAACCTTGTGAAACATCAAAAAGAACAAGAATTAGATTAGAAGTTTTATAATTATAACTAAAATACTACTGACGATTTGTAGATATGATTAGATTAGACGTTTTCAAAATATTATCGTATGTACATACATAAGTTGTCAGATAGCTGTTGATGTTAAGGTATCTGCATGAAAAAAAAAATAGCAGTCGTTAAATCTTCCATTATCTTCAAAAAATACTCACTTATTTGATATTTTAGAAAAGATTTTTCCAAAAATAGATAAAATCAGTGACAGCCAAGTTCTAGGGCAAGGTGGAGCATCGATGGAAAAGGCGTTTAAGGGGTAAACTTTACAGTATTTTACATTTCCAAACAATTAGTAATCAGAAAAGATAAAAACCTGTCTTACAATTGAACTGTAGTTCAAGTGAAACTGTTCTTAACACTATAACCTGAACTAACTAGAAGGGGAACTATTAAAAAAAGAAATAATAATTAGTTAATAAATAGTTTCTCATTTTACTATTGAGACTATAGATACCCTACTGGGAATATTACTAAATATAAACAGTATATCCTATGTGTCCATAAAGTAACCCACCTATTCAGCAACTTCATTCAATTTCGCATTGCTTCTTATTTATTTATTTTTTACTCGCCTTTTGGCTGTTAGGTTACCCAGCTTTTTGGTTTAAAACAAAACATTTGAGAGAGACAGAAATTTCCACTTCTTTTTGCATATATTGTGCTAATGCAAATAATCCGAAAGTAAACAATGATGAGCTTTTGCAGTTCTATAATGTGAAAATCGATATTTTCGCTCTAAACAGGTCACCGTAAAATATCAAGTCATTTCAAGATCCGAAATTTATATTTCTATAATTTTTGGTGATTATTAATAAATTTGGAATTTTTCTTTAACATTCAAGTTAAAAAATTATAACGACATTGTTTTTTTTATTGATCTATGACTGTTACCGAGAAGTATGCATTTCATGTAATAGCGCTAAATTATTATCGTGGTTTTTTTTTTCTGTTCATGGATAATTTATGCTTATTTAGAAAAAATCATAAATTATAACCACTACTATCATCGAACAATGATGATCTTAAATGTATGGAAAGGAAGCTTCCACGGTTTTGGTTAGATGAGCAATCGTGGTTCTTGTACAAGATATCTTCCGGGATATTTGCTCTTTGAGATTAGAATATCGATCCAGTGTTCCAATATCGAAGAGTAAATGAGATGCTTCGTGCAATCGTAGGTGAAACGTAAGAAAGTTACGGATCTTCTATTACTTAAATGTTAACCTCGCATACTTCTCGTGGAATGAAATAAAATTAACTTTCTTGTTCCCTTGGAGACCAAACTATTTCAGCATATTTATTTAAAAAATAGAGTACAATCTACGTCTATAAATAATAAGCAATATTCTGAAATTTGTGCTATTAAAGTCACGGGTACAAGATAAATAATATAGAATAAATATAGCAATAAATTAAATAAAAACATAGAACAGACAATAATCTACTTTTCTTTTTTTAAATAATTAATTAATCAATTCAATAAAATCACCAATTTTTGTAGGTTTTAATACTTGTAAAAATGAATGCCTATATAAATAAATCTTACTATTAGTATTTATCTACTAACTTTTAGCAGTGCGGTCATAGTAGGCTATGAGAACTCCACATATTGATACTCTTCCAAACATGTTCATTTGGTTTAAGACAGCTGCTGTAATTTCACCACCAACCTAAAATTTTGTATTTATGGTAAAATTAGTGAACCTTTGTAAGTAAAATTTGTAACAATATCTGTTAGTTTTCCTATTATACTCACATTATCAAAATAGCAGTCTACACCTTGAGGCGCTAATTCTTTCAACGTTTTTTCTACATCTTGTGTTTTGTAATTAATAACACCATCAAAATCCAGATCATCCTTAAGCCATTTCAATTTTGCATCTGAACCTGCAATTCCTATAACTTTACATCCTTTTATTTTAGCAATCTGACCCACAACGTTTCCTACACCCCCAGCAGCAGCAGATACTACTACAGTTTCACCAGCTTTCGGTTGACATATTTCCAAAAATCCAAAGTAAGCAGTATTACTAAAAGTAATATATCATTTGATAAATAAATTTTTAAATTGAGTGGAAGGTTGTAGAGTTCTACAGTAGATAGGAACTATTTTTTGTGAAAAATTACCCCCCTCAGTCATGGATTTTTAAATTGGGTAAAAATTTGTAGAGTTTTACAATATGTAGGGTTTTTTTTTTATAAAAAATCCCATCTTTAGTCACTAATCTTTAACTTTAGAGTTCCAGTAAAAAAGAATTTTATCAAAAAAATTAAGATTGCTGGTAAGCTTCAGAGTATGTTTGATAGAAGAACTCAAAATACGAGATCAATATTCCATCGTTCGGCGAATTTAAGATTTATATAGGATTAGAAGTTATTGTAGAATGTAAAGCTTTCCAGTATGAAATAATATTCCCTGCTTTTGGGAAGCTTAATTGGCTATGCATGCAACATGTTCATTTCAAGATATGTTTGTCCCAAATTATCGCCTACCAAGTTGAGTGACAATGCTAGAAGATTGAAGTATACCGGCACAACTATCTTGAGTTCTGCAACGTAATTTTTCTTAGAATAAGCTGCTACCTGGGTCTTCGCAGCATTAAATTATAGTTGGTTACCATTACTCCAGATCGTAAATATAAATAAGAAACACAGTAGAAGACAGCATATACGAAAAATAGGAGGATACCGGTGTTGATAGTAAACGTTTAAAAAAAATCCGTCAATTGATACTCGTAAAAAACGCCTTCTGAGAAAACACAAAGGTCATAAACCAAACCTGTCAGACATACCATAATAGTGAAGCCTAGTCAACAATCCATCATGGTCACCCCGTCAAATAACTGCGACAAATCAAGTGCTTCGCTCGAATTTCTCCAATATGTGCGACCTAATTTAGAAGATCAGATCAGATGATTTTTGTTCAAGAAAGCCATAATGATAGTTACTAATGATATTAAATAGTTCCAGGTATTTTCCCACCATTTTCTTACTGAAAGCAATAAAGCTGGTAGGTAGTTGTTTAGAAAGATCTTTTTTCTTATTCGGGTACCAGCTGAACTTAAGAGCATTTAGAGAAGGAAGGCAATGTTTTTTCTATAAGTTAAGTTGAAAAGGCTGTTGTTACTTCAGTCCCGCATTTTTTTCAGCATTATGGCAGGTAGTCAATCAGCTCTAGAAGCTTTCTTGGTATCTAGCTTTATTAAAATACACTTTATGAATCGCTGCCAGATCAAGCATCTTTGACTGCACATTAGAAACACTGCGAGGTGACTTTCCTGAAGATCAACTGTACAATGAGTAGCAAAGAGTTCAGCTAACAAATTGGCATTTTCAAAACATATTATTGCAGTAGTATAATCTGGCCTTGTAAGTGATGAGATAATTGGTTCAGTAAAATGTTTACTAATGAATTTAGCGATCTACTTAAGAGACCTGGAATTATTAAGACAGGCAATAAGTTTGCTTTTGATTCTTTAATTACGTGTCTTCTAACTTTCGTCGACTATTTGTTTGCATCTGCTCCAGGTACGAAAGAAGGTGTTACGATTTATGTCGCTAAGGTGCCCATGCTGGTAGGCAAAGTATTTAGAAGCAACAGCAAAACCATTTTCGATTGAACTAAGTTTTTCTGGCCAAAACGATGGATGGAAACTTTAGCGTAATCCTCATGCTCGGGAATCCATGTCGGTTCATCGATAAGTTCACAAAAGTCATAACTTATTTTGAAAAGATTCAGCTTTACAGCCTTGTTCATCAATTAATCTGTAAATAATCAATAGTGTCTGCAAGAGAAGTGAAAAGTATTCTAAAGTTGTGTTGAATAGAAGCAGTAGATGATGAACCTTATATATATATATATATATATATATATATATATATATATATATATATATATATATATATATATATATATACATATATATATATATATATATATATATATATATATATATATATATATATATATATATATATATATATATATATATATATATATATATATATATATATATATATACATATATATATATATATATATATATATATATATATATATATATATATATATATATATATATATATATATATATATATATATATATATATATATATATATACATATATATACATACATATATATATATATATATATATATATATATATATATATATATACATATATATATATATATATATATATATATATATATACATATATATACATACATAATATATATATATATATATATATATATATATATATATATATACATGGACTAAACTATGTCAAATTGGAGTAACTTTTCGATGTTTTGAAATAATTGTTATATTGTTTGATAATTATTTTCCTAATTTAAACGTAGGAAATATTACCCTGTGGTTCCCAGTGGGCCTAGTGCCAAAGATACAGGTAATTTGCCAAAATCGGGTAGAAGTTTTGTTGGTAATCCCATGCTAGGAAGGTCTTTTCCTTTTACTACTGTATGTGTCCTCCATCCGAACATACCGACAACGTATTTTCCTACCGGAAAATCAGAATTCTTACTTTCAGTTATTCTAAAAATATATACATATATATTAAAACAATATTTATATGTCTTAATTATAATGTGAGCTGTTATGTTTGTTCCTAATAAAATTAATACTAATGTTTCATTAACGTTTTCGACATCAGTACTGTTGATGTAATAAATATCACGTATTGGGTTGTGTCTAGAAAAGCCTTATTTATGAAATATTGCTCCTGAAATAACACCACATAAATGTAGTCGGGGAATTAAAAGTTACTGTTGCTGCTATTAGAGGGTGCCAAGCAACTGCATGTGCAAATTTATTGTGACTATTTAATTTAAATTGACTGGTAACTGACTTGGCCTTAGTGAGATAAGTAAACTTATATCTTTTTAAATTCTTTTACTCTTATTGCAAATACCTATATGGTAAATACATCATGAGGTTAGTTTTGGTTAGCAGTGACGATTGAAGTTATGGAACTTTTTTATTGTGATGATGCAAATCTTGTAGTGCACGTAGACTTAGCTCCGGATATATACTAGTTACGTTATAAGAAAAATATGTTTGAGAGTTACAAGCCACGCAAATAATCTTTAGACACGGATCTGTAAGCACATGTACTATTCCCATAGTGCAGTCAAGGATGCCCGATATTGTCTTCAGACAGCGTATCATAAAACGTATTTTGATGAAGCTAGACACCAAAAAGGCTTCAGGCGCTGACGGAATACCTGCCATAGTTCTCAAGAACTGTGCGAGGGAACTAACACCAGTTTTCTGTAGACTTTTCAACCTATCCTACAGAAAGGGAATATTTCCTTCCTGCTGGGAAATGTGCCACAGTTCAGCCGATACCTAAAAAAGGCAAGAAGACCTTGCCAAATAACTACCGACCAATCGCACTACTCTCAATAATATCGAAAGTCATGGAAAAGGCTATCAATCAGCATCTTCTAAAATATCTTGAAGGATTCAACATTATTAGTGATCACCAATATGGCTTTCGTAAAAATAGATCAACAGGAGATCTTCTGACTTATGTAACACATGTTTGGAACAACGCAATTGAACACTTTGGAGAATCTCGAGCGGTTGCTCTTGACATATCCAAGGCATTTGACCGTGTTTGGCACGATGGGCTGTTGGCTAAGCTACGTTCTTATGGTATGTCTGAAAAGTTCTGTTTGTGGCTCTCATGTTTCCTCAGAGAGCGTTCTTTACGAGTGGCAGTTGACGGATTTCTTTCTAACACCTTCACTATCAACGCCGGTGTGCCCCAAGGTTCCATACTGTCTCCTACTCTCTTCCTCATTTATATTAACGATCTGCTGGAAAAGACCGAGAATCCAATCTACAGCTTTGCAGATGACAGTACACTTATCTCTTCATTCACTTTGAACGCTCGGACATCGACTACTCAGACGAATATCCGCAGACAGCAGGAAGTCATTCAACTTAACAAAGACCTGGAAGAAATTCTATCTTGGGGTGACAGTAACCAAGTGGAATTTAACGATACAAAAACCCAGGCGGCAGTTTTTTTCTAAAAAAGTTAACGTTGCAGAACCCGACATAGTTATGTCGGGGCGCTCCATCTCTCTAACATCGTCACTCAATCTGTTAGGCGTTAATTTGGGAGCAAATATGTCCTGGCATGAACATGTTGCAGGCATAGCAAGAAGAGCTTCTCAAATGTTGGGAATATTGTTTCGAACCAGAAAGCTTTACACTCCACAACAACTGTTAATTCTTTACAAAGCTCAAATTCGACCAACTATGGAATACTGCTCCCATGTTTGGAGCTCCGCTCCCAAACATACACTGCATTTGTTGGATTCTATCCAGAGAAGAGCTGTTCGTCTGATTGGACACCCGGAACTGACCGACGGCCTTGATTCGCTGGAACATCGAAGAACGGTTGGCGACTTGAGCCTATTCTACAAGTACTTTCATGGAAAGTGTTCGAAGGATGTGGCCCGTTTAATTCCTCCCAGAGCGGTGCATATTAGAGGTACGCGTCGCGCTAATGCTTCACATCCGTATGAGGTTCAGCTTGTTACTCCTCGTACAACGCTTTTCAAGCAGTCTTTTATATGGAGAACATCATACCTTTGGAATGGTTTACCCAGGACTGTGTTTCCCATCGAGTACAATCTACAGCGATTCAAGAACAACGTGAATCGCTTTCTCCGCACACGTGTCGCTCCTGTAGCGCTTTAGGGACTTCCCTGTAGCACGTGTGCTAGACCCATAAACAAAAAAAAAAAAAAAAAAAAAAAAAAAAAAAAACATTGCGGTATCATTCAGGAGAGGAACTGTTTTGCTCGCAACATCCCGAGATCGTTACGTAGGTCACATTAGCAACTTACGTGAGACGCTAAAATAGAAACAGAATAGGGAAGAAAATATCAGCGTGACTTCTGACAGATATGTGAAAATCTATTTAATAGGCAAGGATTCTTCTCATCGTCTTTAACTTTGTCCTGTTTAATTTTAGCAGAGACGTGCTATATTCGTGTTTAGGTCCACTAAAAAGACTTTTAGATTGCCTTATCCCTGGTAACTCCTTCCAGTCTCTCACGAACAAAAAGGGTTCAAGCCTTGTAGGGTTTATAGTACTGATCGAAGACCTGTAGAACAGATTTCTCTCATAGAAAATGATAACCAATCACTGCCTCTTTTACCAAAAAAGTTTATTTTTCCTTAAACAGGCCTAAGCCGGCAATTAGCTGCCTGATTTACTAAAAAGGTCTAACGTTAAAGCTGGTCTAATTTAGCAATTGGTGGTTCAAGTTGTCAAGAGCACCAGTAAGCCAACTAAAATTATGAAGTTGATTAGTGTAAGGCCTAAAAACTAGGTTATATTTATGATTAAATTGTCAAAAATACTTAATATTGTTATATTTCCTACCTGTTCCAAGGTAGACAATATAACAATCTCTCGATTGGTATATCAAATTTTCTTATAAAATCAGTTGTTTGGTGATATTAATAATACAAAAGCAACAGTCGACTGAACAGCTAGAAGTTTTAGTTCCCCTTTTAATTTTATAATTTCTGAGCACACAGTTAAAGAATGACAATAAATAATTTCGTTTTAGAATTACATTATTTAATTATTATATATTTTAATTCATGATGGGCAACTTATGAAAAATGAATGTATCTCGATAATAGTTTATTTGCGTAAGCAGCCACAAATCTTAAAATATATTATACTACGTATAATACGTAGAAACCTTGACACAGGTCAGCTATTAAACGATGGCTGGTTGTCTCTTAATGTTACTCATCATCGGATTGAAGGAAATTCTTTAGACCACCAGATATTTTTGGGTAGGAGTTTTATCATTTTAAAAAGCAATGCTGATTGTACTCTAGTAATTTATATTGCAACGAAAATATAAAAAAATCGAACAAGTTATTTATCCAATATTTTCATTGCAAAATCTTAAAACTGAATTTTATTTAGCTCATCCTCTCTTCCATATATTTTTTAAATAATTGCATATAATATTAGGTCTTCCCCTTAGTCAAAAACCAGCAGAAGTAAACTAATATTTTCTTAGAATATTTCCCTAAGCGAAGGACTACACAACACTTAAGATCACTACACCAAAAACTTTATTTTTGTTTAAGTAAAATACAAATAATTCGCTCTGGCTGGTATAAGCCTACCAGAGGTGAAAATTATTTATATCTTATTTATTCTTTAAGCAAGTACTACGATAAGTACTTAAAGTTTTGTTCTATTTCTCCGTCGATGCATCTTAGCTGAAGAGCTGTGACATAGGGAAAGACGTCCCGAGATAGATTGACGGTTAAAAAAACAGTCAAGAACGTCTGAGAAATATTGACTCTATTTTTGCACTAGACGCGCGATTCGCCAACAATGGTAGCATCATATGAAGAGATGATTGACTAAACCTAGAATTAAAACCTAGACTGTTTATACTAAAACTGTAATTTACTCGAGCGAAACCGGCCAAGTATCTAGTACAAAGAATCATGAATAGTAAGTCCTAGGTCCTTTTTTTGACTAATTTCACATTCTCTAATTTCAATACTTTTGTATGCATCTAATAATTTTCCATCGGATAACTTTTTAATTGGCCTTAAATGATCTAATGTTACTGGATGATTATAATCAAGAGCATATTCGATATTGCTTGATTTTTTCTCATCTACCGTACCTCAAGTGAGCTAAATGTTCTTTAAATCTTGTTTAAATTGACCTTCTTATTTTCACAACTTACTTTTTGTTACAACCCTTACAACTTATTTCATGTTTCATTTCTTTCACGTTCTTGAATTTTGTCCTTCGGACTACCTAAAATATTTTTTTATCTAATTACTTATAGACTAACGTGAGTCCTACTTTACTAAATATCTTCTTAGGTCCCCTGCTATATTTTGGATTATATGGTATTGAAATTTATTTTGTCTTATCTTGCTTACATGTTAAATAAGTGGAATTATGAATATTTAATCTAAACTTATGCGTACTTGCTAAACTGTTTATTAAGTTTTTGCCTTAATCAATATTTCTAGTTATATTCCTAATACCATTTCTTTAAATCTGACTTCCTTCAAAAAGTAAATGACTTAACGTTAAGCAAAAAAGTGTAATACAGCAAATTTATGTTGTTTACAACGAAATGTTGCGGGATCCTTGTTAGAGATGTCAAATTTTTATTTATTATTAATAACCATATATATATATATATATATATATATATATATATATATATATATATATATATATATATATATATATATATATATATATATATATATATTATATTATATATATATATATATATATATATATATATATATATATATATATATATATAAAGTTGTTTGCATGATTTTAGTAACCAAATATCTACACTTAATAATTAAATTTTTAATACCGTTGACTGTGAACGAAAATAAGTGACGGCAGAACTCTATAAAATTTAAAGTAAATATGACTAATCCGACTATACCAAAGTTGTACTTGCTCAAAATTCGTAAACCTAGACATCGACAGTAAGATTACCCACATGTTTAATCTCTAAATGGTTAGCAAAAGAGTTTTAAAATTTACCTTTAAGGTGAAAAACTCTTTAGAATAAATTACCAAATTGAAATACATAGTTTTCGATGAAGGTAAAATTTTATATTCTTTTACGTCCGTTGTTTGTTCCTTAGTATATCAAGATAGATTTATTTGTGAAATAAGGAACAACGACCAATTACTATTCTTGGATATTATAGTTATCAAAAATAATAATAAATTAGAATACGACACTTATAGGAAACATATCGTAACGGGTGGATACATTGCTCATAATTCATTTTATTGAAAATAACATAAATTTGCTGCATTTCACTTTTTAGTTCCTCGTTTAGCCACCTTTTCCTTTAAACGGAGTCAGAATCAAAAATAAAAATAGAAAAAAGAATCAATGGTTATGACGAAAATTTAATAATCAAGTTAATAAATAGACCTAAGTTTAGGTTAAATATTATAAATCCATTTTTACACCTGAGGAAAATAAAACGAAATATATTCCAACATCATATAATTTCAGATACAGCAGAGGACATTAATAAGGTTGAACTTATGTGAGTCTATTTAAGACAATTTAAAGAACATCTTAAGAAGTCCGATGGTTAAAATTCACAAACGTGAAGGAAGTGAATATGAAATCTGTGTACTGATTGCTCCCCTGGAACTAACCTCCCGATCGAGTGAATTTAGTATAAATAGTCTAACTTTAGATTTAGTCAATCATAACTCCTGATGATGCTAACGTGGTGAGTAAAAGGCGGGTCTAATACAAAAAAAATATTTGGTGTAGTGATAACTACAAACACAATAATTTTTTTATCAATTACATACCTACTTTAGGAATTTTAAAACCGACATTTAACCTGATATACTCAAAGCCACTGCATCCACCCTCCCATTTTTTGCACCCCTTATATGTCACTACAGAAACCATAGGCTCTTTCACAACTTCAAGTACTGGTAACTAAATTTGACTCTAAAATCTCTGAAGAAACGGAAAAATCTCAGAGAGCAATCTTAACTTATTACCATTTTACACCCTTACGCATAAGTATTTTAAGTTTTTTGAGGCTTTTTACATATTGCAATGGTAGCATTGGGGTGGAGGCGACAGACTATTCTAAAGGGTCTTTGTTTTGGAAGAACATATGATTAAGTCATAACAAGGCCAAGGGGACATAGTTCCCTTCTGCTCCCCTCTTTAACTACGTCACTGATTTGCAGATATACTATATAAATTGGTAGAGTACAGCACCAATATTACTTTTTCTAAAATATAAATGCTTATTAGTGTGGCTATTTGGGTCTTCCAGAAGTGTACTGTTTTTATTTTTTGTGTATTCTCTGTCCAACTAGGAGAGCTTTTTTTGTAAAAATCGATATACGGTTTCTTGTTTTAGATTGAAGCATCTGTAAAATTGATATATGATATTTTTCTTATAGTGGTCTGATGATGGCAGCATTTCGACAGCTTAAAACCAGTTGCCATTAATTTTTTCCATTATTTTTATTTCTTAATAGAAAATCCTATATATTTTGCTTCCAGTTAATAGAACTTTTCAATACACATTCAACGAGATAGAGTTTAATGAGTTTAGCAATTTTATTGATTTCAGTAATTAATTCCACCTTACATATCTTATTAGTGTTCCGTACGGAACACTTATAAGATCATTTCGGTATCTGTCCGTCTGTCAGACCCGATTTCCTCCGAAAACATTTGACATAGAAAGTTGAAATTTGGCACTAATATAAGAATTGATGGCCTCATCATGACTAAAGGGGTTAGTTTTGGGGGGTGAAATCAGAAGTAAAAGAAAAAATTACCAGGTCATCGAGTGGGGGGTCAAATGAAAGCTTGTAAAAACACGAGTTCAAAAATATATATAATGTAATACTTGCGCACACTTTTCTTAGTATTATTTTTAAAAAATTGCGAAAAATCGCTGTCCTCCCTTTATCTCGAAAAGTACTAATCAAAAAATTTTGAAAAAATTCTGGAATATTCCCCACAGGGTGCAGATTGAACGAAAATTATCATTTACCTGGTATGTAAAAAAAACAAAAATTTCAAGATCATCAATTTTCAGTAAAGATCGGAAAAAAAACTTTGTTGAAAACTCATTTGGGGTGTCTTTTTTGTGAAGTCATTGATCATTTTATACCTCCGTAACAAAAATGTTTGTTTTAAAAGCAATTAACGTACGGAACAGTAATCGCGCAAGTCCGACTTGCAGTGGGCCGGTTATTTTTATTTAATCTAAGGATACGGTGGACTTTTTTGAGTTAATCTTTATAAAATGAGATTTTTTAATGTCCTCTCCTTAACAGGACTTACCCTTTCGAAAGCACGGAGATATCGGTACATACATATATCGTGATGCCGATCAAAATTGTCCCACTGTTAAAACGTACCTTTGATTTGCACCGCACTGTTTAGACGATGAACAAGTGCAGTGCATGGTTCCTTTCCTAAAATAACTACTTAATGTATACAGCACCCGGCTTTTCCAGGCGATGATTTATTTAAATACTAACCGAACACCAAAGCTGCACAAGATAAACTAAATGTGACCAGGCAATTTGTGGGATAATTTCATTATTCCTAACATTACAAATCCCCGGAATGTTATACTTACATTGCTACTTGTTCTGCAAATAATTGGTCCGAAAATGAAATGAAAGGGTCCACACTAATAAATACTGCTTCGGCTAGAAAGTTCTGAAAATCAAAGATATTTTTAATTAAATATCTTAGTGAAATTATTTGTGTTACAAGTTTATATGACACATGTATAAAAGACGAATGACTTTCTATATAAGCCTCGCTTAACTGAATAATTAAAAATTACGTCTTAATCTTAGCTAATGCCTCCAGTACGGTTTTCTAACCGTGTTGGGCAGTTACACAGTCCTTTTGACCTTATTTTAACTACTAGTCCAGAGATTTACACTATCATCGTAAGTCCATAGTTAGGTTCTTCGTGCTATAAACTGGTTTTGACATCGAGTATTCAATCAGAAATAGAGAGATGTCTGAACTATACAAGTTTTGGCACTACAAATCTTCTAAATGGGAAGAAATCATAAAGTATTTTTGAACTATCACTTGGTTAGATGTTTGTTTCAGATTGGACGAACCATTTGACTGCGCTAAGATGGTTTTTGATGCCATTTTGGCTGGCACGGAAGCGTACATCCTTTTTTTGAAAAATGCCCTTTCAACGGCAAAACCTAGTATCAAAAATGCAAACCTACTAACAAAGACGTGAAAACCCTAACGTCATCGTAACATCTCTGTTAGTACCCGAAACAGATCCAAGCAAATAATCGAAGAAACCAAGGAAGCGCACATTCAAAAAAATAAAATAAACCACTTGCCTGTCTCAACAATTCCTGGTTTTTTAGTCACTCGTTAAGGGCATAAGTCAGAATTTTACTACGTCTATTATATCACCACCTACACCGCCAAGTAATACTATTGGAACAACACATGGGGAAAGCAACTTAGCTGAATTCTTTGCTCCAATTTTTATTTTTGATTTTCAGGGAAAAACACTTTCTAGTATTCCTAACGTGTAGTCAGAGCCGCCTTATATTGTCCTCATACAGCGTGTTATAAAACGAATTTTAATGAAGCTAAACACCAAAAATCCTTCTGATACTGGTGGAACACCTGCCATAGTACTCAAGAAATGTGAGAGAACTAATGCCAGTTGTTTGTGGATTTTTTCAACCTATCCTATAAAAAAGGAATATTTTTTCCTGCCGAAAAGGTGTTAGGGGTCAGCAAAAAAGACAATAAAACCTTACTAAACAACTACTAACCATCGCATTGCTTTTAATGATATCGAAAGTTAGGGAATCGTCTATCAATTACCGTCTTCTAAAACTTTTGAAAAATTTAACATCTCCCAACTTATGTCATACTTATTTCGAGCAATGCAATTGCACATTTTGAAGCATCTTGAGCAATTACACTTGATGTATCTAAGGACTTTGTCCGTGTTTAGTATGACAGATTGTTGTCTAACCTACACTCTTATAGAAGGTCTGAAAGGTTTTTTTTGGCTCTTATTTGTGCTCAAAGAGCGTCCTTTGCAAGTAGCAGATGACGGATTTCTTTCTAATACCCTATTATTATCAACGCCGCACAGTGTGGCGAAACGATGAAAAATCGCTCTAAGAGTCAATTTTTGAACTATCAACGTTTTTTTTAGATACTTGTAAAGGAGTCTGAAATAGTGAGTCACTGCCGCTTTGACGAGTTTTTTTGTTGGCATGTAGTATATCTCCTATAAACTGATGTAGACTGAAACCCTAAAACCAGTAAATACCGTTCTTTTTAATCCCTTGAGTCACACAATTTTTAAGTATATTCTAATAACAGTTATATCCGTATATATGCTTTTCAGATCGCTGAATATAAATCTGATATCAAATTGACGATTTTGATACTTGGCAGCTGTTAAATAGCTGTCAAATCACCATAAACTATTGAAGAACGTGAAATAATCTTATAACTTTGTTTTTGAAGTCGTTGAATTCGAATCTGATGTCAGATTAATGATTTTGTCACTTGGCAGCTTTTACCAGCGAGCGGTCAAATCACCACTGAGTATGACGCATATTTTGCATAAACTTTTTATTCTAAAACCACGAAAAATACATAAAAAAAAAAAACTTTTTTCATCACAAATAGAACTTGTTTTCTTAATTTCATGAAAACTGCTAATGGTTTTAATAGATGTCCAGTACTTAAGACATTTTTTTCTACCTTTAGGTGTAAAAAATTTCAGAATAAAATTTTCGAAACTATTTACTCCCAGTACTATTAGTTCCAGTAATTTTTTCAATATTGCCAACTAGTGAAATAAGATTGGCTTTTATTATATATTTAATAATGTTATTTAGATTTGCATTTCACTTCTTGGCAATATTAGATAAAAATTCAGAATACAACACAAACGTATGAACTAGTCTATACAGTTGTTTAGGCTGATCTGCCACAAAGATAGAAACAAATTATTTGGCGGGTCACTCTTTTCTCTATCTCTCATTAATATATCCCTTAATGCTTTGATTTGTTAAAATGAACAAAAATTTTATAATAAATATATAAATATAAACTGCCTTGCGATTGAGGAGATACAGATGACGTTCAAAATTTTTTGTCTTTCTCTGTGTGGAGAACCGGTCTGCACATTTTGACCATCTAACCGAAACCGAGCTAGTCCCAGTCGGAGAAAGTCTTTAGTAAAATTTAAAAAAGTTTTAGGAATAATGTTGGTGAAGTTTTAGGGATAATGTTGGTGAATGAATTGTTAATGAAAACCAAAAAAACAAAACTACTCAGATTAGTTAAAATGACTCTACAAAAAACTACCAATAAAATAGTGTGGAATGGCCTGGAATCAGAGGATTTTATAGTGGAAAGGGCACTACGACAGGGTGATCCACCGTCTGCGACGTTATTTAACTTAGTTTTTGAGAGGATAATAAGAGAGAGCAGTCTAGAGGCTAACGGTACAATTTTTAATAAAGAGCACTTTGATAGCAAATCTAGTAGAGAACTGGTAAAGAGGAAGAAAAGGCTAATAAGAGAAGCACGGAAATTAAAAACGAAAAAGAACTTAATGTAGTTGCCTATGATGGAAAAGAATATAAATTTGAGAGAGTGAATAGATTTGTATATTTGGGGGTACGGCTGGGAGAAAACGGGCATGAGGGGAGCGAGTTGAACGCACGAATAGCAAAGGGCAACCAAAAATGAGGGAGACTGAACGCTTTAATGAAATCAAAATACGTCTCTAGAAAGACAAAACTAAGGATTTATACATCGATCATAAGATCTACTGTCACCTACGGATGTGAAACATGGGTAATGAACAAATTAGAAGAAGAGACACTAGAGGTGGGAAAGAAGGAGGGTAAAAGTGATCTACGGAGGAAAAAACACACCGGAAGGCTGGATTAGACGGACAAATCAGGAACTGGAAAACTTATATGACGGACCCAGAAACACATCTTTTATAAGAGCGCAAAGAATGAAATAGTTAGGACACGTACAGCGTCTGACAAGAGAGAGACTGCCGACGATGGTGCTGGCGATGAGGCCTGTGGGTGCGAGAAGGAGGGGAATTCCAAGGATAAGATGGTTGCAACGTGTTGAGGAGGATTTAAGAGCCATAGGAGTCAGAGACTGGAGGACGAAGGCGCAGAACAGAATTGAGTGGAGACACACGATCCAACAATTCTTGGACGCCGGATGATGGAAGAGGGAAGAGGGAAATGGACACAAGTTATTTAAGCCCTAGGCCTTCATGGCCTGTAGCGCATTTAAATAATATAAATTAATATGAATAATACACCAATTTCCTCCTATACCGTTGATAATAAAGTTAGTTTTTCATGAAACTGTGTAAACCGGTCAGTGGTTGAATGCATAGTCAACAAAGTTTTAGGTAGATAGACTGAATTACTGAATAAGATTGAACTCTTTTCAAGAAGTAGTAAAGATATATATATATATATATATATATATATATATATATATATATATATATTATATATATAAATATATATATATACATATACATATATATATATATATATATATATATATATATATATATATATATATATATATATGTATATGTATATATATATATATATATATTGATTTATTTAGAAAATTATTTTACAGTTAATTAACATAAAATAGATTTATCTAAATTATTTAATTTAATTCGGAAAAAAAATTCAATCGTATTCAGCAGCCCAAACTACCTAATAGCTTTGTTGACTGTACTATATAGGTACTCAATCCTCGGGTATGTAAGACTATGCACGAATTATCGAAGCCTTGAAACCTAAAATCAGTTGTCTCGTTTTGAGGAAAGAAAAAATGGTCACATTATATATGACCTATGGAAAAAATAAACTGCAGCATGGGAGGTAAGAAACGACTACATTGCAATATTTGTGTTTGCATATGACACATGAATTTTGACCGGTAGGTCACATACAAAACAGCGATCTCATGTCTGACAGAAGAAACTTGCTAAGGGTTAACCAGTAAAAAAAATATAACACATATTGTATTAAACTCGCCTCAGACGGTCACATTAATTTGACCAAATTTTTAAATATTGGTTAAACGTACACATCATACATTTCACGAGCTTTTGATGGCTTGTCAAATAAATTTGACCGATTAGTGAGTAGATGTTTGATAATATTTAACGATCGCGTGAAATTTAATAAGCTGGTATAAAATTTATTTACATTAAAATTGGTAATATTTGAAAATCTAAATTGGCATTAATACGTGCAGATTTATCATAGCCAAAACTAATAAAATTGTTTACCTCCATCTTTCAGCGGTGGCAACTCCTCTTCAATCAGATTTATATCTTCACTCTTGGGAACACCATCAAATGTTTTCACCTGAACAAACACTTTTGCTTTAACCATTTTTAGAATTTTCGTCTTAAATACTTTTAAATAGTATTTTAACCAAAACTTAAACTCCTGTCATATAAAATTCACATTTGTGTTTAACGTTTTTATAATCCTCCTACGTTAATTTATCGTTCTCCAAAAATAGATAAGAATTAAAATAACACTTATCTAAATAAGCTAACTATCTTTGCATCATTGCACTGACTATTTTATTTAGCGATTTATTTTAACTTTGACGAGTCACTTAAGCAGGCCACATACTGGAAGGCATGTTCTTCAATGCAAAATTTTTGTATGGAAAATTACTAGATACTACTATTAACATTGTTTTTTTTTAAGAATCTTAAGCACAATGACTCTACACAAGAGTTATTACCAGTACACCAAACACCTTTATTTTGCACTTATTAGCATAACTCCTACGTAACGATATTACGCAAGATTGTGAACCATTTTACATTTTTGAGTGCAAAAATAAAATATTTGGTGTAGTGGTGATTTTGGTTTTGTACACTATTGTCATCATTATAGTATAGTCGTTTAGTTTATAACAGGAACGATAACTTTTGCTGCTAAGCTATTGCGTTTTTAGGAAAAAGTGACCAAAAAATTCCGGAATTATATGACAATTAAAAAAACTAGACGAACAGAACCTAAAATATAAGATCAAACCTAATAATATACAAGACAAAAACTGTGAGGAACTTACGGACATTGATAAAAATATAGACTTAAATAACACAGATAATACAACCAACAATACGGCAGAAAATGGTTTTAAAGTTGGCGCAGATGAACGCAATAAAAATGGCTAAGAAAAGGAAACTCTGACAATGAAATCGCTTCTGCTCTCTCTGCTGCAACCAAAACACGCAAACTAAATGAACCACACTCCTTTCTGCAAACAATAAATAGCTTAACAATACATTTAAAAGTCAAGGCCTTATAGCACCAAGACAACATCAAAACCAAAATTTGTCAACTAACAATACACAAAATATGAATTATAACACACAAAATCAAAACTAACCACAATACTAGCATATTTTAAAAATTGCGGGATAGATTATGGTAGAGCAGTTTTAACCGGAAACAGTATAAAAATTTACCCTACTGCGCCTGATGGTTACAAAATAAAAAATAATTGAACACTTAGAAATTCAAAATATTCAATTCCATTCATATCGCTCTATGAATAAAATAGATCTCCATAATATAATCAAAGGCTTACTAGAAACATGGGATACTAATAAAATTCCAAAAAATTTAGAAGAGCTGGGTTACATACCTTGTCGCGTAATTAAGTAGTTTAATAGAACAAACAAAGATCCCATATTCGTGGTATTAGTCATTCTACCAAAATCTCATAATTCAACTTTCAGTTTAACTAGTCTTGATAGTATGTCACTACGCGCTGAGTCCTGAACTAACCTGAACTAAAAGAAACTCAACACAATGACACAGATGCTAATGACCTGGTCACTCACAGTCCGTATGTAATGCAGGCATTAACTGTTTAAATTATGCTGGGGAGCATTATTCTATCTAGAACGATCTAGCTTCAAACCAACTTCCTGAATGTGCCAGTTGAGGGAAAGACCATCCTGCTAATTCAATACTCTATAAAAAAAATATCCCATAAATTTAAAGTCTATCCTCCAAAATAACGACAATGTCACTAATAAAAGTCATTTTATATGGCGAAAGTAAAATAATGTAAAATTCTGAGAGAAAACAGCAATACTAACCCATAGTAACCTTGTGGCATCACTTGAAGCAATTCAGATGACGCCACAAAATACCTTAAAAACATTAATAACTGATTTCTCAATAATTAAAAATTAGTTCAAAACTATGCTGACGAATTTAGCAGGAAATCTTCCCACAAACGATCGGTAGGTATTTAATTAACTATTTAAAAATTGCCTCCACTAAAATTAATAACTTTAAAGGTAAAATGACCTTGCCAAAAAAACGACATTGATGTATTTTTAATACAAGAATGGAAGAGACTTATATTTTCATATTTTAATATTTTTCAGAATGACAGAATAGAGAGACGCGCAATGATTCTTGATAAAAAATACATCATACCCCATGTTATGCCAGTTCCCGCAGATTGCGATCATATCGAAATATGTTGAAATTGCCCTTAAAAATAACAGAATCATCAAAAGCTCAGTTTGTTGCAGTCCAAGTATTAATTTTAATCAAAATTGTATTTCCAAAACTCTGAGAGACGCGTACTAATTGGTATGGCAAATAATATTTTAATAACAAGTATAAAAAGCGGACGAATTTTTTGTGTCTGTCGCCGCCCTAAAAGAAACATATTAATATTGTAAACATATATGATAGGGGAACGGCAGGTAGGATGGAACAAGTCAAGATAGAAAATTAGTATAAGTATTAGGTCATTTTTTATTTCAGTTTACTTATAAGCGCCCCTTTAGAAACACGTAATACGATCTTTAAACATATCTTTAGCACAAGAACTGCTGTTAGAAAAGTTATTTATCACCACTTCCAGGTAAATAAAGTTTATCCTCACAAACCACAAAGATTTCAGAATTAAAAGTCCTGCATTTATTTTAGTTGTCAAAAAGCCATTACTGCTTTACTATATTTTAATTAATAGGGCCCCATAATATGCACAAGAAATTAATTAATAAAACCAGCCTCTAGACTCTAGTTCTTGAGTATGACTTCCGAAACGTCATGTTCTAGCTTATTAGTATAAAATTTATTGCTAAGCTAGAATTAACTTTAATATTAACATAACTTGTGTTTATCTTGTTTTGTATTTTGTTTTTGTCATATTAAAACAAAATAGGTCTTATCTTTTGATCCGAAGAATGAAGGAGAGATTAACTTTAAATTTACATTATTATGGCAATAGTCACATTTTCCATCATTGTGCAAAAAACAAATAAAGTTAGCACATGCAAAATGAAATCATATCCTCTTTCAAAGACTGAATGTGTAATAAATTATTTAATCTAATATATACACTTTCTGACAAAATGTAAAAGGTATTCTGATTTTACCCATCCTATGTAAATTTTTATCATCAAAAGAGAAGAAGGAAAGCCTGTTAATTTGGATATATAAAAAACCTAATAAAGCAAAGCTTAACAACTGTCATGACATATACCATCTGTTCAAAAAGTTCCCGGACTGCCTCGATGAAAACCAAAGAAAATTTACACATTAAGTTTTATTACTTTAGATATTCATAATCTCCTTCAAATTCAATACATTGTTTACCACTTTTGTATAACCCTGTAACACTGTTAGAAAAGTTTTCGTTTAAAATCTTCTTCAAGTTGCGCATTAAAGTGGCTTGAATGTGTTCTACATCATAGTATTGGTGATCCTTCATGCTGAGCTTGAGTTTAAGAGATAAAAAATAGTCCCTCGGAGCCAAATCAGGTAAATAACATGAAGGAAGTTTTTGGTCTGACACATAGATGTGGCCCTTTTCAAAAAATCCATATGGTTTTTAAAAAGTATCAACCTTCAAACGATTCATGACATTTCGACGATTAGTTTACAAGATACAGTGGTTTTAGTGACGTTACTTTTAATATTTTCAAAACAATGGAAAAAATCGAATTTCGTGTGTTGATTAAACACTGTTTTTTGATGGAAGAAAATACCGCTCAAGCAAAGCAATGGCTTGAGAGATGTTACGGTGACTCCGCCCCTGGAAAATCACTCATCATTTACTGGTATGCTGGATTTAAACGCGGCCATAAGGATACATATTATGCTGAACGCTCTAGATGCCCAAATGAGGTGGTTACACCGAAAAACATTAAAAAATCCACAAAATTATTTTAGATGACCATAAAGTGAATTTGCGTGAGATAGCTGACACCCTAAAGACGAAATGGGTACCGCTTTTGCTCACAGTGGACCAAAAACAACAACGTATTGATGATTCTGAGCGCTGTTTGGACCTGTTTGAGCGCAATAAAGTATTTTTTCATGTGATATGTGACATGGATCCACCACCACACACCGGAATCAAATCGGCAGACAGCTGAGTGGACAGCAGCCGGTGAAAGCCGCCCGAGGCGGCCAAAAACACAACAGTCGGCTGGGAACATTTTGGCCTCTGTATTTTGGGATGCGCATGGAATAATTTTTATACACTATGCCGAGAAGGGAGAAACCAGCGAATATTATATAAAGTTATTGGTGCGTTTGAAGGCAGAAATCGTAAAGAAACGGCGCGAAATGAACAAGAAAAAAGTGCTCCTTCATCCAGACAATGCACCGTGTCACAAGTCAATGGTTACGATGGCAAAATTGCATGAATTAAACTTCGAATTGCTTCCTCATCCACCGTATTCTCCAGATTTGGTCCCCAGCAACAATCTCAAAAAAACGCGGGAAAGAGATTTGACTCCAATGAAGAAGTTATCGCGAAAATTGAGGCCTATTTTGAAGGCAAAGACAAATTCTTCTACAACGAAGGTTAGAAAAGCGTTGGACTGATTATATCGCTCTTAAAGGAGACTATATTGATGAATAAAGTCGAATTTTGCAAAAAAAAATCTGTTTTAAGTAGCTAGACCAAAAATTTTTCAGCCTACTTGTTATATATAGTAGAGTACGGACAGTTGTTTCCACACCAAAAACTACACAATACCAGCCGTATAAGTGGGTACATTGCCCTGAAGCGGGAAGAAATCTCTCCCAGTCCTGTGTAAAAAAATAAAATTAGCATTGTTTTGGTTTTTGACTTTGCTAATCGTGCTTTCTTCGGTATTAGCAAACCACTACTGACCCAGTAGCACTTTGATAATCATCGCATAATTTTTCATATACTGGAATGTTTCCGTTTACCTAGTTTAACATGAAATCTGATTTCGGCTCACTACTTCATTACAATTCTGTAACACAACAAGTTAAGACACGTAGTACTCAGCATATATATATATATATATATATATATATATATATATATATATATATATATATATATATATATAAATACATATATATATATATATATATATATATATATATATATATATATATATATATATATATATATATATATATAATAAAGAAAGAAAGCAAAATGTTGCCGTATCTACCAAAATTATTAAAAATACAATCTTAATTGGGGAACTCGGCAAATTTGGGCGTGATAGGAGATCACACAATTTTCATTAAGCCGCCAATATTTCGGTCCTGGATTGGGACCTTCTTCAGGGCAGAACTGAAAAGAAGAACAGAGCGTATTCACTGATAGTGTCTGGGACAACTTTAAATTAATGATGTTATCATTAGGTTGTTATAATAAATAAAATTAGTGTGGAACAAGAATAAGATATTAGTCATAATAAGTTAAAAAACTCACATGAGAAGTGCAAAGATTTCGTTAGCCTGAATGGCCGTAGGTTATACATAAAAAAGTTGTTACATATAAAAGTTGGTTAATCCATAAAATATACAAAATACACATTAAAACACTGTAGACAAAATTCTAAAAAACAAATTTAACACATGGATGTAATTGGGAACCTTGGATGTTGAAAACATCATTAATTATTTCACTTGTGACCACCACATATGGCCACCGCCATTTAGGAACAAATGACAAGAACGACAGGAGACAGCTACCCGACAGAGATAAGGGGTTTAGTCAAGAAAACTCAATTAACCAGAATGCGGGGTCGACACCTGGAAGGAACCGATAGAAAAGGAAGTACAAATATTGGACCCTAAGTGAGAGAGAGGTAGCCAATTGAGCGACCAAAACCACCCGGTATGTAACAGCGGAAAGATGAAACACACCCTAATTATAAGTAAATGGTGAGCGAGGGAGCGAGAGAAAGAGTGACAATAATGGGAGCAACGAAGAAGAAAATTATCTAGTGAATTAATTATCAATTTATTAATTTCTTGTTGGAATCTGATTAGAGGAAGAGATTGTTGGCAAAAAACCAATGAAGACTCGAGGCACCAGGAAGTGTTAGAGAGGTGACGCAAGGTACTGTCAATGGAAGGAAGACAGTAATCGCTAGGTGCAAAAGATGGCCCAGATAAAATGGAAGGAATCTGTGAAGCTCAGAATCAAAGAGAACCGTAAATAGAGAGAGGAAGGAGGAGAGAAACCCTGGAAATTACGGAGCTAAAAGAAGAGACGACCAACGCGGTTCAGATGGATCATAAAACACTTGAAGACAGGGAAAGATTGTGAGAAGTTGATTTATCACAGGAGAGGAGGAAACTATAAATGTTACTAAGACCATCCAGGTCGGTTCTTTTATTGATATTAAGATGATTCTCCTGGATGTAACACATCTCAAGGAATTCTCTCTTGGAAAGATTATTGGAGAAATGAAGAATTTTGGGTTCCCTGAAATTAAAGGAATGACCATTGTCAACAGAATGGGTCGCCAAGGCACATCGGTGTGGATGGCATTTAGTGTCACTTTTATGGAGTGCAATACGACGATTCAAGGATTGAGAAGTTTGGCCAATGTAGCTTGATGGACAATTGAGGCAGGAAATTGAGTAAACCAAGTCTGACATGGAAAGAACTGGCAGCGGGGCCTTCAGCTTACTGAAGACACGTCTGTTTTTGAAGAAGTAATATTTAGCGATTTTAATGTTGGGAATGACACACAATATGTGGACTAATTTGTGATGAGTAAGCTACTCATATCCATCAAATTCCCCCAGAACCCCCTCCCCTCCACCTACCGCATATCTCCCCTCCCCCTTTAACTCCCCAGTCGAAATAAATTGGTCGTTGCTTTCTTTACCATTCATTCCTGGCCTTACAAACAAATTAGTCCACATATTGTGTGTCATTCCCTACATTAAAATCGCTAAATATTACTTCTTCAAAAACAGACGTGTCTTCAGTAAGCTGAAGGCCCCGCTGCCAGTTCTTTCCATGTCAGACTTGGTTTACTCAATTTCCTGCCTCAATTGTCCATCAATCTACATTGGCCAAACTTCTCAATCCTTGAATCGTCGTATTGCACTCCATAAAAGTGACACTAGATGCCATCCACACCGATGTGCCTTGGCGACCCATTCTGTTGACAATGGTCATTCCTTTAATTTCAGGGAACCCAAAATTCTTCATTTCTCCAATAATCTTTCCAAGAGAGAATTCCTTGAGATGTGTTACATCCAGGAGAATCATCTTAATATCAATAAAAGAACCGACCTGGATGGTCTTAGTAACATTTATAGTTTCCTCCTCTCCTGTGATAAATTAACTTCTCACAATCTTTCCCTGTCTTCAAGTGTTTATGATCCATCTGAACCGCGTTGGTCGTCTCTTCTTTTAGCTCCGTAATTTCCAGGGTTTCTCTCCTCCTTCCTCTCTCTATTTACGGTTCTCTTTGATTCTGAGCTTCACAGATTCCTTCCATTTTATCTGGGCCATCTTTTGCACCTAGCGATTACTGTCTTCTTTCCATTGACAGTACCTTGCGTCACCTCTCTAACACTTCCTGGTGCCTCGAGTCTTCATTGGTTTTTTGCCAACAATCTCTTCCTCTAATCAGATTCCAACAAGAAATTAATAAATTAATAATTAATTCACTAGATAATTTTCTTCTTCGTTGCTCCCATTATTGTCACTCTCTCTCTCGCTCCCTCGCTCACCATTTACTTATAATTAGGGTGTGTTTCATCCTTCCGCTATTACATACCGGGTGGTTTTGGTCGCTCAATTGGCTACCTCTCTCTCACTTAGGGTCCAATATTTGTACTTCCTTTTCTATCGGTTCCTTCCAGGTTTCGACCCCGCATTCTGGTTAATTGAGTTTTCTTGACTAAACCCCTTATCTCTGTCGGGTAGCTGTCTCCTGTCGTTCTTGTCATTTGTTCCTAAATGGCGGTGGCCATATGTGGTGGTCACAAGTGAAATAATTAATGATGTTTTCAACATCCAAGATTCCCAATTACATCCATGTGTTAAATTTGTTTTTTAGAATTTTGTCTACAGTGTTTTAATGTGTATTTTGTATATTTTATGGATTAACCAACTTTTATATGTAACAACTTTTTTATGTATAACCTACGGCGAAATCTTTGCACTTCTCATATGAGTTTTTTAACTTATTATGACTAATATCTTATTCTTGTTCCACCCTAATTTTATTTATTATAACAACCTAATGATAACATCATTAATTTAAAGTTGTCCCAGACACTATCAGTGAATACGCTCTGTTCTTCTTTTCAGTTCTGCCCTGAAGAAGGTCCCAATCCAGGACCGAAATATTGGCGGCTTAATGAAAATTGTGTGATCTCCTATCACGCCCAAATTTGCCGAGTTCCCCAATTAAGATTATATATATATATATATATATATATATATATATATATATATATATATATATATATATATATATGTATATATATGTGCGTGTGTGTGTGTGCGTGTGTGCGTGCGTGCGGGCGTGCGCGCGTGCGCGCGTGCCCGTGTGCGCGCGTGCGCGCGTGCGTGCTTGTGTGTGTGTGTGTGTTATATATTATTCTTATTATTACTGAGTCCTAACGATTGTCCTACCGACAATGAAAATGTATATTTTTTATTTTTCATTGGTCTGCCAGTCTTTTGGCACGGTAACGCATCAATACAATGAGATAAAATGAGAATGGAATCAATTTTAGATTTGATACATTTATGGTACAATTTTAGTACTTGGAACAGCATGGAATTTTGTTTACAACCAACCATTAAAGCTTATCGGCGACCAGTGACTAGTAAACTTTGATAATACTAATCAGATTTTGGCTAAACGTCTACGACTTACCAGTCAAAATAACACTGATCAGCCAATGTTGCCAGTTGTTAGATAGCGATATTCTTTAGCTCTTATGACTGGAAAAAAAATTACCATTTTTCAGATATAGAGCATTAATAAATCATTTTAAGATGCTTTGATTTGCATTTGAGATTAAGGTCTCCACACTGCCCGTGCCCCCCTAAGTTTAATCTCCATTTATTAAATTAAAATTGCATTATCATTATTACCGTAACTATCGCAAAATAATTATTTAATATTAAGTAATATGTTGTTATTTCTTTCCTTTTTATTCTCTCCATTTAAGTTAATAATTTTGTAATACTTTTTTTTGATCTACAGCAAAAATTTTCATTTATATTTATTACATTTTGTCTCTTTTGTCCTTATAAACCTAATAAGAATATGTATATACCAAAAATTTAGGTAAACTATAATTGATTAATATCATTTTTGATGTAAGTACTAAATATATTATTGTAAATTTACTTAGGTTGTCAGGTCGGATTCTCTAATACCTTTTGTAGTTATAAGTTTTCAACTTATTTGTGAGCTATTTTTTTAGATCCGTGGAACATTTCTTCATTTCTCTCTATTAGTCCGATCAATAAGAATTTTAAATGGCCATTCATAGTGGAAACCTGAATTTTGTGAACAAAAATTAGTTTTAATACGTAAATCAAGTATCAATAGTCAAAAATTGGAAATTGAGTGGAAGGAGTTGTAAAAAAAATAAAAACTACCCTAAAAACCACTTTTTCTGAAATTTCTTGGAAAATTACAAAAAAAAATTTCGAACAAAATCGATAGATAATACAATTATCTACAAAATCGTTTTAAATCACTTGTCACGTATTTGCGATATAAAACAAGATATTTGCAATTGACAATTGCTGTTTGATGCACAGCTACCTAAAAAATATCTGAATGTGAAAAAATTCATAAAAAATTATTTTTGAATTTTTGTTTTAACCATATCTATTTAACGTAACGTCATTTTTTCAGTGAATTTTTTTTATTAACTTTTTTAAATTTATAAACAATTATTTTTTTTGTATTTATTTTATTGTTAAAATTGAAAAAAAAAATTATCCTATTACATTCTTTGAAGTTTTATCTCTAAAATATACGCCATATATTCAAGTCACTTCCCATTTTTACCTGACAATTTACCCGTGATATAAATCTATTCTAAAATAAATCGCCCATGAGGCTACGCTTTTGCTGCTCGAAATTAGTCCCGAGAGAAAAAGTATATACTGTGCTCTGTTACTCTCGCAGTAGTACAATCAAGCTGATACGCATACGCATCATTGGCACTACGCATGTGCTGCAAGGGCCTTAGTGCAAGCAAGACAACAGAATTTCTGTCTTTTCTGATATATTTAACTAAGGACTAAAATTTAGGATTCCAGTACTTCCAACATATGACTGAATGTATACCAGCAGAATCAGTTCTAGTATTAGACAATGCCCCATACCACTCTCGATTATTAGAACGACTCTCGACAAATTCATGGAAGAAAGCGGATATTCTTCAATGGATAAGAGACAAAAATCTCAAACATAAAGATGGAATCTTAAAAGCGGAACTTCTTAAAATTACGAAACAAAATAAGGCACAGTTCAAGAAATACGCAATCGATGAGATGGCAAAGGAACGGAATATCACGGTGCTTAGATTACCTCCATATCATTGTGAATTGAATCCCATAGAGCTAATTGAAAGGTTTCGTTGCAAGGGAAAACACCATGTTCAAACTTCAAGACGTAAGGCAATTATTACTCGCCGGAATAGAGAGGATCAAAGAGGATAATTGGAAAAATGCCATTCGACATGTTATAGAAAAAGAAAATAAAATACATCGAAGAAACTGTGGAAATAGAATCCTTAATTATCAATTTAAGAGAAGACAAGTCTTTACATTTTGAAGATGATGATTGTTTTTGATTGTAATTAAAGCACTTCTGTATCGTGAATTGTGAATTTGTATATATACATAGATCTAGAGAATAAAAAATTTGTGTTAATAAATCTTATATTTCTATAACTTTATTTTTAAGATATTTTTATTTATTAAACACCAAAAGCAGGTTACGCTCGGACGGCTATGCTACCCTCATTTATATTTTATGACTCCATTGTATAGCAGAGGTTTTCTGTCTAAAATAGGGTGGTCCCTTAAAAACAATTCAAAATAGGTAGAAAAATCCAGTAAAATGAATAAAATGAATAAGAAATCTCTTTTTTTTTGGGCGCACCACAACTTGTATGTGCATCTACAATGAGAGAATTCTGCTATCAACTCCAAAAAAATACACTTCAGATACAATTGAAAAAAAAGTTCAAAAATAATGATTTTTTATGAATTTTTTCAGATTCGGGTATTTTTTAGCTAGCTGTGCGTCAAATAACAATTTTCAATTGCAAATATCTCGTTTTATATCGCAAATATGTGAGAAGTGATTTAAGGCGTTTTTGTAGATAATTGTATTATCTATCGATTTTGTTCGAAACATTTTTTTGTAATTTTTATATTTTCCGAGAAATTTGCGAAAAAGTGGTTTTTGGGGCTTTTATTTTGTTTACAGCGCCTTCCATTCAATTTCCAATTTTTGACTATTGATACTTGATCTACGTATTAAAACTAATTTTTAGTCAAAAAATCAGGCTTCAACTATGAATGAGCATTTAAAATTCTTATTTACCCCTAAAGTTCAAAGCTCCCATCATTTTTATATGAATAACTCGAAACCTATTGAAATCTCAGATTGTTTGTTGAAATTTGTAGAGCAGAAAATTTCCTACAATAAAATATCAAGGCATTTCCTTGTATGTCTATTTGTTTAAATAATAGAGCGCGTTAAATTTGCGTCACAAAAAAACGAAATCGACAAAAAAAGTAGGGCGAATTAGTTGTAAAATGCGTAAAAAAGTTTTTTATTGAAAAATATAATGGGAAATATATAAATTGGAAAATAAAACTTTGGTCAGCGTTACCTGGTCTATGTCAGAAAACTGGAATCCTAAGTTTCGTCCCGAGTCAAATATATCAAAAAAGACAAAAATTCTGTTGTCTTGCTATTTTTATCCCACTAAGGCTCGGTTACGGTCCAACACATGCGTAGTACCAATGATGCGTATGCGCATCAGCTTGATTGTACTACTGCCAGTGTGACAGGGCACAGTATATACTTTTTCTCTCCGGACTAATTTCGAGCCTCAAAAGCCGTAGCCTCAGGGGCAATTTATTTTAATAATAAATAGAATATTTGTTTTTTCAATTTCAACAATAAAATAAATTCAAAAAATATAATTGAGTTAAATTCTTTGTTGGGAGATTTAACTTTAAAAAAAACAACTTTTGCTTTTTTAAAAATTTGTTCTTTTGAAAAAACTTTAACTAGACAATGATACAACAACACTCTCGTTCTGCACTGGTTCATACATATAGTTATAAACTTCATTATGTTTACTATGCAGAACGATATGTCAGATAGAGGAAATCTTAATAAGTATTTTTTATGCAACTAAGCGCATTGCTAGAACGTAACTCCTCGCGACCCAGTTGAAAAGATAACCTTTGGTTATGTTTTCATTAAAAATCGAATTCAATGTCGTTATCGGAATTAGTATTATTTTTAATTATTTTTTTTAAATTTCCTGAATCTTTTTATAAAATATTTATATATGATTACATAAAATGAATAGGAGCAATATATAGGTAATTGTCGTCCATATATTACTGTATTTTACAGTTATGTCAGAAGTCATATCTTCTAAATGTCTTCTCTGGTCCTTTAGTTCTTTTTTGATTTCATCATTGACTTTTAGATTTATATTGTTTAAGTCTAAAACGTAAGGGTTGAAATAGGGTTGGTGTACCTCTTCGTTGTCCCATTGGATTTTTGGTAGTGGAATCTCTTCATATTTTAATTTTAGCTCATCACAAGATTTTAAAATTATTTTTTTATTTCAATTTGGCAATTTGGTGGAATTTCAACTAGATAATAACCATTTATTGGTTTAGTTTTTTCCAATTTTTGGCAATTTATTTTTATTAGTTCTTCTTTTGAGGTTGTTACTAGCCATTTGTCATATGAAATTTGTGTTATCTGGTTTCTTTCAACCTTAATTTGGAAGGGGTGACATTGTGTGATGTTTTTCTCATGTCTTAGAAGTTGAACGGTACAGGGTAGTTCTTCGTTGGTGGCTTGACCTTCGTTTTCTTCACAAATATATTCATTAAGCTGAACTTCTTCGCATCTTGTCTATTAATACTGATATTTGTTAGTACTCAAAACAAAGTAAGGTTTTAGGGGTATGTTAATCATATAGGTATTATCGATCGGGATCGGTATAGGATACAGATGAAAGTATTGGTACAGTTCATTATCCACCAGCGGTATTTCGAGTAAAAATATTATTTTATTTTTGTTAGCATAACTTTTTATTTTTATTATTTTTTCTAAAAGTAAAATATTATCAAAGGGTAATTTATCAGTTGTTATTTGAGTTTTCAATTTATTTATCTCTGTTAGTAACTCATTAGGGTCTATTATTGAGTTGTATAAAATATTTAATTTTGAAAAAATAATGGCAATCTCTATTTTATTGAGAACATCATAAATTACTTGAAATAGCGTAAATAGCTGATTTAAGCAAGTATATATTCTGTTATACTGCCGATCATTTATTTTCTCTAGTTACATATCTCTTAACGTTTGCTCTACCTGCATAATTCATGATTTCAATATTAATTGATTATGTGTCAAGTTTGATATTGTTTTTGAAAATTATCGATTGCTTTATCTAAGAAAGATATTCGATTTATTGCATCTGATTTTAGTTCATTCCGTTGTACCTGTAACGCTTCAATTTTTCGATTTATTATTTCCGCGTCATATTGATCCATGTTTCCGGTTATACTTTTTATAAATATACCAAGGGGGTTGAAAATTCCTCCTTTAACTTTTTGAATTTTATTATAGGGTATTATTTGAGTTAACAATTTTAGGTTTTCAATAACGTTTACGGTGATTAGAGAGTTGTGGTATTCCTTTGATATTTACTTCTATTTTTCAGCGTTGTCAGCATATAGTTGGATTGATCCTGAAGAGATTCGAATTCTCGTATTAAGGGTTGTATATCGTACAAATGTCCAGTGGTTTATTATTATTTTGGCTGTTTCCTTTTTAAACGGTAAGATTCCTGGGTAATTATTCAGTTCATGGAACTTTTCATCGTTTGCCCTGGTGTAGAGGGTTGTAAAGATGTTCCACCATCTGCAACAATAAGTGTTTTCGGATTCTCTATTTCAATTTTATTCCTTTCTAATACTTTGGTGTTTTTTGTTTCGCTAGACCGTTAGTCAATCTTTATAAATTTGTGCTCCAATTTCGGGTTTTATTTCAGTTTTCTTATCATTTCGACCTATAATTATCTTTTCTTCCTTTTCTTGCGATCTTTCTTTTATTTTGTCGAATAATATTTAGGTATTGTTTTTATGATTAAGTAAATATTCTGTATATACTATATATATATATATATATATATATATATATATATATATATATATATATATATATATATATATATATATATATATTTATATTTGGGTTGAATTCTTTCGTGAACCTTGGAATAATGAATATATATTTTTTCAATTTCTTGGGCTTTATGGTTCTTTTAGGGATAGAGAAATTACATCACGTTCTAGTTAGAAGTTTATTGAAAACGTTTCGCCTAATTTGTAGGCTTCTTCAGTTCATCTAAAAATTGAAATTTTCTGTTTTGGATATTCAATAGGACGCACAAATTTTTTAATTATGAATAGATAAAATTCTTAAACTTATAATACAATTAAGTTGGGAATGTATAATCTTTGGCACAATGATACTACTCAGTATATATCACCACTACACCAAACACTTTATTTTTGCACTCGACGCGCGTTTCACTAACCATGTTAGCTTCATCAGGAGCGATGATTGACTGAGTCAATCATCGCTCCTGATGAAGCTAACATGGTTAACGAAACGCGCGTCGAGTGCAAAAATAAAGTGTTTGGTGTAGTGGTGATATATACTGAGTATTATAATACAATGTAGAAGGTGAAAATAATAAAAATACACACAAAAATATATATAAAAACTTACATGTGTGGGTTGAAACGAAGACACACTTAACATTCTTTAAAAGGTATTACTAAGACGGTCACATTTTTTAAAATAACTTTAGATTTGTATAGGGAACGAAAGCCATTCTTTGGTTTGTTTATGTGTTTTTATTTATTAACAGCTATTGAGTTATTATGAGAAGAGTCCGAAATAAATATGACTCAGACCCCTAATGTCGCTTTTGTCGTTTATATTGTTTTTCTCTTCTTTATTAATACAGATCATTTCATGGATTGATCTTTTCAAATAATTTGATTCTTTTTATAAGATTTTAGTATTTTTAAAATCAAACGAGTGTTTGGTTTGTTTAACGTGTTTTGATAGAGCTGTTGGGTTATTCTTATCATACTTATGGCCATTCAGTCTAGTTTCTAGATGTTGTTTAGTCATGCCGATATAACAGCCGTTGCAGTTTTGACATGGGATAGAATATATCAGGTTTGATTGTTTCAGTAGGGGTGTTTTGGATTTTAGGGGGGTAAAAAGGTGTTTTAATGAGTTATGCGTTTTGTGGCAAACAGTTAATTTATGTTTTTTGAGGACTGCTTTAATTTCTTCTGAAAGTCCTTGAATATATGGCATGGATATGTATGTTTTAGCTGTTCTTTGTTTTGGTTGTTTATCTAGAGTATTATATAATTTGTGAATTCTGGTTTTTAAAACTTTGTTAATTAGCTTAACCGGATAATTGTTGTTGGTTAAGATAGTTTTTAATTTTTCTATTATTTCTGCTCTATATTTAGGACTTGTTAGTTTTAAACCTCTGTCAATTAAATTTATGACGGTATTTTTCTTAAAATTTAAAGGATGGTGTGAATGGTAGTTTAGATATTTTCCAGAACTTGTTGGTTTCGTGTACCATTTGCTATTTATTTTGTTTTTTTCTCTTATTAGATTTAGATCTAGGAAGTTTATGGCGTTGTTTTGTTCTGTTTCGATGGTGAATTGTAATTTTTTGTTGAATTGGTTGAAGGCTTTAACTGTGTTTTCTATTTGGTCTTCTTGTAGTGCTAGACTGCAATCATCTACGTATCTTTTGAAGAAAATAGGTTTGTTGCTTAAGCTATCAATAACATTTTCCTCCAAATATTCCAATGCCAGTTGGGCAAGGGTAGCAGAAATAGGAGCCCCCATTGCACAACCTTCTATTTGAAGGTAGAATGAGTTCTGGTACTGAAAGAAATTGTTTTTAAAGATTATATTTATGGCATTTATGAATTCTTCTTGTGGTAGGCAGGTGTGTTTTTTAATTTGGTCCCATTTATTTGTTATTGCGGTGATTATAAGGTTTATGGGTAAGTTTGTATATAAGGACACGACATCGAGGGATCTGAGTTTACTTTCATTGGGCATGTGTATAGTGTATACTATCTATGAAAATTTTAAACTCGAAAAAATTCTTTGTATATATATATATATATATATATATATATATATATATATATATATATATATATATATATGAATTCGTGTGTCCTAATACAAATTCTTGCGGGGTAAAGTCAGTATCTGAATGGATTGTATTACTATATGCCACTATAGCATAGAGCGTTAAGTTTGTTATGTCCGTTTGAGTATCTTTTTCTCTCAATATTCTAATATGTTTAATTAAAGTGCTATGTAATCGTTCTATGGGCGAATTGGATTCGTGATGATAGGGGGTCGTGAAGTTCATGTCGATGTCATGTGTTTTCAATAAATTTTCTACCACTTCATTGTTAAATTCGGTCCCATTATCTGATATTATTTTCTTAGGTATTCCCATAAATGAGAAGAATCTTATCAGTTGATCGCTACATGATATTGCGTCTCCTAAATATGGTAAAACTTGTCCGTATTTCGAAAAATTTATCAATTATGGTCAAAAATCTGTCTCTTCCGATTTTCAAAGTATCGATGTGAATTATTTCAAAGGGTTTGCTTGGTGTTTCCGTTATTATCAAGGGTTGATTTATTGGCCTTCTATTATATTTTGTCCTTTGACAAGTTTCTCATTTATTGATATATTCGGTTACGTCCGCTTTTAGTGATTTCCAATAGTAGTTGCTTTTCAGGAATTTTATTGTTTCTTCTATTTCTCGATGGTTAGTTTTTCCTTCATGTTTATACCGTATAAGTAATCTTCTTTTATTTTCTTCTACATTGTTAACAAGTTTTGTGCACTCTATTAATTTATAATTTTGGAAGTTGTTAATTATGGCTTTATTGCGTAAGAGCCTTAGCTCTTTTGACTGGAAATATATATAAGTTGTTTTTTCGTTTAAATATTCTTTGAAGAATTGAATTATTTTTCCTAAGGACAATGGTAAAGGTGCTTTTATAATTTTATTGCCGTCGAAAGTTTCTCTTTCAATTTTGCAATAGTCTGCATAAAGGGATTTTTTACAATCAACTAGTTTTTCTTATTATTAATTATTTCCTCCAAAATTGTTAGTCCGCTGTCGTTATTTTCAGCATTAGTCGTATGAATGGTGTCTTTGTATGGTGGTAAAATGTGTATATCCAAAATTATATTTATTTTTCCTTTTCCTTTTGTTTTTACGTAGGCTAAAATCTTTTTTCTTTTGGCTTTTCGAGTTCTGCAATTACTTTCTGTACTTCTTCTTCCGAAATTTTGGTTGGATTATAATTGTTAGATAAGAATTCTGAGATCTCCTGGTCTATATTACCTGGGTAGTTAATCAAAGACTCGTTTTCTATAGCATTTACTTGGATTCCGGATACTACGTCAGCATTGCTGTTTTGTTTCCCTTTTTTGTAAATTATCTCATAATCGTAGTCTTCTAGCTTTAATCGTCATCTTACTAGTTTACTATTAGGGTCTTTCAAATTGAATAGCCACACTAGAGGACGATGATCTGTATAGATTTTAAATTTTCTTCCATATAAGTATGGTCTAAAATACTGTCATGCCCATACTATGCCTAAGAGTTCTTTCTCAATCGTTGAATACTTTTGTTCGGTGTCGTTTAAAGTTCTAGATGCATATGCTATAGGGTTGTCATTTGGGGGGTTACCTTGAGATAATACAGCTCCACGTGTTATATTCGATGCGTCTGTTGTTGACACGAATCGTTTTTCAAAATCTGAATATTTTAGTATTGGTGCGTTGGTTAGTAATCTTTTTAAATGCTTCTACGAATTCGTGTGAATGATTCACTTTAGCTCCTGTTTTGAGATATTTTGTGAGGGGTTTCGTGATTTTTGCGAAATCTTCAATAAATTTCATGTAATGGCCTGCTAAGCCTAGGAAAGATTTTATTTCCTTTTGTGTTCTTGGAAGGGGAAATTTTTTTTTATTGCTTCTATCGTTTCTGGGTTAGGTTTTATTCCTTTACTTGTGACTTGGTAACCTAAGTATGCTATTTCTCTATGCAAAAATTCACTTTTGTCTAACTGTACTTTTACAGTTAGAAAAAATCGCTTCTCTTAACCTTTCGAAAACTTTCTTAAGTTTGTCCGTGTCTTTCTGCGTTTACGTGGAAAATATTATAATGTCGTCAAGATATACAAAGCATATTTCGTTTTGCAGGCCTCCCTATAAACTATTCATTATTTTTTGGAATGTCGCTGGGGCATTTTTGAGTCCAAAAGGCATTCGTTTGAATTCATAGTGCCCTATGTCTGTAGAAACTGCTCTTTTTCTGCGTATCTTCTGAATCCATCTCGACTTCGTGATATCCATTATCTAAGTCTAACGTGCTGAAGTATTGGGCTTTTCCTAGCTTATCCAATATGTCGTTTATTTGTGTAATGGGCAATTGCTTATCTATCGTTTTTTCATTGAGTTTCCTATAATCTATTACAATTCTCGATTTGCGCTGACCTGATGCGTCCATTTTTTTCGGTACCATCCATATTGAATTACTCCATATTGAAGTTGAAGGCATGTGTGCGGAAAAAGCGATTCACGTTGTTCTTGAATCGTTGTAAATTGTACTCGGTGGGAAACACAGCGCTGGGCAAATTATTCCAAAGAGATGATGTTCTCCATATAAAAGACTGCCTGAAAAGCGTTGTACGCGGAGTAACAAGCTGAACCTCGTACGGATGTGAAACATTAACGCGACGTGTATTTCTAACATGCACCGCTTTGAGAGGAATTAAGCGGGCTACATCCTTCTAACACTTTCCATGAAAATACTTGTAGAACAGACTCAAGTCGTCAACCGTTCTTCGATGTTCCAGCGAATCAAGGCCGCCGGTCAATTCCGGGTCCCCAATCAGACGGACCGCTCTTCTCTGAACAGAATCCAACAAATGCAGTGTATGTTTGGGAGCGGAGCCCCAAACTTGGGAGCATTCCATAGTTGATCGAATTTCGGCTTTATAAAGAATTAACAGTTGTTTGTGGGGTGTAAAGCTTTCTGGTTCTAAATAATATTCCCAACTTTTGAGAAGCTCTCCTTGCTATGCCTGCAACATGTTCATGCCAGGACATATTTGCTCCCAAACTAACGCCCAAAAAATTGAGCGAAGATGCTAGGGGAATGGAGTGCCCCGACATAACTATGTCGGGTTCAGCAACGTTAACTTTTTTAGAAAAAACTGCCACCTGGGTTTTTGTAGCGTTAAATTCCACTTGGTTACTGTCACCCCAAGATAGAATTTCTTCCAGGTCTTTGTTAAGTTGAATGATCTCCTGCTGTCTGCGGATATTCGCCTGAGCATCCGATGTCCGAGCGTTCAAGGTGAATGAAGAGACAAGCGTATTGTCATCTGCAAAGCTGTAGATTGAATTCCCGGTCTTTTCCAGCAAATCGTTAATGTAAATGAGAAAGAGAGTAGGAGACAGTATGGAGCCCTGGGGCACACCGGCGTTGATAGTGAGGGTGTTAGAAAGAAATCCGTCGACCGCCACTCGTAAAGAACGCTCTTTGAGGAAACATGAGAACCACAAACAGAACCTGTCAGACATACCATAAGAGCGTAGCTTAGCCAACAGTCCATCGTGCCAAACACGGTCGAATGCTTTGGATATGTCAAGAACAACCGCTCGAGATTCTCCAAATTGTTCAATTGCGTTGTTCCAAACATGTGTTACATAAGTTAGAAGATCTCCTGTTGATCTATGTTTACGAAAACCATTTTGGTGATCGCTAATAATATTGAATCGTTCAAGATACTTTAGAAGATGCTCATTGATAACCTTTTCCATGACTTTCGATATTATTGAAAGCAGTGCGACTGGTCGGTAGTTATTTGGCAAGGTTTTCTTGCCCTTTTTAGGTATCGGCTGAACCGTGGCACATTTCCAGCAGGACGGAAATATTCCCTTTCTATAGGATAGGTTAAAAAGTCTACAGAAAATTGGTGTTAGCTCCCTTGCACAGTTTTTGAGAACTATGGCAGGTATTCCGTCAGCGCCAGAAGCCTTCTTGGTGTCTAACTTCCTTAAAATACGCTTTATGATGCGCTGTCTGAAGACAACATCGGGCATCCTTAACTGACTTGACTCGTTTTGGTGAACCTTTAACTTTTGGTGTTTTAGTTGATTTGTAAATGTCAAAGGTTATCGATGTTTCGGTTTTGTTCGTAATTTCCGTGTTCTGAAAAATTTAGTTCTGCCTCTTCAAATTTTCTACCAAAAATGGTTCAAATATTGTAATTTTCATCGGATTTTGGCTAGAGTTTATTATTGTTGTTAATGCATGGTGGTTTTCTATTTTCACAATTGCTTCTGGTATTTCTGTTTTTCAAATTTTTAATAATTTAAAATTCCTATTCCATTCGCTTGATTTACTGGAACTTTTACTCCTTGCTGCGTTCTCGTAGGGATAATGATTTCACACGGTTTTTCTTTTTTTGGATTTTTGTTATAATACAAGGATAAATTTGCATTTACTGATTCTAATCGACATTTTTTAAAATCTATCTGTGTTTTTATATGTGTTAAAATGTCTATGCCTAATAATCTGTCGTAATTAGGGAAAAAATCGAATAAATAGAATTTATGGTAATTGGATATTGGGTTCTTTAGTCTAACTACCAATTGCATGTTATATGGTAGATTGTTAATATAAACTTTTAAAATTAAATTACTATATTCCTGAATTCGAAGAATTTCGATGTTACGCGTCACGTTTTTCATATTGATTTTTGCAAATAGTACACTACGAGCGTCTTGTTACCTGATTCCGAACTGTTGTATGATGTTATGATATCTTGTACCAGACAATCAATGCATCTATCTGCAAAAGTTTCAATTATAGCATTTTTATCTAAATCCCAAGTATTGAGTTCTTCGCGGGAGGCAATTAAATCTGCTGCTCTTCCATTTAATTTTGATAAAATGGTGTCAAATAGACATATGTTGATCGGTGCATTTGGATGTTTGCGATTTACAATGTTGTTGGTTAAAAAATTATCGCACACGTTAAAGAATCTAGTAATTAATTAAGTATTTCCATTGAATTAAGGAATCTTATCAGCCTTATATTCTTTGTTGGGAGGTTTAACTTTTTAAAAAACAACTTTTGCTTTTTTTAAAAATTTGTTCTTTTGAAAAAACTTTGTTTAGACAATGATACAAAAACACTCTCGTCCTGCACTGGTTCGTACATATACTTATAAACTTCATTATGTTTACTATGCAGAACGATATCACAGATAGAGGAAATCTTAATAAGTATTTTTTATGCAACTAAGGGCATTGCTAGAATGTAACTATTGTTTAAAACTTTTCAAAAAGTTAATAAAAACATTCTATGAAAAAATTAGTTACGTTAAATATGGTAGACACGATTAAAACAAAAATAATGATTTTTTTTATTTTTTATGATTTTTTCACATTCAGATATTTTTTAGCTAGCTGTGAGTCAAATAACAATTTTCAATTGCAAATATCTCGTTTTATATCGCAAATACGTGAAAAGTGATTTGAAACGATTTTTTAGATAATTATACTATCTATCGATTTTCATTTCTTCATTCCCCTCTATGTATAATGAATAATAATAAGTTGGAGGTTTTAAATTCCATGGCAACTAGATCGGGTCTTACAATAGTAAATCTAACTGTAAAAGACAAGCAAAGAGCTCATCACAAATTATAAGAAATTTATTATAAAAATTAAAAATCGGGAAAATCGAAGAGGAAGTCGATAACTGTAATTTCTATAAAATATTTTCTGATAAAAAGACACATACCAAAGCGTGCCCCTAATCAAAAGATTCATCAAATCATTAAATTCTTACAGAAATCAATGGAGAAGTGAAATTCTTTGCCAACCAGTTTTTTGATAAATTAGAAAATTCAACAAATACATAGATTAATCAATGTCTATGAAATTAGAGATCTTAGACTAGCTTCAGTTATCAAGCAGGATGAAATTAAAAACGTAATAAAATTTTTTTAAAAAAGCCACAGGGCTAGACAACATTAAAACTTTGGCTATAAAAAACTTACTCGAGGAAAATGTCAGACACGTAGTGAACATAATCCAAAATATTATTAAAAATAGTTCTTTCCTCAATTTTTGGAACATTATGAAAATTAATTTAATTTCTAAATTAGGTTTGAACAGATCGTGAAGGGTAGGTACCACCCGATCAGTCTCCTTTTCAACCTGGAAAAATTATTTAAAAGATATAAAGTTTAAGAGGCTGTTATATATCGTCAGATAAACAGTTTGATTTTCTGTAAGATCATTGTACTGCACGTGAGACAACAAGTTTCTAGTATTTTGAACAAGTTGTGACCTCATCCGTCCCGTTCTTCGAGGCGTACTTCTTGTAGCCCCTTTTTAATTTCTGAGAATGAATTGAGTGAATAATGATTTTAAAAGAACTAAAGAAATTAAACAAACACTAGCTCAGTTTTCCTTGGTAGAGAAATATGGGTAAGAGATAATTGTTGTACGTCTTTTTGGAATTATTTTCTATTGTTAAAAAACTTTAGTTGTACTCATTTTGGGCACCATTCATTTTAAAATAGAAAGGATCTAATTTCAGCTAAAAAAATGAAAAAATACTGAAGTGTTATACAGTTGTTAAATAAAAGAATCAGTCTGGTACAACCCTTCTTATCCTGAAAAGAAAGATAGGTGTACAGTGAAACACTAGCTTTAATCAACAAAAAGAAAATTTATTAATGATTTAAAATAAAAGTTCTAACCCTTGCAGTTTTAAGAATTACAAAAATTCTAGCCTAAAAAGTAGTTATTACCAAGTAGAGTTCCTAAATCAGACATTTTACTTCTAAAACTTTACTACACCCGAAATCGAAGAGTCGTGATATTCACTTCACGATTTATCAGTTCAAATTGATGTTAAAACACTTATTTGCGGGAAATAGATCTACTGATGTATGTTCTGGTGACTTACGGTTTTCCTACGGGCTTCTAGGCCTTCAATTGAACACAAAACCGATTTCACACATTCCATCACTTATTTTCAGTATGACTTCACTATGAGAAGAGCCTACTTCGGCTACTCCATGTAGAAAAAACACACGAAGCCCACTACGGCTTTACGTTAAAAAAAACTCGTGCTCTCGAAAGTATTGTCAGAAGCCTCTACTGCGGCTTGATGGACAAAGCCTGGCTGCGGCTTGGTCGGAGTAAACCCACCTCGGCGGCTCGATGGAAAAAAAAGCCCTGATCTGCTTTCTGCAGACCCTTAAATAAGCCGTGAGAACTCTCTCTCTAAAAATCCGGCTTCCGGGATACAAACATTTGACCAATCGCGACGTACCACGAATTTTAGGTCGGAAATCCGCACTGCACACTGTACCACGAGCGGCTAGAAATTTCTGCGAAATACACTGCTCGATACAAAAATGAAAAGAAGTACATTGTAAAGCCAAAAATCAGTAACATTTCATGTTCTTAAAATCTAGGAAAAAATGAATGTTACATTTACCCCCTTCCAAAAAGAAATAGACTACATTAGTCTATTAAACTAAGCCTATTCATCAAAAAAAAGGTACAAAGTGCTACACTGTCACTTAATACTAAGGTCAAAACTTAAAACAAAATTACAATCTTCGGACCTTACTACTAGACTTAATTTAATTAAGCACTAATATTAAGTACAATGTCGACGTCCTAAGACATCGAGACATGCTAAAATCGCCAGGGAAAACGCTACATCGCGCAATGTCGACGTCCTGAGACATCCAGACATGCAAAAATCGCCAGGGAAAATGCTCTGGTTGATCGCCAGAAAAAACGTCAGCTCATCGCCAACAAAACACTCTGGTATATCGCCAGAAAAAAACCTCGGCTCCTCGCCAAGAAAAACACTCTGGTATATCGCCAGAAAAAAACCTCGGCTCCTCGCCAAGAAAACACTCTGGTACATCGCCAGAAAAAACCTCGGCTCCTCGCCAAGAAAACACTCTGGTACATCGCCAGAAAAAACCTCGGCTCCTCGCCAAGAAAACACTCTGTAAATAGTCCTCGACTACACAAAGTCTGCGTTCTAAAAGAACAATCTCGCCATTAACATAGTGAGCAGCTATAAAAGCTAACAATATCACTATAAGCACAGTGAATAGCTATAAAAGCTAAAATTCACTCTAAACACAGTGAGTAGCTATAAAAGCTAAAATTCACTGAATGATCCTGCTTCAAAAAGCAATGTTCACAAAGAACAGAATGATTAGTCCGCGCGCAACTAACATTCAAGGAAACATTCCCAAAATAACTATATGAGACAGCAAGTCTCGAAATAGGACCTTCCTAAAATCACAATTTTATATATAGGAGTCCATAAACAAAACGACTCAAAATCACTCATTTTGAGCACATGCCCTCAGGCACCCAATATACAGAAATATATACAGAAACATATAGAGGAGTTCAAATCCTAAACTCTTGGTTATGATAACTCCATATCGAGCTTGGTGAAAGCTCTTAGCAAAAGCTAATCAAATCTTCGGCACATCGCACCAAAGTGGCAAATCTGCCTAGAAACATGAGCCAGAAAAAACGCCCTCCGTCATTCTTCAGGGTGGCTACACAGAGATATAAAACTTAACCAGCATTGCGCTTCTTCAAGTTGCATGAAGAACCCTCGTGTACTGGTCTCGCCCTAGAACAACAACGAAAAGAATTTAATCCATCCCACATAACAGGAGACAAACACCTCACCACGATATACTGAAAGGTGGAGACAATAAAATACGGAAATGGTGACCCTGGTGTCCACCAACAAAAGGGAGTAGATTATAGCATCCACTAAACTAAAACGGTGTCTACCACACCACCATAAGTCAAAACATTAGTCAATAGGGTGTTCCGAAACACACTACTGCCAACAGCCTGTCACCACTAATAGGCTAATTGGAGCTGAGGTCGACTACAGTAGCTAGGCTCTCCTTTGGCTCAAATAGAAATAACCATTGGGTAACAAAACCTCTAAAGGTCCCAAAGGTCAAACGTTCGCCCCCCATAGACTACCCTTCCAATCAGTCTGTTCCTCAGGAAGGCTAACTCCCTGCCAAACGTCGTAACGGCATCTGTTAGCACCCGGTGCATCACAGCCTGTAAAAACAGATAACTCATGGGATACAACCTAAAAGGTTTACAAGGTTAACTTAACCAAGCTTCTAACGGAAATTTCCAAACAACGAAAATGAGCTTAAAAAGCTACATGAAGCAAAAATTTCTCAATTTTTCGGTGGCAATGCAACAAAACTTTTGAAGACGACAAGAGCTTTTCTAGCTTAATCAGAAACAAGAAAAAAACATCGTTGACAGCTAAAAATATTCGATCATGGTGTTAATCGTCTCCCTAGACAATAGCCTCTAGAAGAAACTGCTACAGGTATCAGGCATAACCGTTTTCTGTCAGCCCAAACTTCTAGATCACCTCTTGGAAATCTAAAAATTCGGTTAGGAATCTTCCTTCACTGCGCTTAGCCACTCTTGACAAGGTTCTCACCTCGGTATCAGATTTTGATCATTTCTTTGTGAAACGACTGTCTTACTCTGCTCTCATCTCCTGTAAATGATCAGCCTTTAGTTCTCCTGCAGGACTTCAATTTCCTATCGATCTGATAGTAGACCGAAAAAAACTCATCATACGCCTATGAGTCCATGCAAAAAAATTTTTAAAAAATTAGTGACTCAAAGGTAACGTTTAAACGGCCCTGAAAAGAATAGAATATACCCTCAGTTTGTCAATTCAGAAGAAGATCTAAATCAAATTAATCCAAGTCTTAGACTTACTGGATAAACCAAAATCAATTTACTCTTAATTGCACCCAAAATATACCACTAAGGTAATAGAAATACACCCACTCGGGTAACAAACTTTGAAATTGCTCAAAAATTTGACTCTACATCGCACTACACGAGCTACATCTTGCGCTTGTCCTAACTCAAGATCACCTTGGATTGCCTCTTATCAAGATTTCGCTCCCAAGTGTCAAGAACTGGATATTATTTGGGGTCATAAGCAAATCAAATCCCGCGACCACCGACATACCAGTCTTATGATATATCCTGAGCGTGACACTTTCGCAAGCTCGCAACAGCTGAGTCGATGCTAATCATCAACCACTATCAACCTAAGTTTGGATATGATCAGTACCCAAAACCTTAGCAAAAAACTAATAAAAGTAAGCTATACTCTGCTCAACTTTTATAACAGTCAAAAAACGAGGTCGTCACCTCTACAGAGCAACATCAAAAAAAAATAAAGTAAAGCAATTAAGATAATGTAAATATAAACTATTCTTCTTCTGGCAAACTTTCACTAGGGTTAGGTCCATTGAATGGTTTTAAGTCTTTAATATGCCATTGTCCTACTTTAGTCCCATCTAAATTAACTAAACCATAAACTAAATCTGAAATCTTTTCTCTTATCACGCAATGCACATACTTAGGTACCAACTTAGATGTGAATTTATCAGCTGCACTGGAAAGAATTTTATTTTTTCGCCAAACGTGATCACCTATTTTAAAGGAAAAATCCCTTTTTCTAAGGTTGTAAGACTTACTGTTCCGTTCATAAGCCTTATGTATCCTACTACGCACGTCGGTGAAAATATCTTTTAAACCCTTTAAATTTTCGGCGTACGCACCCCTGTTACCCGGAATTATTTCGCTGTCAACATTGACATCCAAATCCAAATTTTTATAATACGATCCAGATAGAGGTATATGTCTGCCGTAAACTAAGAAAGACGATGTGAACCCTGTTACTTCGTGTCTTGCGGTATTTATAGCTGTTGAATTTTGGAAATATCTCTATCCCAAGTGTCATGTGAATCAACGTAACTTCTTAAAGCGGTCCCGACTGTTCGGTTATTACGTTCAACAAAATTACATTGTGGAGAGTACACGGGATTAAAACGGATGTTAAAACCATAAGTTTCACTTAAGCTCTTAAAACTCTTAGAGGTAAACAGAGTACCGTTATCGCATATCAAGAGCGATGGAACACCGTGGATTAGAAAGACATCATTTTCCAAAATTCTCTCTAAATATTCAGCTTTAGAGCTTTTCAAGGGAAATAGCATGGTATACTTTGTAAACCAGCAAGAAACCACGAGAAGCCATTTATTTCCCTTTTTTGAACGTGGGAATGGGCCTACTAAGGGTAATTAACCGTTTTCTCTTTTCCCATCAGCCCCATAGGTAGTGTATTTGGAGATTTCTGCGCTCCACATACTTCACAAGTCCTCACAAACTTTAAGATATCAAAACGCATTTTTGGCCAATAATACTGTTCCTGAACCCTGTGAAGAGTTTTATAAAAACCAAAATGACCAGAAGTAGGAGTATGACACATGTCTATAATTTCCTCTCTCTGTGGTTTAGGAACTAGTATTTTCCACTCGGGTACATTAACTTTTAAAGGCAACTGGTTTGGGATAAACTTGTACACGAAATCATTTTCCACCTTCCACTGCGGAAAATTTTGAGGAAATTCTTTAATTTGCTGCCGTAAATTATCGTACCATGGATCAATGCGATCTATATCAACTGTATCAATTCTTACGCCAATCTGTGCATTAAGACTGTTTTCGTCCACTGTATGATCTGGGATTCTTGACAAGGCGTCAGGAATAACATTGTGGACTCCTTTTCTATGAATTAAATTAAACGTATGTTGTCTCAGCCTAATCGCCCAACGCACTAGTTTGCCACTAGGGTTTTTAATAGAATTCAGCCACAATAAACTATAATGATCTGTTATGACTGTGAAAGGAACACCTTCTATGTAAGGTCGAAACTTTTCGATGTTAAAGAGTACTGCTAAACATTCTTTTTCAACAACCGAATAGTTACGTTCAGCCCTTGATAAAGTTCTACTGGCATATGCTATCACTCTTTCCTCGCCATTGATTTTCTGTGTTAGGACGCCCCCTAAACCGGTATTAGAAGCATCACTAGAAATATGAAACTGTTGGGAAAAATCTGGTTGGGATAAAATTGGAGCTGTAACCAATAGCTCTTTAATCTTTATAAAAGATTCTTCTGCTGCCTTTGTCCAATCTATCGATTGTCCTTTTTTCCGTCCTTTCAAAAGATCATTAATAGGCGACAACAGGGTAGAAAAATTCTCAATAAAACGTCTATACCATGAACACATTCCTACGAAACGCTTAACTTCCGTAGTATTAGTAGGTCTCGCATAATTAACCATGCTTGCTACTTTATCCGGATCGGTACGCAAGGAATTTGAGCCTACAATATAGTCTAAAAACTTTAGAGAAGTTTTGAAAAAATCACATTTGCTCAAATTTATCGTCAGTCCGGCCTCTTTCAATTTATCTTTTACTTCTTTAAGTAAGCGAATATGCGATTCGAAGTCTTCCGATGTTACTAAAAATATCATCGAGATAGGTAAAAATATGTGGCTCATATTTCGGACCAAATATAGCGTCCACTAAACGTTGCTGAGTTTGAGCAGCGTTCTTTAGACCAAACGGCATAGTGACGAACTGAAATAGACCTCGGCCTACTACTGCAAAAGCGGTCTTTTCCTTAGAGGATTTGTCCAAAGGAATTTGCCAGAAAGCCTTTCTAAGATCTATCGAGGATACATACTTAGCATTCCTGAGTGATGTCAAAATTCTGTCGATGTTCGGTAATGGATAGTTATCAAATTTGCTGACCTCGTTGAGCTTTCTTCCGTCAAAACATAGACGATACTGTCCATCGGCCTTTTTCACCAATAAGATTGGAGAACACCAAGGACTGTTTGATTCTTCAATCACTCCGAGTTTCAACATTTCGTCTAACTCTTTATTTAATACTTTTGACATATACGGAGACATGGCGGAGGGCCTTGTCTTTACAGGACTGGCATCAGCCGTATCTATAGACATGGTGATTTTATTCGTTCGGCCTAACCTATCTTTACTACTTATTTCATTGAAAGAGCTTATTACTTTTTCTGCCTTTAAGCGTTCCGTCCGCGAGAGATCATCTAGGGTACATAGACGCGAGATAAGGTTTTCTAAAGAACTTTCTGAATAACAATCTTTAAAACTTGTATGAGAATTGACTTCTAGGGACTGTGGATACCACGAATTATCTTTAAAATTTACTAAAATTCCGAATTTTTGTGCAAAATCACATCCTAAAACCAAAGTATGTGATAGAGAAGGTACTACTAGAGCAGAGATTACTAAACAATGACCATTGCAGACTAGCGGCAACTCAACCGTACCTAAAACTTTTAGACGGCTGCCTTCTGCAGTGGTAACACTTCTATTTTTGACATGGCATATTTTTATACTTAAACGACTTAAAATTTTAATACCATTCTGACCTACAACGGAGGTATTTGCACCAGAGTCAAATAATGCCGAGAAATTGACACCTAATAGATTTATCTTTATATGCGGTCTATTATCTAAATATTTATGCACGAATAAAGGAGACATGTGACCATTTGGAAAAGCAGGAGTTTTAACTTGAGAAGGAGAATTTTTCTTAGACTTAAAAAAATCAGAAACTTTTTGTAACTATTTAGTCCAATCTGATCTATTGGAATATTTCTTTACTTAAGATCCTCGTTAGAATCTTTCTTTTATCCGCGACCGGACGTTCTGAGAAAATACGACGGATTTTCAGTTCATAGTCTAATTCATATTCCAGTAGGTGATTGACTTTAAAATTGAAGGCTTCCATGATAAATGTATAAAATTTAAAAGAATTGTTTGAAAAGTCGTGAAAATATTTCTCCTGTGCTCCCAATAGTCAAAATAAAATCATGTAAAGACAACTAAAATATGTAAACTTCTTTACCAAACATTTAAAAAATCTTCAACAATTTCAAAAAAAATTTCTAAGTATTGCCTTGTATTAAAATTCCTTTACTAAATATTTTAAGAATTTCCTATAAAAAAATCTCTAAATACCGTTTCGTATAAACAAAGTATTTTTAACATTCATACAAAATATAGGTGAGAAAAAACGTACAGTTTTTTCTTCAGTTAACCGCAAAGTAAATAAATCCAACAGTGCAAAATTAAAGTAGACCAGCACATCCGCCAATCTGAACTATAAAGCTAGCTTTTAAGAAAAAAGTAGGAATCACTTAAATTAGAGTCAATTAACAAAATTCAAATATCTATACCACCATCAGATAAATTGAAATAAATATTCCTTCAAATTTCCTGCTTTTGTCTTATTGCTATAGTGTAGTTTCGTTTAATAAACCTTATGAAATAAAAATATCTGAAAAGTTAGAGCTTTTACTTTGTTCGCAAGCTAGTACACTGAACCCTTTAAAAAATAATAAAATTCCAAAAGCCCCGCGTTGACAGCGTCATTTTTTGTGACCTCATCCGTCCCGTTCTTCGAGGCGTACTTCTTGTAGCCCCTTTTTAATTTCTGAGAATGAATTGAGTGAATAATGATTTTAAAAGAACTAAAGAAATTAAACAAACACTAGCTCAGTTTTCCTTGGTAGAGAAATATGGGTAAGAGATAATTGTTGTACGTCTTTTTGGAATTATTTTCTATTGTTAAAAAACTTTAGTTGTACTCATTTTGGGCACCATTCATTTTAAAATAGAAAGGATCTAATTTCAGCTAAAAAAATGAAAAAATACTGAAGTGTTATACAGTTGTTAAATAAAAGAATCAGTCTGGTACAACCCTTCTTATCCTGAAAAGAAAGATAGGTGTACAGTGAAACACTAGCTTTAATCAACAAAAAGAAAATTTATTAATGATTTAAAATAAAAGTTCTAACCCTTGCAGGTTTAAGAATTACAAAAATTCTAGCCTAAAAAGTAGTTATTACCAAGTAGAGTTCCTAAATCAGACATTTTACTTCTAAAACTTTACTACACCCGAAATCGAAGAGTCGTGATATTCATTTCACGATTTATCAGTTCAAATTGATGTTAAAACACTTATTTGCGGGAAATAGAGCTACTGATGTATGTTCTGGTGACTTACGGTTTTCCTACGAGCTTCTAGGCCTTCAATTGGACACAAAACCGATTTCACACATTCCATCACTTATTTTCAGTATGATTTCACTATGAGAAGAGCCTACTTCGGCTACTCCATGTAGAACAAACACACGAAGCCCACTACGGCTTTACGTTAAAAAAAAACTCGTGCTTAACTTGGCTCTCGAAAGTATTGTCAGAAGCCTCTACTGCGGCTTGATGGACAAAGCCTGGCTGCGGCTTGGTCGGAGGAAACCCACCTCGGCGGCTCGATGAAAAAAAAGCCCTGATCTGCTTTCTGCAGACCCTTAAATAAGCCGTGAGAACTCTCTCTCTAAAAATCCGGCTTCCGGGATACAAACATTTGACCAATCGCGACGTACCACGAATTTTAGGTCGGAAACCCGCACTGCACACTGTACCACGAGCGGCTAGAAATTTCTGCGAAATACACTGCTCGATACAAAAATGAAAAGAAGTACATTGTAAAGCCAAAAATCAGTAACATTTCATGTTCTTAAAATCTAGGAAAAAATGAATGTTACAAAGTTCAACAGACGATACTACCCTAACATTTCTTTGATATTAGCAAGGCCTTGACAAGGTCTAGCACGACGTGCTAATAATCAAACTAATCAAGATTAACATCCCTGACATTTTATTCAAATTAATTTTACGTTTTTTTGAAAACGCGAATATTCTAGCCTCAATAAGAAATACAAATTCCAATAACAGCAAATTAAGAAGATGCGTACCGCAAAGTTCCACTCGGCCACCCACCTAATTCAACTTGTATGCAATAAACATACCAAAACTTTATCTAAATCGCCTTCACTTATTTGCCGACGACACAGCACCGAAAATCATTGTTTCAAAAGTACAACGAAATATAAATCATCTAAAAAATAGATACTCAACTGGCAAATAAAATTAAATCTTGATATTAACCTTGCAATATAATTCAGCAATTCCAACTGTAGACTGCCACTAACTAAAGTTAAAGTTTTAAACTAGTCCACTGATGCTCAAACCATTTAGAATTCTATTTTAATCAAACAGAAACAATATAGTTAGAACAACACTGAAATAAACACATACCATTTACCCTTTGATTAACAAACGTCGCAAACTTAACACAGGAATGAAAATTTTGTTTTATAAGACATTTGTAAAACCAGTTTTAGGTTTTTATGCTTTCACAGGTTCCAAGGTTTACCATGAGCAGAGTCACACATAGAAACTTGAATATAAAAACCATAAATAAATTTTAAACAAAACAATGAATACTCGTAACTAGGTGTTATATCCACAAGATTTTCATAATACAATCTTACATTTCGTGTCAAGATAACAGCACATGCTTATTACCTAAAGATTAGAAACCTTATTTAAATACTTACTGCCTACTTTTCACTATTTCACTAACTAGTAAGCTCTGCTTTTAAGAAACCCCAAAACAAAGAGAACTTTTAACTTAAATGTGGACAAATAAATGCCAATAGGTTTTTAGCTTGACATATAACCACACACAAAATGTAAGTTTCTCGATATTATATTTGGTATCCTCAAGAAGAACGAAGTTAGGTGTTTTTTTTTAATATATGAAAAACTTCACCTGTATTGGCTAAATATAAATAATTATATTATTTACAAAACTGTGTAAGTAGGTTCTAGCAACAGGTGGGGCAAAATAACAGACATCATCGAAAAAATGTTGCTAATACTCATTGATTTTATCGCCACTGTCTAGGAATTATATCAATAATAGACATCACATTTAGCAACATTATCCAAACCGTACTTGTTAGTTTTAGATTAATAAAATTATTGGCACCCTCCTCCCCCCCCCCCCCCGAATGGTCCACAACTTAATCCCAACTAATTTTGTGAAGACAACGGAATAACAGCGAAGTGACACCAAAATCAAATAGTGAGATAATGCGTGTTACTGGTGCCCACCTCACCAGTCTTACAATATTCAAGCCTTCATACTGAGATACTCATATTCAATTATTGTTCGAACGAGACCTTAGGTCACGTTTTAATCTACTAAAACCAAAAAAAAAAGGTTTATGAACAAGCTTTTCGAAAAAAAAAAATGACCAAACAGATGTTTCACAAAAAATTTTATGAAGAAATTAACCATATTGTTAAATAATCTTTTATTAAATGGTTCTGATCTTGGTCGTGTTGAGAAATAAACGTGCCTTTTGTTAGGTATTGTAGGAGAAAGAAAAACAAATGTACTTTCCGATTAATACTAGGAACCAAATAAGCATTATTTTCATGTAGAAAATTATCCTGAAAATCAAATTCTTAGATGAATCTACCAAGCAACAATATAAAGAAAATACACCAGTACCCAAATCGAATGAAATATCTGCAAAAATATGCTCATATAAAACTGGAGTTGTTAAGTATCAAGTATTTTGTACCAAGAAGAAATACTCCCCTAAATAGGAGGCTTTCAGCTCGATCTGTGGACTAATCAAATTATTCTTTTCGTAGTAGAGAAATGTGATATTATTCATCACCCCCTGATAAAGTTGCTTGTCACTCTAATCTTAAAAACTGTAGAGTCTGAAATAAAGAATTTTATTGTTCTTGTTGCATCCATGAATCAAACACTTGCATCATGCAAAATACATATTAAAAGTCCTTTTTTAAAATATTTAAAGGTATTTACCTCTGTAAAACTATGCTACGTGGCAATGTCATTGAATTGTTGTCATTAAAAATAAAAAATTAGCTGTTCTCCAGTTAACAGATTTTAAAATTATAGTACATATATAAATACTTTTTAAGTCTGCTTTAATTTACATGTAAAAATGCCTGCACTTCCCCTAGTTTTCTGCTCCATCTAAACTGCATTATCATTATTAGTCTGATATTTCCACAATTATTATTAGCATTACATATCTCCTAAATATCTTTATCAGTGTTCACAGTGACGTCGTTTGAGTGTGATCCAGTTATAATTTTAAAACAAAATAATTAAAACTCAAAATGCAAGCATTAATAATTCTATTCGAGTCGATTTCCAATTATTTTTCTTAGTATATGTATGTACCAAAAATTTTGGTAAAATATGATAAATAAAATCTTTACTGGTATTTTAATAAATACTATATATGTTTCTTTTACATGCCAGAAAAAGAAGAAAAAGAACGAGAAGAAGAAATTAATTTTTATTTCTGATGAAACTGATACTTATAATACGAGTATAAAAAACTATTTTAAAATTTATTAATTTTTATTTTAACTATGCTTAAAATGTTTCTATACTAACATATACATAAAATACAACAATACATAAAACGTAGATCCAAAAATGTCCCTGTTATGTTATGGTGTTTAGAAATGTTAAGTCGCGCTATAATATACTATCTTTATCTAGAAAAGGTTAATTTTTGGGTGATTCCTATTATTTTGTGGTGGTAAGTATTAACATTCTAATTAGGCAAAATGTAGTGTTTATATTTTTAAAAAGTTTTTTTTATTTTATCTTATTACCATAAATTATTCATTATTTTTCTGTACATTTTATTAAGTTTTAATAATGTCATGCGTTAATTATTAAGGTGTTAAGAAACATCATCCTCACTTTATTGATATGTCTATAAGTAAATCAATATTTCTTTTCTTGGGTACCTCTAAGATTCATGTACATTATACGAAAATGTAAAAAACAACCCAATTTTGATAAAAATCCATCAGATCTTTATTTATGACTTTTGTGACGTTAAACTTTAAGAAACTTTTTTTGACTTTCTATTGTACTTTTTAACTTTTTTATCATTATTAATCCGTCTCAGCAGTATACATTAAAAATTAAATTACCTTCTATATATAAAGGCTATACTTAAAAGATAAAGTTCAATCCGTATAAAGACGTGTTTTATATTCCAATATTAAGTCATGTTCTCATATTCATGAGGGATAAACGGCAGGCAATTGCTAGAAATCATTATGTTATTAAATCTTCCAAACGCATATTATAAAAATGTTCAACGTGTTAGTAAAACGCAGAAATATAAAAATGTAGCTAAAAAATAAAATTCATTACCACTAGATAGTAACCGGTAGAAAACCAGATATTGAAGCGAGTTAAAGATTAGAAGAACTCAACTGAGAAGTTACAATGTAAAACTCTGAATTGGTAGTCAAAAAGAGAGAATGCATATGATTTAGGTACTAGTAAAAGATCTCCTGAGAAAGTCGAAACTATTTTCTGTCAGATTACTAGTCAGTAGCCTCTCGCAAAAATCAATGTCACACCTGTTCGTCCACATACTCGAATTATATGACTTCAAACTGGTATTATAAGGTTCGACCCGCCACACAAGCTTCCTGCCGCAATTAGTTTTCCTTTCAGGTATGTATAGAACTTCCGCCGAAGTCGAATTGTTAAACAATATATAAGAGATTGTACTTGCTACCTCGGTATCGATATAGTACAAACATTTTTAATGTAAATTAAAATAAATATTTATTCGGATAACTTTATTCATACATATTTTACAAAAAAAAAACTGGAAAAAAGAATACAAACTACACATTAAGGATAAATTTTCCAGTGCTTCCGCCTTTCAGCAAATCTAAAACAGCTTTCAAGATATTTGTAAATCGTTCCGCACTACTTTCTGCAAACAACCTATGACCAGAACATCCTACTTTTTTAAATTTTTTACCTAATGGAGAATTCCATAAGTGGACTTAAAACTATATCACACAGAATTAAAGTTCGCAATAAAGACATATAACAGTTTATGCAACTGATTAATTTTTAAATATAAGAATTTACAAACTTACGCATACAATATATAATATAGAATACAATATTTCATATATATAATGTATTATACATTAAAATATATAAAATATAAATATGTACAATATATAATATTTATACAATATATAATATGACGATCATATGCCGCTTCTAGCGATAGAGCCAAGGAAGGGCCAAGGTAGCATATCCTCCGCTCTTACGAATGTCGAAAGTAAGGTCGTCTTAGAATCAGGGATTTTTTTATTAAGAGAAGGGTTTTTAGCTTTTAAAGTTTTATTGCATAAAAATTGTTTTTTTGGGAAAAGTTCCCCCTTCGTAATCATCGATTTTCTTAATTGTGTTAGAAAGAGATTAAGCTTATAAAGTTCCACAGTAAAACTTTTTATCGTTTTCAAATAAATAAGGCATAATCAAGTGGTACGGAAAAAATTAAAAGGGAAATTAGCTTAAATCCACTATGGGAAAACCCGCCAAACCAAAAATAACGTGTTAAAGTTTTCGGAACAAATAAAAGTTATTCAGACATGAAGAAATACAATTTTACTGTACTAGTTTAGGCAGCGCATTCTCTCATGACTTATTTTGGACAGAGTGTAGTGTTATAATAATATGGTTGTTTTTAGAATAATCAACTATTCCTGGATATATGGGTTAAAATTTTTAGTGAGCAAGTTATGTGATTATTAAAATATAAAACTTGAAGTACAATTCATTCTTGGAGTATCGTAATTCATTTTTTTATAGTACGTGTACAAAAATAAAAAAAAATTATATATTTCTTTTTAAATTGTTGTGAAAGGCCTAGGTAAACTCTTGCAATACTATAAATTTCACGTGCTTGTCAAGAATTCAATCATATATTTGTTTTGTTTACCAATGGTAAAGTGAAAACGATGTTTTCATTTCATTCATTTCATCATTTCTTCAGGGTCGAATTTTTAAGTTATAAAATAGAAGCACTATTTACTAGTATTTTTCTGCAATTTCTTTTCCTATAAGGATTCACTAATTTCAATATATTAAACGATTTTCACAACACCCTGTATTTTAAGTCAAGGTTAAATAGCGGTCTAGTCTAATCTGTTATTGTAATTTTAGTACATAATAAGACTTATAAGGAGCCGGCAAATATTTTGTTGAAAAGGGAAAGAACCTTACAAAAATATCTTTTACGGAACTTATTTTATTTTTTATTCTTAAAGGTAAAACTCAAGAATAATAAAGAAATGAAAATTTAAATATAAAAAATTGTTGAACTATTTGACAAATTGCTAAGTGTCGGCCCTTTGCAGTATTTTTTTCACATTTAGACAACTAATTATTCAAAAAGGTTGCGCGGCTCTCTCTCTCGATCCTTTCACCCCAATAGGAGTATCGGTGACACTATGCAGTTGCTGCCTCAACAGTCAATCTCCAGGCATCTCGATCCTGCGCGACTTGACTTAACTCGTGTATCCCAAGGAGAGATCTTACTTGGTCGGACCATCTTGTCGGAGACCGTCCCCTTGATCTTTTACCTTCTACTTTTCCCGTTCTTACAAGCTTTTCTATGGCATCCACTTTCCTTATAATGTGACCAAAATACTTCAGGCACTATCTGTTAATTCTATTTGAAAGTCGCTCATTTATACCAAGCTCTTCAAGAACAGATAGATTAGTAAGGTGTTTAGTATATGATACTCTGAGGATTCTTCGATATGCCCACATATCAAACGCATCGATTCGTCTTTTGTCAACTTGTTTAATAGTCCATGTTTCCGATGGGTAAGTTGCTATGGGGAATATAAGGCTGCATAGTAATCTTAACTTTGTATTTTTTGTGACAGCTGGATCTTTCCAGACCTTAGTGAGTTTGATGGTAGAGTTTCTAGCCATTGCCAAACGTCTTCTTACTTCCGCTTCACAACCACCATTGTTTGTTATGGGAGATCCCTAATAGTTGAAATGGTCTACAACAGTGAAACCAGCAATTTTATTTATGTGTGACAGATCTTCACTACAACTAACAATCATTACCTTGGTCTTCGCTTTATTAATTGTCAATCCACAGTATAATACTATCATCCGCATATTTAAGGTTACTTAGCTTTTTCCCACCAATTGTCACACCCCCACTTCAGCCATCCAAAACAAAATTCATTATATGTTCACTATATATGTTAAAAAATAAAGGTGACAGAATACACCCCTTCTGACGCTGGCTTCTACGATAAAGGGATCGGAAAAAGAATTATTCAGTTTAATTCTGCCATTTGTGTTCTCATCCAAGGATCAAATAATGTTTACAAGATGTATAAGTGTTCCCATGCTGATTAGAATCAACCAGAGTTTGTTCCATTGTATGCAGTCGAAAACCTTGGAGTAGTCTATAAAACAAATATACTTTTTCTATTATCTGGCGTATGTTGAGAATTTATTCTCTAGTATCTCTTCCTGAAATGAAGCCTGTTTGTTCGGTAGATGTTTGCGGCAGCAGAAAAGTTTTGAGTCTTTCATCTAGGATCCAGAGAAACACCTTAGCAGCGTGTGACACTAGAGCAATTGTTCTATAGTTGCTGCAATCCAAAGGAGATCTTTTCTTATGCAAGGATATAAATGCAATTTCGCACCATCTTCTAGTCTTCTATACCTCATTACACAGTTGATGAAGCATAGTCACGGCGGTTTCTCCCCTCATCTTTATTATTTCCACAGTGATCTCGTCAGTACTGGCTGCTTTTCTATTCTTTAATCTTTGAACAGCCTTCCTGACTTCAGACTTAAGAAGACATGGTTTTTGTTCTTCTGCGGCTTCTTTGTTGACACTGCAGTCACCACTAATTGAGCCACAAAAAGTTCTTTACAGTAATCCTTCCAAACGGATGGCATGTCGGTGACTGTTCTTTCTTCCTTATCTTTGATTATTTGTGTTTTAGGTTTGAATTCTTTCGATAGGTATTTTACCTTTTCATGAAGTTCTTGTGGTCGATTGTTCGTGGCATGTTGTTCTAGCTCCTCACATATATTATTCAAGTATGCGTTTTTGTCCTTTTTATAAGCCACCTTGATTTACTTATTGATAAATCTAATTCTGTCTTGACGATCCGATGTGTTGTTTATTAAAATCATATTTCTTCTTGTTTCTATAAGCTTTAGGGTGTCGTCGGTCATCCAATGTTAATATCTGTCCACGTTTTGTCTATATTTTCTGTGACTTCCGGAATGTTAAAATTGATTATTGTTAGGAAGAGTACTGTCTGACACTGTAATTCTCTTGTTTGTTTTTATTTGTTTTTTTTTGGGGGTGGCTAGTTTTATTCTTATATGAGTCTTTAATAACTTGTGATTTAAATCACATACCGCGCTTGGGCAGGTACATTCAATATGAATGACCTCCATTTATACCTAATCAGGATATAATCCATCTGATTTTCGTAGTGCCCGACCGGTGATATCCAGGTGGAAAGTCGTCTTGGAAGATGTTTAAAGGTGGTATTAGTGACAGTGAAGCTATTACTAATAGCAAACTGAAGTAGACGATCTCCAATCACCAGTATGATCTCTTTTGATGGGATTTTTGTACAGGTTTCTTCAATCTTATTGTAGACTTCTTCAATTGCTTCATCATCAGAGAGTGATGTTGGCATGTACACTTGTATGATATGTAGGTTTACTGGTTTTGCCATAATGGTTATTTTAATCAGGCGATCATTGACAGGCAGATACTCCTTGACACATTTAACAACGTTGTTATTAACAACTATGGCTACGCCATTTCTGCCTGTAGTAGACATATAGATGGTATTTCTTTCCGTTTGAAAATGTCCAGTGCCTTTCCAATGGGTCTCAGAAACTCCACATATTTGTATGTTCTCACGTTCAAGTTCGTTTTCCAGAATATGAAGTTTCCCTGTCTGCAGGAGTCCCGTTAAGTTCCAGGTGCCCAACGTAACATCGCGACGCAATTGTAACTGTACTCTTCCAGTGACCCATTTCGCATGGGGTGCCTGGTCGCTCACATCTGTATGCCCGATAGCCAATTTCACACTGGTCAGCCCGGAACCAATACAACGCCGATCGCTAATCGGGTCGCATAGAACATTAGTAAACTCTCGATCGATCCATTTTACATAGTTCTCTCGTGGGAAAATAATAAGGTGAATTCGCCTTGCCTGCCTGAACCTATGCCGTTGACCAGTTACTTAGTTCTTCCGCCTCAAGAACAAGAGGGTGCCCTTTCTTCTATACTGCCCCTAAAAGCTGGGTTGCCACTTAAGCAGAATCCGCTGTGCTAAGGTCTATCCTCTCCACCTTCACCGCGGATATGGTCTTCGCCTGTATCCCTGGGCATGAGAATAGCGTTATATCCCGCTGTACTGTGTCTTCAGCAGAACTTAACCACCTACTTATGGTATAAGGTAGGGCCCCCACGCCACATGGACGCGCCCGCTAAAAATTACCTGAGTGAAATCAGAGGAGATGTCTCTGTTTCCCATAGGCCGGGTTAATGTTCATGTGTGTGTCCATGAACAAAGGCATTGCGCTGCTAGTAACCATAAAATAAATATTATTTTGGTGTTTTCCGTTTAACTACCTATTTAAAGTACATAAGAAGCAAAATACTCCAGTTAGAGATATTATTCTGAAATACCCTAATATGGTAAAAAACGTTAAATATCTTAGTTGCTCACTACTTTTTAAGGCACAAAATATTATATTAAAATATATAAATATATAAAAAATATTCATGATCATCTTCTATTAGGGATAATATCAACAGCACGACGTTACACAGATTAACTATAAGCATAACGCTGATGGACTTTGACCCTGTTGTGGACATATTGAACCGCACTTACAGCCTAATAAAAGTGACTGTAAATGTTAATGAGCTATACTTAAAATTTTGATATTGGCTAGGATTTTAAAAAAGTATAGTTTTATTTTTATAAAATGTTCCACACTTCCATTTTTGGAAAACATGTATTATAAATAAATGTTAACAAAAAAGAATTCATTCTATGCTTAGGACGTAAAGCGATATTTGCCTAAAAACAATGACAATGACAGGGCTGAGTAGCAAGAATATTTTTATAAGCAGAGAACATATAAATAAAATGCTATGTTACTTATTAATAATCATGTCTGACTGTTCAGAAATAGCTGTGTGTAATGTGTGTAATTCAAGTTATATAATAAAAAATTAAATTCCAAAGAATAGTCTCTCTCTCTGGCCAAGTCACAAAACTATTCAATAATCCATATTAATAGGTTCTGTACATCTATGTCAGAGACTACATTTGCAAACGATGTATTATTTTCTCGGAGGCTGCAGCATTATTAATTATTTAACAGAACAATTCTATATCATCAAATTTCTTAATCTACCACAATTTCATAAGATTATAAAAATAAATTATGTTGATTTTCAAAATATCGAACGTTTTCTCTCTCTTGAAATAAATAAAATGTGAAATGGTAAAAAGGATTTTATAATTTTACAAACAAGGAAACACGTTCATGTAGTGCTATTATATTACTATACATTTTAGAACACACAATTATTGTTGTTCTATATTGTTAATAATGATGTGGTTACAGTCACTGACACAATTATACTACACTTGGATTGATCTGAAATTGACTTGACCGCTAAACTACTCAGAAAACAGAAAAAGGTTTATGATGCTTCTCAAATCTTCTTTTAAATTATATTTTTGTCTTTTAAATAATTATTGTTGAATGTTTAATTTAATTTTTTTCTTCTGATTTAATTTTTATTTACGTACAAATGCTCTGCATGTTCTGATTGTTTAACGCTTAAAAATAGTAGAATATCTATATCCTTGTTGTTCAACTCGTAAACAAATGGTCATCTTTAGTTATTTTATATAAACTCCTAAATATTTTAGATTATTTTACTAATTTGCCAAAAATTATGAAAATTGCTATTGTTTTCAGAAATTCACCTTGTATAGATAAAATATAATCTATATATAGAAAAATCTATTTAGTCGTTTTGATACAAATATAATGTACACATAAACACACATTTTGAAGCTGGGTGTATTCGATTCTACAAATTAAAACATTTAAAACTGTATTAATTCAAGTTATTTAAATATTTTGTAAGTAAAATATAAGCAAGAATTGTTCGAGTCATTAGAGAATTTCAAATATACAGCGCAAACATTATAGTTGTCAAACTCTCAAATAACTAATTTTATTTTTTAACGACCCCATGCAATACTACCGCGTTATACGTTGGTATACGAGGCTGGTTTGAAAAGTCCGTGCAAAAATAAAAACTACTTATGTGTTGGGGGGGTAAACCTGTTTTATTTTTCGACATAGTCTCCTTTTAGGCTTATACACTTCGTCCAACGATGTTCTAGTTTGTTGATCCCTTCCGAATAATAGGATTTGTCCAAGTCTGCAAAATATCCATTAGTGTCTGCAATCACCTCCTCGTTTGAATAAAATCTTTGTCCCGCCAGCCATTTCTTCAAATTGGGGAACAAATAGTAGTCCGAGGGAGCCAAGTCTGGAGAATAGGGGGGATGTGAAACGAGTTGGAATCCTATTTCCATTAATTTTGCGACCACAACTGCTGAGGTGTGTGCTCGTGCGTTGTCGGGATGGAAAAGGACTTTCTTGTGGGCCAATCGCGGGCGTTTTTTTCTTGCAGCTCGGTTTTCAAACGGTCCAATAACGATGAATAATATTCACCTGTAATAGTTTTACCCTTTTCCAGATAGTCGATGAGGATTATCCCTTGCGAATCCCAAAAGACAGTCGCCATAAACATTTCCGGCCGAAGGAACGGTCTTCGCCTTTTTTGGTGCAGATTCCCCCTTGGTAACCCATTGTTTAGATTGTTGTTTGGTCTCAGGAGTATAGTAATGTATCCATGTTTCATCCACAGTGACGAAACGACGCTTAAAGTCCTCCGGATTCTTCTGGAACAGCTGCAAACCATCCTTGCAACACTTCACACGATTCCGTTTTTGGTCAAGCGTGAGCAATCGAGGCACCCATCTTGCGGATAGCTTTCTTATGTCCAAATGTTTATGCAAAATATTATGTACCCGTTCAGTCGAGATGCCCACAGGACTAGCAATCTCACGCACCTTAACTCTTCTGTCATCCATCACCATATCATGGATCTGATCAATGATTTCTGGAGTCGTAACCTCCACAGGCCGTCCAGAACGTTCAGCGTCACTTGTGCCCATGTGGCCAGTCCGAAAATTTTGAAACCACTTATAAACTGTTCTAATCGAAATTGCAGAGTCACGATAATGTTTATCAAGCTTCTCTTTAGTCTTCTGAGGCGTTTTGCCTTTCATAAAGTAATGTTTAATCACCACACGAAATTCTTTTTCGTCCATTTCTTGAAAATCACTCGACTTCCTTGATTCACACGAATGCCAAACACAAAGAAATAGACCAATATGGCTGAAACTTGGTGTGCATTCATTCAAGAGATGCTACTAACTAAACATGACCTCGATACGCGCCGGTGGTGCCATCTCTCGGACTTTGCACGGACTTTTCAAACCAACCTCGTAAACGAGATTTCACACCCTAAGTTTACTATAGTACACAATTTAATAATAAACTTATAATATGTCACTTGACCTGCAAAATTACCATTATAGGGAGTCCCGACAGTACTTCATAATGGAGTTATATCTTACGCATCAACACACACAGTGGCGGCTCGTGATAGAATTTGGTGGCTATGTTGTATGTAGCATTAAGAGCCAATAAGAGCGTGAAAACACGATTTCCAGACACCTACTTAATTTTAAATTTTATGTATCTATTCATGCCTAGAAGACATTTTAAAATTTTCTAAGGTCCATGGTCACAAATGAAAATACCTTACCTAATATTAATTAAAAATGCTAAATGTCAATAGATTAAACATAATATCAAATATAAAATCACTTACCACAGAAGGTCCAACTATAACAGGCAAATGGGCACGGTGTATTGACACATATTTATAAACACGAACACAAATAATATACACACCTGACGAAAGAAAATGCAGTCCATATTAGAAATATAGCAAAATTCATTGTTTTGTTTAAAACATCTAACTATAAGTGAACATTCTAACCACAGTGTTTAAACGAAAAGTCTATTCGGCGATTTTTTAAATTTGTAAGTTTGTCAATCACTAATTGATTAAAATTACTAATCTCTTCTATCATTTTCTTTTCTATTAACAACATTCCCAATGCTGAAAGTCTTTCCTCATTTATGGTACTTCTCAAAACCCTAATTCTTTTTAAAGTGGAAAAATTTCTTTCAGCTTCAGCAGTTGTCATCGGAATGGTAATAATTAGCTGCAGTAAAGTGTACGTTACGGAAAATACATTTTGTAAATTATTTTCGATTATAAATCGCAAACAATGCGCCTCTCCTGGCAAATTTCTAAAATCTGGCCGTTTATAAATAAATTTAATTTCAGTTTGTAATCTAATGTTGTCCAAAAATGGATATGCCTGAGGTATATCATTTAAATAGTACGATGGGAATTTATTTTCAAACTCCAAGAACTTAGAATACACAACCAGACACGAACCACTTAGATGACTATTAAATGAAAACCTTTCCCGCCCCCCGTGGGGGGGCGGGATAGAATATCTCCCCCGGTATGTTCGGCCTGCCTTAGGAGGCGACTTAAAGAACAACCTAGATGGTAGATGCCCAGATCCCACCAGCATCGCCCGGTGTGATACCATCGCATCGGATTAGGCTGCGTGAAGTTGCTTAACGTTTCGTGGCTGTGCCTATGTCCCGGACTGTGGGACCAAATAGCATGATGAGGCACCTGGATACAAAAAATTCCGGAGATAAAATAGCCCCCCGTTCGGATCTCCGGGTGGGGGCTGGTTCAGGGGCGTCGACATGCAGAGAACAGAATGGATTTTTGCAACATACGAGGTTTAAATTCGAACATAAATTCAGTGCACCAACACCTGCAATCAAATAAACCTCATGTACTCGCTCTCTGTGAAACTAAGGTCAGTTCATCGACCAGCACAGTAAACTATCTTTATCCTGGGTACGATTTCTATTCCCGATTTAGGCGTAACTTTGGAATCTGTCTTTATGTCAGAAGCGACCTCTCTTGCCAACGAGAAGAGGCTCTGGAGCCCCCCAACTTTGATGTTATGTGGTTAAAAATAACGACTCAACCAACCACAAGGTTCATCTGTAACCTCTATCGACCACCAAGTAATACTAACTTTAGAACACTTTTCGCTTCTCTTGCAGACACCATCGATCATTTACAAATCTGCTAAATGGGAAGATTTCAGGGAATATTTTCGAACTTTCCCTTGGTTGGACGTTTGTTTTCGATCCGACGACCCATCTGACTGCGCCAGGGAGGTTTCCGATGTTATTTTGGCCGGTATGGAGGCTTACATCCCTTTTTCGAAGAAATGCCCTTCCAACGGCAAGCCTTGGTTTGACCTAAAATGCAAAGAAGCTGTTGCTTCTAAACATCTTGCATACCGACAGTGGCGTGAAGATCCTAACACCATAAATCGTAACATCTTTGTTTGTGCCAGGAACAGATGCAAAGAAATTATCGACGAAACCAAGGAGGTACACAATCAATGGATTAGAAACAAACTTCTCGCTTGTCCCGGCAATTCCAGGTCCTTTTGGTCAGTCGCTAAGGCAGTTAGTCAAAATTTCACCAAATCCACCATACCACCACTCACACGGCCAGATAATTCTATTGCAACGACACCTGTTGAGAAAGCGAACTTGTTGGCTGAACTCTTTGCTTCACATTCTACTGTCGATTTCCAAGGAAAAACACCACCTACTATTCCCATAGTGCAGTCAAGGATGCCCGACATTGTCTTCAGACAGCGTATCATAAAACGTATTTTGATGAAGCTAGACACCAAAAAGGCTTCTGGCGCTGACGGAATACCTGCCATAGTTCTCAAGAACTGTGCAAGGGAACTAACACCAGTTTTCTGTAAACTTTTCAACCTATCCTACAGAAAGGGATTATTTCCTTCCTGCTGGAAATGTGCCACAGTTCAGCCGATACCTAAAAAAGGCAAGAAGACCTTGCCAAATAACTACCGACCAATCGCACTACTCTCAATAATATCGAAAGTCATGGAAAAGGCTATCAATCAGCATCTTCTAAAATATCTTGAAGGATTCAACATTATTAGTGATCACCAATATGGCTTTCGTAAAAATAGATCAACAGGAGATCTTCTCACTTATGTAACACATGTTTGGAACAACGCAATTGAACACTTTGGAGAATCTCGAGCAGTTGCTCTTGACATATCCAAGGCATTTGACCGTGTTTGGCACGATGGGTTGTTGGCTAAGTTACGTTCTTATGGTATGTCTGAAAAGTTCTGTTTGTGGCTCTCATGTTTCCTCAGAGAGCGTTCTTTACGAGTGGCAGCCGACGGATTTCTTTCTAACACCTTCACTATCAACGCCGGTGTGCCCCAAGGTTCCATACTATCTCCTACTCTCTTCCTTATTTATATTAACGATCTGCTGGAAAAGACCGAGAATCCAATCTACAGCTTTACAGATGACAGTACACTTATCTCTTCATTCACTTTGAATGCTCGGACATCGACTACTCAGACGAATATCCGCAGACAGCAGGAAGTCATTCAACTTAACAAAGACCTGGAAGAAATTCTATCTTGGGGTGACAGTAACCAAGTGGAATTTAACGCTACAAAAACCCAGGCGGCAGTTTTTTCTAAAAAAGTTAACGTTGCAGAACCCGACATAGTTATGTCGGGGCACTCCATCCCTCTAACATCGTCACTCAATCTGTTAGGCGTTAATTTGGGAACAAATATGTCCTGGCATGAACATGTTGCAGGCATAGCAAGGAGAGCTTCTCAAAAGTTGGGAATATTGTTTCGAACCAGAAAGCTTTACACTCCACAACAACTGTTAATTCTTTACAAAGCTCAAATTCGACCAACTATGGAATACTGCTCCCATGTTTGGAGCTCCGCTCCCAAACATACACTGCATTTGTTGGATTCTAACCAGAGAAGAGCTGTTCGTCTGATTGGACACCCGGAACTGACCGACGGCCTTGATTCGCTGGAACATCGAAGAACGGTTGGCGACTTGAGCCTATTCTACAAGTACTTTCATGGAAAGTGTTCGAAGGATATGGCCCGCTTAATTCCTCGCAGAGCGGTGCATGTTAGGAGTACACGTCGCGCTGATACATCACATTCGTATGAGGTTCAGCTTGTTACTCCTCGTACAACGCTTTTCAAGCAGTCTTTTATATGGAGAACATCATACCTTTGGAATAGTTTTGCCCAGGACTGTGTTTCCCATCGAGTACAATCTACAGCGATTCAAGAACAGCGTAAATCGCTTTCTCCGCACACGTGTCGCTCCTGTAGCGCTTTAGGGATTTCCCTGTAGCACGTGTGCTAGACCCATAAAAAAAAAAAAAAAAAAAAAAAACTTGACTTAATTTATAATCACATACTTCTTTTTCTGCAAATACTTTCGTTAAATAAAAATCTTCCTTACGTCTTTTATTCTAAAAATGAACTACATCTTCAATTGAAGTAGGAATTTGTTCAGCATTTTGTCTTTCAGTCGCTATACATTTTTCAAATGTATTAATTTCTATGGCTACCTGTTCAGGATTAGAAGTCGATTTTTGCAAGCCGTTATATAGGATATCGGCATGTGGCATAATTATATGAGAAAATGTTAGCCAGAATACAAATTATGCATCGTATAACATTCTACGGATTGCAGACTTGATTAATTCATCGTGTCCTCGCAAAGCTAATTCGAAACATCTACAGAACTTTATACAATTTATAGTTTTCGACAAAACGTATCTGTTTTTCAATACGTTGTCATTATGTTTTTCGATACCTCTTCTGTAGGCACTATCCAGTTGTGGTTTTATATCAACTTTTCCTAAAAGTCTTAGTTCTAACTGAGAATTTATATGAACCTGCGAACTTCTATACTTTTTAGTTTTTTGTGATAAGTGTGCCAGATCGACTACTCCACCCAACTCGCTTCAGCACTTTCAGATGCAAATAGTAAACATGGAAAACCAAACGAGCTGTTTTTAACACTGCATCCGCATAGCCAGTCATGTTTTTCATATAATTCATTTTTAAAACTTCTTTTGAACTCGTGTTTTTGTCCCTTACTTACTTGAGTAAAACTAAGATTCGGAATCAGTTTTCTCGCAGCTTTCACTTTAACTTTGTCTTCTAAAAGCAATTTCTAAAAATTTTGTTTTAAATAATTCATTGTATATTCTTTCTTTTAACACCTAACAATTTACTACATCCTAGCTGTGCATCCATTTTTTCGTTCATTACATCAATTATAATCAGTTTATATCTGTATGGAATTGCATTCACTACTTAATACTAACAATACACCCTTTGTTGCAAAATATTGGCGGCTAAAACCAAATTTAACTACTCTGGCTGGAGCCGCTTAGATTAGATGTAAAATATAAACGAATCAACACGAAGGTTCTATCCCAATCCAAATCCGCAAGATCACTAAGTAAGTGTGAACCATGGAGGGAGAAAACCGACGAATTTACATCTTCGTATTAGAGAGAAGTTTGCGAGAACACAAAAACGTATAAAACGAGACAGCGCCGTATACCGCCATGCTTTACATCTAGTTCTTGTAGTTTGTGCGCTTAGGGAACATCAGTGACAACTCGAGGTTTAACGGTACGTAAAGTATTAGGATTGTTATAAATTGTTCTTGTCCATTTGTAGGGAAGGTTCATTTCTTTAAAAGACGTTTGTACGACTAAGGTATAATACAAAATAATTTGCATTTTGCCTTGTTTTTGATAAGGGGTTCACATGCTCATGTGCCCCTATAGAGGAGCCGCCACTGAACACACATATGCATCAATTGCAGGAGTTCAAAGACATACTTTAACCTATTACAAATTTGATGAATTATAATATGTATATCATAGCACCTATTTTGTTTCTTTACCTCCCACTTTCGCGTCTCAAACCCACCTTTAATATAATAGCATAGATAAGCCAATTTCAACCTTCTACAGTTACCATGACAACTTAATTAACAGAATAATGTTTGAGTTATGCGTGCAATACCAAGATAAATATTTATCAAATGAAAATGAAGTTCTACGAATCCTTTTTTCTCTCGAATATAACAAAAAAAATGTTTTAAATGACTTAATAGAATTAAAGCGCATGAAATAATCAATGCTATTTTAGATTAGAGTTTTCTTTTATTTAGTTTAAAACAAACGTTTAATTTATTCATATTAATAAGTCAGTTTGTTTGCCACTACTAATACTTATGTTGTGCGATCAATTTTACACTGACGATCTACTAAAATTTCATCCTAGCAGATTCTCCAAAAGCCGTGAGAACTGATTAATTCCTTATTGTTGCTAAGATTTGGTTCTGTCAGTAAATATTATTATGCCAAATCTGCTGTGGTATCAAAAAGACAGAGCTCAAATTCAATAAATAATAGAACATATTACAAAAATATGTGATTTGTATTGTATATTAAGTTACATAACATAGATAGTATTTTGTGAAGCAAGAAGACATTCAGAAACGAAATATATCGTTAATGCGAAATAATTTTTTTTATATTCTTTTTTGACACAAATTTTGAGTTAATATTATTAACTCAAAATTAATTAATTAATTAAAAAAATAAATATATTATTCCAAAATGGGAAAATAAATATCCTTTTATCAACATTAAAAAATGTTGGCATGAAATATAGAAAAATGAACTCTAGTTTTATATTGGAAAAGAAATAGTTTTCAATGAAAAAATATATTTTTAAACGACACATTCAAATAATACAGAAAACTGAGAAAAAAATCCAGTCTAAGTACTCTTGCACGAAAGGTACCTCCTAGTTTTTTCAAACATATACAATTATTATAAAACACATAGGGAAAATTGATGATGCTACCAAAGTAACGAGGTTCTCAGCTTACTCTAGTCCAGGAGTGCTCAAACTTGAACTGCTGGCGATCTACCTCAATATTGTTAGACTACGATCGATCGACTCTGAGAGGCTGCAAGTAAGTGTGATGCAGGATTGTCGTCTAGGTAGGGTGTATCGTGGCATAGATATTAGTTTTCCGCACAATATGCATTTTTTTAGACAAGGTAAGTGTAGGTCTGCTCTAAAATGTCAATGAAAAACTCATAATTATTCAAAATTGCGAGTTTATTGGTTCTTACAAAACAAACGAGTTCTAGTGTTTAAACTTAACTAAAGAGTGACTTTGGATGTTGAAGCGTGGCACTGCATGTCCTCAGCATACTTTTCATAAGATGGTACGTAATTACCGAGAGCTAATCGCAAGCATGATGACATATGTTCGTCAGTTAGTCGATTCCGATATTTTGACTTAATTATCTTCATTTCAGAAAATGCAGACTCGCACAAGTAAGTTGACCCAAACATTGCCGTCAGTTGAAGGGCGATTTGCCTTAGATTCGGATATTTATCTTCAGATATAAAACACCAGAATTTTGTATCAGATGCTGTGTCTTTGAGATGTATATCTGATATAATCTGCACTAACTCATTTTCAACAGAACATGAGTCCATGTTAAACTAACTTGCTATTTCAGTAGCTAATTCCTCGATGTTTTTACACGAAAAAGGATAACTCATAAATGACGCGATATTTGCCAATTTACTGAAATCACAAAAACGTATTTCGAATTGGCCCATAATATTTGATAATTCTGCCTCATAAATATCATAATTCAACTGAGGAATCCTTGCTTTCAAAGACGGAAAATTTTTCAGATCCTTTCTTTTCAGTTGATCTATCATAAGTTGCAATTTATTTTCGAATGCGTTTAATGCGCTAATCATCTCAATAATAGTTTTTCCTTTACTTTGAAGCTCCAAATTAATGGTGTTTAAATGCATTGTGATGTCTGTTAAAAATGCCAAATCAGTCAGCCATTTTCCGTTTTTCAGTATCTGAGTGTCATCACTTTTTTCGTCCAGAAAAGCTGTTATTTCGGGCAATAATTCTTGAAACCTTTCTAGGAATTTTCCGCGACCGTCCGTGTGAAGAACTAAATCAGTGTGTTCAGCTGACTCTCCTAACTGCAATTTAAAGAGCCGTCGTTGCAAGCTACGTGCACGGATAGAATTAACATTTTTTATTGCAATACCCATGATCTCCTCCATGTTTAGAACTTTTGAACACAAAACTTGTTGATGTATAATGCAATGGAAGGAGAAAAATGAAGGGAAGTCATCATTAGCTCGACACAATGCCACAAAACCGTTTTCGTTTCCAGTCATTGCTGGTGCTATATCGGTTGTAATGCACACTAGTTTATATATTGGTAGCTTGTAGTTTGTTACAAAATTAAAGAAAACGTCATATATATCTTCGCCACGGGTCTTTCCTTTCAGAGGAATTATTGTCAAAAACTCTTCCTTAGCCGACATGTCATTGAATACCATTCGAATAAAAATACACAGCTGGGCAGTGTCTGTCATATCGGTGGATTCGTCGAACTGTAAAGAAAAGTATGTACATTCCATGATATCATGTTTTAGTTTATCTGCCATGTCCTGACTCATGACTTCAACACGCCTTGTGACAGTCGGACGAGATAACTGAAGTTCTCTAATAGCAGACATAATCTCTGTTTTATTTTTAAAATCTCCAAATAAAGTCTCACCCGCTTCAATAAATGCTTCCTTCACAACCAATGCATCATCGAATGGTTTCTTGTGTTTCGCCAATATATGAGATATTTTAAATGACGCGATCGTTGCAGCTTTTGATTGTTTGGCTGGTCTTGTGAACATGGTTTGTTCTTTTTTCAAACAAGTTATTAAATCACGTACTTTTTGTTTTCTTAATTCACTCTGTGACGGAAAATCCTTTTCATAGTTTTTATGAACCGTTTTATGATGCCTCTCTAAGTTCTCACGCTTAGGTATTGCAACTGACGCACGGCAAATGAGACAAATGCACTTATCTTTTACCATACAAAAGAAAAATTCTTCCTCCCAATCGTTATTAAAATGATAAGTTTTACTTTTCTTCGCCGCCCTCATTTTAGACTATTTCTTAATAAACTTTGTATCGATGTATCGCCTTCAAGTTACAACTCAGACTGACTCCTATTCCTGCAGGCGCAACATTTATATCGGCGCGAACGAAGTCTCGAATGTTCCCGTCAAACACGCCGCCCGAAGTTTCTAGAAAAATCGGCGGGAATCAAAAACGCGGCTTTTCTTTGACAAGTACCGCGCGTTCCTTTGATAAAGCCGCCTTTTGCGGCTAGCAGGGGGTTATTACGATAAAAGAAAGTGATGAGGGGGTTATTCTGGCCTAATTGTGGATCGAATAAATTTTAGTAGTTTATTCATTACATTGTGTTTTAGTTACCTAAAACAATATCTGTGAATAGTTTCTATATCGGAATTTTTTTCTCGAGATCGACTCAAAAAGCACTCGCGATCGACTTGTCGATCGCGATCGACCGTTTGAGCACCCCTACTCTAGTCTATTTCCTTTGAGTCTGATGTTCATTTTTCTTCTGATTTTTACATACATCATGACTTTACTTTCATTATTTAATTTAACATACAGGTGTTTCCGCTTTACATCATAACAGCTCAGAACTATCTTATATCTACAAGATGAAACGTTATATGCTAACATCTGGCTTAAGATCCTCCATTCTTTGCCATTTTTATAGGTAATGTTTAGTTAAATTTTAGGTACCAGTTCCTATTACATAGGAAAGAACTTTTTCACTTTTTGTTTGTGTCCATGGGTACTTGTAAGACCATTTCAGAATCGATGAGAACCTAACAGCTTAACGTTTCTGTTAAAGTTACGAGCGTACTACGAAAAATAAGAGCAGATCTTCATATAGCTAGTCTCAAGACCCGTAGATGTCATTGGCTTACATTAACATAAAATAACAATAACCTAGTAAACAGAATATCGAACTGTATATTAATTTATTGTGTCATTAACACAGAACTGTCGAGATATTCACAAAATTTTGGTGCCAAATTGACTAACAAGCTATATTTATTCAGTAAGCCCCTTCCCCGGTTGGAAATTATGTTACTTTCTGGACATAATGGCGAGGATATACCATTAGCTGTACACAATATGACATAAATGTTACATAAACTAATGATATTCTTTGGTGATGTACATTATTCACGCTTGTACAAATCTGCTGCATGAAGGTATGATACTGTTCAGTCCTTTTTTTTTATGAACGTAACAGACGTGCTGCGGGGAAATCCCTAAAACGCTACAGTAGCGACGAATGTGCGGAAAAAAGCGGTTCACGTTGGTCTTGCATCGCTGTAGGTTATACACGGTGGGAAACACACGCCTCAGCAAATCATTCTAAGGGATGGTGCTTAAAAAGTATTGTACAAGGAGTAACAAGCTGAACCTCATACGGATGTGATATACTAGCGCAACGTGTAGTAATAGCATCCATTGCTCTGGGAGGAATTAAAAGGTGTCATCCATCGAACACTTTCCATGAAGAATAGACTCAAGTGGCGAACCGTTCTTCAATGTTTCAAGGTATCAAGGTTTTTGCTAAGTTCTAGGTCTTCAATTAGGCGAATAGTTCTCGTCTGAATAGAATCCAACAAATGCAGTGTATGTTTGAGAGCAGAGCCCCAAAGATAGAAGCAGTATTCCATCATTGGTCGAATTTAACCTTTGTACAGAATTAACAGTTGTAGAGTGTAAAGCTCTTTGTTATATATGCGACACGTTTATGCCAAGATATATTTGCTTCCAAAGTAACCCCCAGCAACTTGAATGATTATGCTAGAGGAATGGAGTGTCCCGTTATAACTATGTCGGGCTCCCCAACGTTAACTTTTTTGGAAAACACTACCGCCTGGGTTTTTGTAGCGTTAAATTCTGCTTGATTACTATTACCCCAAGACAGAATTTCTTCCAGGTCTTTGTTAAGTGGAACGACTTTCCACTGTCTGCTGATATTTGCATGAGTAACCGATGTTCGAGCATCCAAAGTGAATGAAGAAATAAGCGTACTGTCATTTGCAAAGCCGTAGATTGGGCGAAATAGAGTAGTCGCTCAGACTACTAAGCAGGGAAGACGACAAAATAATTTATATACATATATTTATGTGTGTATATATATATATATATATATATATATATATATATATATATATATATATATATATATATATATATATATATATATATATATATATATATATATATATATATATATATATATATATATATATATATATATATATATATATGTATATATATACATATATATATATATATATATATATATATATATATATATACATATATATATATATATATATATATATATATATATATATATATATATATATATATGTATATATATATATATATATATATATATATATATATATATATATATATATATACATATATATATTATATATATATATATATATATATATATATATATATATATATATATATATATATATACATATATATATATATATATATATATATATATATATATATATATATATATCTAAAAGGTTAACGAAGCTTTATTCATGTAGTTTAACCAACAGAGATTAAAAGGTGTGCTTCTGTCAGATCCAATTTTACAACAGAAAGCAATAATGATTAGTAGGCAATTCCTAGAGATAGATCAGTTCTGGATGGCTTTACCGCTGGAAAAACGGTACGGTGTACTACAACTGACTGTATGTGGTGAAAAACTTCCTGTTGATGTGTCATCAATTGAGAAATTTAAGCAGAAACACATCTGATCAAATTTACAACTGTGACGATACTGGTCTGAATTACAAAATGCTTCCATCAAAAACATTGGCATCTCGACAGGAAAAAATCAGCTCCTGGGCACAAACGAAGTAAGGAAAGATTAACTATAATGGTATGTTCCAATGTATCTGTCAAGCACAAAATCCCACTGATGGTGATTGGCAAGTCTGTACGTCCAAGACATCTCACCCAAAGCCCTACCAGTCTATTACAAAAGTCAGAAGAGCGCATGGATGGATGCGACCTTATTTACTAACTGGTTTGTAGAAGAGTTCGTGCCATCTGTGACTAAATTTTTGAACAAAAACCGTCTTCCTATTAAAGCAATTTTGTTAATGGATAATGCCCCCTCTCACCCTGAAGAAGGACTTCATGTGGGCGAAATTGTTGTAAAATTTTTTCCTCCAAATGTAACCAGCATAATGCAACCAATGGATCAAGGCATCCTCGAAAACATTTAAAAAAAATTATAGGCGTTTATATTTAGAACATCTGTTAGAATACACAGAAAAGGAGGATATTATCAATGGGATGAGAAAGGTTACACTGAAAAATGTTATTTACTGGGTAAGTCAAGCTTGGGATTCTGTACGTACTACCCCTATTCAAAAATCTTGGACAAAAGTTACTGATTTTGAGGACTATAATGACAGTGAAGATGATACTCCATTAAATGAATTAGCTTTGAAATTGAGAAGCCATGGAGAAATATCCTGTTCAAATTTTGACAGTGAGATAGAAGAAAAAGAGAAAGATTTATTTGAATTAATACAAAAATTAAAAGGTTGCGAAAATGTGACAAGAGAAGATGTTGTTGAATGGATTACAGCAGATGATTTTGAAGAAGAAAAGAGTATTGAAGAAATAACGAATGCCTTTTAGGAAACCCAAAAAAACAGATGACGATGACGATGACGAAGCAGCGGTGGATGAACAGTCTCCCACTAAGATCTCTCATCAAGAGGGTTTTCCTTCTTTGGAAAAAGCTTTGAGGTATATCGAACAACAACCAGAGGCAACCCCAGCGGATTTGCTTCTTCTTAATAGATGGAGAAACATTGCAGCGAGAAAAAGAAGATGCAATATGAAACAGAAGCGCATCGATACCTATTTCACTGTTTTATAATGTATGTACCTATTTATATGTTAAAAACGTTAATACATCGGTTTAAAGTATTGGTGTTTATTTTTTGAATGAATAAAAAACAAATACGTATTATCCGAGTTTTCAGTTATCTGAGGAGGATGCCCCCCACGTTACCTCGAAATAAACGGTGTTCTACTATATATATATATATATATATATATATATATATATATATATATATATATATATATATATAGCTTCAGTTTTTTTACTAATTAGTCGTCAAAAATAACATTGGTGCGGCAAAATTAAACTCGTCCAGGATACAAGACTCACTAAAGATGTCCTTGCTACCATCAAGATACGATTACTCTTATTTCGTTTTTATCCTCATTAATAAAATCACACTACAACTTAGAAGATTAGAGCTAAAATAACGCGTAACTAAAACTTTAATTTTAAAAAAATATTTAACTCACTAATATTTGGAATGTAAATATATATATATATATATATATATATATATATATATATATATATATATATATATATATATATATATATATACAAGGTTTCATTAAATTCACTGACAAAATCCTGAATCGGAGAATGGCACACCTTCTGAGAGTGTTGTCACCATTTCAGGCACTTATTTGTAGAACTTCTAACTTAGTGTTACTTTTGCTTGATGGAAATACAATGCATTCAAAGAACCTGGAACCTTGCACATAGGAAAGGCTAATGGGATTATAATGCTACAACTGCCAGACCTTACTTCTCACCGGCTTCAGACTGGACGTCTCTTTTTTTTAAACCTATAGGCAGTTATTATATTTAAGCAACAAAATATTTATGCTCTCTTTCTCAAACAAACTCAAATAATGAAAGCACGTCGATCTTACAAAACGCTTCTACAAGTATCAATAAGTAAACAAGCAAATTACTCCGCAACGTTATGTCTCCGAATAGATTACCACATATAAATAGTGAGGTTTAACCCTAAAGCTTTAAAAAAAATTGTAAAAGACGCCAATAACAAAAATAATACGATATACCCCTCCCTCTACTAAACTTCCTAACCTTAACTAAAAAGCTAACGATAGCCGACACCCAAAAAAAATCCTTTATTGCCAACGTTTACCACCGATGACAAAGGAAGAAATTCTTGTGTAGAAGAAAAAAAAGGCGAAGAAAGTGAACGATTTTAAAACCTACCATAATTTTTTTTTATTAAGCTGTCCTTTTAACAATGAAGGAAATAAAATTTTAGGGAATTATTTGTGTTAAAATGTTTACTTATTATAATAAAATATTGAAAAATGGTATCTAACAATGAAACATACATTACAAGCTAGAACAATTATAATATATTTTATTAATATATTTTTGAACACATATCCAACTCACCGCCAAAAAACCAATTATTTTTTTAAAGCGAATGCTAGAATAAATTGCATCTTATAAAAAATAATTCATATTATTACTGACTATAGCTTGATTTCTTTTTTTAGTATTTAATAAATAAAATGAACTTGCAAACTTCTGAAATTCCGTAGAACATGTGGTTTTTGACTAGTTGATGAAGCGATATATTTTCTACCAATCACCAATTTTAATTAGAATAAACTAGCCTTTAAAGTACATTATCTTATCCCTGTACGTTAACATCCCATATTAGTAATTCCTTGGACCCTTTTAACTCCATCATTTAGTACAGGGCCTCAGAAAAAAACGAAAATTTGCCAAGGGAGGTCGCTATACGAAACAATCAGTATTGCCATATCCAATTTATGTCAAATAGGAAAAAAAAATTCCCTCTAAGGGGAGGCCTGTAAAATATGAATATAATAATTACAAACAAATTTTGGGGAATATTGATATTTATTTTTCTAGGATCTTTAAAACAAAGAATGTCCACTAGAAATTAATTAACTGATAAGATTAGATTTCACACTTACATATATAATCATCACACCATTTTGGTAGCTACAGTTCATTTTTAGTATTCCGTACGAAACACTTATAAGATCACTTCGGTCTGTCCGTCTGTCTATCACACCCGATTTTCTCCGAAACTATTTGACACAGAAACTTAAAATTTGGTACTAATGTAGGAATTGATGGCCTCATCAGAGCCGTGTAGTTTTAAAAGTTAAATTTTGGCTGAATGGGTTAGTTTTGGAGAGTGAAATTGGAAGTGAAAAAAACTTGTTTTACCAGGTCATCGAGTGGGATGTCAAATGAAAGCTTATAAAAACACGAGTTTAAAAATATATATAATGCGCACACTTTTCTTTGTATTACTTTTAAAAAATCGAGAAAAGTCGCTGTCCCCTCCTTATCTCGAAAAGTAGTTATTAACAAATTTTGAAAAAATTGTGGAATATTCTCCACAGGGTGTAGGTTGAAGGAAAATTATCACGAGTCTATTACCCTTAATAATTTATCTGGTATACAAAAAATTTCAAGATCATCATCATTTTCAGTAAAGATCGGAAAAAAAAACTTTGTTGGTAACCCATTTGGGGTGTGTTTTGTGAAATCATTGATCGTTTTATACCTCCGTAACAAAAATTTTTATTTTAAAACAATCAGGGTACGGAACACAAAATCAAGTGCAAGTTGCGCAAAACTTGCACTTGACCGGTTATTTTTATTTAATTTATTTAATGACTTCTACAGTACTAGATTAATTTTAGTTACCGGCAAAGCAATATTTACCGAAATGGTGTAAGCAGTTTTTAAAATAATCTCGTATTGTTAGTTTCAATTATCCATAAACTTATAAACCGATATTGATAATTAAAAACTTATTGGTTCACTTGCATGACCTAACCAAACTGACTTCAACTATATTTTTTTTCAGAACGATAATCAATTACTGAAAATTAAGCTGTTAATGAAATAATGCTACGCTCTCATATTTTGACGCTAAGTAAGCAATTATTTAAACGTCAAGGTTTCCGACAGATTGGTAGGCCGAAATGGACCAGTTTTTTAAATAACCACAATCTCTACGATTTTTACTTTCCTATTTACATGAAAAATTTCTACCACAATTCATATGCGCAATATGGCATTGACAAGTCGAGGTCGTAAACAACATTCATCTAACTTTGAACACAGGTGGCAATTTACTCTAGGAACCGTGTAAACACATTTTGATAATGAAATTTTAAAACAGTTTATTTTTAATTCCAATAAAAAAAAAAACGGCCGTTTTCAATTTTTAGATTTTCAATTTCGACCCAATATGCAATCTACTTTAATGAACTACTTCTGACAAATTTTTCTTTAAGTTTTCTTTACATTTGTTTTGACATAAAAATTGTTCCTATCCAACAATGGATATCATGGCAGCTATAGATTAACTACGCATAATGAAAGGTGATATTTTTAAATATTTTCCCTAGAGTCGAATTAAGTGCAATTTTAGAGCCAATTTTTTAAAATTAGTTTTTTAAAAACTTTTATATAGGCTACTATTTGGTACAATTATTAATTTTTTTACTGTAACTTTCTATAGTTAAGTCTAAACTCTACTTTCTGAATACTCCGTGTTCAAGTATTAGGATGAAGAAACTTATAGAAATGAGATAAATAGGAGTAAAAATAGTCAAGAGTAAATAGAAAGAAAAAGTAAGTGAATAATATCTGGAAAAAAACAACCGATCCAGCTCATATTCTACTAGAATACTGGTAACTTTACGAAATATATAAGCATAATGTTGAAAGAATCGGTGTTTTTAAGTTCTCGTTCAGTTCAAATAATTAATTTTCGGAATTTAATTTTTGGAATAAAAAATTTAATAGAATATCGCTTTTTTAGGCATATTATTAATATATTTTCAGATATAGGGTAGCTAAATAAAGCAATAAAACTGAAAAATTGGCAAATCAAAATCTGACGATTTGACACCATGATGATGTTGAATTTATGATTCAGAAATTTAAATGTTTAATCCATTTTTTTCTTTAATTTTAAATAGGAGCAGTGGTTGACGCCATTTTAAATTTAATTCTTTGGATGACTAAAAAAAATGAGTAATAGAGAACTCATATTTTCACATTAGCCCTTTTAAAATCATACTAACTGACTTGTTTCGTTAAGAATGTCAATAAGACTAGGTTGTTAAATTAAAGTGGTTTGGTGTCAAGACATATATAAAAATTTATTTAAAAATGTTTACATTTTAAATATTTTAAAGTAATAATTATACTTTTACAATAGCTTTTCCAGTGTTTCCTCCCTGTAACATATCGACAAATGCTTGAAACATATTTTCAAAACCTTCTGTCACAGTCTCGTTGTATTTTAATTTCCCTTCCTTTATCCATTTTAGGTTCTGTGTTATTGCTTCATTCCATCTATCATCCCACCGATTAACAAAGAATCCTTCCACTTTTAATTGTTTACCCAATATAGCGAACTCGGTATAGGGACCTGAAAAAAGAAAATAATTACTTGAGATATATAGATGCGACAACTAATCTGTTAAGTCAGTAAAAGTACGTAAGTCATTATTGTTTTTAAGTCATTGGAACCAATTTTTTCAATGACAAGGTTAAAATATTTCATTATCACATTGTAAATGTTTGTTTTAACTAAAATTTACCCAATGAAGCACACAGGTTCTGCCCAGAAGGAAACCAAACTTTTCGAAAATTAAAGAAAATAACGGGCCCAGCCATTTTATTTTTTATTTTCAAAAAGGACAATTTTGATTAATGTTTGTTCCATTATAGTTATATGACATCGTGCTTTGACTAACGGTTTGAAAATGAATATCAAACAAAAAGCTGCGATTGACTTTTATGTTAAACTTGCTTTCCTAAGTATATCAAATATTTCAAACAACATACGCGTAACTAGTGCAATAATGATTGAAGCGATTCCAAATTGGTCTAGAGATGCATGGCTACGACCGAACGTCGGGCTGTCGAAAAACTGGAGCAAGGTCAGCATTCAAAAAGTGCGTGATTTCGTTCAAAAAAAACACAATATAGTGGGTGAGATTGATTGATAGATTGCATTGAAAACACTATAATCTACTACTTCCTTGAAGGGAACATCAATGGTAATGGAACGTGGTTTGTTAGGGCATAGTGAAGTAGATTTTAGACAAAAATTCAGTTTGCGTCTTGAATCACTCGTCATATTTAGCTGATATACCTTGTCACTGCTTTTCCTCCTTTTAACTTTATTTGCTCCTAAAAAGAAAACGATACGACCATTGACAATGTTCAGCGCAGTATCGAAGTATAGGTAAAGTATAGCGATTAAAATAAAGGATTTAAAGAATTATAACTAGCCTATGTTTCCTTACTGTATTAAAAGTTTGGTTTTCTTTTGGAGAGTCCAGGAGCAAATAATTTAATAACAGCCTTAAATTCTTTTAATGTTATATTCTTTTAACTATATATGTATATATATATATATATATATATATATATATATATATATATATATATATATATATATATATATATATATATGTTCACTTCGACCTTTTAACTCCAATATGCTATAAAACGGACTACTAGTAGTTTTTAATAATGAGAAAGCATGTTTTGTACGTGAACTGGTTAATAGGAAAAGACAAGGATGATTACGTTATAACAGAATGAGCATAAATAAACACAGTGAACACGAAATGTCATGTACCGTATGTATTGAAGTGTAACATTTGCATTTGTTGCATCCTTAACTTGACACGTATTAATGTTATTAATGAAGAAGGAAAATCTGGAAATATTTAGTTATTTCACGTTAAAGAAATTATGGTAAGAGCGAACTAATTGTGGTTATGGAATACAATATCCTAAGGACTTCCCGCTTTTAAGAAAAAAATTATTTATTTAACAAGTGACACGCAGATGTCATTTCTTTCTTTTCACCAACTATACAAAGCCGCTCATTTTTCAGTCGAGCAGCTTTTACACCAGCAATTTGTATCAGAAATATGTAGGTCTATAGAGAGATTACGTTGACAAGTAACAGGAATTTCAACTTTCAGATCTGAGTAGTTTGTCAGAAAAAAAATTAGGAGACTTTAAAACTTGAACGCATCTCGTAGTAGACCAACTAAAGTACTAATCTTGTGCAGTACAAAAAAAAATCGTTTATATTTGAGGTTAAACCGACGAAAATTGAATAACGTTCCTTCTAAAATTATACTACAATTTTATTTTAAGTTTCCTTTTGCTGATATTAACTTATAAAATACGAGTATAAAAGTGTCAAAAACAAAAGACAACTGAGCCGCTAGGAGTTTGAAATTTTATAGCAGCTAAAAAAGTTGTGTTGCTGAGAAATCCATAAAGCGCTACAGAAGCAACGCGTATGATGAAAAAAGGATTCACGTTGGTCTTGTTGTTGTACTGTATTCGGTGGGCTACACAGTCCTGGGCAAATCAGTCCAAAGGGATGTAGTTCTCCATATAAAAGACTGATTAAAAAGGTGGTACGAAAAGTGATAAGCTGAACTTCATATGTATATGAAATATTAGCGCGACGTGTATTCCTAGCATTCATCGCTTTGGGAGGAATTAAGCGGATTACATCCACAGCCAACCTTCCATGAAAATAGATAGAATAGACCGCCAATCTTTCTTCGATGTTCCAGAGAATCAAAGTTGCTGGCCAGTTCTGGGTCTCTAAACAGCTCTCTTCTGTATAGAATCCAAAAAATGCAGTGTATGTTTGGAAGCAGAAACCTAAATATGGTAGCAGTATTCCATCATAGGTCTAATTTGAGCTTTGTACATAATTAACAGTAGTTGTGAGGTGTAAAGCTTTAGGGTTTGAAACAATATTCTCAGCTTTTGAGACGCTCTCTTTGCTATATTTGCAAGATGTTTACGCCAACTCATATTTGCTCTCAAATTAAAGTAAAGTAAATTGAGTAACGATGCTAGAGCAATGAAGGGCCTTGACATAACTATGTCGGTCTCTGCAACTTTAAATTGTTAGAAAAAAAATGCCGCATGGATTTTTGTAACGTAAAATTCTACTTGGTTACTGTCAATCCAAGGCAGAATTTCTTTGTTAAGTTGAACGACTTCCTGCTGCCTACGGATATTTACATGAGTAACCCCTGTTCAAGAGTTTAAAGTTAATCAAGAAATAAGCGCACTGTCATCTGCAAAGCTGTAGATTGGATTCCTGGTCTTTTACAGCAGCTAATGAATGTAAATAAGAAAGAAAGTAGGAGACAATATGGAGCCTTGGGGCACACTGGCATTGATAGTGAAGGTGTTAGAAAGAAGTCCGTCGACTGCGAGTACAGATTGCTCTCTGAGGAAACACAAGAGCCATAAACAGAACTATTCAGACATACCATATAGCATAGCTTAACCAACAATTCATCATGCCAAACAGAGTCAAATTCCTTAGATTATCAAGTGCAAATGCTCGAGATTCTCCACAATGTTTTATTGCGTTGTTCCAACCATGTGTTACATAAGTTAAAGGATCTCCTGTTGATCTTTGCTTACGAAAGTCATAATGATGATCGCTAATAATGTTAAATCCTTCTAGATATTTTAAAAGTTGCTAATTGGTATCCTTTTCCATGACTTTCGATATTATTGAAAGCAGTACGGTCGGTAGTTGTTTGGCGAGGTCTTCTTGCCTTTCTTGGGTATCGGCTGAACTACACAGCATTTCCAGCAGCAGGAAAATATTCCCTTCTGTAGTATAGATTGAATAGTCTACAGAAAACTGGTGTTAGTTTTCCTGTTCATTTGTTGAGTACTAAGGCAAGTATTCCGTCAGCGCCATAACCTTTTTTGGTGTCTAACTTCTTTAAAATACATTTTATGATACGATGTCTGAACACAATATCGGGCATCCTTGAGTGCACTATGGGTGAGTGGAAGGTTATTTTTAATTTTTTGTTTGTATGAATTCTCAGTTTCGTCGATAATTTATTTGCATGTGTTCCGAGTAAGGGGTTAGTATTTTCACGCCATGTCGGTAGGCAAGATGTTTAGAAACAGCTTATTTGCATTTTTGGTCGAACCAAAATATTGAAAGAACATTTCTTCCACAAAGGGATGTAAGCTTCCAGATGTATCGTTGGATCTAAAACAAACATCTAACTAAGGGAAAGTTCGAAAATATTCCAAGAATTCTTTCCATTTAGCAGATTTGTGGTGCTAAATCTTGCACGGTTTAGGCGCCTTTCTGCGCGATCGGTAGGATACTTGATGTCGAAAGCAGTTTATGGTCTAAAGAACCTATCAGCGAAGTTACGGTGACAGCGTAAATCTCTGGAATGGTGGATAAAAATAGGTCAAGAAGACTGAGGAACGCTCCGTCTCGATCAGGGATCCATGTTGGTTCATCGATAAACTGAATAAAGCCACAACTAATCGAGAAGGATTCATCTTCACGACCTTTTTTGTAGGTCGTATTTGAATACTTAAGCCAGCTAATGTTGTGGATGTTAAAGTCGCCCAGAATGGCAATTTCGGCATTTGGATGATCTGTAAACTGTCAATGGTGTCTACAAGAGAAGCAAAAAGTGTTCTAAAGTTGATATCACCAGGTAGTCAATAGAGGCAGCAGATAAACCCTGTGATTTGTTGAGTCGTTACTTTTAACTACAAAACATGAAAGTTTCGAGACTCCAGAGCTTCCTCTGGCCAATTTTTTTTTGCACTATAAAACAATAATTTCCCTGATCAAAGACATAAGAGAAGCATAGAATAGGAAGATAATGGAATCCAAAGAGAATTTTAATAAAAATGTCAGTGACAAATAACATTATTTACTTTAAAAACGATATAATAGACTCGATAGTATTAATCCACATTCCCTTCAATTTGTTAAATGTTTTGGTTTGAGGAGTTCTGCCATACAGCCGGTCGCTAATTGGAACAATATTATTAGAGTTCTAGTTTTTTAAAATACCTACTACTTTTACTACTTCCATCATTATATGATGATATTACTCCACATAGTGCTACTCTTCCAAGATTATTCATTTGCGCTAAAACAGCTGATGTAATTTCACCACCAACCTTAAATGGAAAAGAAAGCAAAAAAATTAAAGATCAGATTATAAGCAACAGATTTTATTAAAAAGCATATAAAAAAAATATATTCTATTTCCCTAATTTCAGGATAAATGCAATATCCATTATCGACCATAAAATTTGTAATATGTAGAAAAAAATGTCTTTATGCCAGTTGCTAAACTCGTTTTACTAATATCTAATTTCAAATAAATAATAAATTATATAGGCTGCTCTAAAAAACATTGTAAATTGGAAAAATCAAAGTCTCGGAATTTTTTAAATACCCACTTATGTACATATCCAGTATAAGTACATAGTACAAAGTACTCCTTACACCAAGAAACACTTTTTCTCTAAAATGAATTGTTGATCAGATAATTACCAGAAAATAGTCAGAAAATTATAATTTTGGTCAGATTCTTTGATTATTCACTTTCGTTCTTTTCGTACTGTACACTAAAAAAATACTTAACTCCTGAGAGTATCTTGTAGTTGTTAGAAATTCAAAAAATTAAAACTTTTAAATGTCTTAGTAATTCATAACAACACTAACTCCAATAGATTGTAATGTTTAAATCGCACAATGTACATTATTTAAAATATATACATATGTTTTGTCAAGATTTCCTTTTGCAACAATTATACAATCAGTTGTAAAAATATAAGAATATTTGATTCTAAAAAATATTAAGTACAAACTTTATAAAAAACGGATTGTTTGCTTTTGAACCAATCACTACTACTGATTACCGTGAAATTATTATGTTAAATTTTTCGACTAAAAGGGCTGGATGTATATATAATAAGTACATATCACTCGCATACCCAGACTTTTATATATATATATATATATATATATATATATATATATATATATATATATATATATATATATATATATATATATATATACATATATATATATATATATATATAGATAGATATATATATATATATATATATATATATATATATATATATATATATATATACATATATATATATATATATATATATATATATATATATATATATATATATATATGTATATATATATATATATATATATATATATATATATATATATATATATATATATATATATATGTATATATATATATATATATATATATATATATATATATATATGTATATACATATATATATATATATACATATATATATAAATATATATACATATATATATATATATATATATATATATATATATATATATATACATACATGTATATATATATATATATATATATATATATATATATATATATATATATATATATATATATATATATATATATATATATATATATATATATATATATATATATATATATATATATATATGTATATATATATATATATATATATATATATATATATATATATATATATATATATATATGTATATATATATATATATATATATATATATATATATATATATATATATATATATATATATATGTATATACATATATATATATATATACATATATATATAAATATATATACATATATATATATATATATATATATATATATATATATACATACATGTATATATATATATATATATATATATATATATATATATATATATATATTATATATATATATATATATGTATATATAAGGGTAGCGGTCAAAAGATTTTGGCCAAATAAAACTCTTAGTTAATAGTCTAGCTTTCGGAATATATTTCTTCCTTCATCAGGACACTCTACAAGTAAAATGGACAGTAAATTTGTGCTAATTAATGAAGCAGATGGTAAAAAACTAATTGGTATCACTGAACAGAGAAATAATAGTATTAAACTTACTTAACATGAGTTATCTTCCAGGATAAGCATTGTTCAATTAAAAAACAACTTGTAAAACAATTTAATACTAAAAACTAAAAGACTACATATTTAAAACTTGTTAAAAAATTTTTACATTTTCTTAATCATTACTAGTGAAACATGTGGTTTCAGGAACCGAAAAGGTGTGAGAGGTTAGCAAAATCCCGGCATTTTTTTTGACATTTGACAGACAGTTTGCGTCTGCGTATTGTACCACAAGGGGCTCAACTATGAACTTTACGAGGGAGTAATCATAATTATAAAAATCTTTTATTTTATTTGGTTTTTATTTTATTAAAACATTAAAAAATTAAAAAAATTTTTTAAAAAGGAATCTGTTTAATAATTGTTTATTTGGAAGGACTAGTGGTCAACAGGGGGGGAATCTGGAGAGGTAGATAGCTGTAGTAAGTAAGAGTACACGACGCTAAGGTCGTCCACATCAGTTTTGATGTTCATATTATTAGGTGTGTTATGAATGGCCACCATCTCCAAAAACCTCCTCCTGTAGTAGTTGGTCTCTGAGTAAAGTATTCTCAATTTCGGAGAGTCTGAAATACTTTACTCAGAGACCAACTACTACAGGAGGAGGTTTTTGGAGATGGTGGCCATTCATAACACACCTAATAATATGAACATCAAAACTGATGTGGACGACCTTAGCGTCGTGTACTCTTACTTACTACAAACTATCTACCTCTCCAGATTCCCCCCCTGTTGACCACTAGTCCTTCCAAATAAACAATTATTAAACAGGTTCCTTTTTGAAAAAAATTTTTAATTTTTTAATTTTTTAATGTTTTAATAAAATAAAAACCAAATAAAATAAAAGATTTTTATAATTATGATTACTCCCTCGTAAAGTTCATAGTTGAGCCCCTTGTGGTACAATACGCAGACGCAAACTGTCTGTCAAATGTCAAAAAAAATGCCTGGATTTTCCTAACCTCTCTCACCTTTTCGGTTCCTGAAACCACATGTTTCACTAGTAATGATTAAGAAAATGTAAAAATTTTTTAACAAGTTTTAAATATGTAGTCTTTTAGTTTTTAGTATTAAATTGTTTTACAAGTTGTTTTTAATTGAACAATGCTTATCCTGGAAGATAACTCATGTTAAGTAAGTTTAATACTATTATTTCTCTGTTCAGTGATACCAATTAGTTTTTTACCATCTGCTTCATTAATTAGCACAAATTTACTGTCCATTTTACTTGTAGAGTGTCCTGATGAAGGAAGAAATATATTCCGAAAGCTAGACTATTAACTAAGAGTTTTATTTGGCCAAAATCTTTTGACCGCTACCCTCACAATATTGTGAATTCTCTTTTTCACGAGTCGGTCACGACTACTTCTCCTGTCTTATATATATATATATTATATATATATATATATATATATATATATATATATATATATATATATATATATATATATATATACATATATATATATATATATATATATATATATATATATATATATATATATATATATATTTATATATATATATATATATATATATATATATATATATATATATACATAAATATATATATATATATATATATATATATATATATATATATATATATATAAATATATATAAATATATATATATAATATATAATATATATATATATATATATATATATATATATATATATATATATATATATATATATATATATATATATATATATATATATTATATATTTATATATATATATATATATATATATATATATATATATATATATATATATATCTATATATATATATATATATATATATATATATATATATATATATATATAAATATATATAAATATATATAATATATATAATATATATATATATATATATATATATATATATATATATATATATAACACATGGGCTGAAAAGTCCGGGCCTAACACATAGATGGCGCTAGTTTTATTGCAGTCACCTTTTTTTCAGTTAATACTAACCTTCAAAAGACAGCTGTTAAAATTTCATGATATTCTATTCATTAGTTTGTGAGTTATTGTGCTAAGAGTGACGCTACTTTTGTTATTTTCAAAACAGTGGATCAAAAAACAATTTCGTGTTTTAATTTTACACTGCTTCTTGATGGGAAAAAATACCGTTCAAGCGAAGCAATGGCTTGAAAAGTGTTATGGGGACTCCGCTCCATCAGAAACAACAATAAAACGTTGGTTTGCTGACTTCAAACGTGGTCGTAGAGACACCGATGATGCAGAACGCAGTGGACGTCCAAATGAGGCGGTAACACCAGAAAACATCAAAAAAATCCATAAAATCGTTTTGAATGATCGAAAAGTGAAGTTGCGTGAGTTAGCTGACATCGTAAAGATATCAAAAGAAACGTGTTGGCTTTATATTGCATGAGCATTTGACTATGAGAAAGCTCTTTTCAAAGTGGGTGCCGCGTTTGCTCACTGTTGATCAAAAACAAGAACGTGTTGATGATTCTAAGCAGTGTTTGGCCATGTTTAAACGTAACAAACCGGAATTTTTGCGTCGATATGTGACAATGGATGAAACATGGATCCATCACTTCACTCCGAAATCAAAACGATCGTCATCTGAGTGGACAGCAACTGGTGAACCTCGTCCAAAGCGCCCGAAAGCACAACAATCGGCTGGAAAGGTTATGGCCTCGGTATTTTGGGATGTGCGTGGTGTAATATTCATCGACTATCTTGAGAAAGGAAATACCATCAACAGTGAATATTATATAGCGTTATTGGAGCGTTTGAAGGCCGAAATTGCAAAAAGAAACGACCGCATATGGCAAAGAAAAAAATTTTGTTTCATCAAGACAACGCACCGTGTCACAAGTCAATCAAAACAATGGCAAAACTACATGAATTGAACTTCGAATTGCTCCCACATCCACCGTATTCGCCAGATTTGGCTCCCAGCGACTACTCGCTGTTCGCAGACCTGAAAAAAATGCTCGCCGGTAAGAAATTTCGCACGAATGAAGAGGTTATCGCTGAAACTGAGGCCTATTTTGAGGCAAAAGATAAATCGTTCTACAAAAGTGGTATTGAAATGTTAGAGCGGCGTTGGAATGATTGCGTTGCTCTTGATGGAGATTACGTTGATGAATAAAGCTAATTTTGAACCAAAAAAACCGTGTTTTCTTTGTTAGGCCCGTGACTTTTCAGCCATGTGTTATATATATATATATATATATATATATATATATATATATATATATATATATATATATATATATATATATATATTATATATTTATATATATATATATATATATATATATATATATATATATATATATATATATCTATATATATATATATATATATATATATATATATATATATATATATATGTATATATATATATATATATATATATATATATATATATATATATATATATATATAATAGACCTATTTTCCCGCAGATAAGTGTTTTAAAATCGATTTGAACTGATAACACGTGAAGTGAACCTCACGAATCTTCAATATCGGGTGTAGCAAAGTTTTAAAAGTAAAATGTCTGTTTTAAGAACTTTATTTAGTAGTAACTAAGTAAAAACTACCTATTAGGCTAAAATTTTTTGTAATAACAGAACTGCAAAAGTTAGAACTTTTAAGGTTATCAGTAATAAATTTTTTTGTTTGATGTTTAAAGCTAGTGTTTCACTGTACACCTATCTTACTTTTCAGGACAAAAGGGTTGTACCATATAAAAACTTGTCCTTAACAACTGCATTTTTTTTCATTTTTTTAGCTGAAGTTAGATCCTTTCTATTTTAAAATGAATGGTGACCAAGATTAGTACAACCAAGAATTTTTTTAAACAACGATAGAGACTATTTCCAAAAAGACGTACAAAAATTATCTCTTACCCATATTACTCTACCAAGAAAAACTGAGCTAGTGTTTGTTTAATTTCTTCAGTTCTTTTAAAATCAGTATTCACTCAATCCATTCTCAGAAATTAAAAAAAGCGGCTGCAAAAAGTGCGCCTCAATGTGCGGGTAAAGTTCACAGGCCAAAATATATATGTATATATATATATATATATATATATATATATATATATATATATATATATATATACATATATATATATTATATATATATATATATATATATATATATATATATATATATATATATATATATATATGTATATATATGTATATAACACATGGGCTGAAAAGTCCGGGCCTAACAAAGAAAACACGGTTTTTTTTGGTTCAAAATTAGCTTTATTCATCAACGTAATCTCCATCAAGAGCAACGCAATCATTCCAACGCCTCTCTAACAATGGCCAAACACTGCTCAGAATCATCAATACGTTCTTGTTTTTGATAAACAGTGAGCAAACGCGGCACCCACTTTGAACAGAGCTTTCTCATAGTCAAATGCTCATGCAATATAAAGCCAACACGTCCTTTTGATATCTTTACGATGTCAGCTAACTCACGCAACTTCACTTTTCGATCATTCAAAACGATTTTATGGATTTTTTTGATGTTGTTGTGGTGTTACTGCCTCATTTGGACGTCCACTGCGTTCTGCATCATCGGTGTCTCTACGACCACGTTTGAAGTCAGCAAACCAACGTTTTATTGTTGTTTCTGATGGAGCGGAGTCCCCATAACACTTTTCAAGCCATTGCTTCGCTTGAACGGTATTTTTTCCCATCAAGAAGCAGTGTAAAATTAAAACACGAAATTGTTTTTGATCCATTGTTTTGAAAATAACAAAAGTAGCGTCACTCTTAGCACAATAACTCACAAACTAATGAATAGAATATCATGAAATTTTAACAGCTGTCTTTTGAAGGTTAGTATTAACTGAAAAAAAGGTGACTGCAATAAAACTAGCGCCATCTATGTGTTAGGCCCGGGACTTTTCAGCCCATGTGTTATATGTATATATATATATATATATATATATATATATATATATATATATATATATATATATATATATATATATATATATACATATATATGAAAAGTTTTTGACCTGAGACATAGATATCGCTCTTTTCAAATGAATGAATGATGAAGCAATGGCTTGATAAGTCCCTGGCCCTGGAAAATTACTCATTATTTACTGGTATACTGAATTTAAATGCAGTCGTAAAGATACAAATGATGCTAAACGCTCTGGACGCTCAAATGCGGTGGTTGCACCGGAAAATATAAAAAAAATCCACAAAACTGTTTTGGATGACCGTAAAGTGTAATTCCATAAGATAGCTGACACCCTAAAGGGATCAAAAAAACGTGTTAGTCATATTTTATATGAACATTTGAGCATGAGGAAGCTTTGTTCAAAATGGGTACCGCGTTTGCTCACAGTGGTCCAAAAACAACTACGTGTTGACGATTCTGAGCGCTGTTTGGATATGTTAAAGCGCAATAAAAAGGATTTTGTCATGCGATATGTGACAATGGATGAATCGCGGATCCACCACTATACACCGGAATCAAATCGGCAGTCAACTGAGTGGACAGCGGCTGGTGAAAACCGCCCGGAGCGACCAAAGACACAACAGTCGGCTGGGAAGGTTTTGGCCTCTGTATTTTGGGATACGCATGGAATAATCTGCCGAGAAGGGAAAAACCATCAGTAGGGAATATTATATAAAATTATTGGTGCGTCTGAATGCATAAATTGCAAAGAAACAACTCTAAATGAACAAGAAAAAAGTGCTCTTTCATCAAGACAATACACCGTGTCACTAGTCAATGATTACGATTGCAAAATTGCTTGAACTGAAGTTCGAATTGATTCCTCATCCACCGTATTCCCCAGATTTGGCCCCCCAGCAAATATTATCTATTCGCAGACCTCAAAAAATGCTCGCGGGAAAGACATTTGGCTCCAGGAAGAAATTATCGCCGAATAGGAACTTTTTACTTAGTCTATGATATAAGAATTTGCCATTTCATTAGCGATATTAATAACAATTGGAGACTATTGATTTCTGTAAACCAAAAAAAGTAATAGGGTGATCTTCCACTTTTGCCACCTTCATGTGTGATATTGAAACACATTTGATAGTCAATTTTGGCCTTATCATTTAGCGACTTCCAAATTTCGCGAATCTCGTATTATTCGCATAGCAAAAATAGTAGTATCATTTTTCTACACTATTTATGTATGTCATTTCTACATTTAAAATTATACTTACATTATCAAAATAGCAGTCAACCCCTTTAGGAGCTAATTTCTTCAGTTCGTGTTCCACATTTTGAGTCTTGTAGTTAATACCACCATCAAAACCTAAATCATCTTTAAGCCATTTTAATTTGTCATCAGAACCAGCAATTCCAATAACTTTGCATCCTTTAATTTTGGCAATTTGACCTGCAATGCTGCCTACTGCACCAGCAGCACCGGAAACAACGACAGTTTCACCAGCTTTTGGTTGGCCTACCTCTAGTAGTCCAAAATATGCTGTATTGCTAAAAGTAGTTTTTACTTCATAATTTATAAGAAGATACAAACTTTACATGATGGTACATTTAGTAAGATTCCTTAATTAAAATGAAACATGCAACAATATACAAGAGTAATCTTTTATGAAAATTAATAAGCAAGAAATATAGGAAGACATGTACAAGACACTTTAAAGAATATTCCAAAGTTTCTCAAATTTCTTTGATTAGTACTTTTCGAGATAAGGGAAGGACAATGATTTTTGGTAACCAAACATGTAGCTAAAAGTTTTTATTAATTAATCTGTAAAGTTCGTTTCTGGAAAAAATAGTTAATCATTTAGAAAACCTAATTTACAAATTTAGATACAGCATATCCAAATAGTGAGCAACTTTTAAGGAAAGAGGATGACTTGCGCCGTTGGGCGTTTGGATAAAAACTTATAAAACATCACATCAAATCTCCTCAAATTACATCAAATTGATAGTACTCAGACTTGTACGAATTTTATGGTACTTAATAGTAGAAAATTTCTGAAGAAACACAAAGCAATACTATCAGTTATGATAACTAATACATCCTTGTTAAAATGATACGTTTTATGACCACCAATCTTTTAATATGAATCTATAAAATATTACCCTGTCATTCCCAAGACACCCAGGCTTAAAGATAAAGGTAAACCTTCAAAGTCAGGTAAAACTATTGTTGGTAATGGAGGTCCTGGCAGATCTTTTCCATTCGTCACAGTGTATGTCCTCCATCCGAACATACCGACAACATACTTTCCTACCGGAAAATCAGGGTTTTTGCTTTCTTTAATACTACAAGAAAATTAATATTGATCATTTATATTTACAAGACTTATTCAAAGATTGCTTTTATATCATCTTAGCAGTATGATTACATTAAAAACGTATAGTCACTAATATTTTTTAAGGATGTTACATTTATTTATGAAAACAGCTGGTGTGGAAGAAATCAACTATTACAGTACTTCTTATTAACCACCTCGGTTCATATTATCCTCTTGCAATCTTCTGTCAGTATGTTAAACCGAGCCAAAATTTGGCATGTTTATGTTTAAATAACCGGTCAAGTGCAAGTTGGACTTGTGAATTTAGTGTTCCGTACGTTGATTGCTTTTAAAATAAAAAATTTTGTTACGGAGGTAAAAAATGATCACAAAACACACTCCAAATAATTATTCAACAAAGTATATATATATATATATATATATATATATATATATATATATATATATATATATATATATATATATATATATGTATGTATATACATATATATCTGTATATATATATATATATATATATATATATATATATATATATATATATATATATATATATATATATATATATATATATATATATATATATATATATATATATATATATATATATATATATATATATATATATAAAATATATATATATATATATATATATATATATATATATATATATATATATATATATATATATATATATATATATATATATATAATATTATATATATATATATATAATATTTATATATATATATATATATATATATATATATATATATATATAATATATAATATATATATATATATATATATATATATATATATATATATATATATATATATATATACCAGACAAATTATTAAAGGTAATGCACTCGTGATAATTTTCCACACCCTGTGGAGAATATTCCAGAATTTTCTCAAAATTCTTTGATTAGTTTTTTTCGAAATAAGGGAAGGAAAGCGATTTGTCATTTTTAAAAATAATACAAAGGAAAGTGTGCACAAGTATTACATTATATATATTTTTGAACTCGTGTTTTTACAAGCTTTCATTTGTGTTGAAAAAAATTTCACTTCCCAAAACTAACCCCTTAAGTCAAAATTTAACTTTCAAAACTACACGTTCAAACTACAGACTACAGTGGGATATAGAAATATGATGCCAATCAGAATGGATAGCTTATTATATGCTGAAACATCATTATAGCGGACGGAGGCACCAAAATGCAAAAATTGATACATGTATGGATAGAAGAGATAGAAAAGCTGAAAATGGAGGTAAATGTAGATAAAAGCAAAAGAATGTATATAAATAAGCGGGAAATGCAAGAACAAAATAATTTTACATATAAGAACCAAGCCCTGGAGGAAGTGACCACCATGGAATATCTAAGGAGTATAAATAGAAAATGATGGTAGAAGAGAACTTGAAATAGCCAATAAAATTAAAAAAGCAAACAATATCTATTATTCGCTAAACAGGACAATTTTTTGGGAAAAAGGAAATAAGCAGAAGGATAAAATTAAGAATATATAATTTAGTAGTAAATATATGGAAGTGAAACTTGGACAATACAACAAAAACATAAGCCTAAACTGGTTGCAGCAGAAATGAAATATCTCCGGAAGATAGCAGAAAAGACTAAGCTGGACAACCTCCAAAACAAAAAAAAATAGAGGAAAACTAGAGCCAGAGTCAATAAAACAAAAAATTGCGAAAAAAAAAGCAATTGCAATGGTATGGGCATGTACTTAAGCTGGACAGCGACAGAATACCAAAAAGAATAATGGAAATAAAAACAGCAAAGAAGCGAAAAAAAAGAGGAAGACCAAGACTAACTTGGATGAGGGGCATTGAAGAGATAGGAAAAACAAAGGGGGGGGAAAACGATAGAAAAAATGAACAAAATGCTGATGGACAGGGATAAGTGCAAGGACTGGATAAAAAGGATGGGACTTACAATTGCAGGTAGATAGATAAATTATTATCGGACACCCGGCAGGGTAAAAGGATATAAGAGAAAGAAAGAAAACTGCATGGCTCTGATGAGGCCATCAATTCCTATATTTCAACTTTCCTTGTCAAATAGTTTCGAAGAAAATAGGGTGCGACAGACAGACGGACGGACAGACAGACACCTTAGTGATCTTATAAGTGTTCCATATGGAACACTAAAAATATATATTAACTGTAATATAATAACCCAAATATCTTAGGGCATTAAACGCTTGAAGGGATATCCTCGATAATGCAACTTTGTGGTAGTAGTATGGACCGGAGTAGAATTGATTAGATGTAATTTTTTATACGTTAACACCAAAATTAATTTACGAACAGGCTAAGTAAGCTGAACACTGTTAAAAATGAAAATACTTAAAACTTCACATTATATTTTCATAAAATTAATTGATTTCTCAACGAAATATTACAGAGTTAAAACAAACGTATATACATAACACATTTAATTTAATTTGTATATATAAATTTATATATATATATATATATATATATATATATATATATATATATATATATATATATATATATATATATATATATATAATTTAACGCTACAAAAACCCAGGCGGCAGTTTTTTCTAAAAAAGTTAACGTTGCTGAAGTTATGTCGGGGCACTCTATTCCCCTAGCATCGTCGCTCAATTTGTTGGGAGTTAGTTTGGGAGCAGATATGTCCTGGCATGAATATGTTGCAGGCATAGCAAGGAGAGCTTCTCAAAAGGTGGGAATATTATTTCGAACCATAAAGCTTTACACCCCACAACAGTTAATTCTTTGCAAAGCTCAAATTCGACCAACTATGGAATACTGCTCCCACGTGTGGGGCTCTGCTCCCAAAGATACACTGCATTTGTTGGACTCTGTTCAGAGAAGAGCTGTCCGTCTGATTGAAGACCCGGAATTGACCGGCGGCCTTGATTCGCTGGAACATCGAAGAACGGTTGGCGGCTTGAGTCTATTCTACAAGTAACATATTTTCATAGAAAGTGTTCAAAGGATATAGCCCGCTTAATTCCTTCCAAAGCGGTGCATGTTAGAAATACACGTCGCGCTGGTGCTTCATATCCGTATGAGGTTCAGCTTGTTACTCCGCGTACAACGCTTTTCAAGCAGTCTTTTATATGGAGAACATCATCCCTTCGGAATAATTTGCCCAGCGCTGTGTTTCCCACCGAGTACAATTTACATCGATTCAAGAACAACGTGAATCGCTTTTTCCGCACACATGCTGCTCCTGGAGCGCTTTAGGGACTTCCCTATATATATATATATATATATATATATATATATATATATATATATATATATATATATATATATATATATATATATATATATATATATATATATATATATATATATATATATATATATATATATATATATATATATATATGTATATATATATATATATATATATATATATATATATCTATATATATATATATATATATACATATATGTACATATATATACATATATATACATATATATATATATATATATATATATATATATATATATATATATATATATATATATATATATATATACATATATATATATATATATATATATATATATATATATATATATATAGGTATATATAAATATATACACATATATATATATATATATATATATATATATATATATATATATATATATATATATATATGTATACATATACCATATATACATGCATATCATTAGTCCACTTGTACTATTTGATCCTGTGTTAGTATTTAGGTTAGACATAATGATAATTGTAAATTTTTTATGTGTTGAAATTGTTAATAATATTATATTTTTTAATTAACAATAAAGTGAATTCTCCTATAGTACTAGCTCTTTCGCTCTTTGAAGGTAATTTTAAAATGTAGTTGTATTGTTAGGAAAGTTTTTGCAAAAAGGTTTAAGAGAAGGTATAATTTTCAGTAATAGTGACGACAAATTCCAATAGTTCATCCAAATTTAAGCTTGTAAAAAATGTTTAAAAAGTGAGAAACCTAATATTATATAATATTATACAGCACTGTATTCTTACAAACAATAATTTGCCAGTAACATTTTAAATTTGACAGGTTAAAAGAAAAGAATATAATAAAGTCGGAAACGTTGGTGGATGTTGAGTTCTTGAGTAAACGCGTTCATGGTTTCAACAGTATTATGAAAATTCAGTAAATTAACAATTTTTAGAAATAATTGTTTATGTTTTAACATATAAGAAATTAAATGGGCGAGAATAAAGATAGGACGAAGCAGCTGCGAATATACCTTGGTATAGAATTTTTTTAGAGAGAAGTCAATACAGATTATAGTATTTTTTCATTTTTTTTCTAATTTTAACAAAAACCTTTGGCCTGCTCAGTCTGATTGAAACATCATCACAGACTATCTATCGCTTAAAGTATCGGATTATAATGCTTGGATTAAGTTATTCTTTAAAGTAAAATGTCAAAATCAAGGTTTGTTTTAGAAGAAATACCAGTAAAAAAATTTACTTTTTTTTTAATTAGGATTAGCTGATGACCGGTTTACAAATAAAATAATATATTATTTCACTTACAGTGCAACTTGTTGCCCGATGAACGGACTGCCCAATGGTATAGTTACTGAATACATTTTCATATAAGGATCTACGCTAAAATATACGGCTTCCGCCAAAAATTCTAAAAATAAAAAACAATTAATAGAGCTGTTCATACAGGGTGGCTGATTTCGAGTTCCAAAAAGTTTGAGATATGATAAAGTTGTAAAATACAAGAAAAAAACTACTAAACATACAATCAACAATATATCCTTCAAAATTTATTTTTCTAGGAATCGATTGATTATTTATATATAAGATAGGACTTTTCTTTCTGGTAGTGAACAGTGACAATAGCCATTCGTTGTATTTATAGGTAAGAGTTATTATTAATTCAGTGGGCAAGAAGTGCAAAGAACCTCTCAATTCAACATAGTAAAGTCAAAAATTCATGTTGTAACGGATTTTAAGAAACATTTTTTTTTTCGTAACCCAAAGACTGAATGTAAAGATAATCGATGTTAGCGAACTGCGTTGGCCAGATATCATTTGGTCAAATATCGGTAAATGTGAAAATGAACATACCACACTGTATAATTCGTGCAGTGATTTCCAAGATCTCGACTACCGGACTGGTGTTGGCATTGTCGTTAGTAATGTGATTAATAACTCGCCGATCACGGATAGGGTGATACTTCTTCAAATACCCGGATACCCTTTTAAAATTATTATAATCCAGGTTTACGCACCAACAGCGGAAAGACCATATAAAAATTATGTCGAGAACTACCATGATCTGATCAAATCCTTAATAAACTGGGTTATACTAATATAACTTTAATAATTAAAGTTTTTAACGGGAAGATTAGACAAGGTTTCCAGTTAGATTTGGTAACAAGTTTTGGCCAAATTGGTTGTTACAAATACATGGTTAAATTGCCAAAGATACGGTTATACACATGGATCTCACCAGCTGAAAGCAATAACCAGGAACCTATAAGCAACCAAATAAGTTAAATATTAATAAAAAAAAGTTTTAAAAACTGTATAACACAAGTAATAAACTACCCTCGAGCTAATATAAGTTCTGACCATATCATATTAGTAACAAGTTGTAAGTTAAAATAAACCAAAAATCATACGAATAAACTTAGAGAAACTAAAAAATCCACAAACTAAGGATCTTATAAGACAGAAAATAAACGAGTTGCTCAAGTCAGTGGAGTGGTCTAATGGTAGAGTCACTATAGGCAACACACCCTAATGAGTATATGTAGGAGGATAAAACCAACAAGATAGATTATGAAAAAATGTAAATAAAAAATAAGATCCTGGACTTGATAGAAATACCACAGTTTGCTAAAAGCAACAGAGCAGACTATAACTGGATTAACAGAAACATCAAAAAAGAAATCAAAAAAGGCCAAAGAGGACTGAATGAGGGAGAGGTGCAAGGAAATGGAAAAGATTGAAACCAAACACGATATTTCTTAAATGCACGAGAAAGTTAAGGAGATTACAGCTAGTTACAAGAAATGCCATACTTTCCCTATGCTAAATATACCGAAAAACCTGTAGAGACATAGGAGCAATACATAATCTCTTTACTGAAATCATTGAGACCTACCAAATAACGATAATCTTAATCAGGGTCTCGAAATTATGAATGATGAAGTTGGGCTTGCAATCTTCTTATCACTAAGAAAATGTCGCCGGCTCCGATTGAATCCCAATGGAAATCCTAAAACATATGGCCGGTGGAAATATCAGTTAAATCACCAAACCGTTTAATCTGATGTATAACACTGGTAAAAACAATGACTGACTAAATCGATATCAGGGACAATCCCTAAAAAGCTTGGATTCAAGAAGTGCAGTAATTACAGACTAATCAATCTTATGAGGTACTAAAGATCTTCAGCCGTATCATATATTGAAGAATAAGAAACAGACCTACAGCTTAGATTCAGAAATACCTTCGAGAAATCCTGTTTGCTGTTAATGCTCTTCTTCAGAAATGTCTATACTAACGCAAAGGTTGCATGCATGTTTTATTGACTGTAAAAAAGCTTTCGACAGAATACGTCACTTTAAGTTAATAAGCATATTAAGGCAGATTTAACTGAACGTAAAGGATATAAAAATAATTGAAAGCCTATATTGGGACCAAAAAGCGGAAGAACAGATTGAAGAAATGAGGACATCTGTCCTCACAATCGACCAAGTCCGGCCCGGCAGTGTTCTATCGCCGGTTCCTTTTCAACTTTTATTCAGACCAGTTTTTTAAAACGAAGTCACGAAATTCGGTGTTAAACGAAGTACTCCTGAATACAGTTAGATATGCTGACGAAGCCCTAGTCATATGTAATAATATGGAACGTCAAAAAACACATGATCGATAAAATCAATCGCGCTGGAGCAAAGATTGGACTAAATATAAATGTTAATGAAACTCAATTTATGGTATTCAGCTGAGAACCACAAGATAATTTTCTATTGAATCTCAATGGTGCCAACGGCGAAATTAGTCTAAATACCTGCGAAGTATCATTAGAGACGACCTAAATCCCGACACTGAAATCAAGTGTCGTATGGAAACTGCCAGGACAACTCTAGAGAATAAGAAAACGAGAACCTGAACTACTATGTTAGCGCATGGCCAAATATTACATCTAGTTTGTTCCACAGTATGAAGTGGACTAGACCTTAAAATCAAGTACGATCAACCAAGTAGATACCTTTAAAATGTAGATCCATCAAAGAATGCTGCGAGTTCCAAGGACCAACCTGTTTACCAACGAGGAGAGTTTACGTTGAATAAAAGTCAGAGATAATTATTAACAACAGTTAAATGGGTCAAAGAGGAATAGATAGAAAATAAATATCTTAACTCAGGAACGTGAGAAAATGGACCGCATTACAAGAGGCCGGTCAGCTTTTCAAGATGGCAGAAGATCGTGAACTGAGGGGACCGAGCAGGGCACATAAAGAAGAAGAAATTATTAAGCATTTATTTAAGATAGATTTTATCAAAATATGTATAATAATTAACAATCTCTGCCTCGCGAACTAATATATAAGTAAATTTAATATTCCTATCATCATATAGCGAAAAGAGAATATTTATGACTATAAGTTTACTAGTTCTTGAATTTTCTTGCTAAAAGAAAGTATGGTATTAGTGATTCCGAGATTTCGAGGAGAAATCTTTTCGCAGGTTCACTTCTTCAAAATTAGTTAGATGATAAATAACCGGTCAAGTGAAAGTTGAACTTGCGCAATTAGTATTCTGTATGTTGATTGCTTCTGAAATAAAAATTTTTGTTACAGAGATATAAAATGATCAGTGACTTCACAAAACACACCCCAAATGAGTTCTCAACAAAGTTTGCTTCCGATCTTTACTGAAAACTGATGACATTGAAATTTTTGTTTTTTATATACCAGATAAACTATTAAAGGTAATGCACTCGTGATAACTTTCGTTCAATCTACACCCCGTGGAGAATATTCTAGAAATTTTTCAAAATTTTTAGAGCAGTACTTTTCGAGAGGGACAGCGATTTTTCGCGATTTTTTCAAAGTAACACAAAGAAAAGTGTGCGCATGTAGGATATTATATATATTTTTGAACTCGTGTTTTTACAAGCTGTCATTTGACTCGATGGCCTAGTAAAAAAATTTTTTTTCACTTCCGATTTCACCCTGCAAAATTAACCCCTTAAGTCAAAATTTAACTTTCAAAACTACACGGCTCTGATGAGGCCATCAATTTCTATATTAGTATCTTTGAACTTTCTACGCCAATCCTTTCTACACTAAAAAACTATCTACGGATAATAATACTTTCGAATTGCTAAATTTAATCGTTTTAATACAACAAGTATTCAACGTCTTGAAATTGACACCCCACTCGATGACCTAGTAAAAATTTTTTTTTCACTTCCAATTTCACCCCGCAAAATTAACCCCTTAATTCAAAATTTAACTTTCAAAACTACACGGCTCTGATAAGACCATCAATTTCTATATTAGTACCAAATTTGAACTTTCTACGTCAAATAGTTTCGGAGAAAATCGGGTGTGATAGACGGACAGACAGATAGACACAGAAGTGATATTATAAGTGTTCCGTACGGAACACTAAAAAACTAGCCACGGATAGTAATACTTTCGAATTGCTAAATTTAATCGTTTTAATACAACAAATATTCAATGTCTTGAAAATCAGAAATTTAATTTTAAATTATTAAAAATAACTGTTAGCTGCGTCATATTAAAAGTATAACAAGGCATAACATATTTTTAGATCTATCGTTAAACGTTTTCTTGAAAAATCGAATGAAAGTAAAATAGTGGTTACTATTCAGAGGCCATTATCTTAAAAACTAATGATATTTGGAATAAGAAATGAGACACGAAAGTTTAACTTTGCCATGATTTTTTGAAACAATTTTTATACTATTCTTTTTCAATATTAAAAATATTTGTGTACATCTTACAAAAAATTTAACACTCTGATTGATACTGTAACTACAGAATTTTATATATTATTATAATTATCCAAAAGTTATTAACTTTTTATACTTACCCCCATCTTTTAATGTTGGTATATCCTCTTCAATTATTTTTAAAACTCCTATCTTGGGAAGTCCTTCAAAAGGTTTTTCTCGAATATAAACTTTTGCTTTTACCATTTTGTAATTTACAACTTTAGTATAATTTTACTTGCAATTTGAATCTGACGGACTAATAATTTCTCAACCTAATTTATACGCTATAGCTAGTCTTACACAGAATTTGAGTATTTGGGTTTGATAAGTTATCGATATTACAATGGTCCCTTTATCGAAACTGACAAGTGGTTACCAGGCAGGTCACCTAACGAGACATATCTGAAATTACTTTTATTTTATAAATATTTCCGACATTCTGTCTAACGATAGGTAAAAACCGACAAACCTATAAAATATTTTTACTTAATGTTTACATTCGGCCCTATAACCTTCAAATAATTGATCATAAGTTGCATAAGCCCACTCATTCACGATCAAAATCTCATCTGTGTACAGTGTCAGCATACCCGTTAGTATTTGTACCACCGTCACTGTCAAGTTTCTTTCATATAAACAAGAATCACAAATTAGAGTAGTAAATTATAAAAATTATAATTCAATTCATAAACTTCCAAAACTATTTTATCATTTTACAACTTACTGAGCTAATATATTTATTCGAATTATTACACAGCCACCCAAAAAAAAAGTTCATTACCACGAACTGAAATACATGAATCTAATGTATTTCGGTACATCGCTGAATTCGAATCCGTAGTTAAAAAAATATTTATGGTGTCATTTTTTTTTGGCCAAAAACATTCCTAGAAAAGGAAAAAAAGTTTAATCGGTGGTACAAGAGAATCTACTCCATATTTGTTCACCCTGCCTAAAACTACAAAAACCTGAACTTTATTCGTCGGTACTGAAATATGAGACCTTAGGTGGAGCTGGTTTTTACACCCTGTAGAGGTGAGTCTCAACTCTTTAAGAGTAGTATCTGCTTGTCACAACAGATTCAGATAGTTTGTCCTAAGAGCTACAATAATTTGTCCTTTGTACATGTTATTTGAACTCACGTGGTTATTTGAGTTTTAGAGGTACTTTTCACCCCCTATAAGGGTCGATTTTTGGTGGTTTAATAAATAGAAATAGCTTGCTGTAGTTTGAATGATCTTCTCTTCTCTAGACTGTAAAATAACTAAAATTGTTCCATTTCATTAAGAGTTATTACAATATTACTATAATTTTATCCCATTTCAAGGGATGCTTGGGGCCAAAAAAAGTTACAGCGACGAGAAATATACTAGATTCATGTATTCTGGTTCGTGGTAATGAACTTTTTTTTGTGTGGCTGTATTTACAACGCTCTCGATTGATAAAAGTCGACCGACAAATTTTTTGTCAAAAATTTAACATTAGCTCATATGTTTACCCTTCAAAACAAAAAGTCCGCCTCTGAGCCCGAAACCGATAAAAATATAATACTTAGATTAATGAACAAACAAACAAATTTTTTAACAACATTTTAAAAATATGTGTAATGTCAGAATGACTAAGAAAAACTATAGAGGTTTTCTGAAATCTCTCTAATAAAAACAATACTGAAGAAAGATTAATTATGATATATTATTATAAAGAAATTTTAGACGTAATTAACCGTAATTTGTTTTATTACCAGTTTGATGATTGCCATAATTATAATTTACCATGTTTTTATTTTTGTCGCTATAGAAATATGTATTTAACTCAAAAATATCATAACTATCAAAGTATAGTACATTTTTATCTTTTTTTATATATACAGTCCAATGGGTACCATCACCATTATAGATTAACAATATTATTTTAATTTTTCTTAATTCTTTTAGATAATTTATCCCTCATAAATACACCTCGAAAATTTGGACTTCTTAAGTACTTGACATATTTAATTAGGTCAAAATTCATAAATGGTTTTTGAGGAATATCTTTTAGCAGTTCTTTTGAATATGATTTTAAATATAGATTACATCCTGTTTTATATAGTTTTAAATCAAAAACGATTCATTTCTCCAATTGCTATTGATTTCATCATTTCATTATGTCTTTAATCTTCTACTAATTTTTCTTTTGCTAATTTTGCATCACTGACAACTTTTGTAATGTCGGCCAAGAGCATCCAAAGCCTACAAACCAGCAAATAAGGTTAACAGTGGTAGTATATATGTATATATATATATATATATATATATATATATATATATATATATATATATATATATATATATGTATATATATAGAATAAAGAAAGAAAGCAAAAGATTGCCGTATCTACCAAAATTCTTAAAAATAAAATCTTAGTTGGGGAACTCGGCAAAAGGGGCGTGACAAGAGATCACACAATTTTCATTAAGCCAATATTTCGGTCCTACATTGGGACCTTCTTCAGGGCAAGAACTGAAAAGGACAACAAAACATGTTCACTGATAGTGCTTGGGACAAATTTAAATTTAATGATGTTGTAATTAAGTTGTTATAATTAATAAAAATTAGTGTAGAGCAAGAATAAGATAATAATAAAGTCAAAAACTCACATGAGTAGTGTGAAGTTGAATTAGCCTGAATGGCCGTAGGTACATTATACATACAAACGTTGGTTAATCCATAAGAATACACACTATAACAGAGTAGATAAAATTATATATATATATATATATATATATATATATATATATATATATATATATATATATATATATATATATATATATATGTATATATATATATATATATATATATATATTTTTTTTTTTTTTTTTTTTTTTTTTTATGGGTCTAGCACACGTGCTACAGGGAAGTCCCTAAAGCGCTACAGGAGCGACACGTGTGCGGAGAAAGCGATTCACGTTGTTCTTGAATCGCTGTAGATTGTACTCGATGGGAAAACACAGTCCTGGGTAAACCATTCCAAAGGTATGATGTTCTCCATATAAAAGACTGCTTGAAAAGCGTTGTACGAGGAGTAATAAGCTGAACCTCATACGGATGTGAAGCATTAGCGTAACGTGTACTTCTAATATGCACCGCTCTGGGAGGAATTAAACGGGCCACATCTTTCGAACACTTTCCATGAAAGTACTTGTAGAATAGGCTCAAGTCGCCAACCGTTCTTCGATGTTCCAGCGAATCAAGGCCGTCGGTCAGTTCCGGGTGTCCAATCAGACGAACAGCTCTTCTCTGGATAGAATCCAACAAATGCAGTGTATGTTTGGGAGCGGAACTCCAAACATGGGAGCAGTATTCCATAGTTGGTCGAATTTGAGCTTTGTAAAGAATTAACAGTTGTTGTGGAGTGTAAAGCTTTCTGGTTCGAAACAATATTCCCAACTTTTGGGAAGCTCTTCTTGCTATGCCTGCAACATGTTCATGCCAGGACATATTTGCTCCCAAATTAACGCCTAACAGATTGAGTGACGATTTTAGAGGGATGGAGTGCCCCGACATAACTATGTCGGGTTCTGCAACGTTAACTTTTTTAGAAAAAAAACTGCTGCCTGGGTTTTTGTAGCGTTAAATTCCACTTGGTTACTGTCACCCCAAGATAGAATTTCTTCCAGGTCTTTGTTAAGTTGGATGACTTCCTGCTGTCTGCGGATATTCGTCTGAGTAGTCGATGTCCGAGCGTTCAAAGTGAATGAAGAGATAAGTGTACTGTCATCTGCAAAGCTGTAGATTGGATTCTCGGTTTTTTCCAGCAGATCGTTAATATAAATGAGGAAGAGAGTAGGAGACAGTATGGAACCTTGGGGCACACCGGCGTTGATAGTGAAGGTGTTAGAAAGAAATCCGTCAACTGCCACTCGTAAAGAACGCTCTCTGAGGAAACATGAGAGCCACAAACAGAACTTTTCAGACATACCATAAGAACGTAGCTTAGCCAACAGCCCATCGTGCCAAACACGGTCAAATGCCTTGGATATGTCAAGAGCAACCACTCGAGATTCTCCAAAGTGTTCAATTGCGTTGTTCCAAACATGTGTTACATAAGTCAGAAGATCTCCTGTTGATCTATTTTTACGAAAGCCATATTGGTGATCACTAATAATGTTGAATCCTTCAAGATATTTTAGAAGATGCTGATTGATAGCCTTTTCCATGACTTTCGATATTATTGAGAGTAGTGCGATTGGTCGGTAGTTATTTGGAAAGGTCTTCTTGCCTTTTTTAGGTATCGGCTGAACTGTGTCACATTTCCAGCAGGAAGGAAATATTCCCTTTCTGTAGGATAGGTTGAAAAGTCTACAGAAAACTGGTGTTAGTTCCCTCGCACAGTTCTTGAGAACTATGGCAGGTATTCCGTCAACGCCTGAAGCCTTTTTGGTGTCTAGCTTCATCAAAATACGTTTTATGATACGCTGTCTGAAGACAATATCGGGCATCCTTGACTGCACTATGGGAATAGTAGGTGGTGTTTTTCCTTGGAAATCGACAGTAGAATGTGAAGCAAAGAGTTCAGCCAACAAGTTCGCTTTCTCAACAGGTGTCGTTGCAATAGAATTATCTGGCCGTGTGAGTGGTGGTATGGTGGATTTGGTGAAATTTTGACTAACTGCCTTAGCGACTGACCAAAAGGACCTAGAATTGCCGGGACAAGCGAGAAGTTTGTTTCTAATCCGTTGATTGTGTACCTCCTTGGTTTCGTCGATAATTTCTTTGCATCTGTTCCTGGCACGAACAAAGATGTTACGATTTATGGTGTTAGGATCTTCACGCCACTGTCGGTATGCAAGATGTTTAGAAGCAACAGCTTCTTTGCATTTTAGGTCAAACCAAGGCTTGCCGTTGGAAGGGCATTTCTTCGAAAAAGGGATGTAAGCATCCATACCGGCCAAAATAACATCGGAAACCTCCCTGGCGCAGTCAGATGGGTCGTCGGATCGAAAACAAACATCCAACCAAGGGAAAGTTCGAAAATATTCCATGAGATCTTCCCATTTAGCAGATTTGTAGTGCCAAATCTTGCGCGGTTTGGGCGCCTCTCTGTCACTGATTGGTAGAATACTCGATGTCGAAAGTAGTTTATGGTCGGAAGAACCTAACGGCGGATTTACGCTGACGGTGTAAATCTCCGGATTGGTGGTTAAAAACAGATCAAGAAGACTGGCGAACTCTCCGTCTCGATCAGGGATCCGTGTTGGTTCATCAATAAGCTGAGTCAAGCCACAACTGATTGAAAATGATTCGGCTTCACGACCTTGTTCGTCGGTAGTATTTGAATATTTAAGCCAGTTGATGTTGTGGACATTAAAGTCGCCCAGGATGGCAATTTCGGCATTTGGATAGTTAATTTGTAAATGATCTATGGTGTCTGCAAGAGAAGCGAAAAGTGTTCTAAAGTTTGTATCACTTGGTGGTCGATAGAGGATACAGACGAACCTTGTGGTTGGTTGAGTCGTTATTTTTAACCACATAACATCAAAGTTTGGGGGCTCCAGAGCCTCTTCTCGTTGGCAAGAGAGGTCGCTTCTGACATAAAGACAGATTCCAAAGTTACGCCTAAATCGGGAATAGAAATCGTACCCAGGATAAAGATAGTTTACTGTGCTGGTCGATGAACTGACCTTAGTTTCACAGAGAGCGAGTACATGAGGTTTATTTGATTGCAGGTGTTGGTGCACTGAATTTATGTTCGAATTTAAACCTCGTATGTTGCAAAAATCCATTCTGAAATTCTGTTCTCTGCATGTCGACGCCCCTGAACCAGCCCCCACCCGGAGATCCGAACGGGGGGCTATTTTACCTCCGGAATTTTTTGTATCCAGGTGCCTCATCATGCTATTTGGTCCCACAGACCGGGACATCGGCACAGCCACGAAACGTTAAGCAACTTCACGCAGCTTACGCCGATGCGATGGTATCACACGGGCGATGCTGGTGGGATCTGGGCATCTACCATCTAGAGTGTTCTTTAAGTCGCCTCCTACGACAGGCAGAACATACCGGGGGAGATATATTCTATCCCGCCCCCCCACGGGTTAATATATATATATATATATATATATATGTATATATATATATATATATATATATATATATATATATATATATATATATATATATATATATGTATATATATGTATATATAGATATATATATATATATATATATATATATATATATATAGCGTTTTATAAAATTCACTGCATATATTTAAATGTAGGGTCATGTGAAGCACATTTAATACTTTTTTTAAATTCGAAAATTTTTGAAAAATTGAAAAAGGAGCAAAACTGCTTTTTACCAAATCATTTACAAAATCAACCTACTTATAAAAGGCCACCATTGTACGAACTAGCTCAGGCGCAAGCTTGTATTGCCGAACATACGATTTTATTGTACAATTATAGATTTTCAAATTTTAGGTAAAATTTATCTAATAACATATCCAATTACTAATAGAAAACACCTAGTAAAAATAATATTTAACTGTAATTGAGAAAATTTGAAAAGAAATAATTCCTTGGTAATGCACGAGAACAACTGGATCATTGCCCCCTTCACAGCTGATTTTGACTTGACTTGGATAAAATAAAAACAGAATTTCAAATAGATTTTTCTGTCTGGCTGTTAACTTTTTCAAGATTAATACCGAAATGGTAAATGATTCTTTTGTAGTTAAAGTGAATACGAAGTAGGTTTAAAAAAATTGTTTAATATTTTTATATAGCTTCTGCAATCGATTTTCATATAAAATATCCTAAGTTTTGTGTGACAGATTTGTAACTAAATCAAATGTATCCAATGGTAATAACTATCACACTTACTGGTATATTTTACACTTTCTACAAATTTCTTAATTAATACCACCTTTACCTGCAACATATTACAAAAATTTGTTAACGTTCGCTGTAAATAAAAAACTAAACGTGAATTTTGGTAGCGGGCATTGAGACTTACACACTTTCAAGTAGAAAAGAGCGGAGCAAATCGACCCTCGGCTTGAAAAAATCATAGGTAGAAAAATACGTTTTCGTCTATAAAAATATTTGACGTTAATGAAAGTGGATTTTCTACCGTTCAGAAAAAAAACGCAAAAAGTCTTAGGATTAAAAAGGAAGAAACAAATCGGCGCAATCAAAGAAGAGTTAATATGACAGCCTTGTGTTGCGCCAGTGTTGCTGGACATTTTGTGCCAATGCGTGCTGGCTATATTAACTCAAACTCAATTATAAAATGGATGAAACATTATATAAGCGTAGTATAACCAACTGCTGCAAATAAAGTGTTACTTTTACTTGATGCAAATACAATGTATTCGAAGAACCTGGAATTCTTGAACATAGCAAAGGCTTATGGGATAATAATGCTACAACTGCCAGGTCCTACTTCTCACCGGCTTCGGCCACTGGACTTGTCTTTTTTTTAAAACTTTTGGCAGTTATTATATTTAAACAACAGCTGAAAATATACATGCTCTCTTTCTCAAACAAAATCAAGTAGGGAAAGCACATGGATCTTACAAGACGCTTCTACTAATATCGATAATGAAGACAAGCAAGTTGCTCAAACCTAACTAGCTAACCTGAACTAAACTGAACTAACCTGATACATATAAATAGTAAACAATCTCCTTCGGAATTTAACCCTAAAGCTTTAAAATAAATTCTAAAAGACGAGACGCCAAGAACAAAAATAATAAGATATCTTCCACCCTCTACTAACTTTACTAACCTGAACTAAAAAGCTAACAATAGCCGACGCCCAAAAAAAATTCTTTACTGCCGACGTTTGCCGCCGATAGCAAAGGAATGAATTCTTTTGTAGAAGAAAATAAAGGCGAAGAAGGTGAAGGACTTTAAAACCTACCATAACAATTTTTTTTTATTATGTTGTCCTTGCATCGAAGCAAATAAAATTTTAGGGAATTACTTGTGTTAAAATTTTTACTTATTATAACAAAATATTGAAAAATGGTATCCAAAAATGGAACATATACATTACAAGCGAGAACAATTATAATATATTTTATTAATATATTTGAATAAATATCCAACTCTCCTCCAGAAAAACCAACTATTTTTTTAAATAGTGAATGCTAGAATAAATTGCATCTTATCAAAAAATAATTAAGTAACTTAGTTTACATGATCTATTAAAATTATTTCCAAGTGATTCTACTAAAATTTATAATTAATCATATTATTACTGACTATAACTTGATTTCTTTTTTTAGTAAAGAGCAAAACTTTGAAAAAGAGGATAGGTTCCTTTAACTACTGAAATTCTGTAGAACATGTGGTTTTTGCCCCGTCTGACGAAGCGTTTTATTTTCTGCCAATCACCAATTTTAGTTAGAATAAACTAGCCTTTGAGGTACATAACCTTATCCCTGTACGTGAACATCCGTCTCCGTCTTTTGACTCTTTTAACATTATCATTTAGTGCAATGCCTCAGAAAAAAAAACGAAAATTTGCCAAAGCAAGTTCCTGTACGAAACCAACAGTATTGCCACATCCGATTTAAGTCAAATAGGAAAAAAAAAAGAAAAATTCCTTCTAAAGGGAGGCCTACCTATGAAAAATAGGAACAAACACAAATTTTGGGGAATGCTGATAATGATTTTTCTAGGTTATCTAAAACAAAGAATGTCCACTAGAAATTAATTAGCTGAAAAAATTAGATTTCACTTATATAATCATTATACTGCTTTATTAGCTACATTTTTTTTATTTACTCTGACAATTTCTTTAAATTATTGTAAAGCAACTGAAAATAGACAAAAGTCCATATTCCAGCAGCTTACTAGCCGTTCTCTTGTCCGTCAAATCCATCCTGAGACGCGTTTCGCCGTATCACGGCTCGTCAGTCAGGCTAGGATTGACAAACAAGAGAACGGTATCAAGTGGTACTTATTCCAGAAGTTTCGGAGCACGATGGTAGGATACAACGAATTGTATAAAGTACGCATACCTATTACTCCATCGAAAGCTGACACAGCAGCTTTCGAACCGACAGAGTGGTTGACACAGTCAACGCTTTAAAAGCAGGTAGCGCTTTTTCGAGGAATCCTTCCTCAAGTATATATAATTATTGTAAAGCAACTGAAAATAGACAAAAGTCCATATTCCAGCAGCTTACTAGCCGTTCTCTTGTCCGTCAAATCCATCCTGAGACGCGTTTCGCCGTATCACGGCTCGTCAGTCAGGCTAGGATTGACAAACAAGAGAACGGTATCAAGTGGTACTTATTCCAGAAGTTTCGGAGCACGATGGTAGGATACAACGAATTGTATAAAGTACGCATACCTATTACTCCATCGAAAGCTGACACAGCAGCTTTCGAACCGACAGAGTGGTTGACACAGTCAACGCTTTAAAAGCTGTATCCTACCATCGTGCTCCGAAACTTCTGGAATAAGTACCACTTGATACCGTTCTCTTGTTTGTCAATCCTAGCCTGACTGACGAGCCGTGATACGGCGAAACGCGTCTCAGGATGGATTTGACGGACAAGAGAACGGCTAGTAAGCTGCTGGAATATGGACTTTTGTCTATTTTCAGTTGCTTTACAATAATTATATATACTTGAGGAAGGATTCCTCGAAAAAGCGCTACCTGCTTTTAAAGCGTTGACTGTGTCAACCACTCTGTCGGTTCGAAAGCTGCTGTGTCAGCTTTCGATGGAGTAATAGGTATGCGTACTTTATACAATTCGTTGTATCCTACCAATTTCTTTAAATCTTACTAATAGAACATTCATGTTTCTATTTCCAATTTTTCTACAATGCATCTTGCAAATGACTTTTACAGTACAATATATAATGGACGAAAATACTAGATTAATTTTAGTAGCCGACAAAGCAATATTTACCAAAATAATGTAAGCGGTTTTCAAAATAAACCCGTATTATTAGCGCAAAACCTCCATCTTGCTCGCCGACCAATTTTTCACCAGCAATTATCAATAAACTTATAAACCGATATTGATAATTAAAAGCTTATTGGTTCATTTGTATAACCTAACCAAATTGACTTTAATTATCTACATTTTTTTTTTCAGAAAGATAATCAGTTACTGAAAGATAAGCTGTTAACGAAATAATGGTTCGATCTCATATTTTGACGCAATTATTTAAACGTCAAGTTTTCCAACAGATTGGTAGGCCGAAATGATCCAATTTTGTGAATAATCACAATCTCTATGATTTTTTACTTTCCGATTTACATGAAAATTTTTTACCCAAATTCATATGCGCAATATGGCATTGACAAGTCGAGGTCGTAAACAACCAACATGCATTTAACTTTGAACACGGGTAGCAATTTACTCTAGAAACCGTATAAATATATTTTGATGATGAACTTTGAACAATTTTCTTCTAAGTTAAATAAATGAAATACGGCTGTTTTCAATTTTTAGATTTTCAGTTTCGGTCCTGTAATTTCAATATGCAATCTACTCTAATGAACTACTTCTGACGAATTTTATTTTAAGTTTTCTTTGCGTTTGTTTTGTACATAAAAATTGTTTCTATCCAACAACGGATATCATGGCAGCTCAACTACACGTAATGAAAGGCGATATTTTTAAATATTTTCTCTAGAGTAGAATTAAGTTCAATTTTAAAGCCAATTTTTTAAAATTAGTTTTTTAAAAACTTTTATATAGGCTAATATATTTGGTACCGTTATTAATTTTATTATTGTAACTTCCTATAATTAAATAAGTTACGTTACTTTTTAAATGTTCTGTATTTAAGTATAAGAACGAAGAAACGACGAAGAAATGACGTAAAATAGTCAAGAGTAAATAATAAGAAAAAGTAAGTGAATATTATCTGGAAAAAACAACCGATCCAGCTCATGTACTACTAAAATCTGATAACTTTACGAGATGTAGAAGCATAAACGTGAAAGAATTGAGGCACTAGATTGCAGAACTGCCTCTAGGCGTGACCCCTGTTTCCCTAGTAGGCTGTGAACGCGTCGATCGACGAACAAAATTAATTTATAACGCAATAATCCACTCGTCGTTTTTCTGTTAATAAATTGTTTGTCTAATTTCTTATTAAATAAAAAATTTGCCAGAATGAACAATGTCGGCTTATTTTTTATACATTTGTGAGTATTATATCAAAAATTCAGGAACAGTATGTTAATTTTTGCAATGATATAGATAAATAAACAAATGCGCACGAGCTCTTACCGTACACGCGCGTTTTTATGCAGCTAATCGCAGTGAAAATTTGTTTTTTGAATGCTTTCAGCTGCCAAAAAGTTATTTCGTTTTCTTATTTGATTATTTTATTTGAAAATGAAATGAGCAAATATTAATGTTAATTTGTCGTAGTCAAATCAAATAAGAAAACTATATGGTGTAACTGTGTAGATATAAATTTTCAAATTAAAAATTATAAAAAGGATATGCACGCTTCAAAATCGTTTCTACAATTTTTAACGCCAAAATTCAAAAACCATTTGGTTATACAATTTGGTTTTTGAAAGAGTTTAAAGGAACATATAATGATAAATAATTATTCTATGTATAAGAAACAAAAAATTAGATTGTATTTTAATATATTTTTCGTGACTTCTCTCTCATTACAGATCATTATAAATCCCACAACATAAACATAAATTTAATACATATTAAAATACAATCTAAATTTTTGTGTAGATATATTGTTTTTTAAACATACAATAATAATTTATCTTTACATGTTCCTTTAAACTCTTCTAAAAACCAAATTGTAAAACCAAATGGTTTTTGAATTTTGGGGTGTAAAATTGTTACAACAATTTTAAAGCATGCATATATCTTTTAATAATTTTTACTTGAAAAATTTGATATCTACATATCCTTACATAAAAACACCCAACAAAAACTAATTGAGCATATTTTCGTATATTCAACACTAGCCGTGCCCCCGGCTTCGCTCGCATGGGCTTGATTCACTATTATCGTCACTGCTTATTCCTTATGTTACCTAACGTTATAAAATATTTTCTATAACCTGGCCAGAGAACATATGTATTTTGCAAAAAAACACGTAAATCGGATAAGTGGTTCTCGAGTGATAAGCGCACTAACGGACAGACAGACAGAGAGACGTTGCATTTTATATATATATATATATATATATATATATATATATATATATATATATATATATATATGTATATATATAACACATGGGCTGAAAAGTCCCGGGCCTAACACATAGATGGCGCTAGTTTTATTACAGTCACCTTTTTTTTCAGTTAATACTAACCTTCAAAAGACAGCTGTTAAAATTTCATGATATTCTATTCATTAGTTTGTGAGTTATTGTGCTAAGAGTGACGCTACTTTTGTTATTTTCAAAAACAATGGATCAAAAACAATTTCGTGTTTTAATTTTACACTGCTTCTTGATGGGAAAAAATACCGTTCAAGCGAAGCAATGGCTTGAGAAGTGTTATGGGGACTCCGCTCCATCAGAAACAACAATAAAACGTTGGTTTGCTGACTTCAAACGTGGTCGTAGAGACAACGATGATGCAGAACGCAGTGGACGTCCAAATGAGGCGGTAACACCAGAAAACATCAAAAAAATCCATAAAATCGTCTTGAATAATCGAAAAGTGAAGTTGCGTGAGTTAGCTGACATCGTAAAGATATCAAAAGAACGTGTTGGCTTTATATTGCATGAGCATTTGACTATGAGAAAGCTCTGTTCAAAGTGGGTGCCGCGTTTGCTCACTGTTTATCAAAACAAGAACGTGTTGATGATTCTGAGCAGTGTTTGGCCATTGTTAGAGCGGCGCTGGAATGATTGCGTTGCTCTTGATGGAGATTACGTTGATGAATAAAGCTAATTTTGAACCAAAAAAACCGTGTTTTCTTTGTTAGGCCCGGGACTTTTCAGCCCATGTGTTATATATATATATATATATATATATATATATATATATATATATATATATATATATATATATATATATATATAACATATATATATATATATATATATATATATATATATATATATATATATATACGAGTATATTGTATTCTTTGTTACATAATATTGTTCCATATTTAACGGTTCACGTAGCGTATTGCAAGAGAGTGCGCTAGCGGCAGACTATTTTCCGACTTAATTCACTATTATCGTCACTGCTATTTTCTATAACCTGGCCAGAGAACATATGTATTTTGCAAAAAAAAACACGTAAATCGGATAAGTGGTTCTCGAGTGATAAGCGCACTAACGGACAGACAGACAGAGAGACGTTGCATTTTATATATATATATATATATATATATATATATATATATATATATATATATATATATATATATATGTATATATATATATATATATATATATATATATATAATATATATATATATATATATATATATATATATATATATATATATATACGAGTATATTGTATTCTTTGTTACATAATATTGTTCCATATTTAACGGTTCACGTAGCGTATTGCAAGAGAGTGCGCTAGCGGCAGACTATTTTTCCGACTTAATTCACTATTATCGTCACTGCTTATTTCTTATATTACCTAATGTAATAAAAAATATATCCTATAACTTGGCCAGAGAACATATGTAAAAATTAAAAAAAAAAACACATAAATTAGATAAGTGGTTCTCGAGTGATAAGCGCACTAACAGACAGACAGACAGACAGAGAAATGTTGAATTTTATATATTATATTTTTTGCTACATGATTTTGTTCCATATTTAATGGTTTAGGCAGTATATTGCAAAAGAACGCGCTAGCGGCAAACTTTTTTCCTACTTGATTCACTATTATCGTCACTGCTTATTCCTTATGTTACCTAACGTAATAAAATATATCCTATAACCTGGCCAGAGAACATATGTATGTTTAAAAAAAAAGCACGTAAATCGGATAAGTGCTTCTCGAGTGATAAGCGCAATAACGGACAAACAGACAGACAGAGAGATATTCTATTTTATATATATTATAAAAGATTATAGATAACCTGGCCAGAACAAATGTATGAATTAAAAAAAACATGTAAGTCGGATAAGTGGTTCTCAAGTCATGAACGCACTAACGGACAGACGTTATATTTTATATATATTATAGATAACCTGACCAGAGAACATATGTACTCGTATGTTTAAAAAAAAAAAACACGTAAATCGGATAAGTGGTTCTCGAGTGGTAAGCACACTAACGGACAGACAGACAGACAGATAGAGAGACGTTGCATTTTATATGTATTATAGATATTCTTTGCTACATGATATTGTTTCATATTTAACGGTTTAGGCAGCGTATTAAAAGAGAGCACGCTAGCGGTAAATTTTTTTTCCGACTTGATTCACTATTATCGTCACTACTTATTCCTTACGTTACCTAACATAATAAAATATATCTTATAACCTGGCCAGAGAACATGTGTATGAATTTAAAAAATCACGTAAATCAGATCGGGTTCATGAGTGATAAGCGCACTAACGGACAGACAGCGAGACGCTACATTTTATATATAAATATTATAGATGAGTGTTTTTCTTACGAAAAATACTCAACTTCAGTGTTATATTATGAAAAAAAAAATAATAAAGGTTTTTTTAATAGAATAACAAAATAAGAAAACATTATGTTTTTTTGGCAGCTGAAAACATTCAAAAACAAATTTTCACTGCGATTAGCTACATCATTGCTGCAAAAATTAAAATACTGTCCTAAATTTTTGATGTGATACTCACAAATGTACGAAAAGTAATCTGGCATTGGTCATTTTGGCCAATTATTTAATGAATATTGAAATTTTTCTGCGTAAATTAAACAAACAATTTTATCAAACGACTATATCCATAAGAAGCGCATAAGCCTAAAGAGTGTTTCTACGCAAAAATCAACTTGATTCATTAATTATTAACAGAAAAACGACGAGTTGATTATTGCGTTATAAATTGATTTTGTCCGTCGATCGACGCGTTCACAGCGTTATCCCTCTCTCTGGCCTACTAGGCAAACATAGGTCACGCGTAGAGGCAGTTCTGCAATCGGGTGCCTTAATTAGTGTTTTTAAGTTCTCGTTCAGTTCAAAAAAATAATTTTCGGAATTTAATCTTTAGAATGAAAAATTTAATAAAATATCACTTTGTTAAGCTTATTATTAATATATTTTCAGATATAGAGTAGCTAAATGAAGCAATAAAACTGAAAAATTGGCAAATCAAAATCTGCCGATTTGACACTGTGCTGATGTTGAATTTATGATTCAGAAACTTAAATGTTTAAACCATTTTTTTTTTTCTAATTTGGAATTGGAACAGAGGTTGACGCCATTTTAAATTTATTTCTGTGACTAAAGAAAAATGAGCAATAGAGAACCTATTTTTTCACATTAGCACTTTAAAATGATACTAACTGACTAGTTTCATTATGGATGTCAATAAGACTAGGTTTTTAAATTAAAGTGGTTTGTTGTCAAGGTACATGTAAAAAATTTATTTAAAAATATTTATATTTGAAATATTTAGAGTATCATTTACACTTTTACAATAGCTTTTCCAGTGTTTCCTCCCTGTAACATATCGACAAATGCTTGAAACATATTTTCAAAACCTTCTGTCACAGTTTCGTTGTATTTTAACTTCCCTTCCTTTATCCATTTTAGGTTCTGTGTTATTGCTTCATTCCATCTATCATCCCACCTATTAACAAAGAATCCTTCCACTTTTAATTGTTTACTCAGTATAGCGAACTCGGTATAGGGACCTGAAAATAGGAAATAACTACTTGAAATATATAGATATGACAACTAATCTGTTAAATCAGTAAAAGTAAATCATTATTGTTTTTAAGTCATTGAAACCAATTTTTTCAATGACAAGGTTAAAATATTTCATTATCATTTTGTAAATGTTTGTTTTAACTAAAATTTACCAAACTTTTCGAAAATTAAAGAAAATAATGGGACCAGCTATTGTATTTTTCATTTTCAAAAAGGACAAATTTAATTAATGTATGCAAGTATTCCGTGAGCGCCATAAGCTTTTTGGGTGTCTAGCTTCATTCAAATACATTTTATGATACGCTGTGTGAGCACAATATCGGGCTTCCTTGACTACACTATTGAAGGTGGTGTTTTTTCTTGAAAACCGATAGTAGAATCTGAAGCAAAGGGTTTAGCTAACAAGTTGAATTTCTCAACTGGTGTTATTACAATAGTATTATCTGGCCGTCTGATCGGTGGGATAGAATTAGTGAAATTTTGAATAATGGCCCTAACACTTGGAATTGTTGGGGCCGACTAGAAATTTGTTTTTAATTCTTTGTTTGTTTGACTCCTTAGTTTTGTCGATAATTTATTTGGATCTGTTCCGGGTACGAATAAAGATGTTTCGATTTATCACGTTAGTATTTTCACTCCATATCGGTAGGCAAGATGTTAAGAAATAACAGCTTCTTTGCATTTTCGGTCGAAGCAAGCTATTGGAAGGGCATTTCTTCGAAAAAAGGATGTAAGCTTCCATACCCACCAAAATGACATCGGAAACCAGTCAGATAGGTCGTCGGATCTAAAACAAACATCTAATCAAGGGAAAGTTCGAAAATACTCCATGAGTTCTTTTCATTTAGCAGAAGTGTTGTGCGTGGTTTAGGCGCCTCTCTCCCACAATCGGTAGGATAGTTGATGACCTATCGGCGAACTTACGGTGACAGTGTAAATCTCTGGATTAGTGGATAAAAACAGATCAAAAAGACTGGCGAACGCTCAGGCTCGATCAGGAATGGGTATTGGTTTATCGATAAACTGAATAAAGCTACAAGTGAAGGAGAAGGATTCAGCTTTACGACCTTGTTCATCGGTCGTATTTGAATACTTGAGCCAGTTAATGTTGTGGACGTTAAAGTCGCCCAGGATGGCAATCTCGGCATTTGGATAATTAAACTGTAAATTATCGATGGTCTCTGCAAGAGAAACAAAAAGTATTCTAAAGTTAGTATCAACTTGGTGGTCGAGAGAGGCAGTAGATAAATATTGTGGTTTCTTGAATCCTTATTTTTAACCACATATCATCAAAGTTTTCGAGTCTCCGGAACCTCCTCTGACTCGCAAGAGAAATCGCTTCCAAAGTTACACCTAAACCGGAAATAACACAGTTGACTGTGCTGGTCGATGAACTGACCTTAGTTTCAAAAAAAGCGAGTACAAGAGGTTTGTTTGATTGCAAATGTTGGTGCACCGGATTTATGTTCGAGTTTAAACCTCGTATGTTACAGAAATCTAAAATACTGATCTCTGCATGTTAATTTCCTCGAGCCCGCCGACCCGGAGATCCGAACGAGAGCTTTATCATAATATTTGGACCCACAGTCCGGGGAGTCCGACACAACTACGAAACATTAAGCAACTTTACGAAACCTAAGCCAATGTGATTAAATCAGAACAAGCGATACGTGGTACGCATCTACCATCAAGTTTTTCTTTTAGCCGCCTTCTGCCATAGACAGAATATACCGGGGGAAAGATATTTTGTCCCTCACTCCAAGGGGTTTTTGCGTTTTTTAAATGATAATTAACTATAAATTACATATATTAGACAATGCCTAAATCTTACCCACATTCAATATTTTTAACCATATTTTTAAACCATAAAACAAAAATTTTCTTGATCAAAGACATAAGAAAAGCATAGACTAAGAAGATAATATAATCCAAAGAGAATTTCAATAAAAATGTCAATGACAAATAATACTATTTACATTACAAACGAAATAATATACTCGACAGTATTAATCCATATTTCTTTAAATTCGTTAACTATATCATTAGAGTTTTGGTTTGAGCAGTTCTGCAATGCAGCCGGTCGCTAAATGGAACAATATCGTTCTAGTACTGAAAAATACCTACTACTTTTATTGCTTCCATCATTATATAATGATATTGCTCCACATAGTGCTACTCTTCCAAGATTGTTCATTTGTGCTAAAACAGCTGATGTAATTTCACCACCAACCTTAAATGAAAAAAGGTAAAAAAAATTAAAGATCCAGACTTTATTAAAAAACATATAAAAAAATATATTCTATTTCCCTACATTTCAGGGCAAATGCAATATACATTATCGACCATAAAATTTGCAATATGTAGACAAAATTTTCATCGTTAATTTATCAAAAACATTTTTATGCTAGTTGCTAAACTCGTTTTACTAATATCTAATTTCAAATAAAAAATAAATTATCTAGGCTGCTCTAAAAAATTTTAAAAACGCATTGTAAATTGGAAAAATCAAGGTCTCGGAATGTTTTAATTTCTCACTTATGCAGATATTCAGTATAAGTACATAGTACAAAGTAGTCCTTACACCAGGAAAAACTTTTTTTCTAAAATGAATTGTTGACCAGATAATTACCATAAATTAGTCAGAAAATTGCAATTTTAGTCAAATTCTTTGATTGTTCACGTTCGTTCTATTCGCACTGTACATTACAAAAAAAAAAATATATTTAACTCCTCTCACTCGGAGAGTTTCTTGTACTTGTTAGAAATTCAAAAAACTTCTTCAAATTTCTCAAATATTTTTTTATCATTAGGTCTCTTGGTATAATTTATTTGAAATTTAATATTAGCAAAATAGGTTTAGCGTACAAAAATGTTTAGTAATTCATAACAACACTATCTCCCATAGTTTGCAAAGTTTAAATCGCAGAACGTACATTATTTAAAATATATGTTTTATCACGATTTCCTTTCGCAACAACTATGTCATCAATTATAAAAATATAAGAATATTTGATTCTTAAAAAATAATAAGAATAAACTTTAAAAAAGCGGATTGTTTGCTTTTAAAACCAAACATTACCAATGATTACCGTGAGAAGTGTTTTGTTAATATATATATATATATATATATATATATATATATATATATATATATATATATATATAATAAGTACGTAACACTCGCATAACCGTATATATAAATATATATATATATATATATATATATATATATATATATATATATATATATATATATATATTTATATATACGGTTATGCGAGTGTTACGTACTTATTATATATACGTCCAGGCCTGTTAGTCGAAAAAATTAACAAAACACTTCTCACGGTAATCATTGGTAATGTTTGGTTTTAAAAGCAAAAAATCCGTTTTTTTAAAGTTTATTCTTAATATTTTTTAAGAATCAAATATTCTTATATTTTTAAAATTGATGACCTAGTTGTTGCGAAAGGAAATCGTGATAAAACATATATTTTAAATAATGTACGTTCTGCGATTTAAATTTTGCAAACTATGGGAGATAGTGTTGTTATGAATTACTAAACATTTTTTTACGCTAAACCTATTTTGCTAATATTAAATTTCAAATAAATTATACCAAGGGACCTAATGATAAAAAAATATTTGAGAAATTTGAAGGTTTCAGTTTTTTGAATTTCTAACAAGTACAAGAAACTCTCCGAGTGAGAGGAGTTAAATATATTATATATATATATATATATATATATATATATATATATATATATATATATATATATATATATGTGTGTGTGTGTGTGTGTGTGTGTGATTTTTCAAAAAAGTTAAACTATGTTGAACAATTTTATGACAACGTTATGAAAACTTTAGATTGACTATGATTATTGATTTAACAATTTTAATAGTACATCAAAGAAAGTTCCGGCTCGGATTAACAAAATTTTGAGTTTGATTTAATAAAAATTAGTTAGTTCATATATTCTCGATATTTATTTCAATGTTTAAAAAAAATTTTATCCGTTGAAGTAAGCAGCTTTTTTGAAAAATACCATTATTGTAGTTTAATTTAAGAAAATTTATGATTGTCTGAAATGAACTTTTTTAATTGGATTAACATATACTATTATTTGAAGGCAATATATATGGCTCGTAAATTCAAAATTCAGATCAGAATTTTAAAATGGATTTTTGCAACATACGAGGTTTAAACTCGAACATAAATTCAGTGCACCAACACCTGCAATCAAATAAACCTCATGTACTCGCTCTCTGTGAAACCAAGGTCAATTCAACGACCAGCACAGTCAACTATCTTTATTCTGGGTACGACGTCTATACCCGATTTAGGCGTAACTTTTTGTCAGAAGCGATCCCTCTTGCCAACGAGAAGAGGCTCTGGAGCCCCCAAACTTTGATGTTATGTGGTTAAAAATAACGACTCAACCAAACACAAGGTTCATCTGCACCCTCTATCGACCACCAAGTGATACTAACTTTAGAATACTTTTCGCTTTTCTTACAGACACCATCGATCATTTACAAATTAACTATCCAAATGCCGAAATTGCCATCGTGGGTGACTTTAATGTCCACAACATCAACTGGCTTAAATATTCAAATACTACCGACGAACAAGGTCGTGAAGCCGAATCATTTTCAACCAGTTGTGGCTTAACTCAGCTTATTCACGAACCAACACGGATCCCTGATCGAGACAAGGAGTTCGCCAGTCTTCTTGATCTGTTTTTAACCACCAATCCGGAGATTTACACGGTCAGCGTAAATCCGCCGTTAGGTTCTTCTGACCATAAACTACTTTCGATATCGAGTATCCTACCAATCAGTGAGAGAGAGGCGCCTAAACCGCGCAAGATTCGGCACTACAAATCTGCTAAATGGGAAAATGTCATGGAATATTTTTGAACTTTCCCTTGGTTAGACGTTTGTTTTCGATCCGACGACCCATCTGACTGCGCCAGGGAGGTTTCCGATGTTATTTTGGCCGGTATGGAGGCTTATAGCCCTTTTTCAAAGAAATGCCCTTCCAACGGCAAGTCTTGGTTTGACCGAAAATGCAAAGAAGCTGTTGCTTCTAAACATCTTGCCTACCGACAATGGCGTGAAAATCCCAACACCTCTGTTCGTACCAGGAACAGATGCAAAGATATTATCGACGAAACCAAGGAGGCACACAATCAGCGAATTAAAAACAAACTTCTCGCTTGTCCCAACAACTCTAGGTACTTTTGGTCAGTCGCTAAAGCAGTTAGTCAAGATTTCACCAAATCCACTATACCACCACTCACACGGCCAGATAATTCTATTGCAACGACACCTGTTGAGAAAGCGAACTTGTTGACTGAACTCTTTGCTTCACATTCTACTGTCGATTTGACAGGAAAAACACTACCTACTATTCCCATAATACAGTCAAGGATGCCCGATATTGTATTCAGACAGCGTATCATAAAACGTATTTTAATGAAGCTAGACACCAAAAAGGCTTCTGGCGCTGACGGAATACCTGTCATAGTTCTCAAAAACTGTGCGAGGGAACTAACACCAGTTTTCTGTAGACTTTTCAACCTATCCTACAGAAAAAAGGGAATATTTCCTTCCTGCTGGAAATATGCCACAGTTCAGCCGATTCCTAAAAAAGGCAAGAAGACCTTCCCAAATAACTACCGACCAATCGCACTGCTTTCAATAATATCGAAAGTCATGGAAAAAGCTATCAATCAGCATCTTCTAAAATATCTTGAAGGATTCAACATTATTAGCGATCACCAATAGGGCTTTCGTAAAAATAGATCAACAGGAGATCTTCTGACTTACGGTTGCTCTTGACATATCCAGGGCATTCGACCGTGTTTGGCACGATGGGCTGTTGGCTAAGCTACGCTCTTCTGGTATATCTGAAAAGTTCTGTTTGTGGCGCTCATGTTTTCTTAGAGAGCGTTCTTTTCGAGTGGCAGTCGACGGATTTCTTTCTAACACCTTCACTATCAACGCAGGTGTACCTCAAGGCTTCATACTGTCTCCTACGCTCTTTCTCATTTAGATTAACGATCTGCTGGAAAAGACCAAGAATACAATCTACAGCTTTGCGGATGACAGTACGCTTATCTCTTCATTCACTTTGAACTCTCGGACATCGGCTACTCAGACGAATATCCGCAGACAGCAGGAAGTCATTCAACTTAACAAAGACCTTGAAGAAATTCTATCTTGGGGTGACAGTAACCAAGTGGAATTTAATGCTACAAAAACCCAGGCGGCAGTTTTTTTTTCTAAAAAAGTTAACGTTGCTGAACCCGACATAGTTATGTCGGGGCACTCCATTCCTCTAACATCGTCACTCAATTTATCGGGCGTTAATTTGGGAGCAAATATGTCCTGGCATGAACATTTTGCAGGCATAGCATGGAGAGCTTCTCAAAAGTTGGGAATATTATTTCGAACCAGAAAGCTTTACACTCCACAACAACTACTAATTCTTTACAAAGCTCAAATTCGACCAACTATGAAATACTGCTCCCATGTTTGGGGCTCCGCTCCCAAACATACACCGCATTTGTTGGAATCTATTCAGAGAAGAGCTGTTCGTCTGATTGGAGACCCGGAACTGACCGGCGCCGGCGGCCTTGAGTCGCTGGAACATCGAAGAACCGTTGGCGACTTGAGCCTATTCTACGAGTACAAGTATTTTCATGGAAAGTGTTCGAAGGATGTGGCCCGCTTAATTTCTCCCAGAGCGGTGCAAGTCAGAGGTACACGTCGCGCTAATACTTCGCATCCGTATGAGGTTCAGCTTGTTACTCCTCGTACAACGCTCTTCAAGCAGTCGTTTATATGGAGAACATCATCCCTTTGGAATAATTTGCCCCGGACTGTGTTTCCCACCAAGTACAGTTTACAGCGATTCAAGAACAAAGTGAATCGCTTTCTCCGCACACGTGTCGCTCCTGTAGCGCTTTAGGGACTTCCCTGCAGCACGTGTGCTAGACCCATAAAAAAAAATTCTTTTTTTTTAAATATTTGAAATATTTTCCATAACCCTTTCAAAAATCGGACCAATATGACACCTAGCGTTATTTGAATTCGTGAATTAATTTGTACTATTTTTTGTTAAAATTTTACCTACAATTGCTAAAAAGGCACGGATTTATTAGTGATGCCATCTATTAGATATGATTACAAGATAATATTATATATATATATATATATATATATATATATATATATATATATATATATATATATATATATATATATATATATACAGTAATACCCCGCTTTACGCGAGGGATACGTTCCGAAAAAAATCGCGTTAACTGAAATTCGCGTATATCGAGGTTTATGATTAAACATAGTCAAAATTTAATACAAAAAAATACAAATCATTTTAATCAATCACTTTAATTCTAAGAACACTTTATGCAATACATACTCTTATTTTTTACGGAAAAATACATCTATTGTCTTTTGGGTAACGTTTTGTTTACGTTCTTGTAAAATACGTTCATAACACCCAACACTGTTTTTAATTGTTTGACACACGGTCAAGACACGGTCATCATTATTGTCTATACTCTGCAATATGTCCAAACCTGAATAAATTTTTGAAAGTGCATTTTTGTATTTCCCCTGAAGATAAAACTTTCTCTTCTACTTGTTCTTCCTCATCGTAGATAGGATTATTCTGTAACTCGATCAGATCTTCATTGCTAATAGGATCGTCGTGCGTTGCTACAAGTTCTACGAGATCTTCTACCGTGACATCTTCAAGTTCAGACCCCTCAATCATTGCAGCAATGTCTTCAAGCACTTGTCTCTGCATCTGGACAATTCTTCTAGGTGCTTCCACTACATCTGGCCAAAGATTACGCCACACCCCATTCATACAACTCATTTTAACTTCCTTCCAAGCCTCTTCTATGTTGTGAATAGACTTCATAATGTTGTATGACTTCCACCACTCTCGCATAGACTGTCTTCCTTCCCCGTCAGTTTCATGAATTAGTTGGCTAAAAGTGCGGCGATGGTAATAAGCTTTGAAGTTTGCTATTGCTCCCTGGTCCATAGGTTGTAATATTGACGTAGTGTTTGGTGGAAGGAACTTTACGTACACTTTTAAGTCTCTGGGCGTATCAAGTGAGGTTGGATGTCCTGGGGCATTGTCTAAGAGTAATATAACTTTAGGTTCAAGCCCATTTCTGTCACAGTATGATTTGACTGATGGGCAAAAACTATTAGAATACCATTCTTGAAAAATTTCCCGTGTAACCCACGCCTTTCTGTTTGATCGCCACACAACTGGTAGACTTGTCTTGTCTGTGCCTCGCATTGCACGGGGTGTTTCTGAATGGTACACTAGTAAAGGTTTCAGTTTGAAATCACCAGTGGCATTACCACCCAGCAGAAGTGTTAGTCGATCTTTCGCAGCTTTGAAACCACTGGCTTGACGTTCTTCCTTAGAAATGAATGTTCGAGATGGCATTTTTTTTTCCAGTAAAGTGCGGTCTCATCAACATTGAAGATGAGACAAGCAGGAATTTTCTCTCGTCTAACGAAGTCTTGAAACTTGTCTGGAAACTCAGCTGCAGCTTGAATGTCCGCGCTGGCCGCCTCGCCTGTTATGTGGATATTGTGAAGATTAGAACGCTGCTTGAACCGATGGAACCAGCCTCTGCTGGCAGCAAAAGTCGGAGTGGCACTCCCTTCTCCTTCTTTTGTTTTCAGCATCTCATACAAAGATTTTGCTTTTGTGCATATGAAATCTTGACTTAGTGGTGTGTTCTTCTTATTCAAATCTTCGATCCAGACTGACAGTAATTTCTCCATTCTTTCTAAGATAGATGATCTCGAACGAGAAAGTTTTGTTGCACTTATAGGTGTTGAACCTTCGCTGGAGATTTTAATTTTTTTCCCGATTTTTATAAATCGTTCTCACAGTCGATTCTGAGAGTCCAAAATCTCTCCCAACAATTGTTGCTTTGCCTCCATTTTCCATTCTTCTTAACACTTTCATCTTCAATTCCAAAGTGACGCTTTTACGCTCTTTTTTCTTTACAGGCGGCATTTTTAACGTAGGGTTAAATTATGTATGTATGTATCTCCAATAAATATTAAAACAAAACTGCCAGCCGACCGAACTAACATTACGGAACAAATGAACACACGAAACGAACGAGGAAATCCCCATAGAACAAAGTCGAAGGACAGGGAATTCCCAATTCTTCAAAGAGAATATTCAGAGAAAGCGGGGATCCCCCCGCGACCATAGAGAAGTTAATGACTACATGAGCGCGAAATTTGAAATTCGCGTTATAGTGAAACCGCGCGTAACGGGGTCGCGCTAAGCGGGGTATTACTGTATATATATATATATATATATATATATATATATATATATATATATATATATATATATATATATATATATATATATATATATATATATATATATATATATATATATATATATATATATATATATATATATATATATATATATGGTTCAACGTAAAACAACCGAAAACGGGAAAAGGGTTATATTTTTAAGCAGTTCTTGTATTCGTTAAATCTATCCCTAGATGCATTTCGTCGTATTACGGGTCATCAGTCGGGCTAGCTCGACAAACAAGAAAATAAAATTTTCTGTTGCTTAAGCAAATACTGACGACTAATAATAATAAGATAAAACTCATACCTCGTACTTCGTACTCCATCTGAGGCTGACACGCTACAACCATACATGACGACAAAGTTGTTAGCAGACTGCCAACACTTCACCGCAGGCAGCGCCATTTTTTGAGAGATTCCCTTCAGGCATTTTTGGTTGTGGTTTAATGTAAATTGAACCACATATGCTTGAGGGGGTACCCTGGAAAAATCGCGCTGCCCGCGGTCATGTGTTGGCAGTCTGCTAACCACTCTGTTGGCATGTATGGCTGCGGTGAATCAGCCTCCGATGGAGTACGAAGTACAATGAATGGTTATATCTTACCATATATATATATATATATATATATATATATATATATATATATATATATATATATATATATATATATATATGAAGATATATTTAAATCTATCCGATAACTTATTGTAAATCATGACACAAACATAATATACATTGTTTTCAGTAATGCTACGTGAATGAATCTGATACACCATATTGTTATAGCCCCTATATTGTAATTATTATATGAAAATATTTAAACTTATGAATATTCTTTCTTACAAATAGGATTACTTCAAATATATGCAGCGAAGGTAATGTCATGATTTTTGGAAAATAGGTCGGAATGAAGCCAACCTATGTGAAGCCAAAATCATTCTAATTATACGCGTTTGTATTTTAAATACTCTATTTAAATATCTTGTATTACCCCAGAAAATCAATCTAAATTTTACACGACTAAAAAAATTAGCGTAGTAGTACGAAAACAGAACTTTAATATTGCTTACTTGTTTTAACCTAAATAAAGCATATATAGTAACTGCAAGCTTTTTGTGTAGGTCATCGACATGTATGTCCCAACTAAGCCGATTTTATCAATACAGACATCTAAAAATTTCGTACTTGGTGCTTGTCGTATTGAACGAGTTTTAATCTTAAGAAGATAGGATTTATCCAAATTACGAATCCTAGGTGTAAAATTTATGAAAACAGTTTTATCCACATTTAAATATAGTTTATTACCTAGAAACCAATCATAGAATGTACGGGCCATTACTTGGGCTAAGTGGGTTGATCCTTGAACATTATCAGACGTGACTAGGTAACTGCACTCATCAGCAAACATTACTATATTTCGGTTATTACAAATATCCGGTAAATCGTTTATAAATAATAAGAATAGAAGAGGACCCAAGATGAAACCCTGGGGCACCCCACAAGAAATTGGCAATTTTTCCGATCTTACGTCGTCGATCTCTACAGAGTGACATCCATTAGCCAGATAAGATCCTATCCATTCACCAATCTTTCCTCTTAGACCATTATTTTTAAGTTTCCTTATTAACAATGCATGATCCACCAAATCAAATGCTTTACTTAAGTAAATAAAAATGCCGAAACATTTAGACCATTCGTTGAGTGATTCATAAACATTGTTTAAAAATTGACAAAATGGCAGAATGAGTAGATCGTCCACGATAAAAACCATGTTGGGACGGTTTCAGGATGTCAAAATGTTGTAGAAAAGAGACAATTTGATTATAAACAAGTATTTTAGATATTTTAGATAAAGCAGGTAATCAGGCAATAGGTCTGTAATTCTCCATAAGAAGTAAATCTGCTCTCTTAAAAAGCGGAACAATTTTTGAATGTTTCAAAACTTTCGGAAAGATGCCAGAGACCAGTTCACCAAATATGTTAGTGGAAACAACAATAAGCCTTCTTTTTTTTTTATTAGAAATGAAGGTATTTTATCAATTCCTGTTGGTTTGAATTTTTTCAACCATAATTTCATATTCGCTCACCGGTTTCAAGATTATCGGCGAGCATACCTTCCTTATTTAGGTAATGCAATTAGAGAAATATAGCTTACAAATTAACATCTAAATATAAAATAGGAACTTAGTCGATATAAGAATTTGCCTTTTCATTAGCTATGTTAATAACAATTGGAGACTACTGGTTTCTGTAAACCAAAAAAAAAGTAGTAGGGTGATCTTCAACTTTTACCAACATATATGTGTGATATTGAAACACATTTGATAGTCAATTTCGGCCTTATCATTTAGCGACTTCTAACCAACATATTCCAAAATTCTCGAACCTCGTATTATTCGCATAGCAAAAATAGTAGTATCATTTTTCTACACTATTTATGTATATTACTTCTACATTTAAAATTATACTTACATTATCAAAATAGCAGTCAACACCTTTGGGAGCTAATTTCTTCAGTTCGTGTTCCACATTTTGAATCTTGTAGTTAATACCACCATCAAAACCTAAATCATCTTTAAGCCATTTTAATTTGTCATCAGAACCAGCAATTCCAATAACTTTGCATCCTTTGATTTTAGCAATTTGACCTGCAATGCTGCCTACTGCACCAGCAGCACCGGAAACAACAACAGTTTCACCAGCTTTTGGTTGGCCTACCTCTAATAGTCCAAAATATGCCGTATTGCTAAAAGTAATTTTTACTTCATAATTTATAAGAAAATACAACAAACTTTACATGATGGTGTCTTTAGTAAGATTCCTTAATTAAAATGAAACATGCAACAATATACAAAAATCATCTTTTATGATAATCAATAAGCACGATATCTAGGAAGAAATATACGAGACACCTTATAATATATTTTTTTGGTAACCAAACAGGTAGCTAAAAGTTTATATTAATTAATCTCTAAAGTTCGTTAATTTATTTCTTTATTATTTTATTTCTCTTTCTGGAAAAAATACCCTTAGTAGATTTTGAAAAAGAAGCTAATTATTTAGAAAACCTAATTTACACATTTAGATACACCGTATCCAAATAGTGAGCAACTTTTACGGAAAGAGGATGACTTACCTCGTTGGGTGTTTAAATAAAAACTTATAAAACATCACATCAAATTGATGATACTCAGCCTTGTACGAATTTTATGGTAGTCAATAGTAGAAAATTTTTGAAGAAACACAAGGCAGTACCATAAGTCATGATAACTAATATGTCCTTGTTAAAATGATATAGTTTATAACCACCAATTTTTTAATATAAATATTACCCTGGCATTCCCAAGACACCCAGGCTTAAGGATAAAGGTAATTCTGCAAAATCAGGTAAAACTATTGTTGGTAATGGAGGTCCTAGCAGATCTTTTCCGTTTGTCACAGTGTATGTCCTCCATCCGAACATACCGACAACATACTTTCCTACTGGAAAATCAGGGTTTTTGCTTTCTTTAATACTACAAGAAAATTAAGATTGATCATTTATATTTACAAGACTTATTCAAAGATTGCTTTTGTATCATCTTAGCAGTATGTTTTTAATGTAATCAAAAACATATAGTCACTAATATTTTTTTAAGGATGTTACATTTTTTTAAGAAAACAACTGGTGTGGAAGAGATCAACCATTATAATACTTCTTATTAACCACGTCACTTCATATTATCAACTTGCAATCTTCTGTCAGTATGTTAAACTAAGCCAAAATTTGGTATGTTTATTTTCATATTTAAATAACCGGTCAAATGCAAGTTGAACTTGCGCAATTAGTGTTCCGTACGTTGGTTGCTTTCAAAATAAAAATTTTTATTACGAAGGTATAAAATGATCAGTGTCTGCACAAAACACATCCCAAATGAGTTTTTAACAAAGTTTTTTTCCAGTCTTTACTGAAAACTGATGAACTTTTTTTTTATATATATATATATACCGGATATAAATTATTAAAGGTTATGCACTCGTGTAATCTACACCCTGTGGAGAATATTCCAGAATTTTTTTAAAGTTCTTTGATTAGTATTTTTCGAGATAAGGGAGGGCAGCGATTTTTCGTAATTTTTTAAAAATAATACAAAGAAAAGTGTGCGCAAGTATTACATTATATATATTTTTGAACTCATGTTTTTACAAGCTTTCATTTGACACCCCAGTCGATGACCTGGTAAAAAAAAAGTGTTCACTTCCCAAACTAACACCTTAAGTCAAAATTTAACTTTCAAAACTACACGGCTCTGATGAGGCCATCAATACGTATATTAGTACCAAATTTCAACTTTCTGTGTCAAATACTTTCGGAAAAAATCGGATGTGACAGACAGACGGACGGACAGACAGGCGGACAGACAGGCGGACAAACAGACAGACGGAGGACAGAGAGGCACCGAAGTGATCTTAATATATTATTTGTAATATAATAACCCAAATATCTTAGGGTATTAAACGCTTTAAGCAACTTTGTGATAGTAGTATGGACCGGAGTAGAATTGATTAAATTTAATTTTCTATACCCTAACACCAAAACTAATTTATGAACAGGCTAAGTAACCTGAACACTGTTGAAAATGGAAATACTTAAAACTTCACATTATTTTTTCGTAAAATTAATTGATTTCTCAAAAATATTACAGAATTAAAACAAACTTATACCAATAATGCATTTAATTTAATTTGTATAATTTATATATATATATATATATATATATATATATATATATATATATATATATATATATATATATACACACACATATATACATGCATATCAATAGTCCATTTGTACTATTTCATCCTATGTTAGTATTTAGGTTAGTGGTTGATAAACGTTTAGACATAAAGATAATTGTAAATTTTTTTATGTATTGCAATTGTTAGTGATATTCTCTTTTTTAATTAACAATAAAGTAAATTCTTCTATAGTACTTGTTCGTTCCCAGTCATTATAGTTTTTATTAATGTTTTGAAGATAATTTTGAAATTAAAGTGTATAGTTATAAAAGTTTTTGCAAAAAGCTTTAAGAGAAGGTATAATTTTCGGTAATAGTGGCGGCAAATTCCAATAGTTTATCGAGATTCAAGCTTGTAAAAAATGTTTAAGAACTGAGAAACCTAATATTATATAATAATGTTACAACACTGCACTCTTATAAAAAAATAACCTGCGAGTAACATTCTGAATTTGACACGTTATATGAAAAGGATATAATACAGTCGGAAACGTTGGTGGATGTTGAGTTCTTGGGTAACCACGTTCATGGTTTCAATAGTATTATAAGAATTCAATGATTTAACAATTTTTTAGATATAATTATTTATGTTCAAACATATAAGAAGATAAATGGGTGGGAATAGGAGGAAGCAAATATATCATGTTATAGGATTTTTCAGGATTTTTGGAATCCAGAAATAGTATTTTTTCATTATTTCTAATTTTAACAGAAACCTTTCACCTGCTCAATTTTTTATTTAATTGATACATCATCATCTATCACTTAAAGTATCGGATTGTAATGGTTGGATTAGGTTATTCAATTATTATTATCAATGATAGTTTTAGAAGAAATGCAAGTTAAAAAATTTACTTTTTTTCTAAATTAGGATTAGCTGAAGACCGGTTTGCAAATAAAATAATATATTATTTCACTTACAGAGCAACTTGTTGCCCGATGAACGGACTGCCCAATGGTATAATTACTGAATACATTTTCATATAAGGATCTACGCTAAAAAATACGGCTTCCGCCAGAAATTCTAAAAATAAAAAACAAATGATAGAGCTGTTTATACAGGGTGGCTGATTTCGAGTCTCAAAAAGTTTGAGATATGTTGTAAAATACAAGAAAAAAACACTTAACATGCAATCAACAATGTATCCTTCAAAACTTATTTTTCTAAGAATCGACCGATTATTTATATCTAAGATATAGGACTTTTCTTTCTGATAGTGAACATTTAATAATTGAAAATAGCGATTTGTTATATTTATAGGTAAGAGTTATTATTAGTTCAGTGGGCAAGGGGTGCAAATAATCTCCCAGCTCAACATAGTAAAGTCAAAAATTCATGTCGTAACTGAACTTAAGAAATATTTTTTTTCGTAACTCAAAGACTGAATGTAAAGATAATCGATTTTAGTGAACTGCATTGCCAAATATCTATCGATAAATGTGAAAATGAACTTGGCACACTGTATTATTCGGGCAGTGATTTCCAAGACCTCGACCACCGGACTAGTGTTAGCACTTTCGTTAGTAATGTGATTAACAACTCTAGAGATATTAGAATAGAGGAGAGAAAGTATATAGCCTGCTGTCAGCGAAAGAGTATAGTCGTTAAAAAGAGAAAGAAATAATATGAGTTATTCTGTCTCTCTTACTCGGCACACGCCCACAACACTCTCGCACGGGTACGCACGCCCACAACACTAAATTAGAGTGCGTACCCGCGCGAGAGTGTTGTGGGCGAACGCCGAGTAAGAGGGACAGAATGACTCATATCATTTCTTTCTCTTTCTATGAGTGCCTCGCTTCTCGCGAGAACTTACCTTCTCTATTCTAATATCTCTATGTTAATAACACGCCGATCACGGATAGGTTGATACTTCTTTAAATTCAAGGAAACCCTTTTAAAATTGTTATAATTCAGGTTTACGCACCAATAGCGGAAAGACAGTATAAAAATTATCTCGAAAACTGCTGTGATCTGTTAGACGAAACCCTTAATAAACCGAGTTATACTCTCTCTCTATCTCAATCCTTTAACCCCAAGAGGAGCATCGGTGACACTGTGCAGTTGCTACCTCAACAGTCAATCTCCAGGCATCTCGATCCTGCGCGACTTGACTTGACTCATACATACCCATCCCAAGGAGAGATCTTACTTGGTCAGACCATCTTGTCGGAGACCGTTCCCTTAATCTTTTACCTTCTACCTTCCCCGTTACTACAAGCTTTTCCATGGCATCCACTTTCCTCATAATGTGTTCGGTACTCTACGGATTCTTCGATACGCCCACATCTCAACTACATCGATTCGTCTTTTGTCAGCTTGTTTCATAGTCCATGTTTCCGATGCGTAAGTTGCTATGGGGAATATAAGGCTGGATAGCAATCTTAACTTTGTATTTTTTGTGATAGCTGGATCTTTCCAGACCTTAGTGAGTTTGATAGTCGATTTCCCAGCCATTGCCAAACGTCTTCTTACTTCCGCTTCGCAACCACCAATGTTAGTTATGAATGATCCCAAATAGTTGAAATGGTCTACAACAGTTAAACCAACAATTTTATTTATGTGTGACAGACCTTCATTACGACTAACAATCATTACTTTGATCTTTGCTCTATTAACGGTCAATCCATAGTTTTTGCTAGGGGTTTCCAGGCGCTCCATAATTGATTCTAGGTCTTGTATTGAAGTTGTAAGTATAACAGTATCATCCGCATATCTGAGATTACTTAGCTTTTTTCCACCGATTGTCACACCCCCACTCCAGCCATCCAAAACAGAACTCATTAATTGAACTAATATCACCTTGATAATTAAATATTTTAACGGGAGGAATGGACAAGGTTCCCAGTTAGACCTGGTAACAAATTTTGACCGAATTGATTGTTACAAACACATGGTTAAACTGCCAAAAATACGGTTATATACATGGATCCCACCAGCTGAAAGCAATAACCAGGAATCTGTAAGGAACCTAATAGGTTAAATATTAATAAAAAAAAGTTTTAAAACTGTATAACACGAGTAATAAACTACCCTCGAGCTAACATAGGTTTTGACCATATCCTACTAGAAGCAAGTTGTAAGTTTAATCTGAAAATAAACAAGAATAAACCAAAAATCATACGAATAAACTTAGAGAAACTAAAAAATCCACAAACTAAGGATCTTATAAGATAGGAAATAAACGAGTTGCTCGAGTCAGTGGAATTGTTTAATGGGGAGGTAGAGCCACTATGGGCAACACACCCTAATGAATAGGAGGATAGAACCAACAAAATTGATTAAGAAAAAAGGTGAATAACAAATAAGATCCTGAACTTGAGAGAAACACCACAATTTGCTAGAAACAACAGAGTAGATTATAACCGGATTAATAGAAACATCAAAAAAAGAAATAAAAATGGTCAAAGAGGACTGGATGGGGGAGAAGTGGAAGGAAATAGAAACGATTGAAACCAAACACAATACTTCTTAAATGCACAACAAGATTAAGGAGATTATAACTAGTTGCAAAAAAGGCCATACTTTCCCTTTGCTAAATCTAACGAAAAACCTATAGTAAATGAAGAAGAAATAAAAGATACATGGGAGCAATACATAAATGATATCAATTCAGACTTACCAAATAACGATAATGTTAATCAGGGTCCCGAAATTATGAATGATGGTGTTCAGCATGCAATCGCCTTATTACTAAAAAAAAGTCGCCGGCACCCACGGAATCCCAGGGGAAAACCTAAAACGTATGGCCGGTGGAAATATCAGTTAAATCACCAAACACTGGTAAAAAAAAATTATGGACTAAAATCGACATTAGGGACAATCCTCAAAAAGCTTGGACTCAAGAAGTGCAGGAATCATAGACTAATTAATCTTATGAGATACTAAAGATCTTCCTCCGTATGATATATTCAAGAATAAGAAACAGACCCAACAGCTTAGATTCACAAATGCCTTCGGAACGCGGGACGTCCTGTTTGCTATTAATGTTCTTCTTCAGAAATGTCGAAACTAACGCAAATGTATCTATGCATGTTTTATCAATTATGAAAAAGCTTTCGACAGAATACGTCACTTTATGTTAGTAAGCATATTAAGATAGATTTAATTGGGCGTAAAGGGTATAAAAAAATTAAAAGCCAAATAGCAGAAATATAGATTGAAAAAATAAGGATATCTGTCATCATAATCGACCAAGGAGTCGGGCAAGGCAGTGTTCCGTCGCCGGTTCCTTTTCAACCTTCATTCAGACCAGATTTTTAAAAGTCACGGAATTCGATGTTAAACGAAATACTCCTGAATACAATTAGATATGCTGACGAAGCACTAGTCATATGTGACAATACGGAAGGTCAAAAACACATGATCGACAAAATCAATCGTGCTGGAACAAACATGAGACTAAATATAAATGTTATTAAAACTCAATTTATGGTATTCAGCCGAGAACCACAAGATAATTTTCTATTAAAACTTAATGGTGCCATGGTTGAACGTATAAATCAGTTAAAACACTTGCAACGTATCATTACGAACGACCTAAATCCAGACAATGAAATCAAGTGGTATGAAAACTGTCAGGACAACTTAAAACTAAGGCAGCGCATGGCAAAATATTACATTAGTTTGTTCCACAGTATGAAGTGGAGGACTAGATCTTAAAATAAAGTACGATCAACCAAGTAGATGCCTTAGAAATGTGGATCCATCCAAGAATGTTGCGAGTTCCATGGACCGACCTAATTACTAACGAGGAGGGTTTACGTGGAATAAAACCAAGAGATGATTATTAACAATAGTTAAATGTCATAAGGTCGCATACCTTTGTCACATGTGAAAGGAAAAGTATCACCTGTTACAACTCATAAACGGAAAAATTGAAGGTCAAAGAGGAATAGGTCGAAAATAAATATCATAACTCAGGAACGTGAGAAAATGGACAGCATTACAAGAGGTCGGTCAGCTTTTCAAGCTGGCAGAAGATCGTGAACTCTGCTCCATGCCAATTGATAATGTTTAAGGGACCGAGCAGGGCACATAAAGAAGAAGAAATTATTAAGCATTTATTTAAGATAGATTTTATGCCGCGCGAACTAATATATAAGTAAATTCAATATTCCTATCGTCATATAGCAAAAAGAGAATATTTATGGCCATAAGTTTGCTAGTTCTTGAATTTTCTTACTAAAGGTACTACTGTTTCGTGAAAAAATCACATTTAGATCTTTTTGCCGGTTCACTTCTTCAAAATTAGTTAGATAATAAAAAAAAAACTATTTACGGATAATAATATTTTCGACTTGCTAAGTTCAATCGTTTTAATGCAACAAATATTCAATGTCTTGAATTTGAGAAATTTAATTTTAAAATATTTAAAAATAGCTGTTAGTTACGTCATTATATAGCATATTAAAAGTATATCAAGGCATAATATTGTTTCTAAATCCATCGTTAAATGTTTTCTTGAAAAATCAAATGAAAGTAGAATACTGGTTATTATTCAGAAGCCATTATCTCAAAAACTAATGAATTTGGTATAGGGAATGAGACACGAAAGTTAAAAATTTTCAAGAACCATTTCAAAAAATTAAGATTATAAGGGTGCTTTTTTTAAATAAAAAAATGTCATGTTTCCTGTGTAACTAGTGCAACAACACCTATTGAGAAAGCGAACTTGTTGGCTGAACTCTTGACTTCACATTCCACTGTCGATTTCCAAGGAAAAACACCACCTACTATTCCCATAGTGCAGTCAAGGATGCCCCATATTGTCTTCAGAGAGCGTATCATAAAACGTATTTTAATGAAGCTAGACACCAAAAAAGCTTCCGGCGCTGACGGAATACCTGCCATAGTTCTCAAAAACTGTGCGAGGGAACTAACACCAGTTTTCTGTAGACTTTTCAACCCATCCTACAGAAAGGGAATATTTCCTTCCTGCTGGAAATGTGTCCCAGTTCAACCGATACCTAAAAAAGGCAAGAAGCCCTTGCCAAATAACTACCGACCAGTCGCACTGCTTTCAATAATATCGAAAGTCATGGAAAGATCTTCTAAAATATCTTGAAGGATTCAATATTATTAGCGACCACCAATATGGCTTTTATAAACACACATCAACAGGAGATCTTCTGACTTATGTAACACATGTTTGGAACAACGCAACTGAACACTTTGGAGAATTTCGAGCGGTTGCTCTTGATATATCCAAGGCATTCGACCGTGTTTGGCACGATGCTGCTGGAAAATACCGGGAATCCAATCCACAGCTTTGCAGATGACAGTACGCTTATCTCTTCGTTCACTTTGAACGCTCGGACATTGCGCGGGAGAGGCAATTTAAAGGCATGAGGTATCGGAAAGGAACGTGCTTCTTATGTGGAATAGATTTACAAAAACAATAATGTTACGCCTATTGTCGGGCGAGAGCAAACTGATACTGCTCGGAGGCTTAACTTCGATAGTTAGATGTTTGAACACCTTTCCGCACTAATAAACATTTTTTTTCTCACAAAACACACATTTTCACCTTAACGAGCACGTCAATAATCAGAATTGCCTCCTAGAGATCCAAAACTACCGCGTTTACATGCTCCTAAAGCGATAATTTCGGCAACAATGTCCTTCTTTGAGGATGACAGAGGTCGTACAATAACTGTTAGTTCGGATCGATATACGTAAGAGACAACATCACATGAATATAACTTATTTTCAAAAGAGGTGACATAAATTGGCCTCTACGGCGGACTGTTTATCGTGCGGATATCTCAAAACTAAAGTTGTTAACAATCCTGGCTGTCTTTGTCGAGCATTGATCGATAATTCTACCGGTCCTATTTAGATGACATTAGTTTTAAGTCAGCAAGAAGTCATTCAAATTAACAAAGACCTGTAGGAATTTCTATCTTGGGGTGACAGTAACCAAGTGGAAGTTAACGTTGTTGAACCCAACATAGTTATGTCGAGGCATTCGATTTCTCTAACATCGTCACTCAATTTGTTGAGCGTTAATTTGGGAGCAAATATGTCCTAGCATAAACATGTTGCAAGCATAGCAAAGAGAGCTTTTCTAAAGCTGGGAATATTATTTCGAATCAGAAAGTTTTACACTCCACAACAGCTGTTAATTCTTTACAAAGCTGAAATTCGACCAACTATGGAATACTGCTCTCATATTTGGGGCTCTGCCCCCAAACAAACATTGCATTTGTTGGATTCTATTCAGAGAAGATCTGTTCGTCTGATTGGAGACCCGGAACTAACCGGCGGCCTTGATTCGTTAGAACATCGAACAACGGTTGGCGACTTGAGTCTATTCTACAAATATTTTCATGGAAAGTGTTCGAAGGATGTGGCCCGCTTAATTCCTCCCAGGCCGGTGCATGTTAGAAATACACGTCGCGCTAATGGTTCACATCCGTATGCAGTTCAGCTTGTTACTCCTTTTCAAGCAGTCTTTTATATGGAGGACATCATCCCTTTGGAATAATTTGCCCAGTACAATATACAGCGATTCAAGATCAACGTGATTTGCTTTTTCCGCACATATATCGCTTCTGTAGAGCTTTACTGATTTCCCTGCAGCACCCATAAAAAAAAAATAGTCAATATTTTTTTACCTCAAATGAACGTCTTTTCAACAATGCAGTTGTGCCAATTTTCATTATGCTGCCTAAAACTTCCCAGTTATCGTAAAGTAGATATTCTTCTCCTCGTTATAACTGTCGATCTAAATAACTTTTCCATTATTTCTTGAAACAATTTTTATACTATTCTTTTTCAATATTAAAAATATTTATGTGCTTTTTACAAAAATTGAACACTCCGATTGATACTGTTACTATATGAATTTAAAATTATCCAAAAGTTATTAACTTTTTGTACTTACCCCCATCTTTTAATGTTGGTATATCCTCCTCAATTATTTTTAAGTCTCCTATCTTGGGAAGTCCTTCAAAAGGTTTTTCTCGAATATAAACTTTTGCTTTTACCATTTTGTAATTTACAACTTTAATATACTTTTACTGGCAATTTGGTTCTGAAGGACTAATAAACTAGTCTTACACAGAATTTGAGTATTTGGGTTTGATAAGTTTTCGATATTACAATAGTCCCTTTATCGAAACTAATGAGTAGTTACCAGGGAGATAAATTAATTATCAGGTCATCTAAGGAGACATATCTGAAATGACTTTTATTATATAAATATTTCCGACAATCAGTCTAACGATAGGTAAAAACCGACAACTCTAATTTAACTTGGCTTGAATAACCTGTAAATTATTTTACTTAATGTTTACATTCGGCGCTATAACCTTCAAATAAATGAAAATAAGTGGCGTCAGTAAGCGCCCCCTCATTCGTGATCAAAATCTCATCTGTGTACAGTGTCGGCATAGCCGCTAGTATTCGTACCACCGTCGCCGTCAAGTTTGTTTCATATAAATATGAATCACAAATCAGAGTAGTAAATTCTAAAAGTTGTGATTCAGTTCATAAACTTCCAAAACTACTTTAACATTTTGCAACTTACTGAGCTAATATAACACATAGGTTGAAAAGTTTTTGGTCTAGCTACTTAAAACACATTTTTTTTGCAAAATTCGATTTTATTCATCAATAAAGTCTCCTTCAAGAACGACACAATCAGTCCAATTTTTTTCTAACATTTCTATACTTTCTTGTATTTGCCCTCAAAATAGGCCTCAGCCCACGAGCATTTTTTGGAGGTCTGCAAATAGATAATAGTCGCTGAGGGCCTAATCTGAAGAATACGGTGGATGAGGAAGAAATGCGAGCTTCAATTCATGTAATTTTGCTGTCGTAACCATTGCCTTGTGACACGGTGCATTGTCTTGATGAAAGAGCACATTTTCTTTTTAATTTCGGGCCGTTTCTTTACGATTTCTGCCTTCAAACGCTGTAGCAACTTTATATAATATTCGCTATTGATGATTTTTCCCTTCTCAGCATAGTCAATAAAAGTTATTCCATACGCATCCCAAAATACGGAGGCCAAAACCTTTCCAGACGACTGTTGTATCTTTGGTCGCTTTAAGCGGCTTTCACCAGCTGCTGCCCGCTCAGCTGATTGCCGATTTGATCCGGTGTGTAATGGTGGATCCATGTTTCATCCATTGTCACATATCGCATGAAAAAATCCTTTTTATTACGCTTAAACAGGTTCAAACAACGCTCAGAATCATCATTGTTTTTGATCCACTGTGAGCACACGCGGTACCCATTTCGAACAGAGCGTTCTCATGCCCAAATATTCAAGCAAAATATGACCAACACGTTCTTTTGATATCTTTAGGATATCAACTATCTCACGCAATTTCACTTTACGGTCATCCAAAACAATTTTGTGGATTTTTTTTATGTTTTCCGGTATAACCACCGCATTTGGGCGTCCAGAGCGTTCAGTATCATCAAATTCAGCATACCAGTAAATGATGATTAATTTTTCAACGGTAGAGTCCCCGTAACAGCCATTGCTTTGCTTGAACGGCATTTTTTTTTTTTTTTCCAATCAAAAAACAGTATTTAATCACACACACGAAATTCCATTTTTCCATTGTGTTGAAAATATCAAAAGTAACGTCACTAAAACCACTATAACTTGTAAACTTATCGTCGAAATGTCCTTCTTTGAGGATGACAGAGGTCGTACAATAACTGTTAGTTCGGATCGATATACGTAAGAGACAACATCACGTGAATATAACTTATTTTCAAAAGAGGTGACATAAATTGGCCTCTACGGCAGACTGTTTATCGTGCGAATATCTGAAAACTAAAGTAGTTAATAATCCTGGCTGTTTTTGTCGAGCATTGATCGATAATTCTACCGGCCCTATTTAGATGACATTAGTTTTAAGACAGCAAGAAGTCATTCAAATTAACAAAGACCTGTAGGAATTTCTATCTTGGGGTGACTGTAACCAAGTGGAAGTTAACGTTGTTGAACCCAACATAGTTATGTCGAGGCAGTCGATTTCTCTAATATCGTCACTCAATTTGTTGAGCGTTAATTTGGGAGCAAATATGTCCTAGCATATGTTGCAAGCATAGCAAAGAGAGCTTTTCTAAAGCTGGGAATATTATTTCGAATCAGAAAGTTTTACACTCCACAACAGCCCCGAAACAAACATTGCATTTGTTGGATTCTATTCAGAGAAGATCTGTTCGTCTGATTGGAGACCCGGAACTAACCGGCGGCCTTGATTCGTTAGAACATCGAACAACGGTTGGCGACTTGAGTCTATTCTACAAATATTTTCATAGAAAGTGTTCGAAGGATGTGGCCCGCTTAATTCCTCCCAGAGCCGGTGCATGTTAGAAATACACGTCACGCTAATGGTTCACATCCGTATGCAGTTCAGCTTACTCCTTTTCAAGCAGTCTTTTATATGGAGAACATCTTCCCTTTGGAATAATTTGCCCAGTACAATATACAGCGATTCAAGATCAACGTGATTTTCTTTTTTCCGCACACATGTCGCTTCTGTAGAGCTTTACGGATTTCCCTGCAGCACTTGTGCTAGACCCATAAAAAAAAATAGTCAATATTTTTTCACCTCAAATGAACGTCTTTTCAACAATACAGTTGTGCCAATTTTCATTATGCTGCCTAAAACTCCTTAGTTATCGTAAAGTAGATATTCTTCTCCTCGTTATAACTGTCGATCTAAATAACTTTTCCATTATTTCTTGAAACAATTTTTATACTATTCTTTTTCAATATTAAAAATATTTATGTGCCTTGTAAACTTATCGTCGAAATGTCATAAAACTTTGACACCTATCGTTTGAAGGTTGGTACTTCCTAAAAATGATTGAATTTTTTGAAAAAAGCGACATTTATGTGTCAGACCAAAAACTTTTCAGCCTATTTATTAGTTATTCGGAATGTTACGAAGCCACACAAAAAAAGTTCTTTACCACGAACGGAAATACATCGATCTAGTGTATTTTTCGATGCTGAATTTATGTCCGTAGTTCAAAAAAATATTTATTGTGTAATTTTTTTCGGCCAAAAACCCCTTGAAATGGAATAAAACTATAATAATATTATAATGACTCTTAATGAAGGGTGACAAATGGTAAATATTTTATAGTCTAGAGAAGAGAATATGTATTCAAACAACGGCAAACCAAAATCCACCCTTATAGGGGTGAAAAGTTCCCTTAAAACTCAAATAACATACGCGAGTTAAAATAAAATGTGCAAAGGACACATCCTCGTAGCTCTAAGGACAAAGTATCTGAATCTGGTGTGACAACCAGACATTACTCTTAAAGGGTTGAGACTTACCCCTATAAGGTGTAAAAACTACCCACCCCCTTCGGAGGTGTCTCATAAGTTTTAATAACGACGAAAAAAGTTCAGGCTTTTATAGTTTTAGGCAGGGTGAATAAAGATGGAGTAGGTTCGTGTGAACCACCGATACATGACTATAAACTGCCCTTAGAGGCTAGTAGAAACTACCCCTACGCTCTAATGATGCACATGGATGTTATTAAAATTCGAAAAGGCTCAAGTACTTTTATCCCAGTATGCCAAATATTCAAGACAATTAGATGATCTTCCTAATAAGGTCCAAAATCATCCCTGGGAGGGGGGAACGACCCCCTGGAATTGATGGATCTTAGAAGTTCTAGCATCTGAGAAAAAAATACAGGCTTTCGTAGTCTCAGGCAGGATGAACAAATACAGCCTGTATTTTTTTTCTCAGATACTAGAACTTGTAAGATCCATCAGTCCCAAGGGGTAGTTCTCCCCCTCCTCCTAGGGATGATTTTCGACCTTATTAGAAAGATGATCTAGTTGTCTTGAATGTTTGGCACAATGAAGTTGCCGAATTTCAATAACATCCATGTGCATCCTTAGAGCGTAGGGGTAGTTTCTACCACCCTCTAAGGGTGGTTTATAGTCGTGTATCGGTGGTTCAAGAAAATCTACTCGTACACTACATATTTGTTCACCCTGCCTAAAACTACAAAAGCCTGAACTTTTTGCGTCGTTATTGAAATATGAGATACCTCCGTAGGTGGGGGTGGTTTTCATACCCTGTAGGGGTGAGTCTCAACCGTTTAAGGGTAATGTCTGGTTGTCACACCAGTTTCAGATATTTTGTCCTAAGAGCTACAAGAATTTGTTCTTTGTACATGTTATTTATGGTAAACTCACGTGCGTTATCTGAGTTTTAGGGGCACTTTTCACCCACTATAAGGATGGATTTTGGTTAAATAAGTAGAAATAGCTTACTGAAGTTTGCATACATATTCTTTTCTCTAGACATTAAAATATCTAAAATTTGTCACATTTTATTATTACTATAGTTTTATATCCCATTTCAAGGGATGTTTTTGGCCAAAAAAAAAGATACACGATAAATCTTTTCTTTAACTACCGATTCGAATTCAGCGTCGAGAAATACCCTAGATTCATGTATTTTGGTTCGTGGTAATGAACTTTTTTTTTGTGTGGCTTTGTTATCAACGCCCTCGATTGGTAAAAGTCGACCGACAAATTTTTTGTCAAAAATTTAACATTAGCTCATATGTTTACCTTTCAAAACAAAATTAAAGTCCGCCTCTGGGCCTCAAACCGATAAAAATATAATACTTAGAATAATGAACAAACAAACAAATTTTTTAAACTTCAGCACAATTGAATAACACGTATAAAAAATGTTAAAAATTTTAAAAATATATGTAATGTCAGAATGACTAAGAAAACTATGAGGATTTTCTGTAATCTCTCTAAAACAATACTAAAGAAAGATTAGTTATGATATATTATAAACAAATTTTAGACATAGTTAACCGTAATTTGTTTTATTAACAGTTTGATGATTGTCCTAATTATAATTTTCCATGTTTTTATTTTTGTCGCTATAGAAATATGTATTTAACTCAAAATTATCATAACAAATAAAGTATAGTACATTTTTACCTTTTTTTTATATATGCGGTTCAATGGGTACCATCACTATTATAGATTAACAATATCACTTTAATTTTTTAAAATTCGTTTAAGTAATTTATCCCTCATAAATACACCTCGAAAATTTTGACTTCGTAAAAACTTGACATATTTAATTAGGTCAAAATTCACAAGCAGTTTTTGAGGAATGTCCTTTAGCAGTTCTATTGAATATGGTTTTAAATATAGATTACATCCTGTTTTATTTGGTTTTTAGATAAAAACCACTTCATGTCTGCAATTGCTGTTGATTTTATCACTTCACTATGTCTTTGATCCTCTGCTTATTTTTCTTTTGCTGATTTTGCATCACTGACAACTTTTGAAATGCCCGCCAATAGCGCCCAAAGCCGACAAACCAGCAAATAAGGCTAACAGTAGTAGAAACCCTCCAGTCTGGGAAAGTAGACTTGCTTTAAAATTTACTACTTTACCACTATTTTTATTGACTTTAATGCAGTTTTAATAAACTTCTAAATTGTTCACCTTTTACTTTCTTTCTAGCTTGTGCGTCACTTGAGATAATAATATTCCATCTCCCACACGATTTTTCTTGTAGTTTTCCTTTTTTTTCTAAGCCCTATATCTAAGTTGCTTTTAACTTTCATTGCAGCACTTATTCCTAGAGCAGCTATTTTTTCTCCAAGGGTAGGGTCGTTAGCTTTGATCTAGCCAAAGATTTTTCAGATAATAGCTTATCAGCAATGTACTTTCTTTTTATATTATTTGATTGTGTATTGGCAATGTACTCTTTACACTCTTGATCTAATAAATGTATTCGTTTATCATCTCTTATTAGTCTTTTTTCAAATTTTGTTCCAAGTCCACAAAAACTGTAACCTGGCACATATAATTCAAACGGTAATTTATTTATTAAAGTATTTAGAAGAACACGGCTTCCTTTCTATGTTTTATAAACTTATCTTTCATAGATGATTTAGATATTATATATTATGATTATTTACATCAAATGGCGTGTTTTTATAAAAACTATTCCAGTTATATATATATATATATATATATATATATATATATATATATATATATATATATATATATATATATATATATATATATATATATATGTATATAAATATATATATATATAAATATATATATATATATATATATATATATATATATATATATATATATATATATATATATATATATATATATATATATATATATATATATATATATATATATATATATATATATATATGTATATATATATATATATATATATATATATATATATAAACATATATATATATATATATATATATATATATATATATATATATATATATATATATATATAAATATATATATATATATATATATATATATATATATATATATATATATATATATATATACATATATATTCGTTTACAAACAGTAAACAAAATCTAATATCATTTAGTCACACTAAAGTTATTATTATGTATGTTGGTACATACATAATAATATAACAAGATCAGTAATTTCCGTTTGTACAATTTTACTTGGAAAAGAAATGGTGTTTATATAATTGATAAGGTCACAAAAACTACTCCACATACGTTCAGGAACTTCACGAGATTCTAAAAAATTGCGAGTTTCAGTCACTTTCTTCGTCATTTCTGAAATGGATGGAACATAAATATTATCTCCTTCTCCAAGCTCGTCTTCGTCGTCATTATCGCTTAAAATCTTTCCAAAAGAAACTGATGTCACAATTTGATCATCAGTTAATATTTCTCTCGTCATTAATTCATTATCAGCACATACATATTCTTCAAAATTAAAGTGATTAAACATCTTTTTAATCTTGATTTCCACTGTACTTTGTTGAATGTCAGCATCGTTAACAAATTCTATACAATCAGTAGGATCTTCTCAATGCTTTTCAATCTGCTGAGTCAACGGTAGCTCATCATCTGAGACATATCTACATTCCTTCCTTAAAAATCCGCCATTCTTAAAACAGTTTGCAATGGTTTCTCTACTGACTCTTTGCGAAGCCATATAGATAAAGTTTATAGCATCCAAGAGAGTTACAGAAAAAATGTTAGCTTTATCGATCGTCTCTAACATTTTCATAAGTAAAATCTATAATGACATTCTAAAGAATGTATCACACCTTGATTCATAGGCTGAAGCTTTACACTTGTGTTTGGTGGCATGAAAACAAATTTTATTTGCTGCAGATCAACTGCAGGGTGCGCTGGACAGTTATCAATCAAAAGTAATATTTTTCTGTTTGTGAATTTTAATTCTTTGTCCCATTCGATCAGTTCATTTTTAAAAATTTCTGATGTCATCCAGGCTTTACTGTTTGATTTGCACGTTTGGTAAATGTTTGTTTTTAAAACACCTGAGATTGGCAGACTTTCCTATTCCCAACAGTTTTCTTTTTTTTGTTCCAGACATATTTGCAGTTACCAACACAGTAATCCTTACTTTTGATAATTTTCCACCAGCACAATTCTCTCCGACAAACTTCTTATCAGGCGTCATCTTGTAAAACAAACCCATTTCTTCCGCATTAAAAATGTCCACATATTCATAACTTTCTCGAATTTCGGGCCATACATCAGACAACCACTGATCAACGACAGTCATATCCACTCCTGCAGTTTCTGCTACTATCCTAACCCCACTAATATTATGTCGCTTTTTAAAGCATTCAATACAACTACTAGTACAGTTAAACTCGGTGTTCTCTATTTTCCTTTCCAATTTACTAGCTTTCTCTTGTAGAGTATAGCTGGTAATAGGAACATGTTGATGTCGTTTTTGACTAAACCATTTAAGGAGTCCCTTATCAACTTGGTCATGTGTAGATTTTCTTACTTTTTTACAACTAAAGTTTCTTTTATCGTACATTGATAATATTTCTTAACCTTATCTTCCATATGGTAGAAAACGTAGATTTAGTTAAATTCAACTGTTTGCAAACATCACTTTATTTAACTCTATTTTCTATTTTCCTTATAATATAGTGTTTGTCTTTTAAAGTAAACGCTTTACGTTTTTGTGTACTTATTTTAAAATAAAAACTTAAACATTCACTTTGCTACTTTGTTCAAATATGCATCAAAACCGCATAACACAACAATGAATTGAAAATAATACTGCTCGAAATAGCGACGCGGCGGGAACAAGTAGAAGATCAAGTCGCGCGACATCGAACACAGGGAGTGGCAAGTTCGTCATAAGAGGATACAAAATATCTAAATTTGGTTCGTTTTATCCAGAAGTTCGTTATAACCGGGTTTGCTAAAACCGATAAAGATTTGCATTGGTCTTATGGAAGTTTTTTCGCGCATTATAAAATAGTTCGATTTAACCGGAAATTCGCTATAAATGGGTTCGTTATAAGCACACTTTAGTGTATATATATATATATATATATATATATATATATATATATATATATATATATATGGGTTTTGGTTGGACGTTTGTTTTCGATCCGACGACCCATCTGACTGCGCCAGGGAGGTTTCCGATGTTATTTTGGCCGGTATGGAGGCTTACATCCCTTTTTCGAAGAAATGCCCTTCCAACGGCAAGCCTTGGTTTGACCTAAAATGCAAAGAAGCTGTTGCTTCTAAACATCTTGCATACCGACAATGGCGCGAAAATCCTAACACCATAAATCGTAACACATTTGTTCGTGCCAGGAACAGATGCAAAGAAATTATCGACGAAACCAAGGAGGTACACAATCAACGGATTAGAAACAAGCTTCTCGCCTGTCCCGGCAATTCAAGGTCCTTTTGGTCGGTCGCTAAGGCAGTTAGTCAAAATTTCACCAAATCCACCATACCACCACTCACACGGCCAGATAATTCTATTGCAACGACACCTGTTGAGAAACCGAACTTGTTGGCTGAACTCTTTGCTTCACACATTCTACTGTCGATTTCCAAGGAAAAACACCACCTACTATTCCCATAGTGCAGTCAAGGATGCCCGACGTTGTCTTCAGACAGCGTATTATAAAGCGTATTCTGATGAAGCTAGACACCAAAAAGGCTTCTGGCGCTGACGGAATACCTGCCATAGTTCTTAAAATCTGTGCGAGGGAACTAACACCAGTTTTCTGTAGACTTTTCAACCTGTCCTACAGAAGGGGAATATTTCCTTCCTGCTGGAAATGCGCTACAGTTCAGCCGATACCTAAAAAAGGCAAGAAGACCTTGCCAAATAACTACCGACCAATCGCACTGCTTTCAATAATATCGAAAGTCATGGAAAAGGCTATCAATCAGCATCTTCTAAAATATCTTGAAGGATTCAACATTATTAGCGATCATCAATATGGCTTTCGTAAAACTAGATCAACAGGAGATCTTCCGACTTATGTAACACACGTCTGGAACAACGCAATTGAACACTTTGGAGAATCTCGAGCGGTTGCTCTGGACATATCCAAGGCATTCGACCGTGTTTGGCACGATGGGCTGTTGGCTAAGCTACGTTCTTATGGTATGTCGGAAAAGTTCTGTTTGTGGCTCTCATGTTTCCTCAGAGAGCGTTCTTTACGAGTGGCAGTCGACGGATTTCTTTCTAACACCTTCACTATCAACGCCGGTGTACCTCAAGGCTCCATACTGTCTCCTACTCTTTTTCTCATTTACATTAACGATCTGCTGGAAAAGACCGAGAATCCAATCTACAGCTTTGCAGATGACAGTACACTTATCTCTTCATTCACTTTGAACGCTCGGACATCGGCTACTCAGACGAATATCCGCAGACAGCAGGAAGTCGTTCAACTTAACAAAGACCTGGAAGAAATTCTATCTTGGGGTGACAGTAACCAAGTGGAATTTAACGCTACAAAAACCCAGGCGGCAGTTTTTTCTAAAAAAGTTAACGTTGCTGAACCCGACATAGTTATGTCGGGGCACTCCATTCCTCTAACATCGTCACTCAATTTGTTGGGCGTTAATTTGGGAGCAAATATGTCCTGGCATGAACATGTTGCAGGCATAGCAAGGAGAGCTTCTCAAAAGTTGGGAATATTATTTCGAACCAGAAAGCTTTACACTCCACAACAACTGTTAATTCTTTACAAAGCTCAAATTCGACCAACTATGGAATACTGCTCCCATGTTTGGAGCTCCGCTCCCAAACATACACTGCATTTGTTGGATTCTATTCAGAGAAGAGCTGTTCGTCTGATTGGAGACCCGGAACTGACCGTCGGCCTTGATTCGCTGGAACATCGAAGAACGGTAGGCGACTTGAGCCTATTCTACAAGTACTTTCATGGAAAGTGTTCGAAGGATGTGGCCCGCTTAATTCCTCCCAGAGCGGTGCATGTTAGAAGTACACGTCGCGCTAATTCTTCACATCCGTATGAGGTTCAGCTTGTTACTCCCCGTACAACACTTTTCAAGCAGTCTTTTATATGGAGAACATCATCCCTTTGGAATAGTTTGCCCAGGACTGTGTTTCCCACCGAGTACAATCTACAGCGGTTCAAGAACAGCGTGAATCGCCTTCTCCGCACACGTGTCGCTTCTGTAGCGCTTTAGGGACTTCCCTGTAGCACGTGTGCTAGACCCATAAAAAAAAAAAAAAAAAATATATATATATATATATATATATATATATATATATATATATATATATATATATATATATATATATACATATATATATATATATATATATATATATATATATATATATATATATATTATATATATATATATATATATATATATATATATATATATATACATATCAACAATCACATTATAAAAAGCACAAAGCAAACATTCCATCAATTATAGGACTGACACTAATAAATTAAGTAATGTAACATTCCATATAAATATAATTTTTTTTTTGTACTTTGTGCTTTTTATAATGTGATTGTTGATATATATATATATATATATATATATATATATATATATATATATATATATATATATATATATATATATATGTTATATATATATATATATATTAGGGTGACCGCAAAAAATCGAGGTCGGAATTTTGTTCGTCTGGACCCCAGAAAACGATTCCCCTTTTCAGATATTGAGATAGCCGAAATTTGAGCTCGATTAAACGACGTTAACCCGTGCCGCTCGTCGCTCAAACTTTGAAAAAAAAAAATCCAAATTTTTGGCCAAAAAGCTGACATATGGAGCCATAACTCCAGAACGGTAAATAACATAAACACGCTTAATATCTCAAAAGAAATCTAATGTTGTTCTTCAAAATTTATATTCTATACATAATTGTTGTTATTTTAAGTCAAACCGAGTTACAACAGCCTTTAGCCCCAAAAACGTGACCTGGTACCAGTAGGAGCCAGTTTGGGAGTATTCTAAGAATTTTACGGGTTTTTTACATAATGTGTCTCGGAATTAACATTTTTTTGTTAAAAAGTATTTTGGAACTCAATTTTCAAACATAAAGAGCCTTTTGTTCAAATTTAATCTTTTATTATATGGGGATTACCTGACTAGTTTACCAAAGAAAGACCCGTTTGACAGGTAAAAAGGAGGGTGAATCTAATTTCTATTTTAGGGATGGTGATTTTACTTCAGCGTACAACCGACCTTTTATTTATTCAGTTTAGTTTCTAAAGTGCCTTTGAACTGGTTAGATCGAACAATTATCTAGTGAAGATATTTTAACGTTTTTTTTTTTGAATTTTCCAAGTGTGTGTGTTATTGTTTTTATAACTATTATAGAATTATTTTAAAAGACATTTGAAAACATTTTATTGAAATTAAAGTTTGCAATATAT
>CM032447.1:158373402-158455902 GCA_019049505.1 Pachyrhynchus sulphureomaculatus | reverse complement strand
GAAAATATCAAAAGTAGCGTCACTAAAGCCACTGTAACTTGTAAACTAATTGTCGAAATGTCATGAAATTTTGACACGTATGGTTCGAAGGTTGGTACTTCCTAAAAATCGTATAGATTTTTTGAAAAGGGCGACATCTATGTGTCAGACTAAAAACTTTTCAGCCTACGTGTTATGTTAGGAGAATTAATATATAAAATTTATTCTTGGGAAGAAGAGTTACTCTATTTGTTGGGAGGAGTCACTCTGTTTGTGGGAGAAGGAGGAGAATATATTCCTACACACTACCCTGGGATAATATAGGTATTAATGTGCTAGGAGTACCAAGGCAGACAACAGGTGTCAAGAGTCGTGTAACATATTAAGCTTAATAAAGTCAGTGGTCCTCTGAATTTTGACCTGTTTATAATTTAAAGGAGGGGGTATTATACACTGAATGAATTTTTAAGAGAAAATAGAGTAGGTCAACAGATAAGGTTTGCTCCAGTGGTAGAGTCTCCACTAAATGAAGATGTCTACATGTAGAGCACCACAGGGCAGTAATTTAACTAATTATCAAAGAACACGTGTTGTTTCGAGGGCAAAACAAGTGCAGGATGGCCGAATATCAGGAACAACTTGTAGAAAAGTCCGAAATCGAAACTCCGAGACGAGCACCTACAGCACTGGAGTAATTAGTGGTAACATAAACACTCGACATATTAATATGAGTATTTATTTATGAATGAATATGAAAGGAGTTATTAAGTACAGTTATGACCGAGAGTTGGTCAATCACACTCGTTTGTATTTGTATAGCGTATTGTTTTTATCAGAGAGATGAGATTACAGAAAATCCTCATAGTTTTTCTTAGTCATTCTGACATTACATATATTTTTAAAATGTTAAAAAGTTTTTTATACATTTTATTCAATTGTGCTAAAGTTCAAAATATTTGTTTATTTGTTTATTAATCTAAGTATTCTATTTTTATCGGTTACAGGCTCAGAGGCGGACTTTAATTTTGTTTTGAATTATAATATGAGTTATGTTCAGGTAGTGTGGATACTAAAAGCAAAAAGCCTTATCTTTATATTCATTGAAATATGCGGTTTCATGTATTCTTGTCACAACTTACAGAGTTAAGTAAATAAAAAAAATAAAATACTTGCCTTAAAAGGCTTATCTAGTATCATTTCTTGTTCTAACTTTAAAAAGTAAAGATATCTAGTGAGGTCTAGTGAGATCTTCTGTAAACCATAAACTTTTACCCAAGACTATTTACTAAAGCTATAAAAGCTTTTCAGGTTCTTATCTCTTAGTGGTATATTTGTGCCTTTTTATTTGAATTTATGAAAGGGTATATATATATATATATATATATATATATATATATATATATATATATATATATATAAATATATATATATATATATATATATATATATATATATATATATATATATATATACATATATATATATATATATATAAATATATATATATATATATATATACATTTATTTTTTTTATGGGTCTAGCACACGTGCTACAGGGAAGTCCCTAAAGCGCTCCAGGAGCGGCTTATGTGCAGAAAAAGCGATTCATGTTGTTCTTGAATTGCTGTAAATTGTACTCGGTGGGAAACGCAACAATGGGCAAATTATTCCAAAGAGATGATGTTTTCCATATAAAAGACTGCTTGAAAAGCGTTGTACGCGGGGTAACAAGCTGAACCTCATACGAATGTGAAGTATTAGCGTGACGTGTATTTATAACATGCACCGCTCTGGGAGGAATTATGCGGGCTACATCCTTCGAACACTTTCCATGAAAATACTTGTAGAACAAACTCAAGTCGCCAAACGTTCTTCGCTGTTCCAGCGAATCAAGGCCGCCGGTCAGTTCCGGGTCCCCGATCAGACGAACAGCTCTTCTCTGAACAGAATCCAACAAATGCAGTGTATGTTTGGGAGCGGAACCCCAAATATGGGAGCAGTATTCCATAGCTGGTCGAATTTAAGCTTTGTAAAGAATTAACAGTTGTTGTGGAGTGTAAAGCTTACTGGTTCTAAATAATATTCCCAACTTTTGAGAAGCTCTCCTTGCTATGCCTGCAACATGTTCATGCCAGGACATATTTGCTCCCAAATTAACGCCCAACAAATTGAGTGACGATGCTAGGGGAATAAAGTGTCCCAAAATAACTTTGTCGGGTTCAGCAACGTTAACTTTTTTAGAAAAAAATGCCGCCTGGGTTTCTGTAGCATTAAATTACACTTGGTTACTGTCACCCCAAGATAGAATTTCTCCCAGGTCTTTGTTAAGTTGAACGACCTCCTGCTGTCTGCGGATATTCGCCTGACTAGCTGATGTCCGAGCGTTCAAAGTGAATGAAGAAATAAGCGAACTGTCATCTGCAAAGCTGTAGATTGGTTTCCTTTACTTTCCAACAGATCGTTAATGTAAATGAGAAAGAGAGTAGAAGACAGTATGGACTCTTGGAGCACACCGGCGTTGAAAGTGAAGATGTTAGAAAGAAATCTGTCGACCAGCACTCGTAAAGAACGTTCTCTGAGGAAACATGAGATCCACAAACAGAACTTTTCAGACACACTATAAGAGCGTAGCTTAGCCTACAGTCTATCGTGCCAAACACGGTCGAATGCCTTGAATACGTCAAGAGCAACCGCTCGAGATTCTGTTCAATTGTGTTGTTTCAAACATGTGTTACAAAAGTCAGATCTCCTGTTGATCTAATCTAATCGCTAATAATGTTGAATCTTTCAAGATATTTGATTGATGGTGTTAGGATTGTCACGCCATTGACGGTAGGCAAGATGTTTAGAAGCAACAGCTTCTTTGCATTTTCGGTTAAACCAAGCCTTGCCGTTGGAGGTGCATTTCTTCAAAAAAGGGATGTGAGCTTCCATACCAGCCAAAATAACATCGGAAACTTCCCAGGTGCCGTCAGATGGGTTGTCGGATCGAAAACAATGTCTATCTAAGGGTAAGTTCGAAAATATTCCATGAGATCTTTCCATTTAGCAGATTTGTAGTGCCAAATCTTGCGCAGCCTTTCTGTCACTGATTGGTAGGATACTCGAAAGCAGTTTATGGTCGGAAGAACCTAACGGCGGGTTTACGGTGACCATGTAAATATCCGGAATGGTGGTTAAAAACACATCTAGAAGACTGGCGAACTCCCCATGTCGATCAGGCATTTTTGCTGGTTCGTCAATAAGTTCAGTTAAGCCACAACTGATTGAGAATGACTCAGCTTTACGACCTTGTTCGTCGGTAGTATTTGAATATTTAAGCCAGTCGATATTGTGGACATCAAAGTCGCACAGGATAGCAATTTCGGTACTTGGATAGTTAGTTTGTAAATGATCGATGGGTGGTGTCTGCAAGAGAAGCAAAAAGTGTTCTAAAGTTGGTATCACTTGGTGGTCGATAGAGGATACAAATGAACCTTATGGTTTGTTGAGTCGTTATTTTTAACCACATAACATCAAAGTTATGGGACTCCAGAGCCTCTTCTCGTTAGCAAGAGAAGTCGCTTCTGACAAAAAGACAGATAGTTGACTGCATGTATAAATATATATATATATATATATATATATATATATATATATATATATATATATATATATATATATATATATATATATATATATCTATATATATATATATATATATATATATATATATATATATATATATATATATATATATATATATATATATATATATATATATATTATATCCTGAGTAAGACTTCTATTCCCGATTTATGCGTAACTTGGATTCTGTTGGAAAGTAAAGGAATCCAATCTACAGCTTTGCAGATGACAGTTCGCTTATTTCTTCATTCACTTTGAACGCTCGGACATCAGCTAGTCAGGCGAATATCCGCAGACAGCAGGAAGTCGTTCAACTTAACAAAGACCTGGAAGAAATTCTATCTTGGGGGGTGACAGTAACCAAGTGTAATTTAATGCTACAGAAACCCAGGCGGCAGTTTTTTCTAAAAAAGTTAACGTTGCTGAACCCGACATAGTCATTTCGGGACACTTCATTCCCCTAGCAAATATGTCCTGGCATGAACATGTTGCAGGCATAGCAAGGAGAGCTTCTTAAAATTATTCCTCCCAGAGCGGTGCATGTTAGAAATACACGTCACGCTAATACTTCACATCCGTATGAGGTTCAGCTTGTTACCCCACGTACAACGCTTTTCAAGCAGTCTTTTATATGGAAAACATCATCTCTTTGGAATAATTTGCCCATTGTTGTGTTTCCCACCGAGTACAATTTGCAGCGATTCAAGAACAACATGAATCGCTTTTTCCGCACACAAGCCGCTCCTGTAGCGCTTTAGGGACTTCCCTGTAGCACGTGTACTAGACCCATAAAAAAAAATAAATGTATATATATATATATATATATATATATATATATATATATATATATATATATATATATATATATATATATATACATATATACCCTTTCATAAAATCAGATAAAAAGGCACAAATATTCAACTAGGAGATAAGAACCTGAATAGCTTTTATAGCTTTAATAAATAGTCTTGGGTAAAAGTTTATGGTTTACAGAACATCTCACTAGACCTCACTAGATATCTTTACTTTTTAAGGTTAGAACAAGAAATGACACTAGATAAGCCTTTTAAGGCAAGTATTTTATTTTTTTTATTTACTTAACTCGGCAAGTTGTAACAAAACAAGATGAAACCGCATATTTCAATGAATATAAAGACAAAAAATGTAAACTTTTTGCTTTTAGTATCCACACTACCTGAAGATAACTTGTATATTATAATTCAAAATAAATTAGAATCCGCCTCTGAGCCTCTTAACCGATAAAAATGGAATACTTAGATTAATGAACAAATAAAGCAAATTGTTTGAACTTGAGCACAATTGAATAAAATGTATAAAAAACTTTTTAACATTTTAAAAATATACGTAATGTCAGAATGACTAAGAAAAACTATGAGGATTTTCTGTAATCTCATCTTTCTAATAAAAACAATACGCTATACAAATACAAACGAGTGTGATTGACCAACTCTTACTTAATAACTCCTTTCATATTCATTCATAGATAAACACTCATATTAATATGTCGAGTGTTTATGTTATCACTAATTACTCTAGTGCTGTAGGTGCTCGTCTCAGAGTTTCGATTTCGGACTTTTCTACAAGGTGTTCCTGATATTCGACCATCCTGCACTCGTTATGCCCTCGAAACAACACGTATTCTTTGATAATTGGTTAACCTACTGCCCTGTGGTGCTCTACATGTAGACGTCTTCATTCAGTGGAAACTCTACCATTGGAGCAAACCTCATCTGTTGGCCTACTCTATTTTCTCTTAAAAATTCATTCAGTGTATAATACCCTCTCCTTTAAATTATTAACAGGTCATAATTCAGAGAACCACTGGCTTTATTAAGCTTAATATGTTACACGACTCTTGACACCTGTTGTCTGCCTTGGTACTCCTAGCACATTAATACCTATATTATCCCAGGGTAGTTTGTAGGAATATATTCTCCTCCTTCTCCCACATACAGAGTGACTCCTCCCAACAAATAGAGTAACTCTTCTTCCCAAGAATAATATTAATAAATTTTATATATTAATTCTCCTAACATAACACGTAGGCTGAAAAGTTTTTGGTCTGACACATAAATGTCGCCCTTTTCAAAAAATCTATATGATTTTTAGTAAGTACCAACCTTCGAACGATACGTGTCAAAATTTCATAACATTTCGACAATTAAGTTTACAAGTTACAGTGGCTTTAGTGACGCTACTTTCGATATTTTCAAAACAGAGGAAAAAAATCGAATTTCTTGTGTTGGTTAAATACTGTTTTTTGATGAAAAAAAATACCGTTCAACCAAAGCAAATAAGTGTTACGGGAACTCTGCACCTGAAAAATCACTCATCATTTACTGGTATGCTGAATTTAAACGCGGTCGTACAGACACAAATGATGCTGAACACTCTGGACGCTCAAATTAGATGGTTAATCCGGAAAACATTAAAAACATCCACAACATTGTTTTGGATGACCGTAAAGTGAAATTGCGTGAGATAGCTGACACCCTAAAGATATCAAAAGAACGTGTTGATTATATCTTGAATGGACATTTGGGCATGAGGAAGCTCTGTTCGAAATGGTTACCGCGTTTGCTCATGGTGGACCAAAAACAACAACTTATTGATGATTCTGACTGCTGTTTCGACCTGTTTAAGCACAATAAAAAGGATTTTTTGATGCGAAATCAAATCGGCAATCAGCTGGGTGGACAGCAGCCGGTGAAAGCCGCCCGAAGCGACCAAAGACACAACAGTCGGGTGGGAAGGTTTTAGCCACTATATTTTAAGATGCGTATGGAATAATTTTCATCGACTATGCTGTTTATAAAGTTTTTGTTGCGTTTGAAGGTAGAAATCGCAAAAAAACGGCCCCAAATAAACAAGAAAAAAGTGCTCTTTCATCAAGGCTGACTGTATCACATGTCAATGGTTACGATGGTAAAATTGCATGAATTGAAGTTCGAATTACTTCCTCGTCCACTGTATTTCCAGATTTTGCCTCCAGCGACTAAAACTATTCGCAGATCTCAAATAAATGCTCGCTCTTAAGAGATTTGGCCCTAATGAAGAAGTTATCGCCGAAACTGAGGCCTGTTTTGAAAGCAAAGACAAATCCTTCTACAAGAAAGATAAACAAATGTTAGAAAAGCACTGGACTCTTGACGGAGACTATGTTGATGAATAAAGTCGAATTTTGCAAAGAAAAATGAGTTTTAAATAGCTAGACCAAATTCAGCCTACGTGTTACATAGAGTGGGACTTCCCAACAAAATAATTTTGAAGTAAGTCAAATCCTATCCATGTGAACAGTAGGGGAGGGGAGTTAAGGATTATATAGAGACTTACCAAACTATTATGTGCATTTAGTAACACAAGGATATAATGTCAACATCTAACCAATCTATTAGTGATTTGTACCAACAAATTCATGCATTCTATAATACATTTTATGAACATTAGTAAACGAACAGTTTTATTATTCTGTACATAGTAGACCAGTAAGTTATTACAATAATTTGGCAAATTTATATTTATATGGTGTCGGATCTTGTGATCATTATTTTGAAACACTAAACAAATTAAAATTTGTAAAGAAATTAAAGAAAAATGGATTGGTTTTAAAGAAGCTGTCAGTTTAAAAAGCTATATCCAAGATCCTGTTGTGTTGGAACAGATCAGAAGCTGAACACCAACTTTAAAAACTTTTAACGTGCTAAAACGACGTGGAAAAACCTTTAAAAACCAAATCTAAAGCAAAAAATTGCTTAAGGGCGTTCTCAAGAAAGTAAATTTTCTTACTATTGTTTAGAAAATTTGACTATATACATATTTATTAGTGTCCTTTATACGTAAAAAAAATTCAATACTCCTGGCTGTTAAAGTTTATATTTTTAACATACCAACCCTACCCCGACCTATGTTGAAACGGATGTTTTATTATATAACAATGGTAATTCTCTTACGATTGTTTTGAAAAACTTAGAATCATTAATTAAAAATAAAACAAATATTTTTCTGTAAAGAAAATTATAACAAGCGGTATTTGTTTTTTTATAAAAAATATTAAAAGTCATTTTGATCGTTTTCAGTTTTTCTTGCAACTGGGTAACGTCGCACTGTGTGGGAAGTTTGAAATACTGTCAACGTACAGTTTTGGAAAAAAATGGGCTGTCGTAAATAAAAAGTCAATACTTATAACAAATCAAATATTTATTAGTATTTAACATAAATATGTAACATATTATTTAATATCAGAGACTTGGTTTCTTATCACCGCAGTATTTACTAAATTACACTTAGTACAGTTATCACATTTTATTTTAAACTTTGAATGAAGCCCTTTGAAATCACTCATTTTTTCCATATTCTAACAAAGCTAACTCTCTCAATGAAACTATACTATTCTCATCAGGAATTTTAGATTGAACTATTTCATTGATTGTTGTTTGATTTTCCTATTTTTTTGCATCAGACATACTTGCTAATGCTGTGTTTATTTTTTCAGCATTTTTTTTTTAACAAATGCGCCATTCTTTAACGCGAAGTCATTATTTATACAAATCTCCAATATAAACTTAACCTCGAAAAATACTCTAAAATATTAAAACCCGACATAAACTACTCGATCTCGATCAGAGTAAGAATGTAACGTTGCCAGATCCGAAAAACGACGCAGTGGGATTATTTTTGTATTTCTGCGCATATTGGACGGGGCACTGCACCTCAACTATTTTTTATTTCACGCATGGTAGTTTACACAGGGGGGAACTTTTTATAAGTTGAGCACGACTGCTCCTTGGGAACGTCCTTAAACACATAGTGACTTATTTTTTATCCATTGCAAGCATCTAACTCTTTAGGAATAAATTAATTTTTCTCATCTACAAATCCTCGTATACGTGAAACAAGCCTCTTATTCATAATGACGTTAATTAATCTTTAAATTAAAAAAATTCTTGAACACAAAATTTTTCCTTGAATATCTTCTATTATTTTTTTAAGTTCCTGTAATTTCTTAACAAAACACTTTAACCTTTGATGAAACGCTAATTCATTTGCCATAGTTTTAGAAAATATAATTATCTTTTCAAGTAAAAGACATAATCAGAACTGCCTGTTTTTTAAATTTGTATAATAATTTTTTTTTATTTTATTATTTTCGTCAAAGAATTATAGCCTTTTATCGTGTATTATTAGACAATATGCTGTTATTTTAGCTGGAATGTTTTAATTTGTTTCGAATTTAATTCTCAATGTTACTGCTTTATCTCGTTGATGCGAGCAGTTAATACAGAATACATTGGACTTAAATTCTGTTGGATTAAATATGGATTCTATTGACAAATTATAATGTACTTGACGGAAATCGTTTCATATAGTGTAGAAAATTTATTATTTTTTAAAATCAAGTTGGCGATCGTTGTAGGGGTATCAGTCAGAATTTAAAAATACATTTACATTTCTTAGATTACAATAATCAAATTTATTATTTTTAAAATCAAGTTGGCGATCGTTTTAGGGGTATCTTTCAGAATTTAAAAATAAAATCAAATTTACTCATATCAGCTTTTTCATTACCACGCCCACGTCGATTGTCTTGGAAAGCAATTAATACATGACGCGGCATCTCAACTATTGTAAAAATTTTTACAGGTCAATTAGGTCTTCTAGTTTCTAATAATTCTGAATATTTCCCCAATTTTTAACTTCGGAAAATCATAAAAATCTATCTGTCGATAAGTTCAGTAAGAGCCCTTAGATGTAGAAATTGTTCTGATATTTCTAGCAGAATCGATAGTAACATCATTTAAAACATAACATCATTGTTTAAATAAGAATGCTGGTGCAATGTTAATTAATATGGTATTTTTAATTAAGTATTGCCTTCTCTTCTACTCGTAATTCTAAAAAAATCTCACATTTAAAAGGTAGAGGATATTTTCCAGTTTGTTACAGAGCAATTCTAATTTCGTCATGGCGTCCTAGTTTTGTAGGATTAAAGGAATCGAAGGAAAGTACTTCCCAGGTTAAAATTGATTCATTCAAAAGAACATTTTCTTTAACATTCAAATATTTTATTGTTATTTAAGTTTAAAACCCAAATTTAGGAAAAATTGCCGATTTGTTGGTGTTCACTTTCGTGAGTTTGATTTATTACTAATCAATCAATCCGTTTGTTCTCTTTCTTTTTAAGCTTTTTTCTACTAAGTTTTGTAATACAATTTAAGCTGCCAGTTTCTTGTAATATAGAATTAACATCGTTCACTTAACTCCTTAAGATAAACTCTTACAGTTATGATTTCCTGCCTAAACCTGACAAGTTCACCCTCCTGATCTAGTATTTTAATAGTTATTTTTATCTATTACCTCCAGTCACTGGAGAATATATCAGATTTTGTGATGATTCTATTATTTTCAAACCAGGTACTACGCTGGAAAATAAATTAATGTATTATACGAACTGGTTTACCATTAAAACATGATTCTTCAGCGATACGGTAATCAACATTTATTGAATTTGCTTTAATAATATCTGCAGGATAATCTGATATATGTTCTACTTTGGGTTTTAACCTTTTCTTTTACCCTTAATCCTGAAATATCGTCGAAACTGATAATTTAAGATGTGTACGTAAGATATTATTATTTGCAAAAATGCTAAAATTAATACCATCATTAGAGTAATGATTTTGTAAATATTTGTTTATATCTTCTAGTTCGTAGCTACCTGAGAGTATAACGGTTAGAGTCTTTCTATCGTGATTGTTGCTCTCATCAATACTTGGGATAGTATTAAAAGCCTCAAAATTTACCAGTTAAGTAATGTAATCAGTATTTTCATCCAGATTCATCGGCTATTAAACTGGCAGAATTACCCCAAATAACAAAACTGTATGACATAATACCTTAATATCCTTGTGACGGCTGAAGAACGATTAGTTATGATATATTATTATAAATTGTAGACATAGTTAACCGCAATTTGTTTTATTAAAAGTTTGAAAATTGTCATAATTATAATTTACCATGTTTTTATTTTTGTCGCTATAAAAATATGTATTTAACTCACATGGAAATCACAAATTACCATAACTATCAAAGTATAGTATATTTTTATCCTTTTTTACATATGCAGTCCAATGGGTGCCATCACCCTTTTAATCATCAACGCCATTTTCATTTTTCTCAATTCTTTAAGGTAATTTATCCCTCTTAAATACATCTCAAAAATTTGGGCATCGTAAAAACTTAACATATTTAATTAGGTCAAAGTTCATAAATGATTTTTGTGGGATGTTCTTTAGCAGTTTTTTTTTAATATGGTTTTAAATATAGATCATATCATGGTTTGTATGGTTTTAGATAAAGAGCTTTTTTCAATTGCTATTGATTTCACCATTTCATTATGTCGCTTTTGCTGATTTCGCATCATTGACAGCATTTGCAGCGCCTGTCACTCCTCCACCAAGAGCGTCCAAAACCGACAAACCAGCAAATAAGGGTAACAGTGGTAGAAACCCTCCAGTCTTGGAAATTGGTATTGCTCTTGCTTTAGAATTTACTAGTTTACCACTATTTCTTATTGACTTTAAGGCAGTTTTAATGTCTTTTAAACTTCTAAATTTTTTCCCTTTTCTTTTCTCCCTAGCTTGTGCAATAGCTTGAGACAATAGTCTCCATTACCCACACGATTTTTCTTGTAGTTGTCCTTCTTTTTCTAAGCCCTATACCTAATTTGCTTTTAACTTTCATTACAGCAGTTACTCCTAGAGCAGCTGTTTTTTCTCCAAGGGTAGCGTCGTTAACTTTGAATCTAGCCGAAGATGTTTCAGATAATAGCTTATCAACAATTTATTGCGTGTAGGCAATGTCATGCTCTTTACACGCTTCATCTAATAAATTTGTTCCTTTATCACCTCTTATAAATCTTTTTTCAATTTTTGTTCCAGGTCCACAAAAATTGTAACCTGGCACATACAATTCAAAGGGAAATTTATTTATTAAAGTAATTAGAGGCAAAGGCGATGTTGTATATAAAATAAATAAATATATATATATATATATATATATATATATATATATATATATATATATATATATATATATATAGAGAAAGAGAGAGAGAGAGAGAGAGATGAGCAATCAAAGATCTAAAGGCTCTAATATCTGCTTTTTATTTTTATTACCGAGCTTTCGCTGCCTAATGGTAGCTTCTTCTGGATTCTAAAAATGCAAACAAGGTACAGAAAATAAACCAAAACGTTCGTTTTTTTAAAATGTGATTAAATGAATTGTACGACTGTATGTGAAAATTACTTACAAAAATTTTAGCAGTTAGTTCATCTCTGGTGAAGACAATGAAATTTGCATTTTTGTTGGCCAGGTAGTATGAATGATTACACAAACATGATTAAAAGACACTTAGAGAGAGTTACACAAATATTGAAAATAAAACTTTGTCAATAAACATTAGTTTAAAAACACTTTTTTAAGACCGAAACATAACTGCAAGAAACACCATGATGTTGAAATGGTACTCCATTTTAAAATTTTTTGACGTTGGGTTTAGTAACTATTTAGTGATATTTGAGACCAAACCGGACATTGTTAGTAGTCTATGTCGTCATCAGGTCGACAAAAAACCATAAAAACCATTGAAGTTAGGGATGTGGCAAATTTTTTTAGGTGGATGCTAATTTTAGATAAATTATTTATTATTAATGATATCTATTTTTTAGTTTTAATTTTATAAAAAAGGGGGACTTCAATTTGATGAATGTTACTCTTCGACAAGTTATTTATTATTAATTGTATTAATTCTTTAATTTTATAATCAAGAGATTCATAGGCTAATTTAAAAATTTAAAAGTTTGAAAGAGAAAATTAATACTGGACGTTATTTCTTATTTGTCATATTTAATTTTTTAATTATTTAATTTTAACAAGAAGACATAGAAAAGTAACTGGTAATAAATAGCAAAAATGACAGAAAGAGAAAAGAAACGTCAACTTTACTAGAAACTAAATTTTTCATAAAGATCGTTCTTTTTTATTAGTTTGGTATAGTTTTGTGTTAGTAAATAAGTATACATGGATCTCAATCCTTCTATGTCTTTTTTGTGATTGAGATTATTTTTACAGGTTTTTATGTAACACATTTCCAAGAAACTTCTTCTGAAATAATTAGTCTCAGCATCCAGAATGAAGCTGTTGTTATATTGTACTCTGTGATCTGTATTATTTACGTGTAAGCTCAAGCTAGTTGCGTTAGGTTTGTGTTTACTATCACTTTTGTGTAACGCTAATCTCTTAGAGAGCTTTTGTGAAGTTTGTCCAACGTAGACCAAACCACATTGACAGGGAATGCCATAGATTATATTAGATCTTTGTAAAGTATCGGTTTTATCTTTTAAATTGGTATAAAAACAATTCATTCTTTTTATGTTGTAACTGGCAATTTTAATGTTTGTATTTTTAAAAAGGAAAGACAAGGACTGGGAAAGGCCTTCAATGTATTGTAACTTTCCTACTTTAATATCGACATTAGTGGTGACAGTTGGATTAATTTGAAGAGGGAGTCTTTGAAAATTCTTTTTAATTAGAGCTTTAGGATAGTAATTGTCCAACAAAATGTTTTCTAACAGTTTTACATTTTTTTCTTTAAATGAGGGGTGGCAAATCTTATCTATTCTGTTCTTTAGTCCTCTGATGATGTTCAGTTTCTGTTTCATAGGCTGATAAGAATGGAATGGGATATATCTACCAGAACTTGGTTTTTTCCTATACCAGTCCAGTTTGACTGTATTATTTTCTGAGCGTACAACCCTAGTATCCAGAAACGGAACAGCACAGTCAGTCTCCTCCTCAACAGTAAATACTAATTTATGATTGAAAGAATTGTAAATGTTAAGAGTGTTCTGTACACTTCCGGTAGGTAAAGCGACTAACAAGTCATCTACATATTGAAACAGAAGGGGAAATTCAAATTCAACCCATGAAATAACAAAATAAAGAAGTTTATTCATAACAATTTCGGCCAGGATTGGTGAAATAGCACTTCCCATCGGGACGCCAATTTTTTGTCTGTAGAATGTACTATTGAAGGAGAAAAATGTATTTTCATATAAAAAAGTAATGATTAGTAGAAACTCTTCTTTAGGAATATTACATATTTCTTCTATTGATGTGAAATGTTCATTTAATATTAATATAATAAGGTCTAGAGAAATGTTAGTAAACAGTGAAACTACATCGAAAGAAGCAAGTACAAAACCCTCTGGCAAAATAGAGCCATTAACCTTCTCTGCAAATTCGAAGCTATTTTTAATTCTGAATTTATTAAAAGTTGAAAAACCTGTTTCTAAAATAGAGGCTATATATTTAGCAAGTGGTTGTGTAGATGCTCCTACACAGGAACCTATTGGTCTTAGAGGTATATCAGGTTTATGTATTTTTGGTAGACCATAATATTTGGGACAAATCTCATTATAAGTTGTCAATGTGCGAGCAGTTTCTTCATCTAAAAACTTACTATCTTTTAATGATTTAATTAATTTATTGCATTTAATTTCTATTTTTGAAGTTGGATCGTGATGTATTATTTCATAAGTACTCTCATCTTGAAGTAGGGAGTGTGATTTCTCAAGATAGGAAGTTTTTGACATAGCAGCAGTAACATTGCCTTTATCAGACCTAGTAATCAGTAAATCGGGATGGTTTTTTAAGAAAATTTTTGTTTCCTTCTCTAATTTATGAGTGATAGAAGTTTTGTCTTTATGTGATATTACATAGTTAGTAATTAGGTTTACAGCCCTTGCACCAATGTAGTCTTGTTTTTGTGGGGGGACATAGTGAATTAATTCTTCTACTTCAGACAGTAGACTAAACATGTTAATATCTTTGTTAGTTATAGTGAGACTAAACTTGGGACCAAGGGCTAGAAACCCTTTTACATTAGGTGGTATTTCTACTTCAGAAATATTTTTTATCCACTTGTCTTTTCCTATATTAAATTCATGAAATTTCTTTTTTAAAAATTCTATTTTTTTAATGTTGTTTTTTTTTTAATTTTATTGAATAAAAATTTATATTTATTATGTTGAATAAAAATGAAATCATCAAAAATATGAAATGGTAATTGAGTCCTAAGGTCCTGTAATAGCTCATCTAATGATCTCTCGAATCTTTCTATGTACCAATCAGTGTCAGAAATACATGACTTATGGAAATTGGTTGTTACCTGTTGTGTTATGTTTTCCAGTCTGGTTATATTATTGTTTGATATAGTTTGTGGAATTCTCCAGAGTCTCTTTATGTTGTCTTCAAGGAAACGGGGTGTTACTTTTGAACGACGACATTCTAATAGAAATATTCGTCTGTTTCTTTGAGATGCCAATTTTCTATTAATATTATCATACAATTTCATACTTTTTACCACATTTGGCCCAAACGTCTCAGATATTCGTCTGTAGAAGGTTCCCATTATTCAAAAACTATAATAAGAAAGAGGAAGGACAGTAACAGGGCACTGGTAACAAACAATCCTAAGTTTAACTACTGGGAAACGCCCTTATAAGGAGAAGAGATGAGCAATCAAAGATCTAAAGGCTCTAGTATCTGCTTTTTATTTTTATTATCGAGCTTTCGCTGCCTAATGGTAGCTTCTTCTGGATTCTAAAAATGCAAACAAGGTACAGAAAAGAAAAAAATGTAAAACTGTTAGAAAACATTTTGTTGGACAATTACTATCCTAAAGCTCTAATTAAAAAGAATTTTCAAAGACCCCCTCTTCAAATTAATCCAACTGTCACCACTAATGTCGATATTAAAGTAGGAAAGTTACAATACATTGAAGGCCTTTCCCAGTCCTTGTCTTCCCTTTTTAAAAATACAAACATTAAAATTGCCAGTTACAACATAAAAAGAATGAATTGTTTTTATACCAATTTAAAAGATAAAACCGATACTTTACAAAGATCTAATATAATCTATGGCATTCCCTGTCAATGTGGTTTGGTCTACGTTGGACAAACTTCACAAAAGCTCTCTAAGAGATTAGCGTTACACAAAAGTGATAGTAAACACAAACCTAACGCAACTAGCTTGAGCTTACACGTAAATAATACAGATCACAGAGTACAATATAACAACAGCTTCATTCTGGATGTTGAGACTAATTATTTCAGAAGTTTCTTGGAAATGTGTTACATAAAAACCTGTAAAAATAATCTCAATCACAAAAAAGACATAGAAGGATTGAGCTCCATGTATACTTATTTACTAACACAAAACTATACCAAACCAATAAAAAAGAACGATCTTTATGAAAAAATTAGTTTCTAGTGAAGTTGACATTTCTTTTCTCTTTCTGTCGTTTTTGCTATTTATTACCAGTTACTTTTCTATGTCTTCTTGTTAAAATTAAATAATTAAAAAATTAAATATGACAAATAAGAAATAACGTCCAGTATTAATTTTCTCTTTCAAATTTTTAAATTTTTAAATTAGCCTATGAATCTCTTGATTATAAAATTAAAGAAATAATACAATTAATAATAAATAACTCGTGGAAGAGTAACATTCATCAAATTGAAGTCCCCCTTTTTTATAAAATTACAACTAAAAAATAGATATCATTAATAATAAATAATTTATCTAAAATTAGCATCCACCTCAAAAATTTACCACATCCCTAACTTCAATGCTTGCTCAATGGTTTTTTGTCGACCTGATGACGACATAGACTACTAACAATGTCCGGTTCGGACTCAAATATCACTAAATAGTTACTAAACTCGACGTCAAAAAATTTTAAAATGGAGTACCATTTCAACATCATGGTGTTTCTTGCAGTTATGTTTCGGTCTTAAAAAAGTGTTTTTAACTAATGTTTATTGACAAAGTTTTATTTTCAATATTTGTGTAACTCTCTAAGTGTCTTTTAATCATGTTTGTGTATTCATTCATACTACCTGGCCAACAAAAATGCAAATTTCATTGTCTTCACCAGAGATGAACTAACTGCTAAAATTTTTGTAAGTAATTTTCACATACAGTCGTACAATTCATTTAATCACATTTTAAAAAACGAACGTTTTGGTTTATTTTCGGTACCTTGTTTGCATTTTTAGAATCCAGAAGAAGCTACCATTAGGCAGCGAAAGCTCGATAATAAAAATATAAAGCGGATACTAGAGCCTTTAGATCTTTGATTGCTCATCTCTTCTCCTTATAAGGGCGTTTCCCAGTAGTTAAACTTAGGATTGTTTGTTGCCAGTGCCCTGTTACTGTCCTTCCTCTTTCTTATATATATATATATATATATATATATATATATATATATATATATATATATATATGTATATATATATATATATATATATATATATATATATATATATATATATATATATATATATATATATATATATATATATACATATATATCAGCCAGTGAGAGAGTAGTGTTTTTTTTTCGTCAGGCCGTAGTAGGCTTAGCCTTCGATCTTGCCATAGTGCAGTGGCCTTTTCCGTTCTAAAAATATTCTGCTCATCCTAAGATATTTCAGATCAAAAAGTGATTAGCTACTTAAATGAAATTAGAAGAGTGGCAGGTGAGACAATATTTGGATGAGAATCTCATCAGGAGAGGCCAAGCTGTTTATGGAAAACCCACGAGGAGAAGCCAAGCAGTTAGTCAACACGTGTAATTCAGCGAAGTTAATTTTATAAACTTTTAGGTCGTGTTTTTTAAAGCCTTTTTTTACACCTAGGACCAATAATTCATAGAACTCTAGTTTAAATGTGTACACTCTCATAGCCTAAGCGGTTTTTATTTAGTTAACGTAATTTTAAGAGTATAGTAACTGCAAGAATTTTTATTTTGTTAATATACTTTTTTCTGTGTTAATGCAGCCTTTTACTGAACTACCTGCTTTTTCTTTGAGGACATACAGGTCATATTATATTCAATTTTATTTTAACAACTAAATAACTCTTCAGCATTTTTTCATTTTTTGAGCTGAACTTAGATGCCTTTTATTCTAAAATGAATAGTACCCAAAACTGTACGACAAGCTTTAAACAACTACAGAGACTATTTTCAAAAGACGTACAAAAATGATCTAAAATCTCCATGTTCTCTACCAGAAAAGAGCTAACTTATATATCTAATTTTTGATCACTCAATTCATTCTCAAAAATTAAGATATACATAAAGGGGAAATAACGGCTTCTATTTAATAAATAAAACATTTCTTAAATATAAACAAAGTTGCGCCTATACAAAATAGCCGCAAACGTGAGACTATAAAATAGCCGCAACATGAGAGACGTTTTAGAATTGCGCTTCAACGTACAGGGCCTTATAAATTCGCGCTCCAACGTGTTGGGCTTTGAAAATTTTCTCTCATGAAGTTAAGCGTAGTTCAGTGTACAAGGTTTTGAACGAAATAAAAATTCTGATATTATTTGTCTATATTGCTGAAGGTTTATAGTAATAAGATCAGAGCAGGAAATTTGAAGAATTAATTATTTAAATTTATTTGATGATGGTGTTAAAGATATTTGAATTTTGTTAATTGAACCTGATTTAAAAATTTCGTATTTTTTGTCAAAATTTAAAAACTTTAGGTTTTAAGTGGTCCAGATTGGCGGATGCGCTGGTCTACCCAAAATTTGGCACATGCGTACTTATTTGTTACCTTAAAAATGGGGTGCTGAAAAAAAAACTGATTTTTTGTTTACCCATGATTTACATGAATATTGAAAATACTTTGCTTATACAGGGTAGTACTTAAAAATTTTTTGAAATTGTTGAAAATTTTCAAAATATTTAGTAAAGAAATTTTAACATTTTAGTTATCTTTATATATTTCTTATTTTGACCACAGGAAAAATATTTTCACGATTTTTTAAACAATTCTTTTAAATTTTATAACTTAAATAAATCGCCGTGGAAGCTTAGAATTTTAAAGTCAATCACCTGTTGGAATATGAACTGGATTATGAATTAATCATTTCAAACTTATTTTCACGGAAAGGTCACTAGTCTAAAATGTCTTAGAGACGTAGACAAATAAAAATATTCCCATAAATCTGACTGGACTAAATGGTTGCAAAGAGTTTCTAACTTTTTTTAAGTCTAATAAATTTTCTCCTTCTCTAGTTAATATTTCTCTCCAAATGGTCACATGTCTCCTTTATTCGTGCATAAGTATTTAAATAACAGACCGTATATAAAGATAAATTTGTTAGATGTCGACTTACTGCTTTATTTTGACCCTAGAATAGGTCGGAGTGGTTTTAAAATTTTAAGTCGAGTATATGCCATGTCAAAAATAAAAAGTTACAGCAGATGGCAGCCGCCAAAGAGTTTTAGGTACGGTCGAGTTACCGCTGGTCTGTAATGGTCATAGTTTAAGTATTTCAGCACTAGTAGTATCTTTCTTTATCACAAATTTTATTTTAGGATGTGATATTGCACAAAAATTCGGAATTTTAGTAAATTTTAAAGATGGTATCCATAGTCACGCGAAGTCAACTCTCATAAAAATTCTACAGTTAATTGCCCATTTCAAGTCACAGCAGCTGATTTAATAGGCCCATTCCCACGTTCAAAAAAGGAAAATAAATGGTTTTCGTGGTTTCTTGCTGGTTTACAAAGTATACCATGTTATTTCCTTTGAAAAGCTCTAAAGCTGAATGCATAGAGAGAATTTTAGAAAAGGATGTTTTGCTAATCCACGGAGTTCCATCGCTTTTGATATACGATAACGGTACTCAGTTTACCTCTAAGAGTTTTTAAGAGCTTAAGTGATACATATGGTTTTAACATCCGTTTCAATTCTGTGCAGTCTCCACAATGTAATTTCGTTGGACGTAATAATCGAACTAACTGCTTTAAGAACTTACGTTGACTTACATGATACTTGGAATAAGGAGATTTCAAAGATTCAACAAGCTATAAATACAGCAAAACACGAGATAACCGTCTTTCTTAGTTTACGGCAGACATATACCTCCATCTGGATTATATTACAAAAATTTAGATTTGGATGTCAGTGTTGAGAGTGAAATAATTCCAAATTGATAGGAATGCCTACGCCAAAAATTAAAAGATATTTTCACAGGCGTGATAGGATAGGATACATAAGGCTTATGAACAGAACAGTAAGTCTTATAACCTTAGAAGAAGGGATTTTTCCTTTAAAATAGGTGATCACGTTTGGCAGAAAAATAAAATTCGTTCCAGTGCATTAGATAAATTCACATTTAAGTTGGTACCTAAGTATGTACATTGGGTGATGGTTAATTTAAATGGGACTAAAGTAGGACAATGGCATATTAAAGACTTAAAACCATCCAACGGGCCTAACCCTAATGAAAGTTTGTCAGAAGAAGAGTAATTTATATTTACATTATCTTAATTGCCCAATGTGATTTTTTATTATTTTTTTTTTTTTATGTTGCTCTGTAGAGGTGACGACCTCATTATGTGATTGTTTTAAAAGTAGAGCTGTATATGGCTTACTTTTATTATTTTTTGCTAAGGTTTTGGGTATTGGCCATATCCAAACTTGTGGTTAATGTTTTAGCATCGACTCAATTTTTTTGCGAGCTTGCGACAGTGTCATACTTAGGATATATCATATGACTGGTATGTCGGTGATCGCGAGATTTGATTTGCTAATGATGCCAAATAATACCCAGTTCTTTACACTTGGAGACGAAAACTTGATTAGAGGCAATCCAAAGTGGTCTTGAGTTTGGACAAGCGCAAGATGTAGCTCTTTTTTTATGACATTGAGTCAGGAGATTTTATGAGCACTTGCAAAGTTAGTTACCCGAGGGAGTGTATTTTTATTACCTTAATGGCATATTTTGGGTGCAATTAACAGTCAACTGATTTTGATTTATCCAGTAACTCTAAAACAGGGTAGTATCAATGTTACCTTTGAGTCACTGGTTTTCTATGATTTTATTTTGCATAGACTCATAGGCGTATAACGTTGTTGTTTTTTGTTTTACTGTCAGGTTGACAGGAAATTGAAGTCTTGCAGGAAAATTAAAGGCTGATCATTTACAGGAGATGAGAGCAAAGTAAGACAGTCGTTTCACAAAGAAATGATCAAAATCTGACACCGAGATAAGAACCTTGTTAAGAGAAGCTAAGCGCAGTGAAGGAAGATTCCTAACCGAATTTTTAGATTTTCATTATAGAATTCTAGAAGTTTGGGCTGACAGAAAACGGTTATGCCTGATACCTGTAGCAGTTTCTTCTAGAGGCTATTGTCTGGGGAGACGATTAACACCGTGATCGAATATTTTCACTGTCAACGATGGTTTCTTCTTGTTCCTGATTCTGCTGGAAAAGCTCTTGTCATCTTCAATATTTTTTTTACATTTTACCACAGAAAGGTTAAGAAATTTTCGCTTCGATTAGATTTTTTTTAAGCTCATATTTCAGTTTAGATGCTCGGTTAAGTTAACCTTACAAACCTTTTAGGTTGTATCCCATAAGTTTTTGCTTTTTTACAGGCTGTGATGCACCGGATGCTAGCAGATGCCGTTACGCCGTTTGGCAGGGAGTTAGTCTTCCTGAGGATGAGACAGTGGTTATCTCTATCTGAGCCAAAGGAGAGCCTAGCTACTGTATTCGACCTCAGCTCCAATTAGCCTATTAATGGTGACAGGCTGTTGGCAGTAGTGTTTTCGGGACACCCTATTAAAATTATTCTTTTGACTTATGGTGGTGTAGTAGACCCTGTTTCAGTATAATTGATTCTATCATCTACTCCCTTGTGTTGGTGGACACCAGGGTCACCAGTTCTGTATTTTTTTCCCTCCACCTTTGAGTATATCGTGGTGAGGTGTTTATCCCCTATTATCTGAGAGGGATTAGATGTTTTTCATTGTTGTTCTAGGGCGAGACCAGTACACGAAGGTTCTTCATGCAACTTGGAGAAGCGCAGTGCTGGTTATGTTTTTATCTTTTGTGTAGGCAAGAAGTGACGGAGAGCGTTTTTTCCGGCTCATATCCCTAGGTAGATTTGCTACTGCGATGGGCCGAAAATCTGTTTAGCTTTTGCTAAGAGCTTTCGCCAAGCTCGATATGGAATTGTCATAACCAAGAGGATGGAATTTGAACTCCCATATATATTTGCTGCTTGAAGGCAGCAAATATATATAGGAAATGAGTAATTTTGAGTCGTTTTGTTTATGGACTCCCATATATAAAATTGTGATTTTAGTGAGGTCCTATTTCGAGACTTGCTGTCTCATATAGTTATTTTGGGAATGTTTCCTTGAATGTTAGTTTCGCGCGAACTAGTATATATATATATAATGATTTTCATCATTCTGTTCTTTGTGAACATTGCTTTTTGAAGCAGGATCATTCACTTCGGTGAATTTTAGCTTTTATAGCTATACACTGTATTTATAGTGATATTGTTAGCTTTTATACCTCTTCACTGTGCTTATAGTGATATTGTTAGCTTTTATAGCTATTCACTATATTTGTAGCGAGATTGTTCTTTTAGAACGCGGACTTTGTGTAGCTGAGGACTATTTACAGAGTATTTTGTTGGCGATGAGCTGACGTGTTTTCTTGGCGATGAGCTGATGTATTTTGTTGACGATGAGCTGACGTATTTTCTGGCGATGTACCAGAATATTTTTTGGCGATGAGATGATGTGCTTTCTGGCGAAGTACCAGAATATTTTGTTGGCGATTAGCTGACGCGTTTTTTGGCTATGTACCAGAGCGTTTTCCCTGGCGATTTTTATATTTGTCTGGACGTCTTAGGACCCTGATACTACGCGATGGTGTGGTTATTTTCGGAATGCGACTAGAAATGATACTAGATTTGGAATGTTCTCTTAGCGGTGAGCTACAGCATTGATGGCGATTTTTCCGAGCGTTTGTCTGGTGATTTATCCAGATGTTTTTCTTTGCCAGGGGCTAAATGGTCTTACAAGACATTCTTTTTAGAATTAGCATTTTTACTAGAATCTTTTATTTTTTTTATTTTTTCTTTAAACAGGAATTTTTCAAAAATTTCTTTGACTAAAATAGAAAATTTTATAACAATCCTAAATTGTCTTAAGGTGGGTGTTCGTATTTTAATTCAGTTAAACTTTTTGAGTTAGACAAGAGTCTAGATAAAGCTATATTTTTGGTTTTACTAACAATAACAGACATATTGTTTTTATATAGGAAAACTATTATTGCTATTGTGAAAAATATTTCTTATGTTCATGCAAGCGCTTTTATTTGCTTTTTAAGATGCTTAATATTAGTGTTTAATTAAGTTAAGTCTAGTAGTACGATTCTTATGTTATTTGATTTTTAATGTGCTTTATATTAGTGCTTGATTAAATTAAGATTTGAAATTTGTAATTTTGTTTAAGTTTTTTGACCTTAGTATTAAGTGATAGAGTGTAACACTTTGTACTATTTACTTAGGTAGGCATAGTTTAATAGACTAATGTAGTCTATTTCTTTTTGAAAGGGTAAATGTAACATTCATTTTTTCCTAGATTTTAAAATCATGTTATAACACTGTTTTTCTTTCTATAATTTATATTTTATTACATTTTTATATTTGATTAGGCAGTGATTTCAATTTTTGAGCAGTGTAACTTAAAACCGCGATTTAAATTTTTGAACAGTGTAACTTAACCGTGTATAACGTGTTACCGACTTAACGTATAACGATATATAAACGGCCATATGGAATTTTTAAGGGCTTTTTACTCCGTGATGCAGTAACAGCTTTTTCCTCCAGCATGCCATAGTGACTTTATCCTTCCGTGAGGCCGTAGTGCAGTAACGGCTTTTTTTTCAGTAAAAGAGTAGTGGTTTTTTTTCGTCAGGCCTTAGTAATATAGGCTTAGTCTTCCATCTAGCCGTAGAGCAGTGGTCTTTCTCCATTCTAAAATTATTCTGCTCATCCTAAGACATTTCGGGTCAAAAAGTGATTAGCTACCTAAATAAAAATAGGAGAGTGGCAGGACAATATCTGGATAAGAATCTCACCAGGAGAGGCCAAGCTGTTTATGGAAAACCCACAAGGAGAAGTCAAACAGTAAGTCAACACGTGTAATTCAGCGAAGTTAATTTTATAAACTTTTAGATCGTGTTTTTAAAATCCTTTTGTTCTTTTTTACACTTAGGACCAGTAATTCATAGAACTCGAATTTAAATGTGTACACTCTCATAGCCTAAGCAGTTTTTATTTAGTTAACGTAATTTTAAGAGTGTAATAATTGCAAGAATTTTTATTTTGCTAATGTACTTTTTTCTGTGTTAATTCAGCCTTTTACTGAACTATCTGCTTTTTCTTTGAGGTCGTACAGGTCATATTATATTCAATTTTATTTTGACAACTAGAGCATTTTTCATTTTTTGAGCTGAACTTAGATTCCTTTTATTCTAAAATAAATTGTGCCTAAAACTGTACGACGTCAAGCTTTAAACAACTATAGAGACTATTTTCAAACGTACAAAAATTATTTCTATCTCCATGTTCTCTACCAGAAAAAAAACGAGCTAGCTTGTATATCTAATTTTTGATCTCTCAGTATTAATATCCACTCAATTCATTCTCAAAAATTAAGATATATACATAAAGGGGCAAATAACGGCTTCTATTTAATAAATAAAATATTTATTAAAAATAAAGAAAGTTGCACCTATACAAAATAGCCGCAAACGTGAGGCTATAAAATGGCCACTATTTAGAACAAAAATCTAAATATCAAGAAATAATTTAAAGGCTGAATTAGATAGAAGAGTCTCTATTATTTAAATTGGACACCCCATATACAATAAAAGCCAAAGTATTCAATCAATATGTACTTCCGGTATGAACACATGGCACTGAAACGTAGGCTTAAAATAATAAATAAACTCAGGGTAACCCAAAGTGCAATGGAGAGGAGAATGCTCAATACGGGACTCCAACATAGTGCTCCTAACATCGAGATTCGAAGAAGATCGAAAGTGACAGATGTAATACAACGAATATGTACATTAAAATGGAATTGGGAGGGCATATCGCAAGGATGAATGATAACAGATGGACACGCTGTATATATATATATATATATATATATATATATATATATATATATATATATATATACACATACATATGATCTTTATACCAACCTAAATATGAATATTTAAGAACAGTTTTTAAACCATCAAAAAATTGGATTCGTTGAATGAGATGATAAATAAATAAATAAATAAATAAAACCAATTCGATAGCGAATTGAATATGGCAAAGATATCGTGATATTAATGATAAGAAATGATGCTTTTATACAATTTATCTCGACGAATCAAGTAAAATTTTATACAATTTGCATCCAGCTGTTTTTAAAAAACTTTTGCTATTTTCATTAAACAATTTTTCCGGTTTCTAAAGGGCCATGACATTTAATTGTTGTAGAAAAAGATTGTTTATATATATATATATATATATATATATATATATATATATATATATATATATATATATATATGTATATATATGTATATATGTTACATGATTTTCACGGATGGTGGAATGTAATGCATTAAAATTCTGGGTTTCAATTCGTTCGTCTAATAAGAAATTTGCATGATGTTTCGCCAAAATCTCATTTGGCATTTTCAGCAGCGGGAGCACTTGAAAATGCTAAATGAGATTTTGGCGAAACGCCTTGCAAATTCGTTGTTAGACGAACGGATTGAAATCCGGAATTTTGATATATTATATATATATATATATATATATATATATATATATATATATATATATATATATATATATATATATATATAAATAAAGGGTGGGCCATCTATCGGTTTAAATTTGAACCACCGGTTATTTCGAATCTGGCAATACTTATGTCATTCTATTCTGTCACAAAATTCAGTATATTATCTCCACTGAACGAAATGAATCGATTTACGCTCGAGCAACGTTGGGATTTATTGGAAATTTATTTCCAAAACAAAGACAATTGGTCGGAAATTGCACGAAAATATCGTACAAAATTTGGTCGCAGAGAAGGACCAACAGTGCCCGGTATACGCAAGTTTATTGCTAAAGTTCGTGAAACTGGTTTCATTGTTGATCCGCCAAGACGTGAGCGTGCTCGTACAGTGCATACACCCGAAAATATCGAAGCTGTGGCTGAGAGTGTTCGTGAGAATCCATCAACATCAACTCGTCATCGTTCTCAAGAATTGAACATTTCACGCACCAGTTTACGTCGAATTTTGCGAAAAGATCTCGGTATGACGCCTTACAAAGTTCAATTGGTTCAAGAGTTGAAGCCGCATGACCATCCGCTTCGTTTTTCGCTTCGCTAGATGGGCCAACGAGAAACTGCACGATGATGTCGATTTTGCCAAAAAAATCATCTTTTCGGATGAAGCTCATTTTCATCTTGGTGGGTACGTTAATAAGCAAAATTGCCGTATTTGGGGCTCAGAAAACCCACACGTGGTCTTACAGAAGCCAATGCACCCATTACGAGTGACTGTTTGGTGCGGCTTGTGGAGCGGAGGCATCATTGGCCCATATTTCTTTGAAAATGAGGCCGGCGCAACCATTACGGTCAATGGAGACACCTATCGCACCATGATAACCGATTTTTTTGTGCCCGCTCTTCATGGTATTGATGTGAACGATGTTTGGTTTCAACAGGATGGTGCAACTTGCCACACGTCTCATGCCACAATCGATTTATTGCGTCAAACGTTTGATGGCCGTTTAATTAGCCGAAATGGTAATGTCAATTGGCCACCAAGAAGCTGCGATTTGACACCGTTGGACAAGTGTTATGCCGACAAACCAGAGACAATTGAGCATTTGAAGGGCAACATTCGTAATGCCATTGCCGAGATACGACCCCATACACTCGAAAAAATGCTCGAAAATTGGTCCGATCGAATGGGGTATTGTGAGGCCAGCCGCGGAAGCCATATGAATGAAATAATATTCCATCTCTAACCGAAACAATTGTACTTCACAACAAAAAAATAAATTTGGCAAAATTTCAAACCGTTTTTGTTTTATTGCATTTTTAAATTTAAACTTTTAAATGGCCCACCCTATATATATATATACTCGTATATATATATATATATATATATATATATATATATATATATATATATATATATATATACACATTATGAAAATCGAAAAACAGCCTTTTTCTACAACAATTAAATATTATGGCCCGCCAGAAACCGGAAAAATTATTTAATGGAAATAGTAAAAGTTTTAAAAATAGCTGATAGCAAATTGTATAAAATTTTGCTTAGTTCGTCGAGATAAATTGTATAGAAGCATTATCTCTTATCATTAATGTCACGATATCTTTGCCATATTCAATTCGCTATCGAATCGATCTCAATCGATGGCTTTAAATATTAAGTTGTTTCTTTCTGTTACTTAAACTAAAAGTATGATCCTTTAGAATCCATGAATTATGACTCTCATCAAATCATACTCATTTACCAAAAACTTGAACCATCTTTATTCTTTATAATTTTTGACCTTGACTTTTCATAAAGGAATTTAAGAATGTTTATATCCTCATTGTTCCTTCTTAATTTCTGTCAATTTTATTTGTAATTATTTCTTTAAGCGCTTCAATCTGAATTTTAATCATTTTCAATAGAACATTTGAGTAATTTCTTATCTATACTCGTAACTTTCCTTTAATCCCTATTAATGTCACATACTTCTATGAACTATTTTCTTGAAGTTGTTCGTTGGAATCGTGATTCCCACGAAATGCACTAGTTCTTCCTAAAATATGCATATAATTGTCAAGATCGTTTTGTTTACAGTCAACAGGTTCTTTTTTACATAACTACTCATATTAACTTGTTGTACCTGGATAGCCTATATCATCAGCTTTTACCTCTTTATCAGTAATCTGAATAAATTTTTGTATTAGTCGTAAGTAGAATCTTTCCATTTCAGATTCGTAAACCATTCCATAATGATGATCAAATGTATGTTCTGTATTTCTTACACCATCATCCATATACTGACGAAGGAATTCATCAAATTGTTCGAACCAATTAATAGAAGTTTCCGTATTAACCAATCTGGTTATTGTTTATTTCACCTACTCCAAAATATCAGGAAGATTGTGAAAAGAAGTCGTTTCCGCTGAAACATTTGTTTCTAATACAGATTGTGTTTGATTAATATCATCTTTAAGAAATGATGGTATTACATATGGAAGATTTGGAATTTTTCCACTCTTTCCCTGGTGATCATAGATCAGCAAACAAGTTTTTTTGTGGTGTTGAAGATTTATAACATATTTTAATTGGTGTAAACTGTTCTTCTTTTAAGTAAGCTGCCTTAATTTTCCCAAATGTTGAAACTAGTTCTTATGAATTGTATAATTGGTCTATAGATTTCTTCCAGTTTAGATTGTGTCGTTTTCGGTACTTAGAGACTCTATCACCAAAAAATCCAGTTGTATCTTTCCAACATAAAAAGCTTAATTCTTTAAATTGATTAAATCGCATATCAACATTAACATGACCATTCTAAATACAAAAATATTTCAAATCGTTTGTTTTAGAATGAACGAATATGTTCGTCTTTTAAAACAAAACTAATTCTTTACTGTATTTTCAATTACAACAGACTATAACATCAAATACTTGTTTGGTTTTATTTATTTATTCATCATCTGATTCAACGAATCCAATTTCTTGATGGTTTAAATATATATATATATATATATATATATATATATATATATATATATATATATATGTATGTATATATATATATATATATATATATATATATATATATATATATATATATATATACATATATATATATATATATATATATATATATATATATATATATATATATATATATATATATATATATATATGTATGTATATATATATATATATATATATATATATATATATATATATATATATATATATATACATATATATATATATATATATATATATATATATATATATATATATATATATATATATATATATATATATATATATATATATATGTATATGTATATGTATATATATATATATATATATATATATATATATATACATACATATATATATATATATATACATACATATATATATATATATATATATATATATATATATATATATATATATATATATATATATATATATATTTAAACCATCAAGAAATTGGATTCGTTGAATCAGATGATGAATAAATAAATAAAACCAAACAAGTATTTGATGTTATAGTCTGTTGTAATTGAAAATACAGTAAAGAATTAGTTTTGTTTTAAAAGACGAACATATTCGTTCATTCTAAAACAAACGATTTGAAATATTTTTGTATTTAGAATGGTCATGTTAATGTTGATATGCGATTTAATCAATTTAAAGAATTAAGCTTTTTATGTTGGAAAGATACAACTGGATTTTTTGGTGATAGAGTCTCTAAGTACCGAAAACGACACAATCTAAACTGGAAGAAATCTATAGACCAATTATACAATTCATAAGAACTAGTTTCAACATTTGGGAAAATTAAGGCAGCTTACTTAAAAGAAGAACAGTTTACACCAATTAAAATATGTTATAAATCTTCAACACCACAAAAAAACTTGTTTGCTGATCTATGATCACCAGGGAAAGAGTGGAAAAATTCCAAATCTTCCATATGTAATACCATCATTTCTTAAAGATGATATTAATCAAACACAATCTGTATTAGAAACAAATGTTTCAGCGGAAACGACTTCTTTTCACAATCTTCCTGATATTTTGGAGTAGGTGAAATAAACAATAAACAGATTGGTTAATACGGAAACTTCTATTAATTGGTTCGAACAATTTGATGAATTCCTTCGTCAGTATATGGATGATGGTGTAAGAAATACAGAACATACATTTTGATCATCATTATGGAATGGTTTACGAATCTGAAATGGAAAGATTCTACTTACGACTAATACAAAAAATTTATTCAGATTACTGATAAAGAGGTAAAAGCTGATGATATAGGCTATCCAGGTACAACAAGTTAATATGAGTAGTTATGTAAAAAAGAACCTGTTGACTGTAAACAAAACGATCTTGATAATTATATGCATATTTTAGGAAGAACTAGTGCATTTCGTGGGAATCACGATTCCAACGAACAACTTCAAGAAAATAGTTCATACAAGTATGTGACATTAATAGGGATTAAAGGAAAGTTACGAGTATAGATAAGAAATTACTCAAATGTTCTATTGAAAATGATTAAAATTCAGATTGAAGCGCTTAAAGAAATAATTACAAATAAAATTGACAGAAATTAAGAAGGAACAATGAGGATATAAACATTCTTAAATTCCTTTATGAAAAGTCAAGGTCAAAAATTATAAAGAATAAAGATGGTTCAAGTTTTTGGTAAATGAGTAAGATTTGATGAGAGTCATAATTCATGGATTCTAAAGGATCATACTTTTAGTTTAAGTAACAGAAAGAAACAACTTAATATTTAAAGCCATCGATTGAGATCGATTCGATAGCGAATTGAATATGGCAAAGATATCGTGACATTAATGATAAGAGATAATGCTTCTATACAATTTATCTCAACGAACTAAGCAAAATTTTATACAATTTGCTATCAGCTATTTTTAAAACTTTTACTATTTCCATTAAATAATTTTTCCGGTTTCTGGCGGGCCATAATATTTAATTGTTGTAGAAAAAGGCTGTTTTTCCATTTTCATAATGTGTATATATATATATATATATATATATATATATATATATATATATATATATATATATACGAGTATATATATATATATAGGGTGGGCCATTTAAAAGTTTAAATTTAAAAATGCAATAAAACAAAAACGGTTTGAAATTTTGCCAAATTTATTTTTTTGTTGTGAAGTACAATTGTTTCGGTTAGAGATGGAATATTATTTCATTCATATGGCTGCCGCGGCTGGCCTCACAATACCCCATTCGATCGGACCAATTTTCGAGCATTTTTTCGAGTGTATGGGGTCGTATCTCGGCAATGGCATTACGAATGTTGCCCTTCAAATGCTCAATTGTCTCTGGTTTGTCGGCATAACACTTGTCCAACGGTGTCAAATCGCAGCTTCTTGGTGGCCAATTGACATTACCATTTCGGCTAATTAAACGGCCATCAAACGTTTGACGCAATAAATCGATTGTGGCATGAGACGTGTGGCAAGTTGCACCATCCTGTTGAAACCAAACATCGTTCACATCAATACCATGAAGAGCGGGCACAAAAAAATCGGTTATCATGGTGCGATAGGTGTCTCCATTGACCGTAATGGTTGCGCCGGCCTCATTTTCAAAGAAATATGGGCCAATGATGCCTCCGCTCCACAAGCCGCACCAAACAGTCACTCGTAATGGGTGCATTGGCTTCTGTAAGACCACGTGTGGGTTTTCTGAGCCCCAAATACGGCAATTTTGCTTATTAACGTACCCACCAAGATGAAAATGAGCTTCATCCGAAAAGATGATTTTTTTGGCAAAATCGACATCATCGTGCAGTTTCTCGTTGGCCCATCTAGCGAAGCGAAAACGAAGCGGATGGTCATGCGGCTTCAACTCTTGAACCAATTGAACTTTGTAAGGCGTCATACCGAGATCTTTTCGCAAAATTCGACGTAAACTGGTGCGTGAAATGTTCAATTCTTGAGAACGATGACGAGTTGATGTTGATGGATTCTCACGAACACTCTCAGCCACAGCTTCGATATTTTCGGGTGTATGCACTGTACGAGCACGCTCACGTCTTGGCGGATCAACAATGAAACCAGTTTCACGAACTTTAGCAATAAAACTTGCGTATACCGGGCACTGTTGGTCCTTCTCTGCGACCAAATTTTGTACGATATTTTCGTGCAATTTCCGACCAATTGTCTTTGTTTTGGAAATAAATTTCCAATAAATCCCAACGTTGCTCGAGCGTAAATCGATTCATTTCGTTCAGTGGAGATAATATACTGAATTTTGTGACAGAATAGAATGACATAAGTATTGCCAGATTCGAAATAACCGGTGGTTCAAATTTAAACCGATAGATGGCCCACCCTTTATTTATATATATATATATATATATATATATATATATATATATATAATATATCAAAATTCCGGATTTCAATCCGTTCGTCTAACAACGAATTTGCAAGGCGTTTCGCCAAAATCTCATTTAGCATTTTCAAGTGCTCCCGCTGCTGAAAATGCCAAATGAGATTTTGGCGAAACATCATGCAAATTTCTTATTAGACGAACGAATTGAAACCCAGAATTTTAATGCATTACATTCCACCATCCGTGAAAATCATGTAACATATATACATATATATACATATATATATATATATATATATATATATATATATATATATATATATATATATATATAAACAATCTTTTTCTACAACAATTAAATGTCATGGCCCTTTAGAAACCGGAAAAAAAAAAATTGTTTAATGAAAATAGCAAAAGTTTTTTTAAAAACAGCTGGATGCAAATTGTATAAAATTTTACTTGATTCGTCGAGATAAATTGTATAAAAGCATCATTTCTTATCATTAATATCACGATATCTTTGCCATATTCAATTCGCTATCGAATTGGTTTTATTTATTTATTTATTTATTTATCATCTCATTCAACGAATCCAATTTTTTGATGGTTTAAAAACTGTTCTTAAATATTCATATTTAGGTTGGTATAAAGATCATATTTATGTGTATATATATATATATATATATATATATATATATATATATATATATATATATATATATATATATATATATACAGCGTGTCCATCTGTTATCATTCATCCTTGCGATATGCCCTCCCAATTCCATTTTTAATGTACATATTCGTTGTATTACATCTGTCACTTTCGATCTTCTTCGAATCTCGATGTTAGGAGCACTATGTTGGAGTCCCGTATTGAGCATTCTCCTCTCCATTGCACTTTGGGTTACCCTGAGTTTATTTATTATTTTAAGCCTACGTTTCAGTGCCATGTGTTCATACCGGAAGTACATATTGATTGAATACTTTGGCTTTTATTGTATATGGGGTGTCCAATTTAAATAATAGAGACTCTTCTATCTAATTCAGCCTTTAAATTATTTCTTGATATTTAGATTTTTGTTCTAAATATATGAATGACATTCTTTTTTGGTAAAGTTTATTTTTAGACCTATTTCTCGTGTTGGATCATCAGGATGTGGCAAGGCCAATTCTGTTATTAGTTGAGAATCCTAATGGAGTACCGTTTAAAAATTTATATATTTATTCAAAATCTTTATACCAACCTAAATAAGAAAATTTAAGAACACTTTTTAAACCATCAAAAAATTAGATTCGTTGAATCAGATGATCAGTAAATGAATAAAACCAAACTCTATAATAATATTTTATAATATTGTCTGTTGTAATCAGAATATAGTAAAGGGTTATTTTTGTTCTGAAAAACAAACATACCCGTTCGTTCTAAAACAACCGATGTGAAATATACTTGTATTTAGAATGGTCATGTTAATGTTGATATGCCGTTTAATCAATTTAAAGAATTAAGTTTATTATGTTGGAAAGATACATTTGAATTTTTGGTGATAGAGTCTATAGGAATCGAAAAGGGCACAACCTAAACTGGAAGAAACTTATAGACCAATTACACAATTTTCACAAGAACTAGTTTCAACATTTTGGAAAATTGAGCCATCATACTTAATAGGAGAGTTATAAATACACCAATTAAAAAATGTTATGAATCTTCAACATTACGAAAAAACTTGCTGACTGAAGTATGATCACCAGGGAGAGAGTGGAAAAATTCCAAATCTTCCATGTCTAATAAAATCATTTCTTAAGAATGATTTTAATATTAATCAAACACTTCTCTTCACATTCATCAGAGTCAACACTTTACAATCTTGCTGATATCGTGGAGCAGGTAAAAAAAACGATAAACTAATAATTAGTTGAAGCAATTTGATGTGTAAGAGATTCAGAACATACATTTGATCATCATTATGGAATTCTTTACGATTATAAAATGGAAAGAGTCTACCTAGGACTAACACAAAAATTTAGTCAGATTATTGGCAAAGAAGTACAAGTTGATGATCTAGACCTAGACCATCCAGGTACAGCACGTTTATATGAGTGGTTGATGAACCTGTTGTTTGTAAACAAAACGATCTTGATAATTATATGAATATTTTAAGAAGAACTAACACATATCGTGGAAATCACGATTCCAGCAAACAAGTTCAAGAAAATAGTTCATACAAGAATATGACAATAATAGCAAAAGAAAGATATCACTAAAACCTAACTAGTCGATAGACTTCGTTTATTACTGGCATCCACAAATGCACAACGACAAAAACAATAAAATTATTTCTATTCGAGAAGAACTAAATGAAGCTAATGCTATTTTATAATTAATCGTAATAATTGATATAATTCATTAATAGAATGACTCTTGCTAAGTTTAGTCGTCATATTTTAAACCATTACACAAGTGCTGCAGATGAAAAATTCCATATTTTCAAATACTGAGAAAAAAATTATAAAAATTTTAAAAGTGATTACAAATATGTTGCAAACAAAATAATTTAAAATTTTGAATCTGATTTAAAAATAGAAATTAATAATCTAAAGAATCAAACTCTATAATAGGGAAAATCATAAGAATGTACAAAATAATGCAAAAAAAAAACACAATAAAGATAAAATTGTTCGTGGACATATTGGCAAAATATTGAATATTAAAAATATTGTACATGAAAAAAATGAGTTATGAAATCACGTTTCTCAACAAATATGATAATGTGAAGATAATGTTGAAACAACGAAACAGAAATATGAGGGCTTAAATAGTTTGGGAAATGATATGAAAAATGAGATATGAGGTAAAAATGATAAATAAAAGTAGGACAAAAATCAGGAAAGTGAAATTTACTGTTTCTGGGGAGAAAATGTTAAATTTTCCAACTTTTACGAATAAGATTATCAATATATTGCATATGAATAAAAATATTGAGACTATTGATGGGTCTATGAAACTTTATTCTCTAGTACACAGAAATGAAGAAGTAGAAAAACATAAAAAGGAAAATTTTGCTACTAAAATTACAACAAATACGGAAAAAATCGATAAGAATTTAACCCGGTTAGAAAAATGTAAAAATGGTTTTAAAGCTAGTATAGATGAAAAATTACTCAAATGTTCTATTCGAAACGATTAAAACTCAGACTGAAGCTCTTGAAAAAGAATTTACAAATAAAATTGACAGAAATGAAGGAGGAATTAAGAATAACAATGGGGATATAAATACTCTTAAATTTATTTAGTCAGGATCAAAAATTATAGAGAACATATTAGAAATAAAAAATGTGAAAGATCACTTACTTAAGGAAATAAAATCTTTGAATGAGACGGTTCAAAGGTAGCAGTGAAAAAAATTTTAAAAAGAAAAGAAAATAAAGTTTTTTGGTAAATTAGTAAAATTTGATGAGTCATAATTAATGGATTCTGATGGATCATTTTTTCAGCTTAAGTAACAGGAAGAAACAATATAATATTTAAGGTCATCAACTGATTGAAAGCGATTCGATGGCCAATTGAAGATGGCAAAAATATCGTAATATTAATGATCAAAGATGATGCTTTTATACAATTTATCTCGACAAAGCAAGCAAATTTTTATACAATTTACTGGCAGCTATTTTTAAAGCAGTTTTTTAAAAACTTTTGTATAGACTGTATTTAGTAGAAGGGCAAAGCCGCTTCTGGCACACATAGGGAATTGTGTGTGTTGGAGAGAGAGGTACAAGTTAGCGTGAGTGCGAGAGAGATAGATAGATGACGTCATCTCGCTCTCGCTCATGCTTACTTGTACCTCTCTCTCTAACACGTAACCTTATGTAAGCCATTTCTGGCACACATAGGACGTTCTGTGTGTTAGACAGAGAGGTACAAGTTAACGTGAGTGCGAGAGAGATAGATGATGTCATCTCTCTCGCGCTCATGTTTACTTGTACTTCTTTCTCTAACACGTAACCTTATGTAAGCCGTTTCTAGGGACACATAGGACGTTGTGTGTGTTAGACAGAGAGGTATAAGTTAACATGAGTGCGAGAGGGATAGATAGATGACGTCAGCCTAGAAAATTAAATTAAATTAAATTAAATTTAAAAAAATCAAAGCAGATCGTGGGATTGGAACCCAGTATCCCTGATATGAAAGCATGGAGCGTTACCCAATACGCTATACTGTATCTGATAACATAAAAAAAATTTCTGGTATACTATTATCAAGATTGCGTCATCACATCCCAATGCCAGTAATAGGCGATCGACGGCGCGCTGGCGGAAGTCCGCTTCGAATGCTTTCCTTGTCTTATTCATGTGTAAGTAGGGTATTGCTTTCTTTGTCAGCGTAAAATTGATTTTTTTAACATATAGTTATAATCATGACTGAATAATAAAATTAGTTAAAGTAGCTAAAACATATTATTTATTATTATTATTATTACAAAGAATAAATAATTCAACACATTTATTACAGTTAATTTTAAATAAAAATTCTGGTCCATCTATAACATCACACACGCGTGTAGAGTAATCTTGATGACCAAAGCATGGAGTGAGAAGCTTTTCAAGCATGAATTCTGAATTCTTTAGACTCGTCTTCAATAACTTCATGAAATCTTTATTAAAATTACAAGGATCTTGAATGTTGGTGAGGAGATCCCTTAGCTCCATAATTACTTCAATGGAAGGTTCCATTAGCTCTTGACACGTTGCACAACATCGTTTATTATTGTCACAAACTTTTTTAAGAATAAAAAAAAAAGACGTTATTAAACTTTAGCTCCATAATTACTTCAATGGAAGACTCCATTAGCCCCTGACACGTTGCACAACACCGTTTATTATTGACACAAACTTTTTTAAGAATAAAAAAGTCGTTATTAAACTTATATAGAACAATATATAAATAGTAGTGCAATCAATAATTTCTTGAGAATTATAGTTGTTAATGATCTTCATGGCAACTAGTAATATTTTGCCATTTTCCATCTCCATTAGTTCTATTGAAATACCAATATCTTAACATATATTGAGTAGCATTGTTTGGTAATGTAATATATGCATAAGCTGCATTTGTATCCCTAGATAACCCCATTCGTATCCAAAATGATGGGCACTGATATTCATTGGAATTGGACACGTTCTCTTTAAAACAAATATGAACATCTTGAGTATTTAAAGGTCGCTGAACATATAGTGTATTGTTAATTAAGCTCGCTAGAAAAATGTAATTTGATGCTAATAACGCCATGATAAACGATAAACTAATGATCAGAAAGAGAGATTATCATAATATATTAGTAAATCAGAAAGCAAATTGACTTCTCATTGGTCCTAATAATGTCTATAAATCACCCATAAATTCTTAATTAATATTGTTAAAGTAATATTGTTACAAATTTTATCTAACGATAAAAATATTATAATATATTAACCACAATTTCTGCTTTATTGGTTTTATGCTAAGAAATATAAATTCCCTACTAACCCCAATTTCCTGGCTTGTGGTGGAACGAATGTATATTGTTATTTAACGATAAAAATAAATTAACCACAATTTTGCCTTATCGGTTTATACAGAAATTTCCCAACTTGTGACGGAACGAACGTATAACTTACATATATTACATTTTAAAAATCAATTTTATGCTGACAAGGAAAGCAATACCCTATTTACACATGAATAAGACAAGGAAAGCATTCGAAGCGAACTTCCGCCAGCGCGCTGTCGTTCGTCTAACCTACATATTACATATTAAAATCATTTTTACGCTGACAAATAAAGCAATATCCTATTTACACATGAATAAAACAAGGAAAGCATTCGAAGCGAACTTCCGCCAGCGCGATGTCGATCGCACGATGACATGACGTAATTCCATTATGCTTGAAATAGCCTGCAGCTATTCATTGGAACATCAGTTTAACACAATTTCTCTTTCTAAACGTTTAGTGAGCTCTCTCTAAAGTTTTTTGTAAATTGTTTAGTGAGTTTTTCTTCAAAGTTTTGCAAATTTTTAACTGTAAGTATATATATTCATTATTATAAGTGATTTTTGAAATTTTATGTATAATATGGATTCAAAATGTGAAGTCATACTTTCAGTTTTAAAAATAAAAATATTGTTTGATAAATTAACTTTGAGCTAAATATTCGGGTTAAACGTAAAATTCAGTCAATTGTTGTTAATTATATAGAACCTCTACCAATCTGTTCGCCTTAAGTGTTATAATTAATTCAGTTTTTTATATTATTAGATGGATTTAGCTAAAATTAATGTCTTCTAGAAGAGACGCAAACTGATAAACCCACCATTAGTCTGAATGATTTGCCCGTTGGCGTACCGCAGTAGATCTTTGGATTAAAATCCGTCGTCACTAGATTTGGGAAGGCGATTGTAGCAGAGTTAGAGGCTGCGAACATATTCTTACCAAAAAGGTCAACCAAGCTACTAGAGGAGCATCTTGACCAATTTAGCGAGGGCAAATTTGGAATCATATACAGAGGACAAAAAGAAATCGGGGAGGCTCACCCCATCTTTCTATTTGAGATAGTTAAATTGGCGTAGAATTAAAAAAAAAAATGTAAGTTTCATGATTATTATTATTATTAATAAGTCGCTTGTTTAGTTATGTGTGTGTTAAGTATATAAGTTAATTCATAACTAATTTCCTTATTTTACTTGTTTCAGAATATCATCATCATCATCAACATTGAACCAACAACACTAGGTCAACAACAACTCGGCAACATACATCAAACAACTCATCATCAGCATTGAACCAGCAACATCAGACCAATAACTCAGCAACAACATCAGACAATCAGATCATCAGCTTAGCAACATTACACCAAATTTAAAACTGTAAGTGATATTTAATTTTAAAACTATAAGTGATTTTTTAAATTTTATGTATAATATGGAGAAGGAGATACAAAAATGTGAAAGTATTTAAAAGTTTTTAAAACTAAAAAAAATATTGATTGATAAATTAACTTTGAGGGATATTGAGGTTTGGAACAAACGTATTCAAATGCGACTATGTACTTGTAATAAAATAATTCGATCAAATATGTCATTAAATATTGGGGTTAAACGTAAAATTCAATCAATTGGGTTATTAAAGACCATTAAAAAATCTTTAACAAATTCACCTGTTTATGGCTCTGGATTTAATAGAATTAATTCAACTCATTCAAATAAAAGGATAGTTTGGCAAAATGTATTAATTGCATATAAAGGGAGGGTGCAAACAGGTGTAATAATAAATTTATATTTTTCAAAAGAAAATTAAAAATATCTTAAAATCTCATTCAATGATAAAAGTTAATACATTATTTTCATGAGAGTTTATAAAAAAAATCGATAAATCAGGGGAATAAAATTGAAATAAAATCTTTTAACACAAAAAATGCTATAATTGATTTATCAACCGAATTACAAGCTTGGTATTTTGAAAACGTTTGTGATCGGATATTAAAGAAGTCAGAGTTTCAGGAGCGCGATTCGGGATTTGCGTTACAGAGGGTCATTAACTTAGAAGTAAATATCAATCGAGTTGAGATGGGTAATGGCTCATCATTTATTCCATTACCAGATATCATCCAAAAGAAACATGCTTGTGTCAATGTCAAAAACACTGATCAAGCATGTTTTTATTGGGCTGTAGTAAGTGCCATCTTTCCAACAAGTGCATCCAAAAGTTCAGATCGAACTTCATCATACCCTTATTATAAGGAGGTATTAAAAACAGAGGACTTGTTTGCCGCAATGCCTCTAAATCAAGTCGAAAAATTTGAAAGGGTTGATGATATCTCTGTGAACGTATATGCCTTGGAATTAGAGAAAACTTCTTTTGTTGTAGTTCCAGCTCGGTTAACCAAAACTAAGCGGGAAAGACATGTAAATTTGCTTTTAATTCAAAATCAATATTTTCCCAAAATAAATGACTATGAACCCATGCCTATAGAATCTGATCATGAAGATATTGAAATTAAATATCATTATTGTTGGATAAAGAACCTCTCTCGCTTAGTTTTATTACAATTAAGCAAACATAAACATAAAAAGTTTACATGTGACAGATGCTTAAATTATTTTAGCTCAGATAATAAATTAAAGGATCATGAAGATTCCTGCTTAAAATTAAATGAATGTAAGATATTTTTTGCCAAATATGAATTTGTTGAGTTCAAAAATCATATTTATAAACAAAAAGCACCCTTTATTATTTATTCAGATTTTGAAAGCATGCTAGTACCAATTCAGTTTAATATATAACAACAAATTTAAAAAAATATCAAAAACATATAGCCTATAGTGTTGGTTATTATCTTAAATGTTCTTATGATAACACGCTCCCATATTTTAAAAGTTATCGGGGAGAGGATTGTTTGGATTGGTTCGCAAATGAGTTAAGCCAAATATCAGTATTTATTTAATCTAAAATTAAAACAATTGTACCTACGATAGATAATCCTAAACTATGTGATGCACGCGAATGTCATATATGTGAATCCCCATTTAAACAAGAAGATAAGATCGTTCGCGATCATAATCACTTCACAGGTGAATTTCGTGGATTTGCTCACGAATCTTGTAATCTCAACTTTAAAAAATTATTTGTTGTCCCTATTGCTTTTCATAATCTCTCTGGCTACGATAGCCATTTTATCATTAAACATCTTGCTAGACAAGGAACTTTGACTATTTTACCATGCAATAAGAAGCGGTTTATTTCCTTCACTTACATCGAGGGAAGTATAAGATTTCGATTCATTGATTCTCTACGTTTTCTTGGTGATTCGTTGGAGAATTTAATGCAGACCATGAGTTATACTGACTTCAGTATTTTAAAATCTGAATTTTTACATGTAAGCAAAACTAAGTTTCAATTATTGATGCGAAAGGGAGTATTTGCTATGATTACATAGATAACATGGACAAACTCTCAGATATGTGTTTACCATCTATCGAGAAATTTTATAATAACTTAGACCAGAGTCATATTAATAATGAAGATTATGCTCATGCACAATCTATTTGGCAAAATTTTGAAATTCAAAATTTATGACATTATTCAGATTTGTACTTAAAACCTGATATATTGGGGTTAGCCGACATATTTGAAAAATTTAGATTGAGTTGCCAATTATCACATAAATTGGACCCAGCTTGGTATTTTTCAATGCCCCAATATACTTGGAATTGTATGCTCCGATACACAGGATGTAAATTGCGATTATTGCAAGATATAGATCAAATTATGTTTGTTGAACAAGGAATACATGGAGGAATTTCCTCATGTATTAATCGATATGGTGAAGCCAATAATAAATATCTTGATAATTATGATCCTTCTAAACCCTCCACATATTTACTCTACCTAGATGTCAATAATTTATATGGAAAAGCTATGACTGAACCTTTGCCATATGACTGTTTTGAATGGGTGACTGATGACATTCATTTTGATGTAATGTCAATTCCCGATGATTCCAAATTTGGGTACATTCTGCAGGTAGGCCTAGCATATCCACCTCAAATTCACAATCTACATAAAGATTTTCCTTTTTGTGTAGAACATCGCCCCCTCCCCACTCTAAACAAACTAAATTGATTGCAACTCTCTATAATAAGGAGGGATATATCTTGCATTATAATAATTTAAAACAAGCATTATCAAAGGGATTAAAATTAACAAAAATTCATAAGGTATTAAAATTTAAACAATCAGCTTGGCTTAAACCTTATATTGAATTGAATAATCGATTGCGAACTAAAGCCACAACAACCTTTGAGAAAAATTTGTATAAACTCTTTAATAATGCCTGTTTTGGGAAAACTATGGAAAATATACGTAAACACAGGGTGGTTAAAATAACTAATTCATGGGAGGGTCGTTATGGGGCTAAAAATCTTATATCAAGCCATCGGTTTCTGCATAGAATTGTGTTAGAGGATGACTTGATGTTAATAGAGCTCAAGAAAAATGAAATAATCTTTAATAAACCACTCTATATTGGCATGGCTATACTAGATATCTCTAAACTTACAATGTATTCATTTCATTATGATTATATGCTCCCTAAAATGGGGGTAGAACAATGTAAACTTTTGTATACCGACACAGACAGTTTCATCTATGAGCTTAAATGTGATGATGTTTACCGAGATGTAATAAGGCTAGACAATCAACATTTCGATACCTCTGACTATCCTGTTAATAACCCTTACGATATCCCTCAACGTAATAAAAAGGTGTTAGGGCTTTTAAAGGATGAGACCTCAGGACAAATAATTACTCATTTTATAGGGTTAAGGTCAAAAATGTATACATTCAAAATTAAAGGGGGGGAAAACTATTAAAAAGGCTAAAGGGGTTAAATATAGTAAAAAACAATTAACTTATGAAGATTATTTATCATGTTTAAAAAACTTAGATAAAAATCTTTCAGTTACTCAACGTACCATCCAATCATTTAACCAAGAAGTGTTTAGCATTGAACAAAATAAAATTGCGTTAAATGGACGTGATGATAAACGTCATTTACTGCATTATACCTTTGATACCCTACCATTTGGACATTATAGTCTACATTAAATTTATTTCTTTTATTATAGATGTCATTACAAGAGTTATGTATCAAAACCATTCAGCTGCAAATTTTGCTTTGGTATCTCCATTGCCTACAAAATTAACGTTAAAAATATTAAAATTATACTCTAACTATAAATGGCGTTATATAAATAAAGTAGCTCAAAATGATCAATCGAGATTTAAAACTAACTTAGAATTTATATGTAACGATAAACATATTCCGAGATCATGGCGAAATGCCGTACTCGGCACAAATGATTGGGACTATATAATTAGGAAGGTGAATGGAGATGGCGGTAGATATAGTAGATATTGTATATGGGTTAATCTATACATAATTAAGGCCTTAAATATGTATGTTTGTAAAGCATGTCATAATGACTTTAAGATAGTACGAAAATATAGGCCCTTTAAACATCTGTTAAGATGAATTAGAGACCACTTTCATCTTGTTACAGAATGTTATAGTATAATAGATGACTTTTATCAAAACAAAAAATATTGGTGTCAGAGCTGCTATTCAGAAGTACTCTTTGAAGTAACGAGTGAATCGGATTGTGAACGGAAGCTTCATGACGTTAATCGTGAAACTCAAATAAAAAATTCGCTTTACCGCTCAATATGATAGCGATTCGGAAATTGATCATTTTGAGTTAAGTGATGATGATGATGATTAATATGTTAAACTAAGTGAGTTAATATTAAAGTTGATGTAATCATAAATTTATATATATTTAATATTTTTTTTAAAAAATGTTAATAATGATGATGATGATGATGAAATAAAAAACATATAGTTAACATATTTTTGACTTTTATTTGAAATTACTAATTAACATATATTAACATAGTAGTAATTAGGTGATAGTAGTGTTTTTCTTTCTATTATTCTTCCTACATTTACTTAATCTTAATACATATTTATCTCTCTGTTCTTGAAGTAATTCTTCTCGTTCTAAACAGTCATTAAGGTTTACAAAGACTTGTTTCCTATTTTTCTCTTTATTAGTCAATTCTATTTGACAATTGTCTCTTTCCATATTTATGAAGCGATTTTGTTCACTAAGATCTATTAAGTCAGTTTTAATCCTTATGTTTTCTCTTTTATAGTTAGATATTACTGTTAACTCTAAATTATAATTTTCTTTACATTTTTCAAGTTGCTTTTTGGTTTCTAGCAGTTCTGCCTCCAATTCAATATTCTCTCTTCTGGATATTATCAGTGATGTATAATTTACCAAATTGGTTAGGTTTGTGTTGGTATGCTCACAATTTTCAAGTTTTTCCATTAACATATTACTCATATCCATTTCATTTTCAAATAATTCCCTGTATTCATTTGCCACCTTACTACATTCTAAATATAAGGCTAAACTTGTGTTGTATATTGATTTATAATCACTATAGCTAACAGTAGCTTCCAAATTATCAGAAGTTGATATTACAGTAATTATGTTAATAATTAAAGTTAACAAGATAGAAGCTTTGATAATCATTATACTGTGATCACGTCAGTTGTCGCAGATAAACTAATTAATGCACAAACTAGATCATAAATACATATATTTATTTAAGATCATTCAATACGTTAACTCTATAATAATACATATACTCATTAAAATCTTTCATTAGAAGTATATTTCCACCTGCATTGGTAGTTAACATTTTTCGAATTATATCTAATTTTAACATAGTAGTATTATTATTATTACATAAATTATTTACATTATTAATAACATTATAGTAAAATTCACAAAAATTTAAGTGTTTAAGTAGGTTAATTTGATAATTTATCAAATTTAAATCAGCATAGATAATATCTAAAATATTTTCTTCAGAAAAATAAAATTTTGCTTCCAATTTGGAAACTTCTATCATCTTTATATCCTCATAGTATTTGGGTAACTTTTAGTAATTCTCCATTACATGTAATTGGACAACTATCGTTGGGTGTGTCAGTATCATTGAAATATTTGATAATCTTCTCTTGAAGTATATGCATTAATTCTGTCCACTCATGTTCATTCATAGATATTTTACCAATTTTATCTTTCTGAGTAAGAATGATGATTGGGGTAAATGTTTTTGCAGGGCTTAAAGCACATCCAACTTGATATTTCCCAATAATATATAACGAATGTAATAAATAATATTGTTCCATACTTGCCGCAATTTCAAACTTATTTAAATTATCATCAAGTAACTGAGTATAGTATTCTGTGGTTTCACCAACACTATCACTATCAATACTAACTGACATGTCTGTATCCATGTTTACGAAGCTACTAACTCAAACTATCAATTTAATATAGATGTTATTGTAGTCTGTATGTTGATGTAGTCTGGACATGTGCAGTATTGATTAGACTTGTTTAGACTTGATTAGACTTGATTAAACAACACCTTTGTCTTGATCAATCCAGCTATTGTGTGATTTATCGAAACCAAGCCATTTAACATACATTTTATTGTTTTTCTTGCATAAGATGTCTTCAATTAAGTACACAGTTTAAGTTTTTTGTAACTCTTTCTCGTAAAATCCTCCACTTATTGGTTGTCCTTGCATATCTTCTAATAAATATGTAACAGGTGATGTGATATTTACCTTAATAACTTTAAAGAGCTCTGTTAACCAATTAGGAGTGTATCCCTTTTGAAATATATGTTTAAATTTACTTATGCGTACTATATCGCTAACCTTAAATTTGGGCTTATCAAAAACCTTGATGTTTCCATATACACCATTTAACAATAATTTTTCATTAGATTTATTAACTTGAATTGGTTTCATACGAATAGTTGAATGTCTTGTATTATTATAGGTATCTGTAACGTGCTCTAACAAGTTCAACCATTTATGATTACCATTTAAAGTAAATAGTTGAAATAATTTCTCCTTGATGGTTCGTATTACTCGTTCAGCAATAGAGGCTTTTAGAACACTAAACGTACTATAATGGTGTACTCCATATCTCTTCATCAAATTTTGAAACTGAGAGTTGTAATACTCTGTACCTTTGTCTAATAAGAGTTTTTTGGGAATTCTATTTGAAGTTTTTAAGTATCTGTTCCATAGCTGTTGTGACATCTTGAGCAGATTTTGATTTTAAAGGTCTAGTCCATAAAAATTTTGAAAAGCAATCAATGACAACTAGAATATACTTGTAACCTTTATTTTCACGTGCATACCTATCTAACTGAGCAAGATTAGCAAAGGTATCATCCAACCCATACTGAATAAATCGCCTTCGTTTAAATTTTGATTGAGCTGGTTTGTGCAATTCCTTAACAACTTGCTGCCTAGCTTTGGTAGTCATTTGTACTACACTGCGAGCTAATGACTAATACCCCAAATTATTAGAGTTTCTAACTTTATATTTTTAATTTTAATCTCATATCACCAAACATCTCATAGAGTTTTGTGGTATCTTCATCTAAAACATTTAATTTGACGTACACATCTGATTTAGTCTGTTCAACAGATGATTTTAAGTTTTGATAGTTTGTATCAAGCTCGCTAAATTTCTTTTCTTGATTTGCTGTTGCTTTATTCACATAGGTGTCAACATATCCTTTAGTTGCCATATGAGTTGATTCAGTAGGTGAAGTTCTTGTTATAAATATAATAAACTGCTTTAGATAATCATTCATTGCATTAAACTGCTTATCTACATATTCCTTGTTCACAGCATCCGTTTCATTGACTCCTGTTTTAATATTACACAACTTATGGTTTTCAAAGTCATAATTACCATCACTCGTAAATGGTATTATGGAATGAGTCATTCTCTCTATTTTTGATTGATGAACAAACATTGAACGACCAAACTTATCCATGGCTACTTAACTTATGATTATAATGAGGATTTTATGGACTACTTATATCCGCTCAATAACGCCAAGTTCAGTTAATTCTTCGAGAATACTAACAATTTCATTTGTGTGATTATTATTGCCAGCAGTCTGAGAGGCATTTAGCTTTATTAATCTCTCAACTAATTCATTTACATCATCGAAATAGACATATTCTTTGGGTTTGTCATTATAATTTAATAAAGCTGATCCATATGCTGGTGATCGCTGACTTCCTTCACTTGTAACCTGATGTTTATGTAATTTAGCTGTAGCTGATCCATATGTTGGTGATCGTTGGCCACCTTCACTTGCAATCCGTTGTTTATGTAATTTGGCAGCTACAGATTTTGATGAAATTATTGGTTGGATAAATTGTTTATATTTTGTTGAATTACTTCCTTTTACTTGTCCTAAAGGATTGAAATCCTTTTTATGAATACTTGTTTGATCTAAGATTGCTTCATATTGCTGTTGATCAAATCTAGTTGGATATGTTTTCGGCATTTTTAAGAAGATTAATTCATATAATCCAGCAGTACCCTTATAGATTTCACCTCCTATTTTAATGTCACCGTTAGAAAGAAATTCTAATCTTTCATTGCCAATCTTCCATAAGTCAATCTCTTTTTCGTGTGATAATCCATATGTAGTATCAATCTTGGATGGATTTGTATAATATAAATTTACATATTTCTGAGCTATTTGTGGGTACTGATTCAGGTATTCTTGATAACTATGAGAGTATTCATCAATAGATTTTTGAAGTTCATTTTCTTGATGTTGTATTAAATTAAATACTGCTTTATCATCATCATCACCATCATTTGATTCTACCAATACTTTCGTTGGTTGAAATTTTATCTCCTGTTGTTTAATTATTGGTTTCTCTTGATTCATCTCAGATTTTACTTGATTCATCTCAGATTTTATTTGACCTTCTGATTTAATTAGACCATTTGAATCAATCAGTAAACTCAACATAACGTTACTCTTTCCCGAATTACTAGGTCTACATATAATTGCCCGAATGGTATTAGGTAATAATTTACCATGGCGTAAATATTTATTCTTATTAGTGTTTAAGTCAAAATTACTAACATCAATGCTAAGCGATTGTTTTTCCAATCGCATATTTAATGACTGATTATACTAACACGCACTCAGTATCAATGAACAGCTGAAGCTGTGATGTCATGTTAAATAGTACAATTAATAAACTACCTTTTGAACTTCATTTACCTGGTTACTCATATTGTGGACCTGGTACTCAACTTACTGAACGACTAGCTCGCGGAGACCAACCAATAAATAAGCTAGATAGCTATTGTAAAACTCACGATATTGAATATTCCAAATATAAGAATTTAGAACATCGACATCAGGCTGATAAAGAATTACAAGAAAGAGCTTGGACACGTGTTAAATCAGCTGACGCTAGTTTAGATGAAAAAGGAGCAGCTTGGATTGTTACCACAGCCATGAAAGCTAAACGTAAGCTTGGAATGGGTCTAAGCAGTAAACTTCAAGGAAAATCTATAAATAAACTAAGAAACAGAAGAAGAAGAAGAACTAAGAAATTACATTCATTTACATCAAATATTGTGAAAAATGTTGCAAATTCTCTAAAGAGCCAACATGGAAATTCACTAAAGGATAATATTAAGCATGCTGTCTTAACAGCTCGAAAATCCATAAAGCAAGCCGGTGGAAGAAAGAACTTTAAAGTATCTAGAGTTATTAGGGTACCTAAGATTGGTGGTATACTCCCTCTAATACCTATTTTTGCTGGATTGAGTGCTTTGGGGGCATTATCTGGTGGAATTGCAGGAATTTCTAAGGCTGTTAATGATGCCAACGTAGCTAGGAATAAATTATCGGAGAGTAAACGACATTAATGAAACAATGGAAGCCATAGCTTTGGGAAAGCATAAGAGTGGAAATGGAATATTTCTTAAGCCATACAAGACTGGCTATGGATTGTTTTTAAAAAAGATGCCAAAAAACTACCAAAGAAGCTACCCAATAGACCGTTATCCAATCTAGATATTGAGTATTATACAAAGCTATTGAAGATTCCACATTTTAGGGGTGTATTTATGCGAACTAATTTACCTAGTAAACCACATAAATATGAATATGGTGTGATTAATCTTGATAACAATGCTGGAACGCATTGGGTAGCTTATAAGAAGATCAACCGAAATGTTATTTACTTTGATAGTTTTGGAAACTTGAGACCACCTGCAGAAGTTGTTGATTATTTTAAGTCCTGTAATATCTCATATAATTATGATGAATACCAAACTTATAACACATTTAATTGTGGACATCTTGTATTGACATTTCTTTATAATAATAAATTATTATAAAACAATATGTTTAGTGTTTTATTTTAGTTATGTCGCAGACATTCACTCTAAAAGGACGTACCAGCCGCATAAGCGTTGACATTAGTCCACCCATTGAGCTTGATCCTAAATACAGCTATTCGTTAGCTCTTATTTCACTCAGTACATGGAATTCTATTCCCAATATAGAGTCTAGTAATAATAAATTTTATTATATCAATAAACATAAGACTTTTTTGGATATCCCAACTGGATCTTATGAAATTAGTGATATTGAAGACTATCTTAACAAGAGGTTACGAGGAAAAGGAGAACAAGAGATCAGTTTTAAGGCGAATAATAATACATTAAAGTGTGAATTAAGGTCAAGCTATAATATTGATTTTAGACCAAAGGATAGCATTGGAAAATTATTCGGATTTTCTCATAAATTACTAAAAGCTAATTTAACACATGAATCAGATATATCTGTGAATATTGTTAAAGTTATTACTATACGACTAGAGTGTAACATTATATCTGGATCTTATTATTCAAGTAATCCATCACATACTTTATATGAATTTTCTCCTGCTGTCGATCCTGGTTATAGCATAATTATAGAACTACGAAACCTAATTTATCTACCAGTGAACAAGCAAACCATTGACAACATTACCATAAACTTATTAGATCAGAACTCATTACCAGTCAATTTTAGAGGAGAAGAAATCATAATTAGATTGGAGCTTAAAAAACATGGTGCTGGTTTTTGAGCATTATCAACGTGGAAGACCATTAGAATCATATTTATCTGTAAACAATCATAATCCTAAACCAGTCTGCAACCATTCATTGCTGCTGACACAACGAAACACTCAATTACTACATTCACTTGGTAAAAAGTATGGCTTCCGTATCAGCAGAAAAACTTCAAATCTTCCGCCCAATTAATATTGATGAATCAATTACACGAGAAGAATGGCATACCTATCATCCATTTACTAAGTCATTTAATTATAATGATGAAATAGAAATAGTTATTAACCAACAAGATGTATTTATGGACATTAGTCAAGCTGAACTTTATATAGAAGCCAAATTTAAAGAAGAAGAAACTGTTGGTAAAACAGGATCCTGCAAACTAACCAACAATGTTGGTGCTTTTCTATTCGATTCCATTACGTATGAACTAAATGGAAAGGAACTTGACAAAGTTCGGGATCCAGGTTTAACTAGCACAGTCAAGAATCTAATGTGTCTTAATGACTTGGAAAGTAAATCTTTTTGCACTGCTGGGTGGCGCTTGAAGGGTGATTTACAATCTCTGCACGATGAAAACTTTAATTTACTTATACCATTGCACTATTTATTTGGTATATTTTCCGATTATCATAATGTTATTATGGGTCGTCAGAAGGTTAAGTTAGTACTTGCTAGAAATGATGAAAACTGCTACGTTAATTTAACTGGAAATAAAACAGCAACCATATCAATTTCTGTCATCGAATTAAGAGTAAAGCATGTCTACCCTAATGACATTTACAAGTTAAATTTATTGAATGAGATTGGGGCTAACAAGCCAATACATATTGCATTCAGAAGTTGGGAACTTTATGAATTACCTGCATTGCGGGCTACTAAAAAAGATATTTGAACAGTGAAGTCGATGACAGAGAGAGCTCGTTACGTTATAGTATTCTTTCAGAAGAATCGTAAAGATAACCCTAATAATGACTGCACTTATTTCGATAATTTAAATATTACTGATGTACGTCTATACTTAAACTCTGAAGTTTATCCCTATGAAGCCTTAAATTTAAATTTTGGTGCCAAACAGTATACGGAACTCTACAGAATGTATACAGATTTTCAACGATCCTACCAATCCAAGGCATATAGTCAACCCTTATTGGACTTTAATGAATTTGCGGATAGATCACTATTTATTATCGATTGCTTACGTCAAAACGAATCTCTGAAGGGTGGTTCTATCGATGTTAAATTAGAATTTCAGAGCTCTGAAAATTTTGATAATAATGCACGTGCGTATTGCATTATTATCCACGATCGTGTTTTGGAACATTTACCTTTAACTGGAGCTATAAGAACCATAATATAAATTTTCATTACTCATTTAGTTGTCAAGCTTAGAAGAACTAACATGAACCATCAACCAAATATATTTATTGATATACAGGGCTTCCATTGTTCTACTAATGGTTTTATCCCTAAAGAATTGGCTGTATATGATGGAACACATTGTTTAACTTATGTATTTAAGCCGCCATTTGCAAAGAATCTTCTGACTAATAAAGATAGAAAAGCTGTTAAATGGGCGGAAGATTATCATGGAATCGATTGGAATATTGGTAATATAGAACTGAATGAAATAGATAGTATATTAAATATGGTGCTAAAATTAAATGATGATACATCAATGATTCATGTAAAAGGAGAAGAAAAGGCTAGATTTCTCAAAAAATATATAAACGAAGATCGAATTTACATCATCCCAAACACTGATGAACCTATTCTATCCAAATTTAAGAAAAAACCTGAATGTTATTTTCACAAGGATAATGGACCTTGGCATTGTGCCTTATCTAATGTTAAGTTACTATATAACTACCAAAATTGTAATAATTAATATTAATTTATTTATTTATAATGTAATAAATAGCATTTATTTAACCTTAAGGTGCTTAATTACTTTAACTAATTTTATTATCATTACTACACCATGCTTATAACTGCATAGTGCGAGAGAGAGAAAGATGGCAACATCAAATGGTTCTAATCTGAACTAAGTGAAGTTATGTTAATACCTTAGCTGACAGATGGCGCTGATGAGGTAGTTGACAAAGTTTAATGGTTCTAATCTGAACTAAGTGAAGTTACGTTAACACCTTAGCTGACAGATGGCGCTGATGGGTTAGTGAACAAAGTTTAATGGTTCTAATCTGAACTAAGTGAGGTTATGTTAATACCCTAGCTAACAGATGGCGCTGATTGTTAGAGGATTTAATTTAATTTTTCTAGGATGACGTCATCTATCTATCTCTCTCGCACTCATGTTAACTTATACCTCTCTGTCTAACACACAGAACGTCCTATGTGTGCCAGAAAAACGGCTTACATAAGGTTACGTGTTAGAGAGAGAGGTACAAGTAAGCATGCGCGCGAGAGAGATGGCGTCATTTATCTATCTCTCTAGCACTCACGCTAACTTGTACCTCTCTCTCCAACACACACAATTCCCTATGTGTGCCAGAAGCGGCTTACATAAGGTTACGTGTTAGAGAGAGGATGACGTCATCTATCTATCTCTCTCGCACTCACGCTAACTTGTACCTCTCTCTCCAACACACACAATTCCCTATGTGTGCCAGAAGCGGCTTTGCCCTTCTACTGTATTTGGCAAAGTGGGTGTATTTATAAGCATATATAGGTTATTGCACCTACTAATTAATATTGATTAAAAATAAAAACTCTGTTGGTCGGTATAATTAACTATTTAATTCATAAATTCATGTAACTTTTATTGGAATATTAAATGAAAAAAATATCAAACTTTTACAATAGCTTTTCCAGTGTTTCCGCCATTTAGCATATCTACAAAAGCTTCAAACATATTTTCAAAACCATCCGTTACAGTTTCATTATATTTTAGTTTTCCTTCTTTTATCCATTTAAGGTTTTGTTCTATTCCTTCCATCCACCGGTCCATCCACCTAAACACGTGAAATCCTTCAACTTTTAATTGTTTACCTAATATAGAGAATTCAATAAGAGGGCCTAAAAAAAAAATACATTTAAAAACTAATGCAAATTATAATGTTTTTCAAAAGTCTCAAAAACAGAGAATACCATATAAAATCTATTGATTATAGATATATATATATATATATATATATATATATATATATATATATATATATATATATATATATATATATATATATATATATATATATATATATATATATATATATGTATGTATATATATATATATATATATATATATATATATATATATATATATATATATATATATATATATATATATATATATAGATAAAACTAAAAACATCAAATTAATTTTAAAGATTGTTGACCAGTGTGAGAAAGTGGGAGATTTTTTTTTACAAAAAATGCCCGTAATTGATGGAACTCTATATTCCACATAATTTAAAAATGGATAACCAGAATTCCACAGTTTTTATAAAAGTAAACTCCCAATAAAAAAAGAGTTCTGTTTCTAAGATGTATACTTTCTGCACCCATTAAGAAGGGGGGCGTCCCCCTCACCTCACCTTGACTACGCCATACATATTCTAGAAAGTCGTATACATGATGGGCACAATAATTCAATATCATAACATTTCCCTACAATGAATTTCAAAACTTTTTTCGTTCGTATCCATTAGAAAAATACGTATAAATAGAGCTTACTTCCATTTCATTGTTCGATAAGTATTTGAAGGTCAAGAATCCCGACCATTTCCAACTAATGTTTTGACACATGTTATAAAAAAATAAAAGAGAGGTACTGTTTTTGATAGTTTTATAACTGCTGATATACCTTAAGTGGTATGTATATATGTACATACATATAAGTGTCGTAACTGTATTTCCCGTAATTCTACAGGAATGAATTTCAAAATTGTCATTACGCTACTTTATCTTCTATAATGTAAATCTGTGGGCATTTCTATATAAGATTGAGGATTTCTATATTGAATGTTTTTACTTATCGTTACATCTATTATGAAAATGTGAACATTTTCATGATAGATGCAACGACAACCCGAATATCACAAATTTTGTAGTTACAACCATTGACCTCTGGGGTACAGAGTTTTATACAGATTATTAATGGCTCCGCTGCAAGACATGTTACAATTTAAGGAGCTCTCTAGGCATTTCATAGTTTTGAGTTTTAGCAATTCAAAACAATATTAAAATTTACATTGTTGAATTCTTATACTTGTTAAAATTAATTAACGAGTACAGTTTTTTTGTGAATAAAGACGTATCTATTTTTAAAGCAATCCCAAAACTAACTCATTTTCATGTCATTGATATGTTAGATCATATTGGTATAGCTACCCGAGGTGGGTGAGAAAATGGTATACTTAATTTAGAGAAGATTTTCAATTACTTTTGAAGAGCGACTTTCAAGAACTGTGGGTTAAAAATTTTCAATATTTTTCTGGTTCCCTTTTTTCGTATTGAAACCATAATATCACTTTTGAAACATTCAATGAAAACTCCAGCTATAAGAGAAAGGTTAATGAAACTAACTAGTATTTTTATTATGTGCCATGAAATTCGGTTTAGTAATATAATGGGTATCTTGTCTGACCTCGTATAAATAATTTTAAAAACATAAATTATAAATATATAAGCCATTAGCACATGTATCGGACAATTTACCATTAAGTGTTTATAAACTTATTCAGCTGCTATATTAGATGCACAACTACCAAACACGTTATAATCTATCCCGTATTGGTAATTCGTTTCTTGTTCTTGTGTATTTTCTCTTTGTGAAAAAGTGAACATTTTTATGATAGATGGAACGACAACCCGAAAATCACAAATGTTGTAGTTACGACCCTTAACCTCTGGTGAGTTTTGTACAGATCATTAATGGCTGCGCCCCAAGACATGTTACAATTTAAGGAGATCTCTGGGCATTTTATAGTTTTTGAGTTTTAGCAATTCAGAACGATGTTAAAATTTATATTAGTTGGATTCTTATGCTTGTTAAAATAAATTAACGAGTACAGTTTTTTCTGAATAAAGACGTGTGTGTCTCTTTTTAAAGCACCATTGTTTTTTTTTATTTTTAATAACATCATTAATATTTTGTTAAAGATCTTTAGATTTATACCATTATTAATGACAAATATGTCATCAACATACAAGAAATATTTACAAAATCTAAATACTTACGGATGACATAAATAAATAACAAAAATATTAAAGGACCATTCACGCTACCTGTGGCGTCACCATTCTCAAGTACAAGTCATTAGGGAAAACTTAGCATTAACTTTTATTTTATAGTTTTGTCAAAACGACGCTTAAACAGCCTCGATAACCGAGTAATTTTTTTTTTAATACAGTTTATAGATAATGCATCAATTATTTTTTTCAGATCAAAGAGCAATCGCATAGTAGTATAGTCACCCGAGATAAATACATAGATTATAAATATATAAACCATTAGTGCATGTATCGGACAATTTACCATTAAGTGTTTATAAACTTATTCGGCTGCTGTATTAGATGCACAACTACCCAACACGTTACTAATCTTTCCCGTACCGGTAATTCGTTTCTTGTTCTTGCGTATTTTTTCTTTGAATATTTTTAATTTTTACCTCTTACTTCGATGGCTAAAATCCAAGTCGTTCTCTAAGGGTTACTGGAGTTAATTATGCTACTTCTAAAATGATCCATCCCGTTTTTCAATTCACTTAATTATTTTTTAAATTATTGGTGTTCAGTATTCTGAATATATAACACGTAGACTGAAAAGTTTTTGGTATGACACATGGTAGAAATCCATATGATTTTTAGGAAGTACCAACCTTCAAACGATACGTGTCAAAATTTCATGACATTTCGACGATTAGTTTACAAGTTATAGTGGTTTTAGTAACGCTACTTTTGATATTTTCAAAACAATGGAAAAAATTGAATGAATTCAAAGTGTTGATTAAACATTGTTTTTTGATGGGAAAAAATACCGTTCAAGCAAAGCAATGGCTTGATAAGTATTACGGGGGACTCCTTCCCTGGAAAATCACTCATCATTTGCTGGTATGCTGGATTTAAACTTGGTCGTACAAAATACAAATGATGCTGAACGCTGTGGACGCCCAAATGAGGTGGTTATACCGGAAAACATCAAAAAAATCCACAAAATTGTTTTGGATGACCGTAAAGTGAAATTGCGTGAGATAGCTGACACCCTAAAGATATGAAAAGAACGTGTTGCTCATATTTTGCATGGATATTTGCGCATGAGAAAGCTGTGTTCGAAATGGGTACCGTGTTTACTCACAGTGGACCAAAAAAACAATGTGTTGATGATTCTGAGCGCTATTTCGACCTGTTTAAGCGCAATAAAAGGATTTTTTCATGCGATATGTGACAATGGATGAAACATGGATCCACCCCTACACACCGGAATCAAATCGGCAATCAGCTAAGTGGACAGTAGCCAGTAAAAGCCGCTCGATGCGACCAAAGAGACAACAGTCGGCCGAGAAGGTTTTGACCTCTGTATTTTGGGATGCGCAAGGAATAATTTTCATCGACTATGCTAAGAAGGAAAAAACTAACAATAGCGAATGTTATGTAAAGTTACTGGTGCGTTTGAAAGCGGAAATGGCAAAGAAACAGCCCCAAATTAACTAGAAAAAAGTGCTCTTTCATCAAGACAATGCACTGTGTCACAAATCAATGGTTACGATGACAAACTTGCATGAATTGAAGTTCGAATTACTTCTTCATCCAGCGTATTCTCCAGATTTGGCCCCCAGCGACTATTATCTATTCGCAGGCGTCAAAAAATGGCTCGCGGGAAACAGATTTGGCTCCAATGAAGAAGTTATCGCCGAAACTGAGGCCTATTTTGAAGGCAAAGACAAATCCTTCTACAAGAAACGTATAGAAATGTTAGAAAAGCGTTGGACGGATTGTATTGCTCTTGAAGAAGACTATATCGATGAATAAAGTCGAACTTTGCAAAAGAAATGTGTTTTAAGTAGCTAGACCAAGAACTTTTCAGCCTAGGTGTGACCTTAACTAAATCTATTGATATTAATATTTATTTACTTACTCTTGGTACTGTTATCGTTATAGCCTGATATCACTCCACATATTGATACTCTTCCAAAACTGTTCATTTGTCTTAAGACCGCTGCTGTAATATCACCGCCCACCTAAACATGCAATAAATTAATACACACATACCTAAGGGTTTTAAAATATATATTCTTAATAAAAAAGTGTTTAAAAATGCGTCACTAACTAAGCAAACCTATTTTTTTGTTTAAATAATTAGGAGTGATCGATGTTACCTGAAGTACTTTTAAGTTTTGTTGTCTCCTAGAGCTTTAGCTATGCTGGTGAATTGTGATACTGATACGATAAAACAGGTCTAAGGAAATCTTACACAGGAAACATATCAAAATTTTTAACAAGCATTTACGTTTGTCATTTTCTATATTAGAGTCCCTTTATTAAATTCTCTTATAAAAGTTTAAGAATCAACAGTGCAAGGATTTCCCACTATGAAGTATCACCATAGTAAAACTGGAAATACTAGAATAAAATTATGAACGGATAAAAAAGGGAAAAAGAAAACACCGAAGCTGCTACAGAAGATTTTGAAAACATATTTGAAGTTTTCGTAGATATATTAAAGCATGTTTGGAGGCAGAATTTGAACATTGGTTGAATGTTAATTATGAGGGTATCTATGTTTTTAATATTCCGTACGGAACACTTATAAGATCACTTTGGTGTCTGTCTCCGAAACTATTTGACATAGAAAGTTGAAATTTTACACTATTATAGGAATTAATGGCCCCATCAGTGTAGTTTTTGACTTAAAGGTTTAGGTTAGGTAGTGAAAAAAAGAATTTTTCTCATGGATGGAGTGTCAAATGAAAGCTTGTAAAATCACGAGTTCGAAAATATGTATGTATAATGTCATACTTGTGCACACTTTTCTTTGTATTATTTTAAAAAAATTCCCAAAATTGGTGTCCCCCCTTAACTCAAAAAATACTGATCAAAAAATTTTGAAAAATTCTGAAATATTCCCCACAGGTTGTAGATTGAACGAAAATTATCACAAATGCATTACCCTTAATTTTATATCTGGTCAAAAATTTCAAGGTGATCAGTTTTCAAGAAAGATCGAAAACAAACTTTGTTGAAAACTCATTTGGGATGTGTTTTGTGAAGTCATTGATCATTTTTTACCTCCGTAACCAAAGTTTTTTATTTTAAAAGCAATCAACGTACGGAACACTAATTGCGCAAGTCCAACTTGCACTTGACCAGTTATTTTTTCTATTTAGAACGTCTTGAACGATATCTTTTTTTTGTGGAGAAAAACCATATTAGGCTGATTATATTCAAACGGTCGGAAGTGCTAAAACTTATCATTTAATTATTAGATGTTGTCAGTCTTTAACAATGGGTTGGGTTGGTTGAATGATGGAGTTAACCGAAGCAATAAAATATGACCGTAATATATCATCATATCTAAAATTTTAAATCGTCTTTAAAATTCAAAAAATAAAATATTGACATTATGACATATAAAATGAGCTGCCCGTAATATCAAACATCATAACCTTCAATCTTCTATCAAATTTTAATAGACGGTCTTTGTGATAAACCAGGAATATGTTTTAGTAAACTTGATCATATTTTATTATATATTTTATTTCATAATAAATAAAAATATTATAACTCTTTCCTGGCCATGGTTGTCTATCGGCTTACTGTATATTAATTTAGTAATAAAATACAGTAAAATGTTTTGAATATATGTATAAATACAAACATATTTATACAACAAAAAACTGGGTATTTACACACAAAATTTCCACAATATTTTTATTTTTCAGTACAACGCGTTTCGCTAAAAATGTAACTTTGTCAAGTTTAAATAATATACAGAATTATTAGGTAGATATAAACTAAAGTAGGTACAAAATGATGAACAAATTTTATGATAGGTAATTACACAGAACTATTAAGTAAATAGTTTGAAAAAATTATTTGTCTTAATGATAGGTATTTCCAACGGACCAATTATGTGAATAAATTAAAAGGAGTGACCTATTTGTTTCTCTTTGTTCGTTTAATAAAATATTTGTATTTTTCATAGGGTTTATTTCTCAGGCTTCCGTCAAGTCTAGTTTATAACCTTTATTTTGTTGGTGTTGTATTTTGAAATTTGGATCAAAAGAGTGATTTTCAGATAATAGATGATTCGCCTAGTGTTCATCCGTGTATTAAAAGTTCTTCTACCTGTTTGTCCTATATATATTTTAGGACAAGTGCCGCAGGTTAATTCATAAACACCTAATTGACTATTATTATCGGTTCATTTTTTTATAATTTTTTAAAAAACTTCCTATTGAGTGTTCTGTTTTGAATGCCATGTTGATATTTTGATGATTAAGTATTTTTCTTATTTTGACTGTCGGGTTACCATAAAATATTAAAGTTTCATGGAGTTACTGGGAAAATTTCTGAAATAGCTTGAGTTTTTATTTACCATGTTATCTATGTGTAGCGGTGAATATCCATTATTGACGGCTATTTGTTTGATAATATTTAGTACGTTATTACTTAGTTTCTGATAAAGGAACTGTAGTCAACCTATGGGTAAAACTATGGTAAGCTGCTCACATATGTTGTTGGGGGTGTGTTGATGTATTATGAATTATTGGGTCTGTGTGAGATGGTATATGGAGAAAGTATGTTTGTTGGATATTCTGGAAAATTTTAAATCTAAGAAACTGAGTGATTCTAGAATCTCTTCTTCCATGGTAAATTTAATATTGTTATATAGAGAGTTTATGTAATCTAAAGAGGTTTTTAACTGCCTTTGATTTGAGTTTTCCTCAAGTAAAAGCCACAACAGTTCAAAGTTTAAAACATATTTATATTATTTTCAATGCAAATATTGTAAATTAATAACAAATAATTGTGTTACTATAAGTAAAACTATTCTTACGTTATCAAAATAGCAGTCGACTCCAGTAGGTGCTAATTTTTTCAGTTCTTCTTCCACATTTTGAGTTTTGTAATTAGTGACACTATCAAAACCTAAGTTATCTTTGAGCCATTTTAGTTTCTCGTCGGAACCTGCAATTCCGATAACTTTCAATCCTTTAATTTTAGCAATCTGGCCCACAATACTTCCTACAGCTCCTGCAGCACCAGATACTACTACAGTTTCACCAGCTTTTGGTTGACAGATTTCCAAAAAACCAAAATAGGCTGTATTTCTAAAAATATATAACTACTTAGGAAAATTGACAAATTAAAGAATTACATTTTTTATCGTTCACTTCCCCGCCTGAATAAGAATTAACTTTTTTCCATATCCTATGGATATCAGTGAGAATGTCATAATATCCGTCAACGTTCTGCAACCGCCGAAACATACATTTGTATTTTACAGTACCTTTTTAGACAACGCAGTAGAGCTGCTACAGGCGTTATTGCATTTCTGCAGCAATTACTACCTATGTGTATGGTCAAGCCAAATATACTTAAATAAATTAATAAATAAGTGCATCGACCTGCCGGGATTAAACCGTCCCTTGGTACCGTATGGCGGAACTATACTACGAAAACGCCATTAATAACATTAATATACACATTTTGCAATTTAGTCTACTATAATTGTTAAAATTCTGTCAGTTATAACAACTGATCCATAACGAATTATCAACTTTATATTAACTATTTTAAATTAGTAAAAACAATAGCAAATTTTTCAAGAATAAACAATTTATGCTTTAATTTTACTAGATTGTTCTGTGATTTGGTGAAATTTGTCGGGTAATTCTAATAGAAAATTAGTAAATGTTATTACCCTGGCATTCCTAATACTCCCAGTCCAAAGACAATGGCAACCCTTCAAAATCAGGTAACACTGTTGTGGGTAATGGAGGTCCTAAAAGATTTTTTCCATTTGTCACCACATGTGTCCTCCATCCAAAATTATCAACAACATATTTTCCGACGGGGAAATCGGGATGCTTACTTTCCCTTATTCTAAAATAATATATAAAAAAATATTTTTATCACAATTAAGATATTATGCTTAAAATTTTATGAATTTTTTTTGGAAATTTTGTTAATATATATAAACTTTATTTTGAAATGGCACGAATAAAATTTGTACAATACTTGACCATTTTACGGTTCCAATATTACATTAAAGTTTAGTACAATGATAAGGGAGGAACTTTTTTATAAGGAAATCAGTAAGAATGACAATAATAAACATAGAGATTATAAAATATCACACTCACACTGCTACTGATTGTCCCATCATTGTTTTCCCTAAAACTTGTGCGTATAATCTCATATACGGATCTACACTTAAGAATATTGCTTCGGCCAAAAATTCTAAAAATTGAGAATATTTTTAATCGAGTATTTTACAGGCGGTATTTATATTGTCAGGAGCTCAAAGTTGAAATCAATTAAGTTTATGTTCAGTTTCCTTAATGTCAGGTCCGCATTTGCTAAGAGTGTCAAGTCCAGGATCTTAAAGACTCCGGCCTAGCACTTCAACAAACAAGAAATTGATAAATGTGTAACTCCAGAATTAAATTCTTGTGCTCTACATTTCAAGCCGATCATCAACAAGTAACCTGAAACTCAAATTGAGAGGTTGACGTACATAGACGTCATATGGAAGCAAGATATTTGACAAACATTTAAGGAATTATAAAATATATTTGGTGATATTTAATGACTTTTTTGACGTCTGAAAAACATTGGACACATTTATTTGAAAAAAATTTGGCTGATATTTAAACATCTGAGTTTAAGTAAACCTAGAGAGTTTTTGGTAATGGTTAAGAAAACAGCTCCACCCACGGATGGGGGGTGGATGAAGGTGGTAGGGAAGTAGATTCCCTCATCGAACCACTATAAATTTTGCGTCGGTCACTTCCCATAAAAAAGATGCACCCTCATAAACACTTTGTATTTGGAGCAAAAATTGCACACGGTTATGACCCCCAGAGAGGATGGACAGTGGGTGGAGGTGGTAGGGGAGGATATCCTCTTTACGAACAATCATATATTTTGCGGCGGTCAGCCCTCATAAACATTATATCTTTGGAGCAAAAATACGTATGTGTTACAGTTTATATAGGGCATGTTAGCGAATCGTTTATTACAATATTTGAAGTCAAAATTTGATAAATTATTTACTCACAACTTCTATTCACCAGCTTGTAGTATGTTGGGAGTGCGATACATACATTACGATAAACCGGGAAACGTTATATTTAAAGTGTCTGGGCAACATAGTTGAAGTAATCAATAAAAAGAAATGACGGAGAATTAGATGCACGTACAAGGTATCTACTCTGACGTGTACGTAAGTCAGGTTAGTTCTGGTTAGTTCAGATTAGTTTAAGTTGGTTCAGATTAGTTCAAGTTAGTTTAGGTTAGTTGGTATTAGTTCTGGCTAGTTTGGGTTCGTTCAGGTTCTACCTCCGTGTAGAGAAGATCGACCTTAACCACCTTCACACACTCTCCACCCCCTCTGAGGGTGGGGGTATTCTTTATTCATTACCGTAAGGGTAATGTTTACTTCAAATACACAATATTTCATAAAACTTAATGGTCACATTTGCATATATTATGATTTAATTTCGTTAATAAAAAATGAAGATCTTACTCTTCGGCTTCATGTAAGCATCTTTTGTTCAGTTAAAAATTGTAAATTTAGCAAGAAACTAAATCCTGGAGAAACAAGTTCTCAATTCCATAAACAAAATATACTGTACCATTGTTATGGTAAAAGCAAATACTGCAGCAGCAGCAACCCATTATTTAATATTACTAAACCGATTCGGTAAGGAAAACATGCCGAACGCCTATAATTCAATAAAACCCGTGCAAGTCAGGCATACCGACAAATCAGGGAGCAGCCTTAGGCGGATCCCTCTCAATCGTCTCTCACGTAACACGCAGTGGGAGACACTAATAGTATAAACTAAGTGATTAGTTCCTATACAAATATTTAGCAAATTTGAGATAATAAACAGTTGAGATAATGATGTAAAAATAAGTTTTAAAGTATTTATATATTAAAATAACAACTTTTTACCCATCTTTATACTACTGCACTGTACAAAAAGGATGTGTTAAGGGGTTACATACACCTCGAACTTTCAAATATTCGATTTTTTTTACGGATTTTTATTCTCTGTACTTCCAAGAATTATTAAGAAAAAAAAAGAAAATCCCATTCCATTACAAAGTTATAGAATTAAATATGACCTGGCGCCGGATTGGGACCGCTACCTATTTTCAGACACTCTCTGCAAATTACTCATTCAGTTTTTTTATATTTTTTATCTTTTTTGTTTAAATCTGAATAATTTTATCTACAAAATGTCGAGAGGTTTTTTTTTTTAATTTTTATAAATGATTAAACATAAATTTTTGGGTCAAAAATTGCATGCCAAAGATAGAAACATCGTAAATTTATGTTTGAAAAAAACCTTTCGACAATTTTTAACTACCACATTATTTTACAAGATTAATTTTTCTTTTTGCACATTAGAATATTACCCTGTAGTTTTCATCAGTGGCCCATTTAACCCGATAAAAAATAATGTTAACACATAAAACATTTAAAATTCTTACAATTTCAAGTACAATAAAAATATATAATCGCCATTCTTTTGTATTATTCACTTAATAGCCTTTAAAATATTTTTTTTAAATATACATATTTTTTGCAGCGCCCAAATGTATGTAACCCCTTAAACCAAAAAAAAATAGTCGGTGAGATAAAACTACATTAGCTGAAGTGTTACGATTTTATGAAAATGTTTGCTGTTACGCTTTTCATCGTACAGGGATAACTGGTTTGACATGAGTTTTTTTACCGGCACGTTTCATATCAGATTAATGTTTTGATCACAATTTCAAATCGGCTATCTAATATGTCAGTTTAAGACAAAGGAATCAAAAACTAAAGGATTATCATATTTAAAAAATAAATCAAAGTTAATACCTCCATCTTTTACCGATGGTAACTCCTCCTCAATTAGATCGAAGTCTTCTCGTTTAGGCAGCCCTTCAAATCGTTTTACCGGAATAAATACTTTCGCTTTCACCATTTTAACAATTAATAATTTTATTTCTAAACACTTTTGTAGTATTTTAACCGTTCCCACACAGTGTCTATTAATTTTCAAAATGTTTTTATAATAAACTAATAATTAAGATATAATTAGATTCATTTAAAAATAGATAAAGAAAAAATTGAATAAAGCAAATCATGACACCCACAAAGCAAACCACACACTAAGGAACATTCCGTCAAAATAGCCCGCAAAATTCTCGTTATTTACGGCTGGATATAGACATTGCTGAGCCTGCTACTTGATTTTTTTATCACCTTTGTACCACGCAAGTCGGGATCGAATTGTCAGGCAAAACTGGAATTATATAGTGTGTACCATTTAGGCTGGGCTAGTACTAGGATCTTGGAAACTATCAGTAATACAAAGATTATTGAAATTGATTGAAAAGTTTTATATAATTAGGTTCTTAATAAAACTTAATTTAAGAAATTTAAAAATTCCTTTTCAGAGAAGATCTTTAATTCTAACGTATTATTTTTCATTAAGATGGTTCATTTTTAAGATACCGTCATCATCGAGACAAATATTTCGAATGATAACTATGGTCTTTAGTGTTTTTTTAAAAGCAGCATCACTAAAGATAACACACCACAGACTTAATTTAAAGGGTCCTATGTTGTACTGTTATTTGAAAGGAATTCGAAAACAGGGACCATTTCAAATGCTTAACCATAGTTTCATCCCATTTTCTTTTGGTTAAATGTTTTAATCCAAAACATACCTATGCGAGTTCTATCTTTAACATGAATATTACTGATTTTACTTTGTATGAATTTAGATAGTTTATTAATAAGACCCGTAACAATACATGGATGACTGATTAAAAATCACAAGATTTCAAAGATATTTAGCCGCCATTTTCTTCAACCATTGACAAACTGTATTAACGGAGCCATGGTCAATCACCTTTTAGTAATTCAGACATCCTGTATCATCATGATTACTTTGTCGCCCTTGCCTTATACATACCCTGCAAAGTGAAACTCATTTAAAAGATAAGTATTTTAGTTTCCTATGTTGATGTTGCTATTAGTGATTAAAGATTTTTTTTATTACTCTGCTACTAGTTTTTAAAATTACCGCAAAATAAACTTAAGGAAGACAATAATTTAAATATTCTTGAAGTAAGCACATAAGTTCTTACTTTCATTTCCATTTGAATTTTTTATTCATAATGATCCTAATACCGTATACGACTTTATATAATTTACATCAAAAAGGAACTTGGTGCAGTAGGAGACGAAAGATACATCACCTCCACTAGACGGGGAATTTTTACAGAAAATCTCTTTTTTGCTAAGAGAGGATTTTCTTCTAGAACTCCCCCCCCCCAGATTATCGTTTTTTTAGTAGTAGTAAGAGAGAATTTTGAGTCGAAATGGTGAATACACGTCCAGGTTCGGCATGTATCAGAAGCACAAAATTATTTGCGTAACAACTGTAATGCGACATATGATCTATCAAATTTAATTCTAGAGTAATAATGAATAGTTATAATAATGGCGGGTAGCTTTATGTCACGGTAAAATAAGGTACACACTCGTCGAAGCGCATTCGATAACTCCCGGGACTATTAGGTAAGCTCATTTTTTCAGTTTTTGCATAAACATTAAGTAGTAACGGTATCATCGTCTGTGCTAGGGCACAAGAGGTTCTGAAACAAGAGATTCTATGTTAAAGTTTGACTTGCTTCTTTTTTTCGAGTTGGTTAAGGACTACTTATTAGACAGGTAAGTTAGCATAAAACGCTTTGACAGACAATTTTGCTAGTAAATGTCCCACTTTAAAGGAGTTTGTATAACTTATAATTTCATAATATTGGGTTATACGAACTTGCTGGTCATTATTAATCATATAGATAAAAGAGTTGTTAAAGAAATATGTCTTGCTAGTCATCCTTTATAAAAAGCCAAGATAATAAAAATTAAATGAAGTGTTGTAATGACATCACTGAAGTGCCCTATTAACATGAACATACTAATTTAAAAATAGGTTGTTCAGCGCAATCGCTAATAAAACCGTTACACCATCATAAAACCACTTGTAAATAAGCCAGAATGTTAAAATTTAATATACAGTGCCTTAAAAGGACAACACATTCACCCTGGTAATATAAACTACATAAACATCATATATGTTTTAGCCTAGCAACTTTTCAAACAATATTTGACCCTTCATATTAAAAGGGTAATTATCATCATTATGTCTTATTTGCGAATAGGAACAAGAAAAATGTTGAGTTGATTAACAAATTAAGCACACTCTAAGGTAGCAAATGAAACACTAAACTTCTTGTGGATCAACAATATATTTTTTTTGATTTTCTAATTTTCTTTATTACTAGTCTGGTGAATTGCTGTTCTCTAAATAGAATTCAGAAATCTAGGATTCTCAATTTAGAAACAGTATTGCAGAGATTATGAAATTTGAGTGTTTTAACATATTAAAAGTTTCTAAGCTTTATACAGATTTCTTGTATCTCAATCTTTTGAAAGTTTCCTTAGCAGGGTCTGCAACGAAGTCCTAAGATATTTTGATTATGAAAGTTATTTTCTCTTATGAAGAACTGCTAACTGCTCATCAAATTTTCGCTCTAATTATAACTCAGTTATCGTGATTCCATAAGGTAGGATTTTTTTTTAAATATTAGTTATAAAATTTCTTTTAGTGCACTAAAAAATGCAGCAGCTGTTTTTATTCAAATATCTGACATAAAAGTCAACAAAAAAAGACATAAGAACAGCGCTTTATAAACTTAAGAATAGTAACAGCTCAGGTTAAGACGGTATTAGTAATGATCTGCTCAAATATGTTGAAAAAAAAAAACCGACTCATCTACTAACAACTCTAGTCGGCAAACTCTTTATCCAAAATAGAATTTTAAGGAAATGAAGAATTAGTACAACAATCTTACTGTCCAAAAAAATACATAAAAATATACCACCAAACTACAGAGGGATAGAACTAGCTACAATTCTAAAACTAACATCAAATAAAATCAACGAGGATCTTGCTCTGGCAGAGGAACAACAGGAATTTAGTTCAGAGACGTCTTGCACGTATACGGTTTTGATCTTAAGGCCAGTTACCGAATAATCGATAGAATACAATAGACTATTGTACTTATATTTCTTTCATTCAGAGAAAGCCTTCCATCAAATACAATCAGAGGACGTAGAACATATGAAACGACACGTCCAGTATCATAAAAGATATCTACTTAAAAGAGATCATCATAGCTAAAATAAGTCACTCAACTTACATCAATGAAAGAAGAATTTGCCAAGGAGTCTCCTTCATTTCACTTCTGTTCAAGGGTGAAATAATTGGACAAGTTCATTAACTAAGGTTTCGCAGAATAGAAGATAAAGAAGTAAAAATACCATATTCCTATTTAGAGCTATAGATTGATTTACGATATATTTGACGAAGATTTATTCTCAATAGAAACAGGAAAACTGACCAATGTCCTGGTATTACATTCCGGATAACCAATGCCACTTCTTTGATTATAAATATGCCAACCCTAAACAAAATTGTTAGTACCTTAGTACTAATAATACTTATATTAATCAATATACGATGATATTTTCCAAAAAAAAAAAACAACATAAAAAATCCAATTATTTCACTGATCCAACATCGCACAAAAATACATGCATTGTTTGAGAAAACCAAAGGGTGGAAACATCTCCTCTCTTTTTTGTAGTATGTTTACCAGGTAGCACTGAAACTACTATTAATAGCGCCATTTCAAAGATGTATGTTTTTAATCAAAAATCTATAGACGGTATCTTCCAGTTAAGCTAAAAACTGTAATATTATTTATTTTAGTTTAAATAAAATATCATGCATTCTTAAAAATACTACGGTAAGAATCATTAAAATTTGGTTCTGACAACTCTACGTACGAAGTATGTTAACACTGTGGACTGGTGGATATTTATATTTACAATTTTGTTTAAGGCTTGGATATTTAATTAACTCAAGAGCATTGGCGCCAGTTTTTCTATCTTTATGAATAATAAATTCTCATCACATATTGACAGAATTCTAAGTATTAGGTGATAATAGTTTTAAATAGAATAACGGTGATATTTAACTAATTAATTGAAGGCTTTCTCATGATATACATAGAGCCGTTTCTACTGACAGTTACTTTTTTATGTACTACTACGACTAAAAATACTGAAGCTTAGTTTATATCATGGTTGCTGAGTACATAATTGTTCACTTTTATTGTGCTTGGAAAGAAATTTTTAAAACAAAATTTCTACCTTGTATAATTACAGCAACTAACTGACATTTAGTGCTAGAAGGAGAAGTAGTATTTAAGCGATATTGCTTCAGCGGAAGGGTTTGAAAGGGGAGAGGGACGTTAAATATTGAATTGATTGATATTTGCATTAGTATTATAAGAATTTTGCCGATTTTTAATTGGGATAATATACAAATTTTGGGCTTAATTATTTACAGATAAATATTAAATTGGTTAATGAAGTGAGGAGGGGGAAAGATGTGGTTTCGTATACGTCGTTTTGTATGTCCTTTTCAAGGTTCTTGGAGTCGAAAATCTGCCATGTCATGTCATCTGTCATTTTCATTATTTCCAATTTTATCAGAAGTAGTATCTACGAGTTATTGTCAGATTTTGTTTGTTCTGCTGTTTTGTAATTAATATCTCACTATTATTATTATTATTATTATTATTTAAAATATCGAACTATAACGCTTAGACTGAGTTTATCTTAAGTACGAGATAGGCAAATTCAGTATTTATTAAAGAACTAGATGTTTAAATAGGGGTTCCTGACTAAATTACATTACCAATTTTTCAGAAAAAAATCGTTTATAAATGGATCTGAAAAGTCTAAGAAGAATCTATTTATGATCATACTTTATTTTGAAGCCACAGGAAATCAATCAGGAAAAATTTATTCCATAATTAGTAGTTATTTATTTCAGTATATGCCCAGTTAAATTAAAGAAATAAATATAAAAATACACATACTAACACGAAAAATAAGTAAAGTGATTTAGCTAGTTCACGTAGCTCTAAAAAAAATACTGAATTTAACTTTCTTGCACTAAGAATAAGTTTAATACAAATATTACATTAGGATATTTTAAATGATGGGTACTTTTTGAAGAGATATTAATTGCAGAAAAGAAAGAGAACAAAGGATAGGCTTTACAGATATTTTCAACTGAAACCTGACATAGTACAGTCAAAGATTCCCAATACTGTCTTCAAACAGCGTATCATAAAACGTATTTTAATGAAGCTAGACACCAAAAAAGCTTCTGGCGCTGACGGGATACCTGCCATAGTACTCAAAGAATGGGCGATAGAACTAACACCTATTTTATGTAGACTTTTCAACCTATCCTACAAAAAGGGAATATATCCTTCCTGCTAGAAACATGCGCTACAGTTCAACCGATACTCAAAAATGGCAAGACGACTTTGCCAAACAACTACCGACCAGTTGCACTGCTTTCAATAATATCAAAAGTCATTGAAAAGGCTATCAATCAGCATCTTCTAAAACATCTTGAAGGATTGAATATTATTAGCGACCATCAATATGATTTTCGTAAGCAAAGATCAACAGGAGATTATCTAACTTATATATCACATGTTTGGAACAACGCAATTGAGCACTTTGGAGAATTTCGAGTAGATATCTCCAAGGCATTCGACCGTGTTTGGCATGATAGATTGTTGGCTAAGCTACACTCTTATGGTATATCTGAAAAGTTCTGTTTAGACTCCCATATTCCTCAGAGAGCCTTCTTTACGACGAATTTCTTTCTAACTAAGGGCTCCACATACTGTCTCCTACTCTCTTTCTCATTTACATTAACGATCTGCTGGAAAAGATCAGGAGTCCAATCTACAGCTTTGCACAAGACTGTACGTTTTATTTCGTCCTTCACTTTAAACTCTCGAACATTGGCTACTCATGCAAGTATCAGCAGACAGCGGAAAGTCATTCAACAAAAACCTAGAAGAAATTCTGTCTTAATGTAATAGTAGCTAAATAGAATTTATCGCTCCAAAAATCCAGGTGGCAGTTTTTCCTAAAAAATTAACGTTGCTAAACCCGGCATAGTTATGTCGGGACACTCCATTCCTCTAACATCGTCACTCAATTTACTGGGTATTAATTTGGAAGCAAATATATCTTGGCATGAACATGTTGCAAGCATAGCAAGGAATGCTTCTCAGCAGTCGGGAGCATTATTTTCAACTTGAAAGCTCCACTCCAACACACAACTCTCCATAACAACTATTAATTCTGTAGAAAGCTCAAATTCGACCAAGGATAGAATATTGATCGCCTATTTGGGGCTATGTTCCTAAAGATACACAGCATTTTAAAACATCATATATCATTCAGTAAACGAAGAATATTTTTTTGATTTTTTTATTTTTACAAAAAATAGAAAATTTTGAAGCATAATCTGCTGCCGTTGACAAAGCGATAATGAAAACTGAAAAAAATCAAAAGAATTATTTTTGGAATGGAAAAACAATATCAAGTAATTACAAAAATAACCAGTCAAGTGCAAGTTCGGCACAAAATAATTTTTAGCATTTTCTGGGTTCTTCTTGTCGAAACTGTGTGCGTAGTTTCTCAAACTACGATATACTCACAGAGTAATAATTTTCGATTGGTCAAAATCAGTAAATATCGATAAAATGATTAACTCAGTTCTTCCATGACTTTTTTTGCACTGGAAAAAAAACTTAATTTGAACATTAAGACAATAATAATAAAAATTAAGCAGGGAAGCGCTTCTGTTAAAATTAGAAACAATAAGAAAAATAACGTAATCTTCAGATTTAACGACTCCAGAAATCTTAAAATGGACGTATGGAAATTTATAAATAAAGTAACACCTCTAACTCGTTACCCACTCCTTCAATTTCTATATGTTTCACTAAAAATAATCAATCAATCAAAAACCAGGGAAAATTCACATGATACAGTTGAAACCGTTCAATATGTATCGACTCCACCCGCTTTCTCTTAAGCGATATCGCTCTTTTCCCCGATTTCAAATATTATATGTGTACCAAATTTGAAATAACATAAGTGTCTCATTTGGTTCGAGTAATATCGTACCAATAGACTGATCAACAGATAGTTTCAGTGTTCTCTGGAGATCCCAAAAAGTGAGGAAATGCAAAAAAAGTCGGAGAGTGATTCTTCCACGAATACAACAGAGGAAGTAATAGCTATATTAAATTTAGCAACACTTTTTCGACATAGCAGCTGAAGTAAAATTTGACTGAAGCATTCAAAATTCTAATTAATTCTAAAATTAATAAAATTGTTGTAAACTAATATATATTTTTGGAGGTCACTCTGTTCATTTCTTGATATACTATATAGTTCAAATTGGAAAGTAAAAGAACGTATAATACAAGATATTGCAAGTAACTCAATTCATAATCGCAACCAAAAACCAGGAGGTGGCCTAATAATACTATTGAAAGCGTGCAAAATTTATCGATTTCCACCTTTTTTATCCCCTTCTCGGAAGTGATATAGCTCGAAAATTATAGTTTCTTTTCTACTTCAAGTATTATAAGTCTACCAGATTTGAAATCGGGAGTTACCATGCCAATAGACAATATAGACGAATTCCAAATAAAATAGCAAAAGAAACTCCTAAATACTTCTGAAGACTTTCCTCTGCTCAACTTTTTGGTGACTAAATTTTTTATTTTAAACTTGTTATTTAAAATACTGACCAGTAATTCTTGGATTAAGTTAATCTTTACTGTGGAAAAACCGAATCAGTAGGTTTTGTGTAAGAGGTACTGCGTAAATTGCTTTACTATTTTTTTCTATTTCAATTTTATATGATTATAGAAGTACGCGAGAAACCCCGTTTTTATACAATGACATTTACTTTTTTCTCGGTGTATTTTTTACTAATACAATTTTGTTCGTTTTTAAGATATTTTGGTAAGGTTCCATTGCCTATGAAACTGAGTTTAGTACTAATCTTTTGGAAATTGGATCCCAGTCAAATCGGCTGAAAATGTTGTATGTTATGCTTCAAGCCATTCTGGACACAAAGTCCAAAAATGGATAGACTAAGCATTATCGAGCGTGGAATTAGTAAACAAATCGCTGAGAAAATGCTATTTTTGCGTTTTTTTAAAGACTTATTTTGACTAGAAGATGATTTTACGAAAAATTCCAACGGGATTACACGTTTTTTTTGGATTGCTAATTATGAATATAATAATTATTTTAACCCATTCCGCTCCCACTTTCGAATATTGGCCATTTTGGTCATTTTTGAGTCTGTTTGATTGATTTTGTCTTGAACATATTTTTGCGAAAAATTCTAACGGAATTTTATGTTTTTTGAGTTGCTAATTACGAATATCAATTAGAATAAGTTAGCTCCACTTTTCATTTTTAGGTCCCTTATTGAATTTTCCATATTATTGAAGGAATTAAAAATGGAAAAATTTCATGTTGCCAGGTGGACGGACCGATGGTTGGCAGGAATAGAATAAATCATAAGTGGGAAAAAGAAGAAAAACTAAAATATAAGGAAACTAATACGGAAGGTTTTGAGAATATGTTTAAAGCATTTATAAATATGTTACGGGAAGGAACCACTGGAAAAGCTATCGTAAAAGTTTAATTAGTTCTTCATTTTCTAATATGTTGGATGCTACAAATAAATATCTTTTTTTTATTATTTAAGAGATTTATTTACCTATTATATGGTGATAAATATTAATTGTTTGAAGAAAACATAGCTGTGGAGGAGGTGGAGAGTGAATAAATGTAAATGCTTTTTAAATTTTATTAAATGAATTTCCTAACGTTTTTCACTGAAAATTTACTCAAAGGAATCTAGGTGAAATTTACTAAAGATATTACAAACCTTTAAAAATGGGAGATTGAGTGGGCAAAATTAAGGGTTTGACTTTATATTATTTCAAATAATATACATAAGAATAATTTGTGATCGTAGCATAAAAATGGAGGCTAATGGTCTTTTGTTATTAATGTCACTTAATGTAATTAAGAAAATTGAATACATAAAATATCTAAGAAATAGTATGTTGTTTTTGCCTAAAGCAAACGTATGATTATTGCACACCGATCACTGTCTTTATTGATTTCCAAGATAGACTAGGCCTCTATCTTATAATTCTGACAGTATAAAAGATATATTTTCTAATACTAAATGTAAATTTATTTTATCTTAACCTAAGTTCTTACAATAGGAATCCTATACTAACTTAACCTAGGAAATGTGTTTGGTATGTACATGAGTTTCTTAATGCTAGGACTTAGAACTAAGACTAAAACTACCTTAGACTAAGACTTACGCTAACTTAAACTAGGACGTAACAAGACTTAAATTAGGACTAATTTAAACTTAACCTAGAATGACATTCTTCTTGTCACGGCGGGCGAGGGGGTCATCGTCTTCGTCCGAGAGCAGCAGCGGGTCCGACGGTCTCGGGAACTGGCGGCTGGCTTGAGGTGGGAGTCGGAAGGCGTCCCTGATGCAGGGGTTGGAGTGCTGGGACGCCTTCTCGAGGAACTTTTGTTGAGGTTGCCGCATGTGCGCCTTTACGGTAGGCACACCGAGGTCCCTGTGAAGTTGACGGTTCCTCATCAACCACGGGGCTCCCGTGATCATCCTCAGGGCCTTGTTCTGCATTGCTTGAAGCTGAGGTATTGCACACCAGTTTTATTGAAAGTGTTTGGAGGTGAGGTGTCGTAACTAAAAAGTTGCGTGAGCTATTAGTTGCACCGAGCTGCATTAATGTCTGGAGAAATTTAGAGAGCCCTACCCCTTATCTGCAATGAACTCTTATGACTTCGCTGCACATATAGCTAAGAAAACTGTTTAAAGATTGTGATATAAATTTCTAAACAGTTTTTTAACGATTTGTAAAATAACATAAATATTTTGCTCTAATTGATCCATATGTCGCACATAGGGGTAACCTGAGCAAACATGTTTTTGTCATATTGGGTTTAAAATGATTACTGAGCCTTTACTAGACTTTTTAGGATGAATTATTTCTCAGTTACTAATCTTCAGTGATCTCAGGTCTGGTTAATACTCAGTGATTAAGTCTGGATGTTTGTCAGCTTGATTCATAAAGTATACATCTGCAATTTCATAGGATTATTATTATTTATTTATAAGTAGAGGTCATCATCCTCATCTGAATTTAAATTGCCACCGCCGTAGGAAGCTTTATCCTCAGAATCCTTTCGGACCCTTTTAATATCTTTCGGCTGTAGCCTGTAAAAGAGATTCTAAAGTTTCTTGAGAGAACGATATTGTTTGTCTTAAATGCTGACCTTAAATATGAAAGCAGTGGGTTTTAAGTGAGTAATAAACTATTTACTACAGCCATGTTGCTTCATATCTAGTTCTTTTTATTTAAGCGCCTGTATCTGTTACGATGATGCAATTCTTGTTTTTGATAACATTCAGATTACCCTTTCTGCAGCAACGATTACAATAACATAGACACACAAAAAAAAAGTTTTGTCCGATATGACTGAGTCCTCTACGTCCCTATGCTTTTGGCCGCTGAACACGATGCCGATGTTGGATTTGCCCCATCACATCACAGTTTTTTTTATAACTCCAAAAATAGGTCAGTCAACGAATTCCACATGTCATGTTCCGCAGGGTGGGTACGGTTTATAGAAACTGAAAATGGTCACTCTGATATATTACCATCTATATTCCGATGTATTGTCACTTGACCGTGAGTCAATGGAGATTATGATGAATTAGGCGGTGAATTGTCCCGAAAAATTGCACATATCCTTTTACACAACGCTGATACGGGTATAACATGGTATAATTCGACATATTTTCATCTTCATTTCTGTGCAATTCAAGTCTCCGAGGAACATAGAGAAGTTCAATTTCACCTGGAGGGTCACAGTTTCCTAGTGACCTCAAAAATAGGGTAAGAAATCCAGAAAATCGCTCTTATCATTTTGTACCAAGTAAATATGGGTGAGCAGAAAGTGGAAATCGGAATTGAAATATGTTTTCATCTCTATTCCTATGGATTTGAAGTAGTTGAATGGGAACAAAATATTGATTTTGATAGTTCGTATCGCAGCATGGTTCTCATCAGAAACAATTTTCAGTCGCTGTAAACCCGTACCTACATTGCGGAACATGACATATGGAATTCGTGGATTTTATACCTCTTTTTGAGGTCAGAAAAAACTGTAAAGTGATGGGGCAAATCCAACATCGGGATTGTGTTCAGCGGCCAAAAATATAGGGGGGTAGGGCGGGTGAGTCATCTCGGATAGAATTTTTTTTATTTTCGACCTCTTTTTGAGGTTAGAAAAAAACTGTGATGTGATGGGGCAAAGCCAACATTGGGATCGTGCTCAGCGGCCAAAAATACAGTGGGGTAGGGGAGTCAGTCATCTCGGACAGATTTTTTTTACCTCTTTTTGAGGTTAGAAAAAAACTGTGATGTGATGGGGCAAATCGAACATCAGGATCGTGTTCAGCGGTCAAACCTACAGGGGAGTAGGGGTTTAGTCATCTCGGACAGATTTTTTTTACCTCTCTTTGAGGTTACAAAAAAACTGTGATGTGATGGAGCAAATTCAACATCGGGATCGTGTTGAGTAGTCAAACAAACAGGGGGATAGGAGGGTCAGTCATTTCAGACAATTTTTTTTTTTTTTTTTTGACCTCTTTTTGAGGTTAGAGAAAAACTGTGATGTGATGGGGCAAATCCAACACCGGGATCGTGTTCAGCGGCAAAAAATACAGGGGGGTCAGTCATCTCGGACAGATTTTTTTTTTGTGTGCCTGTGTAATTTTAATTGATTAATTAATTAATTTTAGTTGTATTGTTACTGCTTTCTTCGACATCTTTTGTTGGTTGTTCCGGTTTTTGTTTTTTCTACAATCGTAACTTTAACAAACTCCATTTTGATAAATATGAATCTATGATCCTTTTTTGATACCGCTGTTTATTTATTTTTTAATTACACTTAAAATACCTTAATATGCTTTTAAAGGTTCCATTTGGTGAACACATTGCTTAATAAAATTAAAAGTGTTCCACCAGTCGCCTTCTTTGCCCTCTAGTCAATTGAATCAAATATCCTAATTTGAATCATGATGTTATCATTAAGATAACGGCTAGTAGAACAAAATAACGTATACAGATGGGATATATTTTTATATACACTATATATAGACTCGTATTTTACTTATAAGTAAAATACGAGTAGAAAGAACTTACTCATTACTGTCATCATTAAACTTCCTTAGGTTGGTTGAGGGATCTCGCATCAATTGTCTCTTCAAGGTATAACTTAACAGCACCAAAAAAAACGAGCTTACGAAAGCCTCCGTAAATACCATGAAAATATAATTTCAGTCAGTAAAGTAAAAAGAATAAAGGCAAAAGAGGTTTTCAAGGAAACAACCAAAATTCATTATTTACTAAGAAAAACTTTGATTTTTATTTCAGGATAAATAACCGGTCAAGTTGGACTTGCACAATTAGTGTTCTGTACATTGAATGCTTTTAAAACAAAAATTTTCGTTACCGAAGTATAAAATGATCGTTGACTTCATAAAACATATCCCAAATAAGTTTTCAACAAAGATTTTTTTTTTTCCGATCTTTAGTGAAAATTACTGAAGGTAATACACTCGTGATAATTTTCGTTCAATCTACATCCTGTAAAGAATATTCCAGAATTTTTTCAAATTTTTTTAATCAGTTCTTTTCGAGATAAGGTGGAGGGACAGCGATTTTTCGCACTTTTTAAAAATAATACAGAGAGAATTGTGCGCAAGTATTACATTATATATATTTTTGAGCTTGTCTCTTTAGAAGCTTTCATTTGACACTTCACTCGATGACCTGCTAATTTTTTTTTCACTTCCGATTTCAAAAACTAACCCCTTAAGTCAAAATTTAACTTTCAAAACTACACGGCTTTGATGAGGCCATCAATTCCTATAGTGCCAAATTTCATTTTTCTATGTCAGATAGTTTCGGAGAAACTATGAGAGTGTGACAGACAGACAGACGGACACCGAAGTCATCTTATAAGTGTTTGATATGGAATACTAAAAATATATTTCCTATATTTTTAGAAGTGTTTGAATTTTTTCTCTATAATTTTTTCAACTTTAGTTGATTTTCTTCAGTTTTTTCGATTTGGGAAATATTTGTACAAATTTTAATATACAAAATATGAGGTGAAAAGTACCGACAGTCTACATTTATTAAATACATTCCCTTGAGGTTAAAAAAATTTAAAACTCAATGAGCAAAACGTCCCTAGAAGACAGAAAATGAAAAATTAGCTTTTGCTTTTGGTTGTTTTATTTGGAACACCTTTTAATAATTTTCTCACACAACTGGAAGCCTTTTGTGAAAAAATTAAAATAATTGAGAACAAAAGAGCTGTAAATGGCAAATGTGAATAACACGAAAAAAAATCTTTGTAAAAAATCTAAAATGTTTATACTTAATATAAAATATCCTAAAACCAAACAAATTAACTCTATTAATTTGAACGTTATAACCCGAAAATGTGTTTATAGGTACTGATATGAGAAACCCCTCAAAAAGCGTGAGGTGGTTAATATTAAAAGGACCATTTCCTCTTGTGCATTTCATACTAGTTATCAATCAGAATTATTTACAAGTGGGTGATCAATATAAATTCTGGTATAACAATAATGGAGTTAATTAATTCTAATAAGAGGACAATTTTGTTTTCGTTTCTTGGAGTGCTCATACTGTATTACGTCATTCTAGCTTATTTACATGAAGGTAAGAAGCCTAAAATTAACTAACTTTGCAGTTTAGTTTTACAAATACACTATTCAGCACTTAATTTTACCTTTAACCCCCGATACGTCACTGCAAAAAATAATTTACGTTGAAATAGTGTTCAAATTCGTTACGAATTTGGTATATACATTCTTTATTTTGAATATAATACTTTCCGTTTAAATCAATTTTTTGTCTCAATTTTATTAATTTGAAATTGTCATGTTAAATAATACACGTTATGGTTTGTTTTTTTCAAATCATAGCACATTATCAGTCAACTATAGATAAGATAGCTGGCTATCCATATCACAAAACTATATATCTCCCACATGTATACACTATTTTGTTCTACTAGGTCTTATTTTAATGCTAACGTCAGGGCGACTATTGGAACACTTTTAGTTAAATTTATAGTATTTAGTTATATTAAGCAATACCTTGAAGAGACAATTGAAATGAAAAACTCTAAACCAATCTAATAATTTTACTTATATAGTTTTTATTTGTTTGATTTACTGTCCGGCTAGAATGCATTTACCAGTATTCTATAAAACATAGTCCTATTTTGCGCACCTAGACTATTTTGGATGCTTGTTTAGCCAACCGTTTTAAAAATAAATTATAATCTAGCTATAGTAATAGAACTACTCCAGTATTGCAAGAAGCAGTTGACGAAATATGTTTAAGCATATTCTTCTTCTTTCTCTAACTTAGGCTTATCGCCTGTTTAATCTCATCCACATGCCTGCCACTATTCTGCTCTAATCGCGCGGGGGCGGCCCACACCCCTATGCCCTAGTACTGACTTATCACGCACGACTCTCACTATTCTTCCATCCTCCCTCCTACCGATGTGTTCATTCCACTCTCTTCTCCGTCTAGCAACACAATCGTTGATATCCTCCACCCCACACTTGTTTCTTATATCTTCACTTCTTTCCCTATCCAAAAGTGACTTTCCAGCCATTCTGCGAAGTACCAACATTTCTGTTTTTAGTGGTCTTTTGGTTTTCGATGTTTCTGGCCTAGTTTCTGCAGAATATGTCATAATAGGTCTTATAGCTAAATTTTCGATTTAGCTTCGATTCCTATATTTTTGCTACACCATATTGAGTTGCTTAGGCATCCTGTTATTTTTGGGGCTCTCGTCATTTGTTCCTTTACCTCCGCTTCAACATCACCATAAGCAGATATTTATATACCTAGATATTTAAACTTCATTTGCTGTTTAATAACTTCTTTGTCCGCCTTCCACGAAGTCCCCATGTTTCTTGATCTATTCTTGGTCAGAAACGTCGACCTCTATCACAACATCACTGTCCTCCACGAGCTCTCCTCCAACCATATACTAGTAATTCTTTCTCTGGGCTACTTGGCCGACCAGATTAACGATACTGTCACCTCCAGTATCACTGACTGGGAGCACCACCAAAGGCTCCTAGTTGACACTGCCCCAATTCCCACTATCTCCATAAATTAACATATGACATCCAGACCGCCCTAGTCCAGGCCACTGTCACCAGGGTCCAGCCCGCCATATTCAAAGGCAACCTTCTGCTCTACATCAAAGAGAAGGTACGAGAGAAAAACCGTCTGCTGAGGCGAGCCATCCGCACTGGCGACCCCTACAACACGATTATATAAATTCCTTACCTAGGCTAAGTTAGTTAGGTCCCTGACATGTATATATCTTAAGATCCAGTTTGTATACTCTGTTCTTAATCACACCATCGTATAATATTAATAGTCCTAGTGCTAGCTAGCTATTCAATAAATGACATTAACATGACATTATCTCCGTCCACCTCCACTTTACATTTTAAGAGTGTCTTTTATGTTATACACTTGGCTCGGAGGCAAATAATACCATGTTAAAGCATCTTGCTGTGCAATTAAATTGGTGTAGGAGTCGTTGTAGATCATTTTCTTTTTTCGCAGTCAGTGCTGCGTCATTGGCCTAACATAAAATGTTAATCTCACTGCTTCTCATTTTACATCCTCACTTTTCTTATTATTTCGTCCATGATGATAATGAAGATAAGGAGGCTTAGTAAGTCTCCCTGTCGAACACAGTACCCAGCTGGTATCGGTTTGGTGAGTTCTCCGTTTATCTTTGCCTGGATTTAGTTCGCTGTATATATATTCTCTATAGTCTTAAATATATTATATGGGGCCTGTGGTAGCGGAGATATATAACATCCTTCAGGTGGACACGGTCAAACGCCTTTTGTTGGTCATTAAAATATATATAGGCGGGCTTGTTGTATTCAACAAACTTCTCTGATATTTGTTTGAGGACAAAAACGGCGTCTCTATAGGATCTGTCTGACCTGAACCCTTGTTGCTTATCTTCTAAAGGGGTAAGACTATTAATTTTGTTCGTTATGATCTCTGTTGCGAGTTTTAGTGTGGTGCTCAACAGATTTATTCCTCTATAATTCGAAGGTATTTTTTAACTTTCTTTTTAAACATAAGAATGGTCGTACTAATCCGCCATGTATTCTTCTGCATCTTCTGAATTAAATTTTTCAAACTTTCTCCCCCGTATTTTTAAAGTTCATTTGAAATATCGTCTTTTCCGGAACTTTTTCTATTCTTTAACTGCTGTAGTGCCTGCTACACGTCCGATACCCCAACTTCGGCATTCTCGCCGACCACTATTTCCAGCGTGTCCAATGTCTCTGCATCCGCTGCTTTATATAAATCCTCTAGATATCTGATCCAATTTTTCCTGGGTATAAAATTGTTCATTTCAATCAACTTGTTGACGTCTTTCCTTTGGGATCTTATAAGCCTCCATATTTGTTTCTGAAGGCCGTAGAGATTAGTTATGTAGACATGTCTGCCTGTAATTATTTATTCACCTAAATATATTAGTTTAGCGTTCTCCACCACTTCTTCTTCTTATTCTCATGTATATATGTAACAACTTTTGTATGTATAACCTACGGCCATTCAGGCTAACGAAATCTTTGCACTTCTCATTTCTGCCCTGAAGAAGGTCCCAATCCAGGACCGAAATATTGGCTTAATGAAAATTGTGTGATCTCTTATCACGCCCCCTTCTTGCCGAGTTCCCCAACTAAGATTGTATTTATATATATATATATATATATATATATATATATATATATATATATATATATATATATATATATATATTTATATGTGTGTGTGTGTGTGTGTGTGATTGTGTGTATGTCATTATGTGTGTTTCTTTAAGGTCGTCTCGTATATATATGAGTAGGATATAGTTAGTAGCTATTTGTAGTCTTGAGTAGAAGCCACGAATATGAACAACTAACAATTTTAATGATTGTAGTACAATTAATTTCTGTTAAAAGTACCTTACAGTGTGCGTAACTGCTTATACATTAGATTCAGCGACTATTTTGCACTAGTTAAAGTGTATGATTAAAAGATTATGATTAGTAGTTGTTTGTAGTCTTAGGTAGCAGCTACAAATATAAACGACTAACGATTCCGGTGACTGTAGTAAAATCTATTTCAGTGAAAAGTATCACGCCGTGTGTGTTATCGCGTGTATATTAGATGCAGCAACTATTAGGTCCAAATAGAAATGTATAATTAGTAGTTTATGGTTAGTAGTTGTTTGTAGTCTTAGATAGCAGCTATTATTATTAATTACTAACGATTTTAATGATTGTAATCGAATCTAAACCAGTGAAATATACCACGTTGTGTGCGTAACCGCATGTTCAGTGGATGCAGCGACTATTTTATGTCAATACGAGTGTATAATTAGTTAGTAGTTTATATTTGTAGCTGCTACCTAAGACTACAAACAACTACTAACTGTAAACTACTAATTATACACTCGTATTGACATACTCGTATTGACGCTGCATCTATTGTATACGCGGTTACACACACGGCGTGCTATTTTTCACTGAAATAGCTTCTACTACAATCATTGAAATCGTTAGTAGTTTATATTGTTAGCTGCTACCTAAAGCTACAAACAACTACTAGTCAAAATCTTTTAATCATATACTTTAATTAGTATAAAACAATCGCTGTATCTAATGTACAATCAATTCTGTAAAAAGTATCACACAGTATGCAGTAACGCATACTGTGTGATACTTTTTACAGAAATTGATTGTACTATAATCATTCAAATTGTTAGTAGTTCATATTCGTAGCCGCTACTCAAGACTACAAATAGTTTTTGAACTGGTAGTCCCATTTTTCTAAAACTAATTTTCATATCTATTTGTTTGTTTCACGAGATTTTTGAACCAGAATTTTTTTTTCTTGTTACATTCAACTACATACAATATTAAGCAATTTTTAAAGCCTTGTGAACGTTGGATTTATCAGTCACGATCTAGAATCTTAATTATCATTTTTTTCCTAATAAATATCAAACTACAAAAAAAATGAGGTACACTACATTGATGAGCATCGTTTGTAATCTAAAATGCAAAAAGTGAAGTTTTATGTAATTCGGGTTCCAGCGTGATGCGAGCTCTCAATGGCCACCTTGAAGGAGCTATAGGAAGTGCTATAACTCCTTAAAGGTGGCTATTGAGTAGCTGGCATGATTGTCAACGTATTCAGCACTAACGTTTCTTTGCGAAGAACGGTTGTTCTACCTAATATATTTTCTATATTACAAATATTGTTTGTAATTCTAAACATTTACAACAAGTTGTACCTTACATCAAGATGTTCTCTAAATTGGCTTACTCGCATGTTACCAAATTTGTGAACAAATTTTAAAAAGGAGTCAGTATCGTTACTGTAGCGTAAAATTCCCGATGACCTAGCGCCTCTGCATCATATTACAGAATAAAATACCGATATTAGTAACTTGTTAAATTGTAAGAAGGTAAAACTAACTTATATGGTAGGTTTTGCTAAAAGTAACTACTGTACCAGTGAAAAAATCATACTTCGGGGTTTTAGCATTTCTTCATGTTTCAAAGTAACTACATCAAGAACAACATAGTTTCCCATTTGTGTGTGTGTCTTTCAGCCTATTCAGCAAGATATCGTTCGAATGAAATTAAATGAGATATTGATTTCAAATTTGGTGCATAAATAATTGGAATGGAACCTACTCGTATAGCTATTCATAGTAGT
>CM032447.1:158349225-158370802 GCA_019049505.1 Pachyrhynchus sulphureomaculatus | reverse complement strand
AAAAACAGAAATTTCAAGGTTATCAATTTTCAGTAAAGATTGGAAATAAACTTTGTTGAAAACTCATTTGGGTGTGTGTTTTGTGAAGTCACTGATCATTTTATACTTCCGTTACAAAATTTTTTATTTTAAAAGCAATCAACGTACGGAACACTAATTGCGCAAGTTCAACTTGCACTTGACCGGTTTTTTTTATCACGTTTGTACCACGCAGGTCGGAATCGAATTGTCAGGCAAAATTGGAATTATATAGTGTGTACGATTTAGGCTGGGCTAGTACTAAGATCTTAAAAACTATAAGTAATATAAAGATTAAAAGTTTTATATAATTAGGTTCCTAATAAAATTTAAAAAAAAACTTAAAAATTCGTTTTCAGAGATCTTTAATGCTAACGTATTATTTTTCATTAAGATGTTTCATTTTTAAGATACCATCATCATCAAGACAAATATTTTAGGGTTTTTAGTGATTTTTTAAAATTTTTTTCATCACTGAATATAACAGAGAAGACTTAACTTGAAGGGCCCTATGCTGTCCGTTATTTAAAGGGAATTCGAATACAGGGACTTTTTCAAATGTCTTATCCTATTTTCTTTTAGTTAAATGTTTTAATTTCAAAGCATATCTATGAGTTCTATCTTTAACATGAATGTTACTGATTTTGCCTTGTATGAAGATATATTTTTTAAATTAGATATTTTAGTTATAATACAGTGGCAGTATATGGACAACTGATTAAAAATCACAAAATTACAAAGATATTTGGCCGCGAATTTTCTTCAAATTCCTTCAACCGTTAAAGAATTGTATTAACACTCGGTACATATATTAAGGACCCATGGACAATAACCTTTTAGTATTTCAGACGCCTTGTATCATCATGATTACTTTGCCACCTTTACTTTATAACTCACCTGTATAGTTTTGGAATAGCAAATTTGCAAAGCAGTAAGATATATTTTGTCCATCCAATAGTATTTTAATGTTATAGACTCAAACTGGAAACGATGGCATGGAACAAATTTTTCCCAGGACTTAGTGCGTTGGGTGCCACTTGGTGCCCTGTAGTTCAATATACTGCAGGAAGTAGATACATTTTTCTCTTATTTTACAATATCATTTTCAGTTAAAAAATATTATTTTTACTTATATATGAGGCTAACCAAAACTATAAAACAAAAATAAAACTACCTCTTTCATTCAAAATTCACACATAAAAATTTTTAATTTAAAGCGAGACTCATTTAACCGATAAGTATTTTAGTTTCCTATGTTGATGTTATAAGTGATTAAAATTTTTTTTTTATTACTCTACAACTAGTTTTTAAAATTATCGCAAAATAAACTTAGGGAAGACAAGAATTTATATATTCTTGAAGTAAACACATTAGTTTTTTTACTTACCTTTCCATTTGAATTTTTTTTATTCATAATGATCCTAACACCGTATACGACTTTATATAATTTACATTAGAAAGGAATTTAGTGCAGGAGGAGGCGTCACCTCCACTAGATGGGAAATTTTTACAAAAGATCTCTTTTTTGCTAAGAGAGGATTTTCTTCTAGAACTCTTACCCCCCCCCCCCAACCCAGTTAATATTTTTTTTTAGTAGTAGTAAAAGAGAATATTTTGCGTCGAAATGGTGAATACACGTCCGAAATGAATCTCGGTGGCCCTGTGTGCAATCGGCCAGGTTTTAATGTTGCCATTTTGCGGCTCCGTTGGCAAATACAAAGTTATAATTTTGTATGGAAAGATCGAGTCATATTTTGGTCTTTTTGCGTAAGACTTTTTAGTTATATTGGTAATGAACCAAGGACTTTAAAAAATGATAGTTTTTTCTGGAACTGATGATTTACCATAATCTAACTTAACAAAATTTACTAAAATTCCATTTATTTATTTTTTTAAATTAGATTAATTTTTAGCTATTTATATTACGGCCACATGTTTCTATAAATCGGCATGTAACATATCAGAAGCACAAAATTATTTGCGTAACAACTGTAATACTATACATAATCAATCAAACTTAATTCTAGAGGAGTAATGATGTAGAGTTATAATAATGCTGGGTAGCTTTATATCACGTGAAAATTAGGTACACACTCGTCGAAGCGCATTCGACAACTCCCTTGAGTATTATGTAAGCTTATTTTTTCAGTTTTTATATAAACATTGAGTAATATCGGTATCGTCGTCTGTGCTAGAACACAGAGGTCTGAAACAAGAGACTCTATGTTAAAGTTTGACTTACTTCTTTTTTTCGAGTTGTTTACGGATTACTTATTAGATAGATAAATTAGCACAAAACACTTTGGCAGACAATTTTGCTAGTCAATGTCCCACTTTAAAGCACTTTATATAACTTATAATTTCACAATATTAGGTTACACGATCTTGGTGCGCGATAATCATTATTGATCATATAGATAAAAGAATTATTAGACAAATATGTTTTGCTAGTCATCCTTTATAAAAAGCCAAGATAATGAAATTTAAATGCAGTGTTCTAATGGCATGACCGAAATGCCCTAACATGAACATACTAATTTAGAAATAGAAGGTTGTTCGACGCAGTCGCTAATAAAACCTTTACACCATCATAAAACCACTTGTAAATAAGCCAGAATGATTAAATTTAATATACTGTGCCTTAAAAGGACAACACATTCACCCCGGTAATATAAACTTCATAAACATCATATACTCGTATGTTTTAGGTGCCAAAACGAGCAACTTATCAAAAAATGTTTGATCCTTCATATTAAAAGGGTAACTATCATCATTATGTCTTATTTGCAAATAGGAATAAGAAAAATGTTCAGTTGATTAACAAATTAAGCACACTCTAAGTTAGTAAATGAAACACTAAGTTAAACTTCTTGTGAATGAATTAAATCAACAATATATTTTTTTCATTTTCTAAATTCTCTATTACTAGTCGGGTGAATTGCTGTAGGGTTATGTTTGAAAGCAAAACTCTTAATTTAGAAACGGTATTGCAGAGATTATGAAACTTGAGTGCTTTAACATATTAAAAGTTTTTAAGCTTTATACAGCTTTCTTGTATCTCAATTTTTCGAAAGTTTCCTTAGCAGTGTCGGCAATGAAGTCCTAAGATATTTTGATTATGAAAGTTATTTTTTCTTATGAAGAACTGCTAATTACTTATCAAATTTTGGCTCTAATTGTCAATTACCATTATTCCATAAGGTAGGATTTTTTTTTTAAATATTAGAAAAAGATATAAAAACGGCGCTTTATAAACTTAAGAATAGCAACGATTAAGGTTAAAACGGTATTAGTAATGATCTTCTCAAATAGGTTGAAAAATAAACGATTCATCTGCTAACAACTCTAATCGACAAACCCTTTATCTAAAATAGAATTTAAGCGAATAAAGAACTAGTAAAACAATCTTACTCTTCAAGAAAAGGCACCACACCAACAAACTACAGAGGGATAGAATTAGCTACAATTCTAAAACTAACATCAAATAAAATCAACGAAGATCTTGCTCTGGCAGAGGAACAACAGGAATTTAGTTCAGAGACGTCTTGCACGTATACGGTTTCGATCTTAAGGCCAGTTACCGAATAATCGATAGAATACAATAGACTATTGTACTTATGTTCCTTTGATTCAGAGAAAGCCTTCGATCAAATACAACCAAAGGACGTAGAACATAGGAAACGTCCAGTATCATAAAAAATATCTACTTAAAACACATCATCGTAGCTAAAATAAGTCACTTAACTCACATCAATGAACTAAGAATTTGCCAAGGAGTCTCCTTCATTCTACTTCTGTTCAAGGCACTCATAGATGAAATAATTAGACAAGTTCATAAACTGAGGTTTCGCAGAATAGGAGATAAAGAAGTCAAAATGCCATATTCATATTTAGAGCTATATATCAATATGTGGCGAAAATTCATTCTCAATAAAAACCGGAAAACTGACCAACGTTCTGAAAAATAACTGATATTACATTGCAGATAACCAATACTTCATTGATTGTAAATATTCCAACCCTAAACAAAATTGTTAGTACTAAGTATTAATCAATCTGCGATGATATTTTCCAAAAAAAAACACAAATAGTCAACTAAGTTGGGAATGTGGAAATGGAAATTGTTTCACTGATCCAATATCGCACACGTTTTAAACATGCGCTATTTGAGAAAAGCAAAGGATGGAAACATCTTCACTCTTTTTTGTAGTATTTTTACCAGATAGCACTGAAATTACTATCAATAGCGCCATTTGAAACCTGCAAGTTTTTAATCAAAAATCTATAGAGGATATCTTCCAGTTAAACTGATAAAGGTAATATTGTTTATTTTAGTTTAAATAAAATATCAAGCATTCTTAAAAATACTACGGTAAGAATCATTAAAATTTGGTTCTGACAACTCTACATACGAAGTAACACTGTGGACTGATGGATACTTATACATGTATTTACAATTTTGTTTAAGGCTTGGATATTTAATTAACTCAAGAGCATTGATCAGTTTTTCTATTTTTATGAATATTAAATTCTCGTCACATATTGACAGAGTATTAGGTGATAATAGTTTTTAAATAGAATAACAGTGATATTTAAATAATTAATTGGACGTTTTCTCTATGATATCTTTACATACAGGCGTTTTTACTGCCAGTTACTTTTTTTGTGGTCGCTGAGTACATAATCGTTCACTCTTATTGTGCATGAAAAGAAATTTTTACAACAAAATTTCTTCCTTGTGTGTCATGTTTTTTTTCATTATTTCCAATTTTATCAGACGTAGTATCTAGAAGTTATTGTCATATTTTGTTTGTAAATATCTCTGCTCAACTTTGTTTTGTAATTAATATCTCACTATTATTATTATTATTATTATTATTTAAAATATCCAACTATAATGTTTGGACTGAGTTTATCTTAAGTACGAGATTTATGAATGAATCTAAAAAGTCTAAGAAGAATTTATTTATGATCATACTTTATTTTGAAGCCTCAGGAAATCAATCAGGAAAAATTTATTCTATAATTAGTATTTATTTATTTCAGTATATTCCCAGTTAAATTAAGGGAATAAATATAAAAGTACTCCTACTAATACGAAAAAATAAGTAAAGTGCTAGTTCACGCAGTTCTAAAATAAATACTGAATTTAACTTTCTTGCACTAAGGATAGATTTGATACAAATATTACTTTGATATTTTAAATGATGGATACTTTTTGGTGAGATATTAATTGAAGAAAAGAAAGTTGAGTCGTACAGCCAAAGACGCCCGATATTGTTTTCAAACAGCGTATCGTAAAATATATTACAATGAAGCTAGACACCAAAAAAGCTTCTGGCGCTGACGGAATACCTGCCATAGTACTCAAAGAATGGGCGATAAAACTAACACCTGTTTTCTGCAGACGTTTCAACCTATCCTACAAAAAGGGAATATATCCTTCCTGCTGGAAACATGCGCTACAGTTCCGCCGATACCTAAAAATAGCAAGAAGACCTTGCCAAACAACTACCGACCAGTTGCACTGCTTTCAATAATATCGAAAATCATTGAAAAGGCTATCAATCAGAATCTTCTAAAATATCTAACTGGTATTTAGTGCTAGAACGAGAAGGATTATTTAAGCGATATTGCTTCAGCGGAAAGGTTTGAAAGGGGGGAGGGTCGTTAAATATTGGATTGATTGATACTTTCATTAGTATAGTATAGTATAAGAATTTTGCTGATTTTTGATTGGGGTAATTTACAAATTTTGAGCTCAATTATTTATAGATAAATATTAAATTGTTTAATGATGTGTGAAGGTTTAAATATTATTAGCGACCATCAGTACGACTTTCGTAAGCAAATATTAACAGGGGATTATCTAACTTATGTTGCACTTGATATCTCCAAGGCATTCGAGCGTGTTTGGCATGATAGATTGTTGGCTAAGCAACACTCTTATGGTATGTCTTAAAAGTTCTGTTTAGACTCCCGTATTTCTCAAAGAGCCTTCTTTACGATTGGCAATGGACGGATTTCTTTCTAACTAAGGCTCTATACTGTTTCCTACTTTCTTTCTCATTTACATTAACGATCTGCTGGAAAAGAGCAGGAGTCCAATCTACAGCTTTGCAGATGACTGTACGTTTATTTCTTCCTTCACTTTAAGTGCTCGAACATCGGTTACTGATGCAAATATCAGCAGACAGCGGAAAGTTGTTCAACTTAACAAAGACCTGGAAGAAATTCTATCTTAATGTAACAGTAACCATATAGAATTTATCGCTGCAAAAACCCAGGTGTCAGTTTTTCCGAAAAAATTAACGTTGCATCGTCACTCAATTTACTGGGCGTTAATTTGGGAGCAAATATATCTTCACATAAACATATTGCAAACATAACAAGGAATGCTTCTCAGCAGTCGTAAATATTGTTTCCAACTTGAAAGCTCCACTCCAACACACAACTTTCCACAATAACTGTTAATTCTGTACAAAGCTCAAATTCGACCAAGGATAGAATACTGATCTCCTATTTGGGGCTATGCTTCTAAACATACACAGCATTTTAAAACAACATATATCATTCAGTAAACGAAGATTTTTTTTGATTTTTTTATTTTTACAGAAAAAAATTTTGAAACATAACCTGGTGCCGTCGACAAAGCGATAATGAAAATTGAAAAAAAAATCCAAAGAATTATTTTAGGAATGGAAGGAATGGAAAAAATAATAACAATGAGAGTGTTTCGATAATTTTCTCATGCTTACCCCCAAAACACCATTATATTCGCTATGTTTTAATCCAAAATACCCATATTTTTAAAAAGAGATCGGAAAATATTAAATAATTTCATGGGCGCGTCACGCGGCAGGCACTTCTTTCATAGATTTCTACGGAGTCTCGTTCACATTTACGCCCATTTCTTGTTCTTGAAAGGTCACCCTTTTATATCAGCACTTCTATATGAAAATTATATAAACATTATTCAAAAAACGAACAAGTAGAAAGTGATCCTTGTTATTAGACTATATGTTCAAATGCGCACTCATCGAAAATTTTGAAATCCAATTATTGAATACTGGAACAGAGACAAACTCAGCTGAAATGGAATATTACGATTTTTTTATGATAAAAAACGATCGGAGTATTAAAATAAATCAAGAGACTATAAAATATTGTCATAAGCACATTTATTTGCAAGGATATGATATAATAATACTAATGGCATTTGTTTAATACTAAATATTATAGAGGGTAATACCACAGAATAAAGAATTATGTTATTATTTCCTATAAGACTATGTAACTCAATGTAAATTTTAGCCAACCAAAATGGTGGACAGCTGGAGCTGCAGAAACATCTCTGGGTGAACAGCAACAACAGATGTCGCGCGAAACGATGTAATACCTAGTATGTAGAAAAAAGAAGTTCTTGAGCTTTCCAGGAATTTTTATTTCTTATGGACTAGCCGCTATTTGAATGAATAAATATATTTATATATATATATATATATATATATATTATATATATATATATATATATATATATATATATATATATATATACGTATATATACGAGGCTGGTTTGAAAAGTCCGTGCAAAAATAAAAACTACTTATGTGTTTGGGGTAAACCTTTTTTATTTTTCGACATAGTCTCCTTTTAAGCTTATACACTTCGTCCAACGATGTTCTAGTTTGTTGATCCCTTCCGAATAATAGGATTTGTCCAAGTCTGCAAAATATCCATTAGTGTCTGCAATCACCTCCTCGTTTGAATAAAATCTTTGTCCCGCCAGCCATTTCTTCAAATTGGGGAACAAATAGTAGTCCGAGGGAGCCAAGTCTGGAGAATAGGGGGGATGTGAAACGAGTTGGAATCCTATTTCCATTAATTTTGCGACCACAACTGCTGAGGTGTGTGCTGGTGCGTTGTCGTGATGGAAAAGGACATTCTTGTGGGCCAATCGCGGGCGTTTTTCTTGCAGCTCGGTTTTCAAACGGTCCAATAACGATGAATAATATTCACCTGTAATTTTTATTACCCTTTTCCAGATAGTCGATGAGGATTATCCCTTGCGAATCCCAAAAGACAGTCGCCATAACCTTTCCGGCCGAAGGAACGGTCTTCGCCTTTTTTGGTGCAGATTCCCCCTTGGTAACCCATTGTTTAGATTGTTGTTTGGTCTCAGGAGTATAGTAATGTATCCATGTTTCATCCACAGTGACGAAACGACGCTTAAAGTCCTCCGGATTCTTCTGGAACAGCTGCAAACCATCTTGCAACACTTCACACGATTCCGTTTTTGGTCAAGCGTGAGCAATCACGGCACTCATCTTGCGGATAGCTTTCTCATGTCCAAATGTTTATGCAAAATATTATGTACCCGTTCAGTCGAGATGCCCACAGCACTAGCAATCTCACGCACCTTAACTCTTCTGTCATCCATCACCATATCATGGATTTGATCAATGATTTCTGGAGTCGTAACCTCCACAGGCCGTCCAGAACCTTCAGCGTCACTTGTGCCCATATGGCTAGTCCGAAAATTTTGAAACCACTTATAAACTGTTCTAATCGAAGGTGCAGAGGCACCATAATGTTTATCAAGCTTCTCTTTAGTCTCCTGAGGCGTTTTGCCTTTCATAAAGTAATGTTTAATCACCACACGAAATTCTTTTTCGTCCATTTCTTGAAAATCACTCGACTTCCTTGATTCACACGAATGCCAAGCACAAAGAAATAGACCAATATGGCTGAAACTTGGTGTGCGTTCACTCAAGAGATGCTACTAACTAAGCATGACCTCGGACTTTGCACGGACTTTTCAAACCAGCCTCGTATATATATATATATATATATATATATATATATATATATATATATATATATATATATATATATATATATACATATATATATATATATATATATATATATATATATATATATATACATACATATATATATATATATATATATATATATATATATATATATATATATATATATATATATATATATATATAGATATATATATATATATATATATATATATATATTTATATATATATATATATATATATATATATATACATATATATATATATATATATATATATATATATATATATATATATATATATAATGTATATATATATATATATATATATATATATATATATATACCATAATTCTTTAGTTTATGTTAATACTAAAAGTATAGCTTAAAAAAAATAAAAACGTTTTCTATTATAAGCATAAATTAGTATTCAATTTAATAATTTATATAAAAAATTGTAAAATTAAAAGAAACACATTAGACTTATATAATAGCTTTTCCTGTGTTTCCTCCTTTTAACATATCTACAAATGCTTCAAACATATTTTCAAAACCTTCCGTAATAGTTTCATTATATTTTAGTTTTCCCTCTTTTATCCATTTAAGATTTTGTTGTATTTCTTCTAACCATCGATGGTGATAATCGATGACGCGAAATCCTTTTACAGTTAATCCTTTAAATAATATGAAGAATTCAATAACAGGACCTAAAAGTAGAAAATGTAAAGGTAAATACATATTACAAACTTGTATATGTGTTTCCGCTGGACAAGTTTTACCATGGTTTATCAGCATGGCTGGAGCTAAGTGAACTCAAAAATTCTTGCATTAGCACTAATTAATTCTAACGGACTTTGATTTATTATCTTAATTTCTACTTATCCTAACCATTTAATAAAATGTATTATTTATTTTCATCTTCTTCCCATTCGCGTTTACAATCGCACACTATTCAGACTTTAGTCCTGAATATAAAATAAGGAAAAGGGCCAATAAAAAGATTTGCAAAATAGTTGCAACAAAATTTTCAAATACGAGATCCGCAAGATTCTGTTCATGGACCTCATGAATAGAATTTGAAGTTTCCAAAAATTTGCCTTGAATTGCGTCACCTAGCAATGATTAAATACTCAACGAAAAGCACAGAGAAATTATAAGTACCAACTGGTTCTTTATAAAATTTTAAACATTTACATAAAAATTCTTCGTTTTGATTCATAAGCTGGAACTCGACATTACTATAAAACTGAGCCCGTACTGAAAGCTCTGCTTATAATAATTACCCATTTACATGGTATGCTAAACATCTAATCATCGTGTTAGAATATTTTTACTAGGTGTATCCTATACTTTGGGGCTTAGCATATGTAATTTCGTTTTTCTTATTATATAGTATATTTATGTGTCAGTAATAAGTACCTACAACCATATATAAGTACGAGGTAAAAACATAACTTAACGGACAGAAAAGTATCTTAATACAACAAATCTTGGTGGACGATAATATACAAAGTATAAATTATTGTGGACGAAGCCGCAAATGTAGGCTGGTTTTAAAAAATTTTAAGCTCTCATAAACTTTAGAATGCCAGATGCTATGTTACAAAAAATTAAGACATTTTACGCATTTCAATTTAATATTGCTAATTTTATTATAGTTTTATATTATAGTATATAGTATGTATACATTATATACTTGGTTTTCCCATATATTTATTTACTCAGCTTAACAAATCTTACAATTAATATTTATCTACTTACTCTTTGTATTTCTATCATTATAGCCTGATATTACTCCACATATTGATACTCTTCCATGGTCATTCATTTGCCTTAAAAACTGCTGCAGTAATATCACCGCCAACCTAATAACACAAAATATGCATTAAAACAAAAAACTCAATTCTATTCTTAAAAAAAGTTCTACTTCTATTATCAAAAGTGTTTAAAAAGGTGTACTTAAGAATTATTGCTTTATAAAAGTATGGATAAACCTTTCATGAACCGTGAAATTTTGTAAATGTGTCACTGTGGATAGAAAACGGAAAGGCCCCATATGCTGAATAAATGAGTGTTAATATTAAATAGAGGCCATAGCATAGGTGGGTAAGGTGTCCGCTTTCTACATCGGAGACAAGAGTTCGAATCTCTGCTCGGAAAATAATAAATTGAAAAAAAATTTGCAACGTGACGGTCACCTCACTCGGGAAGACAATGGCAAACCACCCGTAGTATCATGCCTAGTAAAGCTCTCTCACTTTAGCCGTTCGAAACCGACATAAAACTGTAGGTCCCCTTTGTCTGTGGAACACTTAAAAAAACACCAACCACAGGCAAAGGCGAGAGAGTCGCTTATGTCGGTATCCGATATGGCCGTTCCAGAAAAAGATATTAAATTCATACGAAAATGTTTGCGTAGGACCCACATTGAATCTAAAATAGTCAAACTGACTCACTATGATCACTTATGGGTGTTTAGGATACAGGAATATTATTTAGTCTGTAATGAGCAGACCATATACCAAAGACACGTATTTATCTTCACCACTCACACGACCTGAGAGGCATAGAATTTTGGGAACTATTAAAAATGAAGGTCTCTTTTTTTCCCTTACTATTTCATAGCACATTAATAGGTGCTGGGCGCAACGCTGTAATTCAACAATTCAAAGTTGTATCTCAATTCCGTCAAGTTGCTAATATCATATTCCTGCACGTCCCAATAATAAAAACCTTTTAATAAAGGCTTGTAGAAACCTAACTTAAATCAAAACTTATTGCAACAATTCTGTCTCTCGCTTATATGCCAGAAATAAACCTTAATGTATTGGACATAATAAGTGGATGTTGCCTATTATAACTATATCTCTGTCTAATATGGGGTCAATATATTATGGCGTCCTTTGAGCTTCCTATAAACTCCCTCTTTTGTTATGTCGGCTAAGATTTGGAAGAAGTTGTTTGCTACATCCGATATTACGGAAGTTGATATGCTATACCGGCTCTAGACTGTATATATTTTTATTATTTCTTGCATATATATCATCCCCCTACGGAGTTTCATTGGTTAAGCAAGAAATATTCCTGGATTCAACAAGGCTTTCAACAAAAATATATTTTTTAAAAAGTTAAATGAGCATACCACTTTCAAAATAATAAAAAGTTTCTTCTTCCATCAGCTGTTCTCTATTCTCTGCATATAAGCCTCTGTTTTTCCACAGTTGGCGATCTTCGGCAGCTTGATACCGGTTAAGGCCTACAGATCTTTTAATATTGTCAACTCATCATGCCTCAAGTCTCCCTACACTTCTTTTATGGGTCCGTTGTCACTCTAGTTATATGTACTTCTGTCAACATGTCACGCTCAACACCATTTCAATAAGGCTGCTCTCCTGACGACATTCTCGACACTAGTTTACTGTCTAATCCAGGCATTGCTTTTTCGATCTCTTAAAGTAATTTCCAGTATCTTCCTTTCGATGGCCCTCTAGTTGACTCTGATCTAGTCTAGGAACGACCTCGTGCATGTCTCTGCGCCATATGTTGTTACAGCGAGAGAATGCATCGATTGTAAATTTTGGATTTTAACGGTAGGTGTATGTTAAATCCTAATACATTTTTTACTTTAGCATATGTCGCCCATGATATCAGTACCCTTTCAGTTTTTTCTAGATCTTGATTTGCTTTACCTGTTGTTATGGTTTGACCTAGATATTTGTAGGCTTCTGCGTTTTTGGCCTGTTTCTTTCTCTCTCAGTGTTATTGTTAGTTCTGGATCCACTTCTCTATTCATGTATTTTGTCTTTCCAAAGTTCAAATCTAATCCTATGTTATTTGAAGTTTCATATATATCATTTATTATATTTCTCATTGTGTTTGGACAAAGCAATTATGTCGTCTGCGAAACGCAGTTGGGTTAGTTTCGTATATATATATATATATATATATATATATATATATATATATATATATATATATATATATATATATATATATGTACAGGGTTACAGGGAAAGTCCTCCTAGATAATTAAGGACGTTATAGTATAGGTCGTTTCTGACCGTATACGTTGCCATATTCACAAGCAGAGATCAAAATCCAGTTACGAGCCAATTCACACAGTCAGAAGATGAAACACAGATATTTTTGAAAAGCACGGTATAGCACATCTACCACGGACGAATCGCATGAGCAGACTAAAAATCATTCAATAATATTTAGTGAACAGAAAATGTCACTCGCACAGAGAGTACCCTGACCGGAAAAAATGCTTACCCAACCCTTTTTATTGTTTGAAGGTGCAGGTAGTAAACCGGTAATTGGTAGTATCTAAATTCTATTATTATGTTACTCTATATTTGGGCCTATTGAAATCTCATTTTCTTAGAATTTTCAATAGATCCAGTAGATATTATACCGTTTTAAATAGCTAAAAAGACGTAAAAGTTTTCAAAATAATTTGCAGAATAACTTCCATACATTTTTTTTCTCTTTATTGATTTAAAGTAGGAAACACTTGGTAAAAATTCGTAATTTAGAAACATTAACAAGCCGCCATTTGAAACTGTTAGTAACTAGTTCAAATTTTTTTGATGATTTTTGATACTTGACATACAGACTAACTAAAAATAACCAAAAAAATCGCACTCGAGAACCTCTAATAAAAAAAAATCGATATAAAAGCAAAAAACATGTTTTTTTTAGAAAATCTTTAAACTTCAATATCTCGAAAACGGTTAAGTTTAGGACATCATGTCATAGAGTCAAATCGGTCAGAAACGACCTAAACTATAACGTCCTTAATTATCTAGGACGACTTTCCCTGTAACCCTGATATATATATATATATATATATATATATATATATATATATATATATATATATATATATATATATATATATATATATATATATATATATATATATATATGTATATATATATATATATATATATATATGTATATATATATATATATATATATATATATATATATATATATATATATTGTAACCTGGGAACTTTCCCGCTTTTTAAGGCGTCTTTTTGTACCCTGTGAAAATTGTTCGCACTTTGTGGCGGCTATTTTGTACCGTTTGAAATTTGTTTTTCCCACGCTTGGGCGCAATTTTCTTGCAACCTCTTTTTAATTTCTGATAATGAATTGAGTGAATCCTGATTTTAAAAGAACTAAAGAAATTAAACACACACTAGCTCAGTTTTCCTTGGTAGAGAAATATGGGTAAGAGATAATTGTTATACGTCTTTTTGGAATTATTTTCTATTTTTTAAAAAGCTTCAGTTGTACAAACTTTGGGCACCATTCATTTTAAAATAGAAAGGATCTAACTTCAGTTAAAAAAATGAAAAAATACTGAAGTGTTTTACGGTTATTACTAAAAGGAATTATTCTAGTACAACTTTTCTTATCCTGAAAAGAAAATTAGGTATTCAGTGAGACACTAGCTTTAATCAAAAAAAGAAAATTTATTTCATGATTTAAAATAAAAGTTCCAACCTTTGCAGTTTTAAGGAATACAGAAAAATTCTAGCCTAAAAGTAGTTCTTATAAATTAGAGTCCCTAAATCAGAGATTTTACTTCTAAATCTTGACTACACCCGAAATCGAAGAGTCGTGATATTCACTTCGCGATTTTTCAGTTCAAAATTGCTGTTAAAACACTTATTTGCGGGGAATATATTTATTGATGTATGTTCTGGTAACTTACGGTTTTCCTACGGGCTTCTAGGCCTTCAATGGAACACAAAACCGATTTCACACTTTTGAGAAGAGCCTACTTTATCTACTCCATTTAGAAAACACACAAAGCCCACTACGGCTTTATGATAAAAAAAACTCGTGCTTAACTTGGCTCTCGTAGATATTGTCGTAAGCCTCTACTGCGGCTCGGTGGAAAATCGCCCTTGGCGGCTCGGTGGAAATTAGCCTGGCTGCGGCTTGATGTTACTGCCTGGCGGCGGCTCGGTGTTACTAAGCCAAGATTCGCGTCCTCCGGACCCTTAAATAAGCCGTGGGCACTCTGTCTGTAATATGGCGACGCCGGAACCAAAACTCCGGATACAAACATTTGACCAATCCCGGCGTATCGATAGATTCGGTCGCAAACCCGCACAGCACACTATATAACGAGCGGCTAGGAATTTCTGATTAATATACCGCTCGATACAAAAATGAAAAGAAGTACATTATAAAGTGAAAAATCAGTAACATTATATGGTCTTAAAATCTAGGAAAAAATGAATGTTACATTACCCCCTTCCAAAAAGAAATAGACTACACTAGTCTATTAAACTAAGGCTACTTATGAAAAGGTACAAAGTGGTACACTATCACTTAATACTAAGGTCAGAACTTAAAACAAAATTACAAACTTCGGACCTTACTACTAGACTTAATTCAATTAAGCACTAATATTAAGTACAATGAAAACCAAATGAAAATCTTTGCATGTACACAAGAATCTTATAACTAGACTTAACTTAATTAAGCACTAAGGTTAAGTACATCAAAAAGTAAATAAAAATCCTTGCATGAACATAAGAAATACCTGTTCAAAGTAACAATCGCGGTCTTCTTATATAAAAGAAGCAGCTCTGTTATTGTTACCAAAACAAAAAAAAAATATAACTTTGTCTAGACTCTTGTCTAAATCAAAAAAAATGAACTGAAACAAAGTATGAACACCCCCCTTAAAATATTTTAAGGATTGTCTGAAAATTTTCTATTTCAGCAAAAGAAATTTATAAAAATTCTTAAATAAAGAAAAACAAAAAAAAAATAAGTGATTCTAGTGCAAACACTCGGAAAAAATCGCCATCAATGCTCTAGCTCACCGCTAAGAGAACATTCTAAATCTAGTATCACTACTAGTCGCATCAGAAAATAATCGCACTCTATCGCGCAATGTCGACGTCCTAAGACATCTAGACATGCTAAGATCGCCAGGGAAAACGCTCTGGTTGATCGCCAGAAAACACGTCAGCTCATCGCCAACTAAACACTCTGGTATATCGCCAGAAAAAACCTCGGCTCCTCGCCAAGAAAACATTCTGGTACATCGCCAGAAAAAAGCCTCGGCTCCTTGCCAAGAAAACACTCTGTAAATAGTCCTCGACTACACAAAGTCTGCGTTCTAAAAGAACAATCTCGCCATTAACATAGTGAGCAGCTATAAAAGCTAACAATATCACTATAGGCACAGTGAATAGCTACAAAAGCTAAAATTCACTCTAAACACAGTGAATAGCTATAAAAGCTAAAATTCACCAAACTGAATGATCCTGCTTCAAAAAGCAATGTTCACAAAGAACAGAATGATTAGTCCACGCGCAACTAACATTCAAGGAAACATTCCTAGCATAACTATGTGAGACAGCTAGTCTCTAAATAGGACCTCCCTAAAGTCATAATCCTATATATAGGAGTCCATAAACAAAACGACTCAAAATCACACATTTTGAGCACATGCCCTCAGGCAACCAACATACACTGAAATATATACAGAAATATATACAGAAATATATACAGAAATATATACAGAAATACATACAGAAATATATACAGGAGTTCAAATCCCAAACTCTTGGTTATGATAACTCCATACTGAGCTTGGTGAAAGCTCTTAGCAAAAGCTAATCAAATCTTCGGCACATCGCACCAAAGTGACAAATCTGCCTAGAAACATGAGCCAGAAAAAACGCCCTCCGTCATTCTTCAGGGTGGCTACACAGAGATATAAAAATTTAACCAGCATTGCGCTTCCCCAAGTTGCATGAAGAACCCTCGTGTACTGGTCTCGCCCTAGAACAACAACGAAAAACATTCAATCCATCCCACATAACAGGAGACAAACACCTCACCACGATATACTGAAAGGTGGAGACAATAAAATACGGAAATGGTGACCCTGGTGTCCACCAACAAAAGGGAGTAGATTATAGCATCCACTTAACTAAAACGGTGTCTACCACACCACCATAAGTCAAAAAAAAAATTTAATCAATAGGGTGTTCCGAAACACACTACTGCCAACAGCCTGTCACCACTAATAGGCTAATTGGAGCTGAGGTCGACTACAGTAGCTAGGCTCTCTTTTGGCTCAAATAGAAATAACCATTGAGTAACAAAACCTTTAAAAGGTCCCAAAGGTCAAACGTTTGCCCCCCATAGACTACCCTTCCAATCAGTCTGTTTTCTCAGGAAGACGAATTTCCTGCCAAACGTCGTAACGGCATCTGTTAGCACCCGGTGCATCACAGCCTGTAAAAAATAAACTTATGGGATACAACCTAAAAGGTTTACAAGGTTGACTTAACCAAGCTTCTAACGGAAATTTCCAAACTACGAAAATGAGCTTAAAAAGCTACATGAAGCAAAAATTTCTCAATTTTCCGGTGGCAACGCAACAAAACTTTTGAAAACGACAAGAGCTTTTCCAGCTTAATCAGAAACAAGAAGAAAACATCGTTGACAGCTAAAATATTCGATCATGGTGTTAATCGTCTCCCTAGACAATAGCCTCTAGAAGAAACTGCTACAGGTATCAGGCATAACCGTTTTCTGTCAGCCCAAACTTCTAGATTACCACTTGGAAATCTAAAAATTCGGTTAGGAATCTTCCTTCACTGCGCTTAGCCACTCTTGACAAGGTTCTCATCTCGGTATCAGATTTTGATCCTTTCTTTGTGAAACGACTGTCTTACTCTGCTCTCATCTCCTGTAAATGATCAGCCTTTAGTTCTCCTGCAGGACTTCAATTTCCTATCAATCTGATAGTAAACCGAAAAAAACTCATCATACGCCTATGAGTCTATGCAAAGAAATTTTTAAAAAATTAGTGACTCAAAGGTAACGTTTAAACGGCCCTGAAAAGAATAGAGTATACCCTCAGTTTGTCAATTCAGAAGAAGATCTAAATCAAAATAATCCAAGTCTTAGACTTACTGGATAAACCAAAATCAATTTACTCTTAATTGCACCCAACATATACCACTAAGGTAATAGAAATCCACCCACTCGGGTAACAAACTTTGAAATTGCTCATAAAAATTTTGACTCTACATCACACTACACGAGCTACATCTTGCGCTTGTCCTAACTCAAGATCCCCTTGGATTGCCTCTAATCAAAATTTCGCTTCCAAGTGTCAAGAACTGGATATTATTTGGGGTCATAAGCAAATCAAATCCCGCGACCACCGACATACCAGTCTTATGATATATCCTGAGTGTGACTCCTTCGCAAGCTCGCTAAAACTGAGTCGATGCTAAACATCAACCACAATCAACCTAAGTTTGGGATATGGCCAATACCCAAAACCTTAGCATTAAACAATAAAAGTAAGCTATTCTCTGCTCAACTTTTATAACAGTCAAAAAACGAGGTCGTCACCTCTACAGAGCAACATCAAAAAAATAAAGTAAAGCAATTAAGATAATGTAAATATAAATTATTCTTCTTCTGACAAACTTTCATTAGGGTTAGGTTCATTGAATGGTTTTAAGTCTTTAATATGCCATCGTCCTATTTTAGTCCCATCTAAATTAACCAAACCATAAACTAAATCTGAAGTCTTTTCTCTTATCACGCAATGCACATACTTAGGTACCAACTTAGATGTGAATTTATCAGCTGCACTGGAAAGAAATTTTATTTTTTCGCCAAACGTGATCACCTATATTAAAGGCAAATTCCCTTTTTCTAAGGTTGTAAGACTTACTGTTCCGTTCATAAGCCTTATGTATCCTACTACGCACGTCGGTGAAATTAAAATTTACTAAAATTCCGAATTTTTGTGCAAAATCACATCCTAAAACCAAAGTATGTGATAGAGAAGGTACTACTAGAGCAGAGATTACTAAACAATGACTATTGTAGACTAGCGGCAACTCAACCGTACCTAAAACTTTTAGACGGCTGCCATCTGCAGTGGTAACACTTCTATTTTCGACATGGCATATTTTTATACTTAAACGACTTAAAATTTTAATACCATTCTGACCTACGGAGGTATTTGCACGAGAGTCAAATAAAGCCGAGAAATGGACACTTAATAGATTTATCTTTATATGCGGTCTATTATCTAAATATTTATGCACGAATAAAGGAGATATGTGACCATTTGGAGAAGCAGGAGTTTTAACTTGAGAAGGAGGATTTTTATTAGACTTAAAAAAAATCAGAAACTTTTGTAACTATTTAGTCCAATCTGATCTATTGGATTATTTCTTTACTTAAGATCCTCGTTGGAATCTTTCTTTTATTCGCGACCGGACGTTCTGAGAAAATACGACGGATTTTCATTTCATAGTCTAACTCATATTCCAGTAGGTGATTGACTTTAAAATTGAAAGCTTCCCTGATAAATGTATAAAATTTAAAAAAATTGTTTAAAGAGTCGTGAAAATATTTCTCCTGTACTCCCAATAGTCAAAAATAAAAAATATGTAAAGGCACTTAAAATATGTAAACTTCTTTACCAAACATTTAAAAAATCTTCAACAATTTCAAAAAAAATTTCTAAGTATTGCCTTGTATTAAAATTCTTTTACCAAATATGTTAAGAATTTTCAACAAAAAATCTCCAAATACCGTTTCGTATCAGCAAAGTATTTTTAATATTCATGCAAAACATCGGTGAGAAAGAAAGTACAGTTTTTTCTTCGGTTTACCGCAAAATAAATCTAACACTGCAAAAATTAAAGTACCAGCACATCTGCTAATCTGAACTATAAAAGTAGCTTTTAAGAAAAAAGTAGGAATCTCTTATCTTAGAGTCGATTAACAAAATTCAAATATCTATACTACCATCAGATAAATTGAAATAAATAATTCTACAAATTTCCTGCTTTTGTCTTATTGCTATAGTGTAGCTTCGTTTAATTAAATATTATGAAATAAAAATATCTGAAAAGTTAGAGCTTTTACTTTGTTCGAAAGCTAGTACACTGAACCCTTTAAAAAATAAAATTCCAAAAGCCCCACGTTGGGCGCCATTTTGTAACCTGGGAACTTTCCCGCTTTTTAAGGCGTCTTTTTGTACCCTGTGAAAATTGTTCGCACTTTGTGGCGGCTATTTTGTACCGTTTGAAATTTGTTTTTCCCACGCTTGGGCGCAATTTTCTTGCAACCTCTTTTTAATTTCTGATAATGAATTGAGTGAATCCTGATTTTAAAAGAACTAAAGAAATTAAACACACACTAGCTCAGTTTTCCTTGGTAGAGAAATATGGGTAAGAGATAATTGTTATACGTCTTTTTGGAATTATTTTCTATTTTTTTAAAAGCTTCAGTTGTACAAACTTTGGGCACCATTCATTTTAAAATAGAAAGGATCTAACTTCAGTTAAAAAAATGAAAAAATACTGAAGTGTTTTTACGGTTATTACTAAAAGGAATTATTCTAGTACAACTTTTCTTATCCTGAAAAGAAAATTAGGTATTCAGTGAGACACTAGCTTTAATCAAAAAAAGAAAATTTATTCATGATTTAAAATAAAAGTTCCAACCTTTGCAGTTTTAAGGAATACAGAAAAATTCTAGCCTAAAAGTAGTTCTTATAAAATTAGAGTCCCTAAATCAGAGATTTTACTTCTAAATCTTGACTACACCCGAAATCGAAGAGTCGTGATATTCACTTCGCGATTTTTCAGTTCAAATTGCTGTTAAAAACACTTATTTGCGGGGAATATATTTATTGATGTATGTTCTGGTAACTTACGGTTTTCCTACGGGCTTCTAGGCCTTCAATGGAACACAAAACCGATTTCACACTTTTGAGAAGAGCCTACTTTAGCTACTCCATTTAGAAAACACACAAAGCCCACTACGGCTTTATGATAAAAAAACTCGTGCTTAACTTGGCTCTCGTAGATATTGTCGTAAGCCTCTACTGCGGCTCGGTGGAAAATCGCCCTTGGCGGCTCGGTGGAAATTAGCCTGGCTGCGGCTTGATGTTACTGCCTGGCGGCGGCTCGGTGTTACTAAGCCAAGATTCGCGTCCTCCGGACCCTTAAATAAGCCGTGGGCACTCTGTCTGTAATATGGCGACGCCGGAACCAAAAACTCCGGATACAAACATTTGACCAATCCCGGCGTATCGATAGATTCGGTCACAAACCCGCACAGCACACTATATAACGAGCGGCTAGGAATTTCTGATTAATATACCGCTCGATACAAAAATGAAAAGAAGTACATTATAAAGTGAAAAATCAGTAACATTATATGGTCTTAAAATCTAGGAAAAAATGAATGTTACAATATATATATATATATATATATATATATATATATATATATATATATATATATAAATATATATATAAATATATATATAAATATATATATAAATATATATATATATATATATATATATATATATATATATATATATATATATATATATATGTATGTATTATATATATATATATATATATATATATATATATATATATATATATATATATATATATATATATATTTATATATATATATATATATATATATATATATATATATATATATATATATATATATATATATATATATATATATATATATATATATATATATATATATATATATATATATATATATATATATATATATTATATATATATATATATATATATATATATATATATATATATATTTATATATATATATATATATATATATATATATATATATATATATATATATTT
>CM032447.1:158281725-158344225 GCA_019049505.1 Pachyrhynchus sulphureomaculatus | reverse complement strand
TATTGCATGAGCATTTGACTATGAGAAAGCTCTGTTCAAAGTGGGTGCCGCGTTTGCTCACTGTTGATCAAAAACAAGAACGTGTTGATGATTCTGAGCAGTGTTTGGCCATGTTTAAACGTAACAAACCGGAATTTTTGCGTCGATATGTGACAATGGATGAAACATGGATCCATCACTTCACTCCGGAATCAAAACGATCGTCATCTGAGTGGACAGCAACTGGTGAACCTCGTCCAAAGCGCCCGAAAGCACAACAATCGGCTGGAAAGGTTATGGCCTCGGTATTTTGGGATGTGCGTGGTGTAATATTCATCGACTATCTTGAGAAAGGAAATACCATCAACAGTGAATATTATATAGCGTTATTGGAGCGTTTGAAGGCCGAAATTGCAAAGAAACGACCGCATATGGCAAAGAAAAAAATTTTGTTTCATCAAGACAACGCACCGTGTCACAAGTCAATCAAAACAATGGCAAAACTACATGAGTTGAACTTCGAATTGCTCCCACATCCACCGTATTCGCCAGATTTGGCTCCCAGCGACTACTGGCTGTTCGCAGACCTGAAAAAAAAATGCTCGCCGGTAAGAAATTTCGCACGAATGAAGAGGTTATCGCTGAAACTGAGGCCTATTTTGAGGCAAAAGATAAATCGTTCTACAAAAGTGGTATTGAAATGTTAGAGCGGCGCTGGAATGATTGCGTTGCTCTTGATGGAGATTACGTTGATGAATAAAGCTAATTTTGAACCAAAAAAAAAACCGTGTTTTCTTTGTTAGGCCCGGGACTTTTCAGCCCATGTGTTATATATATATATATATATATATATATATATATATATATATATATATATATATATATGTATATATATATATATATATATATATATATATATATATATATATATACAGTCCCTGGCCAAACTATTAGACGCACGTGTGTTTCTTATGAGTTTTTATGCAATAATGGTATATTTAAACTACAATATTATTGATTTTTATTTAAAAGAATTGTTGTAGACTACATATTTGTATTTATTTTTAACATATGGCAACACTGTGTTGACAAAGTGATACATGAACGTAAATAAGTACAAAAATGTATCAGTCGCGATCGGAATCGAGTCAGGTACGGACGTGTTTCTGTGGCTTTATGGACTGTGATTGTTTGTTTAACAGTTTTATACTACTCAGTTATTAGTTTATTTTGTATGCAGTGTTTTAAAAAAGTAATTGGACTATTTTCATTATGGGTAGAAAAGGCGATCTTTCACCACGTAAAAAAGCTGAAGTGAAGGCCCTTGTGATTGCGAAAACATTTACAAACCGAGAAATATCACGAAGATTGGAGGTTTCTGAAGCTAGTGTACGACGCGTAAAAAAAGAAAATTGAGTCAGGGAAGGAATTAAGCCCGAAAAGAAAGAAAAGATGCGGTAGAAAACCAATTTTCACTCCACGGTCAGAGAGATGTTTGAAGAAAATTTGTGTAGAAAACAGATTTGCTACCACAAAGGTAATAAAATCACAACTCCAGGATGCTAGCGTAAATGCTTCTGAGCGCACTGTTCGAAGAAATTTGAAAGAATTAGAATTTAAGGCCTGTCGCCCCGCCAGGAAGCCCAAGTTAACAGCTGCAATGAAAGCAAAGCGCCTGAAGTGGGCCAAACAATGGCAAGACAAAGATGTGGACTTCTGGAGATCGGTAATTTTAATCAATAATTGATACATTATTATCATTTTCAGTTAAATAAGGCAAATAAACATGGAAGTTTATATATTTTTCCTATTTTTGACAGGTCTGCTTCACTGACGAAAGCACATTCGAAATTTTGCAGAATAAAGCTCAGTATGTGCGTCGTCGTCATGGAGAAAAGTTTCATCCTGATTGTGTCGTCCCGACGGTTAAACATCCCACCAAAGTGATGATTTGGTCAGTCATCAGCGGCAAGGGCACTGGACGTCTGTACGTCGTCAAAGGAATAATGAGGCAAGATCAGTACAAAGAAGTATTACAAAATCGGTTGATTCCGCAGCTCAGAGAATGGTTTCCAAATGGGGAACCATTCACTTTCATGCAAGATGGAGCTCCCTGCCACACTGCTCGGTCTGTTAAAGCTTTTTTGGCAGAAAAAAATATCCCTCTGTTGGATTGGCCCTGATATGAACCCCATTGAAAATGTGTGGGAGCTGATGAAAAGAGAAGTGGCTAAAGATGTGATTACCAACAAAACCCAGCTCCTAGAAAAGATTATTCATGTGTGGAATCATCATCCTCAAATGCAGGAGACAGTACAATCTGGCATTGATAGCATGCCGCGCAGAATTAAAGCTTTGATAGCGGCTAAAGGTGGCTCAACTAAATATTGACTTTTACTAACATTAATTTCACTTTTCTTTAAAACTTAATAAACTTATGCTTTTCTAAATTAATGCTGTTTTATTTATGTCAAATAAATAGGTAATTGATTGGATAATATATAAATAAAAAACAAATCAATTTAAAATAATAAAACGGTACAATATCACTCGGTAATTAATATTTTACATGAAATCTTGCAGTGCGTCTAATAATTTGGCCAGGGACTGTATATATATATATATATATATATATATATATATATATATATATATATATATATATATATATATATATATATATATATATATATATTATGAAAATGGAAAAAAAAAAAAAAAAAAAAAAAAAAAAAAAACAACTTTTTCTACAACAATTAAATATTATGGCTCTTCAGAAACCGGAAAAATTGTTTAATGGAAATAGCAAAAGTTTTTAAAAAACTTTTTTTTGAAAATAGCTGCCAGCAAATTGTATTAAATTTTGCTTGCTTCGTCGAGATAAATTGTATAAAAACATCATCTCTTATCGTTAATATCACGATATCTTTGCCACATTCAATTCGCTATCAAATCGATCTCCACCAATTGATGACCTTAAATATTTTGTTGTTTCTTTCTGTTACTTAAACAAAAAGTATGATCCTTTAGAATCCATGAATTATGAATCTCATCAAATCTTACTCATTTACCAAAACCTTGAACCTTTGTTCTTTATAATTTTTGACCTTGACTCTTCATAAAGGAATTTAAGAGTGTTTATATCCTCCTTGTTCCTCGTTCATTTCTGTCAATTTTATTTGTAATTACTTCTTTAAGAGCCTCAATCTGAGTTTTAATCGTTTTCAGTAGAACATTTGAGTAATTTCTCATCTATACTCGCTTTAAAACCATTTTTACATTTTTCTAACTGGGTGAAAATCTTATCAAATTTTTCCGTATTTACTGTAATTTTAGTAGCAATATTTTCCTTTTTTATGTTTTTCTACTTACTAGATCTTACTTTTTCATTTAAAGACCCTATCTCTTTCAATAATTTATTATCTACATTAGTTTGGTATTTTGATTGTAATTTATGTAGTTGCGCCAAAACCTCTTCAATTTTTTCACTATTGAGACTGACATTTAAATTGTTGTTTAAAGTTCTCTTATAGTTTTTTTCTGCTAATTGGTCTATTTCTTTTAAGAAACCAACATCAGCTTTGTTACTAATCTCCTTAATTTTTTTTTCTAAATCTTCAACTTTCAGACCTATCAATAGTTTCAATGTTTTTATTCACATGCAACTGCAACGCTACTGTTACTGTAAAAGTCGGGAACTTTAACATTATCTCTCTAGAAACAGTAACTTTCACCTTATCGATTTTTGTTCTACCCTTATTTATCATTTTTACGTCATATTTCATTTTTCATATCACGTCCCAAACTATTTAAGCCCTCATATTATCTCTGTTTCATTGTTTGAACATTATTTCACATTATAATATTTGTTGAAAAACTTCATTTCATAACTCATTTTTTTCTTGTACAACATATTTTGCCAATATGTTCAGAAATAATTTTATATAATTTTTTTTGTTGTAACATTTTGCAATATTTTGTACATCCTTATGATCTTCGTTAAGTCTCTCCTTTAAATTATTATTTTCTATTTTTATATCAGATTTACAATTTTAAATTATTTTATTTGCAACATATTTATAATTACTTTTAAAAAATTTTATAATTTTTTTCTCCATATATGGAAACACGGAGTTTTTCTTCTATATCACTTGTATAAAGGTTTCAAATATGACGGCCAAACTTATCAAGTGTCATTGTATTAATGTATTAGATCATTTGTTACGATTAATTAAATAATAACATTGGCTTGTTTTAGTTCTTCTCGAATGGAAATAATTTCATTGTTATGGCGTATTTGTGAATGCTACTAATAAACGAAGTCTATCAACTAGTTCATTAACATCATCCCAGTACACATGATCTGTATTCTGTTTATTATTTTTTACAGTTAAACCATCCCCACCTTAGTAGTTGAAGTTTGTTTGATAGCTCTGGTCTACCTCTGATTAATTGACACCTCGAAACCAATTCTGGACAGGTTTTAGTGATACCTTACTTTTGCAAATAAGGTCCTATTAATGTCACATACTTGTATGAGGTATTTTCTTGAATTTGTTCGTTGGAATCGTGATTCCCACCAAATGCGCTAGTTCTTCCTGAAATATCCATATAATTATCAAGATCGTTTTGTTTACAGCCAACAGGTTCTTTTTACACAGCCACTCATATAAACCTGCTGTACCTGGATAGCCTACATCATCAACTTTTACTTTTTTACCAGTAATCTGAACAAATTTTTGTGTTAATCGTAGGTAGAATCTTTCCATTTCATATTCGTAAACTATTCCATAATGATGATCAAATGTATGTTCTGTATCTCTTACACCATCATCCTTATACTGACGAAGGAGTTTATCAAATTGTTCGAACCAATTATTAGAAGTTTACGTATTAACCAGTCTGTTTACTGTTTATTTCACCTTCTCCAAAATATCAGGAAGATTGTGAAAAGATGTGGTGTCCGCTGTAACATTTATTTGTAATACAGTTTGTGTTTGATTAATATTAAAATCATTCTTAAGAAATAAAGGTATTACATATAAAAGATTTGAAGTTTTTCCACTCTCTCCCTGGTGATCATAGATCAGCAAACAAGTTTTTTCGTGGTGCTAAAGATTCATAACATTTTTTAAATTGGTGTATACTGTTCTTCTATTAAGTAAGCTGGCTCAATTTTCCCAAATGTTGAAACTAGGTCTTATGAAAATCGTATAACTGGTCTATAGGTTTCTTCCAGTTTAGATTGTGTCCTTTTCGGTACTTATAGACTCTATTACCAAAAATCCATATGTATCTTTCCAACCAAATAAGCTTAATTCTTTAAATTGATTAAATGACATATCAACATTAACATGACCATTCTAAATACGAGTATATTTCAAATCGGTTTTAGAACGAACGAGTCTGTTTGTCTTTTAAAACAATAATAATCCTTTACTATATTTTTTATTACAACAGACTATATCATCAAATATTAGTTTGGTTTTATTCATTTATTCATCATCTGATTCAGCGAATCCAATTTTTTGATGGTTTAAAAAGTATATATACATACATACATATATATATATATATATATATATATATATATATATATATATATATATATATATATATATATATATATATATATATATATATATATATATATATATATATATATATATATATATATATATATATATATATATATATATTATATATATATATATATATATATATATATATATATATATATATATATATATATATATATATATATATATATATATATATATATATATATATATATATATATATATATATATATATGTATATATGTATATATGTATATATATATATGTATATATGTATATATGTATATATGTATATATGTATATATATATATATATATATATATATATATATATATATATATATATATATATATATATATATATATATATATATATACAGTAATACCCCGCTTAGCGCGACCCCGTTACGCGCGGTTTCACTATAACGCGAATTTCAAATTTCGCGCTCATGTAGTCATTAACTTCTCTATGGTCGCGGGGATCCCCGCTTTCTCTGAATATTCTCTTTGAAGAATTGGGAATTCCCTGTCCTTCGACTTTGTTCTATGGGGATTTCCTCGTTCGTTTCGTGTGTTCATTTGTTCCGTAATGTTAGTTCGGTCGGCTGGCAGTTTTGTTTTAATATTTATTGGAGATACATACATACATAATTTAACCCTACGTTAAAAATGCCGCCTGTAAAGAAAAAAGAGCGTAAAAGCGTCACTTTGGAATTGAAGATGAAAGTGTTAAGAAGAATGGAAAATGGAGGCAAAGCAACAATTGTTGGGAGAGATTTTGGACTCTCAGAATCGACTGTGAGAACGATTTATAAAAATCGGGAAAAAATTTAAATCTCCAGCGAAGGTTCAACACCTATAAGTGCAACAAAACTTTCTCGTTCGAGATCATCTATCTTAGAAAGAATGGAGAAATTACTGTCAGTCTGGATCGAAGATTTGAATAAGAAGAACACACCACTAAGTCAAGATCTCATATGCACAAAAGCAAAATCTTTGTATGAGATGCTGAAAACAAAAGAAGGAGAAGGGAGTGCCACTCCGACTTTTGCTGCCAGCAGAGGCTGGTTCCATCGGTTCAAGCAGCGTTCTAATCTTCACAATATCCACATAACAGGCGAGGCGGCCAGCGCGGACATTCAAGCTGCAGCTGAGTTTCCAGACAAGTTTCAAGACTTCGTTAGAGGGGAGGTCGACGAGAGAAAATTCCTGCTTGTCTCATCTTCAATGTTGATGAGACCGCACTTTACTGGAAAAAAATGCCATCTCGAACATTCATTTCTAAGGAAGAACGTCAAGCCAGTGGTTTCAAAGCTGCGAAAGATCGACTAACACTTCTGCTGGGTGGTAATGCCACTGGTGATTTCAAACTGAAACCTTTACTAGTGTACCATTCAGAAACACCCGCGAGGCACAGACAAGACAAGTCTACCAGTTGTGTGGCGATCAAACAGAAAGGCGTGGGTTACACGGGAAATTTTTCAAGAATGGTATTCTAATAGTTTTTGCCCATCAGTCAAATCATACTGTGACAGAAATGGGCTTGAACCTAAAGTTATATAATACTCTTAGACAATGCCCCAGGACATCCAACCTCACTTGATACGCCCAGAGACTTAAAAGTGTACGTAAAGTTCCTTCCACCAAACACTACGTCAATATTACAACCTATGGACCAGGGAGCAATAGCAAACTTCAAAGCTTATTACCATCGCCGCACTTTTAGCCAACTAATTCATGAAACTGACGGGGAAGGAAGACAGTCTATGCGAGAGTGGTGGAAGTCATACAACATTATGAAGTCTATTCACAACATAGAAGAGGCTTGGAAGGAAGTTAAAATGAGTTGTATGAATGGGGTGTGGCGTAATCTTTGGCCAGATGTAGTGGAAGCACCTAGAAGAATTGTCCAGATGCAGAGACAAGTGCTTGAAGACATTGCTGCAATGATTGAGGGGTCTGAACTTGAAGATGTCACGGTAGAAGATCTCGTAGAACTTGTAGCAACGCACGACGATCCTATTAGCAATGAAGATCTGATCGAGTTACAGAATAATCCTATCTACGATGAGGAAGAACAAGTAGAAGAGAAAGTTTTATCTTCAGGGGAAATACAAAATGCACTTTCAAAAATTTATTCAGGTTTGGACATATTGCAGAGTATAGACAATAATGATGACCGTGTCTTGACCGTGTGTCAAACAATTAAAAACAGTGTTGGGTGTTATGAACGTATTTTACAAGAACGTAAACAAAACGTTACCCAAAAGACAATAGATGTATTTTTCCGTAAAAAATAAGAGTATGTATTGCATAAAGTGTTCTTAGAATTAAAGTGATTGATTAAAATGATTTGTATTTTTTTGTATTAAATTTTGACTATGTTTAATCATAAACCTCGATATACGCGAATTTCAGTTAACGCGATTTTTTTCGGAACGTATCCCTCGCGTAAAGCGGGGTATTACTGTATATATATATATATGTATATATGTATATATGTATATATATATATATATATATATATATATATATATATATATATATATATATATCATCATTAGCTTATTCCATCCATAGTCGGATGTAAGCCTCCCCAAGTCGTCTCCAACGAGCTTTGTTGTTTACTTTTTGCATCCAGTCGTGTCCTGCTAATCTTTTTATGTCGTCCGTCTATCTTGTCTGTGGTCTACCTCTGCATCTTTTGTGTTCTATAGGCCTCCATTCAACTATACGGCGTGTCCATCTGTTTTCATTCTTGCGATATGCCCCGCCCAATTCCACCCTAATGTACACATTCGTTGTATTACATCTGTCACTTTTGATCTTCTTCCAATCTCTATGTTAGGAACACGATGTTGGAGTCTAATATTGAACATTCTCCTCTCCATTGCTCTTTGGGTTACCTTGAGTTTATTTATTATACTTTTATTTAAAGCCCACGTTTCAGTGCCATATGCTAATACCGACAGTACATATTGATCGAATACTCTGGCTTTTATTGCATTTGGGATGTCCAATTTAAATGTAGATTGTAAATTTTCAATTTAATTAATAGATAAATGTTTAAAAAAAATTTAAATGTTGAGGTGAAGAAAAAAAAATATGATCCATTTAAACACAAACAAGAATCAACGGCAGTAGTCACAAATGTAAATGTCTTTTTCTGCACTTGCACACTCCACGTGGGCACATAATTGACAGCTCATGCACCTTACCCAGGCCTCAATCTTTGAATACTCAGAAAAGCTCTATTTTCCACGACAAATTAAAAAATCAGTATACTGACTATGAAGTGATTTACACTGATGGTTCCAAATCCTCAACAGGCGTTGGTGCTGCCTTTGTGATTCATAACTATCAAAAAACTTTTAAATTACCTCCACACTCGTCTATCTTTTCTGCTGAACTGCTGGTTATAAAGGAATGCATGAGATATGCGATTACCTCTCTTCCATATTCCAAATTTTTAATCGCTTCAGATTCTTATAGCTCCCTACTAGCCATCAAGCAAGCTAAACCAGAGGGCGCATACATCAGGCAAATCATGGATCTGCTATATGTTGCTAGGAATAAAAACAAATCTTTCATCCTATTTTGGATACCGGGTCACTCTGGCATAGCAGGCAATGACAAAGTTGACGCCCTAGCCAAAAATGCCAGACCATCAGGCACCATAGTACAGGGTGAGAATCACCCTAGGGACTATATCAATTACTTATCACATGAATTTAGAAAACTCTTTCAATTACAGTGGGATCTTGAGGACACTAGTAACAAGCTCTGGGAGCTAAAATCAGATGTTCATCCCCCTCTACATCATCTCTCACTGAACAGAAAGCAAAATACTATAGTTAGAAGATTAGCCATTGGACACACTTTTCAGACCCATCTGCTTAACAAGGAAAATCCTCCCATCTGTTCCGTCTGTCTCTCCCCCCTCACAGTAAAGCATATCTTTGAAGCACATCACTTCTCTGATTTACGGAACAAACATAATATACCTCCTAATTTAAAATCGGTCATACTCGCCTATAAACCCATTTACAAACAAATCGACGAATTTCTAAAAGACATCAACTTCAGAGTATAACCCCCAACATCCTCGGACGCTAAATAACCCAGGTAGTCAATGCGCCCTACCCCCTTAAATAAATCAATCAGAAAAGAGGCCGTCACAAAACAGGCAGGCTACATCTGAATTATCGGGTGCTTTGTTGACTAAATCCGTGTCGTTGTCACTCACAAGTGGAGGATCTTCAAGATCTTCGGATTCAGATTTGGCAATTGGTGGTATATTCTTCTTTTTGTATTTTTTGTCATTTTCATTCCCAAAATCTACTTTTTTTTTAATGTTTTTTGGTTTGGTTAGTTATTGAGACTCTATCAATGAGTCCTTATACGGTGTCCCAATAATAACGCATGTTCCAGCAGCTTTACGTCCTCGGTTGCCTTTTTTCTTCTGGTTTATAATAACAGGGCTGATATCAAAAGGACTTATATGTTTTGAAATTCTAGGGAGACTAGACGGAGAGGTAGTTATAGTAGAACTATGTCTCGCCACAGTGTTTGGTGAAGCACTACATGTTTTTTCAGCTTGTAGCTCAGAGTCTGTAAAATCTGAGTCGTTGAAAATACTTCTACAGGGATATATTCCTGTGGCTTTGAACCCGTTGACAGCTATTTCCCCGGTTTGAACTTTGAGATACGCCTTACCAAAAAGCTCCATTATTTCATAGTGTCTCGCTGGCCGTTGCGATGCTCGTAGCCATAACCTCACCTCCTCACTATGGTATGCTTTAAGTGGTCTCATGAAAGTCTTACCGAGAGGTTGTAATATATGGGTTGAGTGAGGTGATAAAGATACGATGGTTACAAAATTTTCCCTAGCTAACGAAATTAGGTCAATATTTCTAACGTGACTGTAATGGCCATCCAAAATCAAGCAGTACAGGTGAGTCCTTGGTTGGTTTTATTTTTTATAGGAAGTGTTCGAACCACCAAGTAAATATGTTGCTCTGTATCCATCCAGATGGGTCAGCTTTTTCAATAGAACCCTGTGGGTACCCTTTCATTAACAACTGCGACATGTTATTTCTAGGAAAAATTACATCTTTGGAACATAATGTCCAGAGGCACTCATACACGCAACAACAGTAATTGTAGCTCCCCTTTCCGATGATGTTAGAGCTACAATTTGTCTTTTACCTCTTCGTCCTACCACGAGGCACCTTGCTTTGGACTATTGAAAGCCCTGTCTCGTTAACGTTGTACACTCTTTCTGCCGGATATTGGTGCTTTGCATATGCCTCTTCTAGACGTTCAAAAAACTTGTGAAAATTAACTTTATTGAAACCTAAAGCTCGGGTGTACGATGTGCCACAGGGCTTACGAAGAGACGAACGACCTTTGTGACGATTTAAAAATAGATCTAACCAGGCCCTACCAGCTTCATTATTAACAAAGGGAATTTGTAAATTGTTCCAAACAGCTAGCTGATAGGCCATACGCTGCAGATCCCCCCGTATACACCCAAAAATCTTCTGCTCCATCAAAAGTAAATAGGAAACCAGCTCTTCCTCTAGTTGTGTTCCCAAATGTGGTTGATGTCCAAATTTTTCCTGGCCGCGTCTGCTGGAGTGGGGACGACCTCCTTGCTTAAGGACTGAACAGTCGTTCGTGGCACGCCATATGTCTTTGCAGCTTTTAACGTCCCCAGATTTTTCTCCCACAGCACTTATAGCCTCTTCCATCTTCTGAGGGTCCCAGGTTTTCCTTGTATTTTTAAGTTATATTTCGGTTTGGTTCTAGGCATCCTAAAAGATATATCGATTTTAAATAACTAACTTAATCATATACTCGTATATAATTAAAATATATTATTAGTATTAGGTCATTTTAAAAAATAACTTAGAAATTATTTACTCAATATTATTAAAAGATGATCTAAATATGGGCTAGCCAATATTTAGACGATCTGACGTAGCCCATGTTTGAACCACACATTGAATGACGTTTGCGGCACTGTCAGCCATTTTTATTAAATTAAAACTCAACAAACTTTAAACGATTATTGAAGTTGATGATGCCAAGAATATGATACATTAAACAAAAAAGATGTAAATCTTACTGTGGAATTAATAAGAAATAATATGTACATACCTGCACAAATTTTCTACAAGTTGATGTCAAGAAAAAATAGAAATGCAGTTACACCGTCCGAAAAGCACGTCTGCTCCGTACTGACTAATGCGTCTTTTATTCACAACAGGTAAAGACATCGTTTGAGATATTTGCCACTAGGCTTAGCCTTACTTTATACGCTGTGCAATAGGTAGCCCATCTTTAGACCCTTGTTCGTATTTGGGCCACCTCCTCTCTATATATAATATATATATATATATATATATATATATATATATATATATATATATATATATATATATATATATATATATATATATATATATATATATATATATATATATATATATATATATATATATATATATATATATATATATATATATATATATATATATATATATATATATTATGTATATGAATGAAATTTCATTAAAATATTCTAGGTCTTGAAAAAATTGCACTATAAAGAGTTTTTCACTATATAGAGTTTCACTATAAACAGTGTCGACTGTTATTTTTATATATATATATATATATATATATATATATATATATATATATATATATATATATATATATATATATATATATATATATATACAGTCGACACTGTTTATAGTGAAACTCTATATAGTGAAAAACTCTTTATAGTGCAATTTTTTCAAGACCTAGAATATTTTAATGAAATTTCATGTAAAAAGCCCTGCATATAGTGAATCTGTAAAACTCTATATAATAAAATTTTTACCGGAATTTTATGTATAAATTTTTATGCATTTATTGAGATCTTGGCCATTTCGGGTTTCCCATTTTTATCTAACATTAGCACGAATTCCATTTTTATGACGCATTCTTTTGAAAAGGTTCTTAACGCGTTTATAACGCCTAATGGTTGGCAATAAATCAGGTAGATTTCCGTGAGAAACCCGGGGAATAACCCATTTTATAGAAACCCGGGGAAAAACCCATTTTATAGTCGAGGCCTAGTAATTCGCAAATTCAGGTTCAGTTTCTTTTTGTTTAAGAATCAAGTAAGGTGTCCAAGCGAGTGTGTTTAAGTTTAGCTGAGAAAATTAAAGTTTTGGAGGAAGATGATAAAGGCTGCAAAAAAAATTGATGCTGCGAAATTTGGTGTTTCTCCAAGTTACGTCTCTCTGATAATAAAAAGTCGCGACAGTATCATCAAGAAACCTAGTGTTCCAAGCAGTCGAAAACGAGTACGGGTGAGTACTTACGAGGATGTAAATGAAGCAGTTTTACGATGGTTTCAAGTGGCCCGTACGCATCAAAACGTACCAATATGGGGAAATTTAATAAAGCAAAAAGCTCTACAATTTGCTAAAGAATTTAACTGCGTTAATTTTCAAGCTAGTGAAGGGTGGTTGAGTGCCTGGAAGACTCGCAATTCAATTGTTTTCAAGACGGTGTCTGGCGAGAGTGCAAGCGTTAGTCAGGAGGACTGTGACATTTGGACTGAAACTGTTTTAAAAAGTGCATTGAAAAAGTACGAGCCAAAAAAACGTTTTCAATTGTGATGAAACCGGTTTGTTTTTTAAATGTTTGCCAAATAAAACTTTTGCTTTTAAAAGTGATAAATGTTTTGGTGTTAAAACAAGTAAAGAAAGGGTGACACTTATGGTTGGAGCAAACATGGATGGCTCAGAAAAACTGAAATTACTGCTCATAGGTAAAAGCAAAAATCCCCGTTGTTTAAAAGGAGTTAAATCTCTGGAGTTAGATTACGCCAATAATAAAAAGGCATGGATGACTTCTGAGATTTTCGAAAGATGGATCAAAGAACTGGACACGAAAATGAAAAGCCAAAAGCGAAAGATTGTGATGTTTATAGACAATTGTCCTGCACATCCAGTTACTGTAAGTAAAAAATTAAGGAATATTGAATTGATCTTTTTTCCACCAAACATGACCTCCAAATTGCAACCTATTGGACCAGGGTATTATAAAAAACATAAAACATCATTACCGAAACAGAATTGTTCACAAAATTGTTAATGCGATTGATAACAACCTTCGAGTCCAAAAATTGATTACCCTTAAAGAGTGTATAACCGAAGTCGCTAAAGTATGGAGTGAAAATGTTTCTAAGAAAACTATCAAAAACTGCTTTTCTAAAGCAGGTTTTACTGAAAAAATTGACGAATGGGAAGAAGAAGACGAAATGGATCTCGCTACCTTAAAAAGGCAATGGGGTATTCTACAAGAAACTGCTACCGTCGACACAGATTTTTTACTTGAAGATTTCTTAGAAATCGACAATGATGTTGGCAAGACAGATCTCCCAACTGACCAAGACATAATTGACGATATAAAAAGTATAGATCATGAAGAAGAAACTGAAACCGGGGAATGTCCTACTAAATTTAGTGAAAATGAAATAAGAAATGCATTTGACATTGTGCGAACAACTCTCAGGGGCCAGGAAAGTGTACCTGATCAAATCTTTATGCATTTGAATAAATGCGAGAATTTTGTTGAGCAACAATTATTTTTCAAAAGTAATGTTCAAAAGAAAATAACTGATTATTTTTCCTAGTACGTATGTACGTAGTATGTACATATGTATTAACAGATTTTGTATTATTCTTTTTATTTCGTATGTAGTACATACATACATAAAGTCCGTACGTTATATCTTTACACGTGCGTCATAGTTTTCAGGCAATATCCCAGACGACTATTATATTTTTTGTCTCTTTTTGCCAATACCTACGATTTATTGGTGAAAAGAGACAAATAATATAATAGTCGTCTGTTATATGGCCTGAAAACTATGACGCACGGGTGAAGATATAACGTACGGACTTTATGTATGTATTTAGCCTTGTAGATGCTATGTACTATTTAAACTTTCAAATGTTTAATAAAATCTTTTCTAATAATTCAATTTTGCAATTTTTTTTGTTGCTTGTACCTCATAAAATACAAGTAAATGATTACCAATATAAAATACATACATAGCAATATATACGGATTTTTTCTTTATATAGTGAAAAACTTTCTATAGTGAAATTTCGGTCAACATTTTGGTCTTTCACTATATAGAGTGTCGACTGTATGTATATATATATATATATATATATATATATATATATATATATATATATATATATATATATATATATATATATATATATATATATATATATATATACATTACGAGGATCGAAAAACAACCTTTTTCTATAACCATTAAAGATCATGGCCCTTCAGAAAACGTGGAAAATTGTTTAATGGAAATAGCAAAAGACCGTTATTTGTTGGACCATCAGAATGTGGCAAGGCCAATTCTGTTATTAGTTGAGGATCCTAATGGATTACCGTTTAAAAATTTATATATTTATTCAAAATCTTTATACCAACCTAAATATGAATATTTAACCTAAACCATCAAAAAATTGGATTCGTTGAATCAGATGATGAACAAATGAATAAAACCAAACTCTATAATAATATTTGATGATATAGTTTGTTGTAATCAGAATACAGGAAAGGATTATTTTTGTTCTGAAAGACAAACATACCCGTTCGTTCTAAAACAACCGATGTGAAATATATTTATAATGGTCATGTTAATGTTGATATGCCATTTAATCAATTTAAAGAACTAACTAGAAACTTATAGACCAACTACACAATTTTCACAAGAACTAGTTTCAACATTTGGGAAAATTGAGCCAGCATACTTAAAAGAAGAGTTTATAAATACACCAATTAAATAATGTTATGAATCTTCAACATTACGAAAAAATTTGCTTACTGAAGTATGATTACCAGGGAGAGAGTGGGAAAACTCCAAATTTTCCATGTGTAATGAATAATTAAGAATGATTTTAATATTAATCAAACACTTCTTTTCACAATCATCAGAGTCAACACTTTACAATCTTGCTGATATTTTGGAGCACGTGAAAAAAAACGATAAACTAATAATTGGTTGATGAACTCCTTCGTCAGTGTATGGATGACGGTTTAAGAGATTCAGAACATACATTTGATCATCATTATGGAATAGTTTACGATTATGAAGAGGAAGAGTCTACCTAAGACTAACACAAAAATTTAGTCAGATTATTGGCAAAGAAGTAAAAGTTGATGATATAGAATAGCCAAGTACAGCAATTTTATGAGTGGAGTGGAAATCACGATTCCAAGTTCAAGAAAATAGTTCATGCAAGTATATGACAATAATAGCAAAAGGAAGATATCACTAAAACCTAACTAGTCGATAGACTTCGTTTATTAGTGGTATCCACAAATGCGCCAAAACAATAAAATTATTTCTATTCGAGAAGAACTAAATGAAGCCAATGTCATTATATAATTAATTGTAACAAATAATGAATTTTTCATATTCCATATTTTCAAATATTGAGAAAAAAATTATAAAAAATTTTAAAAGTAATTATAAATATGTTTCAAATAAAATAATTTAAAATTGTGAATCTGATTTAAAAATAGAAATTAATAATCTAAAGAACCAAACTCTATAATAGGGAAAATCATAAGGATGTACAAAATATTGCAAAAAACATTATTTAAAGATAAAATTGTTCGTGGACATATCGGCAAAATATTAAATATTAAAAATGTTGTACATGAAAAAAATGAGTTATGAAATCGCGTTTCTCAACAAATATTTTAATGTGAAGGTAATGTTCACAGAAACAGAACTATGAGGGCTTAAATAGTTTGGGACATAATAATATGAAAAATGAGATATGAGGTAAAAATGATAAATAAGGGTAGAACAAAAATCAGTAAAGTGAAATTTACTGTTTCTAGGGAGATAATGTTAAAGTTTCCAACTTTTACGGATAAGATTATCAATAGAGTTGCATATGAAAAAAAATATTTAGACTAATGATAGGTCTATGAAACTTTATTCTCTAGTACACAGAAATGACAGTGTAAGAGTTAATGCCTTAGAAAAAAAAATTAAGGAGATTAGTAACAAAGCAAAAAAAAACTATAAGAGAAGCTTTAAACAACAATCTAAAAGTCAGTCTCACCAAAAATAGTGAAAAAATTGAAAAGGTTTTGGTACAACTATATAAACTAGAACTAAAATATCAAACTAATGTAGAAATAAATTATTGAAAGAGATAGGATCTTTAAGTGAAGAAGTACGATCTAGTAAGTACAAAAACATAAAAAGGAAAATTTTGCTACTAAAATACAACAAATACGGAAAAAATTGATAGGAATTTAACTCAGAAAAATATAAAAATGGTTTTAAAGCGAGTATAGATGAAAAATTACTCAAATGTTCTATTGGAAACGATTAAAACTCAAATTGAAGCTCTTAAAAAAGAATTTACAATTAAAATCGACAGAAATGAAGGTGGTATTAAGAATAACAATGGGGATACAAGCACTCTTAAAATTATTTATGAGGGGTCAGTGTCAAAAATTATAGAGAACATATTAGAAAATAAAAAATGTGAAAGATCACTTACTTAAGGAAATAAAATCTTTGAATGAGACCATTCAAAGGTAGCAATGGAAAAAATTTTAAAAAGAAAGAAAATAAAGTTCTTGGTAAATGAGTAAGATTTGTTGATTCATAATTCATGTATTCTAAAGGATTTTTTTTAGTTTAAGGAATAGAAAGAAACAACATAATATTTAATGTCATCAATTGGTTGAGATCGATTCGTTAGCCAATTGAATATGGCAAAGATATCGTGATATTAATGATAAATGATGATGCTTTTATACAATTTATCTCGACGAAGCAAGCAAAATTTTATACAATTTACTGGCAGTTATTTTTGAAACTTTTGTATTGATTATACTTGGCAAAGTGGCTGTATTTAGTAAGCACATATAAGTTATTGCACCTACTCTATTCTATATTGATTAAAAATAAAAACACTGTTGGTCAGTATAATTAACTATTTATTTCATAAATTCATGTAACTTTTAGTAGAATATTAAATGAAAAAAAAAATATCAAACTTTGACAATAGCTTTTCCAGTGTTTCCGCCATTTAGCATATCTATCAAAGCTTTAAACATATTTTCAAAACCATCCGTTATAGTTTCGTTATATTTTAGTTTTCCTTCTTTTATCCATTTAAGGTTTTGTTCTATTCCTTCCATCCACCGATCGTCCCACCTATTAGCGTGAAATCCTTCAAGTTTTAATTGTTTACCTAATATAGAGAATTCAATAAGGGGGCCTAAAAAAAATAGATATAAAAACTAATGGAAATTATAATATGTTTTTCAGAAGTCTCGAAAACATAGAATACCGTATAAAATCTATTGATCTAAAATATATATATATATATATATATATATATATATATATATATATATATATATATATATATATATATATATATATATATATATATATATATATATATATATATATATATATATATATATATATATATATATATATATATATATATATATATATATAAATCATCAAACTAATTTTAAATATTTATGACCAGTGTGGGAAAAGGGGAGAAATTTATTTTTTTTACAAAAAGTGCCTGTAATGGATGGAATCTATATCATTCCACAATTTTAATTTAAAAAAGGGGAAGAGTTTTTTTTTACAAAAAAGTGCCTGTTTCTATGAAGTGTACCAGGTGTTTCCAGCTAATATTTTTGCTCATGTTATAAAAAAAAAAAAGAGAAGTACTGTTTCTGATAGTATTTATAACTGCTGATATACCTTAAGTGGTATATATGTATGTACATACATATGTAGTCGCGCTGTTTTTGAATTTTTCTTTTCTTAGTTTAGTTTTGTTCTTTGGCTATTTATAATACATAAATTAAATACATTATAAAAAAGTAGCGTATAATAAATATTTAAAATCATCTTGACACTTTGTAATTCTTAAAACAACTTAAAACAAAAAAAGATTTGCTCACTTCTACACAAAAGAGATAGTGTCGTAACTGTATTTGTTGTAATTCTACAAGAATGAATTTTCAAAATTGTCATTACACTACTTTTTCTTATATAATTATATAATATATATATTATTATAATTTATATAATATAATCGATTAAAACTCAAATTGAAACTCTTAAAAAAAATTGGCATTTCTATATTGAGGATTTTTATATTCAATGTTTTTACTTATCGTTGCATCTATTATGAAAATGTGAATATTTTCATGATAGATACAATGACAACCCAAAAATCACAAATTTTTAGTTACAACCATTGACCTCTGGGGTACAGAGTTTTATACAGATCATTAATGGCTCCGCTCCAAGACATGCTACAATTTAAGGAGCTCTCTAGGCATTTTATAGTTTTTGAGTTTTAGCAATTCAAAACAATGTTAAAATTTACATTAGTTGGATTCTTATGCTTGTTAAAATAAATTAACAAGTACAGTTTTTTTGTGAATACAGATGTGTCTATTTTTAAAGCAGCATTGTTTTTTTTTTATTTTTAATAACATCATTAATATTTTGTTAAAAATCTGTTATATTTCTACCATTAATAATAACAAATATATCATCAACATACAAGAAATAATTACAAAATCTAAGTACTTAAGGATGTCATTAATAAATAACAAAAATATTAAAAGGACCATTCACACTACCTGTTTGTCACCATTCTCAAGTGCAAGTCATTAGGGAAAAACTAACATTAGCTTTTATTTTATAGTTTCGTCAAAACGGCGTAAATCAATTGCTTAAACGGCCTCGAAAACCGAGTAACTTTTTTTTTAATACAGTTTATAGATCAATTATTTTTTTCAGATCAAAGGGCAATCCCAAAACTAACTCATTTTCATGTCAATGATATGTTAGATCATATTGGTACAGCTGCCCAAGGTGGGTGAGAAAATGGTATACTTAATTTAGAGAAGATTTTCAATTACTTTTGAAGAGCAACTTACAAGAACTGTGGGTCAAAAATTTTCAATATTTTTCTGGTTACCTTTTTTTGTGTTGAAACCCGAATATCACTTTTGAAACATTCAGTGAAAACTCCAGCTATAAGAGAAAGGTTAATGAAACTAACTAGTATTTCTATTGTGCCATGAAATTCGGTTTAGTAATATAATGGGTATCTTGTCTGACCTCGTATAAATAATTTTAACTACATAAGGTATATTCACCCGAGAGAAATACATCGGACAATTTACCATTAAGTGTTTATAAACTTATACAGCTGCTATATTAGATGCACAACTACCAAACACGTTACTAATCTTTCCCGTATTGGTAATTCGTTTCTTGTTCTTGTGTATTTTTTCTTTGTATATTTTTACCTCGATGGATATAGTCCAGGTCATTCTCTAAGGGTTACTAGAGTTAATTATGTTACTTCTAAAATGATCCATCCCGTTTTTCAATTCACTATTCTATTTAAAACTTTTTTAAATTAATGGTGGTTCTAGTTCAGTATTCTGAATATATAACACGTAGGCTGAAAAGTTTTTGGTATTACACATGGTAGAAATCCATATGATTTTTAGGAAGTACCAACCTTCAAACGATACGTGTCAAAATTTCATGACATGACGATTAGTTTACAAGTGACAGTGGTTTTAGTGACATACTTTTGATATTTTCAAAACAATAGAAAAAATCAAATTTCGTGTGTTGATTAAACATTGTTTTTTGATGGAAAAAAAAATACCGTTCAAGCAAAGCAATGGCTTGATAAATGTTACGGGGACTCTGCCCCAAGAAAATCACTCACTATTTTCTGGCATGCTGAATTTAAACGTGATCGTACAGATACAAATGATGCTGAACGCTCTGGACATCAAAAAAATCCACAAAATTGTTTAGGATGACTGTAAAGTGAAATTGCGTGAGATAGCTGACACCCTAAAGCTATGAAAAGAAAGTGTTGGTCATATTTTGCATGAACATTTGGGCATTAGAAAGCTGTGTTTGAAATGGATGCCGTGTTTGCTCACAGTGGACCAAAAAAAACAACGTGTTGATGATTCTAAGCGCTATTTCGACCTGTTTATGCGCAATAAAAAGGATTTTTTCATGCGATATGTGACAATGGATGAAACACAGATCCACTCCTACACACCGAAATCAAAGACACAACAATCGGCTGGGAAGGTTTTGGCCTCTGTATTTTGGGATGCGCATGGAATAATTTTCACTGACTATACTAGAAGGGAAAAACCATCACCAGCGAATGTTATGTAAAGTTATTGGTGCGTTTGAAAGCAGAAATCGCAAAGAAACGGCCCCAAATGAAGAAGAAAAAAATGCTCTTTCATCAAGACAGTGCACTGTGTCACAAATCAATGGTGACGATGGCAAAATTGCATATGCAATTGAAGTTCGAATTGCTTCCTCATCCACCGTATTCTCCAAATTTGGCCCCCAGCGACTATTATCTATTCGCAGGCCTCAAAAAAATGCTCGCGGGGAAGAGATTGTATCGCTCTATATCGATGAATAAAGTCGAATTTTGCAAAAAAATTTGTCTACTTACTCTTTGTATCCCTATCATTATAGCCTGATATCACTCCACATATTGATACTCTTCCAAAAATGTTCATTTGTCTTAAGACCGCTGCTGTAATATCACCGCCCACCTAAAAATGCAGTAAATTAATACACAGATACCTAACGGTTTTAAAATATGTTCTTAATGAAAAGTTTTTTAGTTCTATTAAAACTGTTTAAAAAACACGTCACTAACTAAGCAAACCTATTTTTTTGCTTAAATAATGGGGAGTGATAGATGTTACCTGAAGTACTTTTAAATTTTGCTGTCTTCTAGAGCTTTAGCTATGCTGGTGAACTGATACGACAAAACAGGTCTAAGAATATTTTGAATAGGTCTATGAAAATTTTTAATAAGGATTTACGTTTGTCATTTTCTATATTAAAGTCCCTTTATTAAATTATCTTATATAAGTTTAAGAATCAACAGTACAAGGATTTCCTATTATGAAGTATCACCGTAGTGAAATTGGAAATACTAGAATAAAACTGTAAGCGGATAAAAAGGGAATAAAGAAAATACACCGAAACTGCTACAGAAGATTTTAAAAACATATTTGAAGCTTTCGTAGATATATTAGAGCATGTTTGGAAACAGAATTTGAACATTGGTTGAATTTTAATTATGAGGGTATCTATGTTGTTAACATGTCGTACGGAACACTTATAAAATCACTTCGGTATCTGTCCGTCTGTCTGTCACACTCGATTTTCTCCGAAACTATTTGACACAGAAAGTTGAAATTTTGCACTATTATAGGAATTAATGACCCCATTAGAGCCGTGTAGTGTTAAAAGTTAAATTTTGACTTAAAGGGTTAGTTTTAGAGAGTGAAATCGGAAGTGAAAAAAAGAAATTTTTACCAGATCATCGAATGGACTGTCAAATGAAAGCTTGTGAAAATACTTATACAAATAAATATTATTTTTAAAAAATTGCCAAAAACGAACTCGAAAATTACTGATCCAAAATTTTGAAAAAATCCTGGAATATTCTCCACGGGGTGTAGATTGAATGACAATTATCACGAGTGCATTACCTTTAATAACTTATCTGGTATATAAAAAAATAATAAAAATATCAAGGTCATCAGTTTTCAACAAAGATCGGAAACAATATTTGTAGAAAACTCATTTGGGATGTGTTTTGTGAAGTCATTGATAATTTTATAGCTCCGTAACAAAAAAATTTTATTTTAAAAGCAATCAACGTACGGAACACTAATTGCGCAAGTCCAACTTGTACTTGACCGCTTATTTTTTCTATTTAGAACGTCTTGAAAGATATCTTGAATTTTTGAAGAGAAAAACAAGTTATATTAGGCTGATTATATTCAAACAGTTTAAAGTACCAAAATTTCTCATTTAATTATTAGATGTTGTCAATCTTTAACAACGGGTTGGGTTGGTTGAATGGTAGAGTTAATCGAAGCAATAAAATATGACAGTAATATATCATCATGTCTAAAATTTTAAGGAGTCTTTAAAGTGCAAAAAATAAAATATTAACAATATGATGTATAAGATCAGCTGCCCGTAATATCAAACATTCTAACCTTCAATCCTTTATCAAATTTTAATAGACGGTCGTTGTGATACACCAGGAATATGTTTCAGTAAATATTTTATTATATATGTATTTTATTTCATAATAAATAAAAATATTATAACTCTTTCCTCGCCGAGGTTGTTTATCGGCTTACTGTATATTAATTTAATAATAAAATACAGTTAAATGTTTTGAATATATGTATAAATACAAACAAATTTATACAACAAAAAACTAGTTATTTACACACAAAATTTCCACAATATTTTTATTTTTCAGTACAACGCGTTTCGCTAGCAATGTAGTTTTGTCAAGTATAAATAATATACAGAATTATTAGGTATATATAAACTAAAGTAGGTACAAAATGATGAACAAATTTTATGACAGATAATTAGACAGAAATGTTAAGTAAATATTTTGAAAAAATTATTAGTCTTAATGATAGGTATTTCCAACGGACCAGTTATGTGAATAAATTTAAAAGGGGTGACCTATTTGTTTCTGTTTGTTAGTTTAATAAAATATTTGTAATTTTCATACGTTTATTTCTAAGGCCTCCTTCAGGTCTAGTTTATAACTTTTATTTTCTTGGTGCAGTATTTTGAAATTTGGATCAAAAGAGTGATTTTCAGATAATAGATAATTCGCATATGTTGAGTTATTTTATCCATTTATAAAACTGTGTTCACTAATCGGTGTATTAAAAGTTCTACCTGTTTGCCCTATGTATATTTTCAGACAAGTGCCGCAAATTAATTCATAAAGATCTAATTTATTATTTTTATCGATTCGTTTCTTATAATTTAAAAAACTTACTATTGAGTGTTCTGGTTTGAATGCTATGTTAATATTTTGATGATTAAGTATTTTTCTTAATTTTACTGACGGGTTTTTGTTATTGGGAAAATTTCTGAAAGAGCTTAATTTTTGAGTTTTTTATTTACCATGTTATCTACGAGTAGCGGTGCATATCCATTATTGACGGCTATTTGTTTGATAATATTTAGTTTGTTATTAAAATCAGTTTCTGATAAAAGATCTGTAGTCAACCAATAGGTAAAACTATGGTAAGCTGCTAACTTATGTTGTTGGGGGTGTGTTGATGTATTCTAAATTGTTGTGTCTGTGTGAGATGGTTTATGGTATATGGAGAAAGTATGTTTGTTGGATATCCTGGTAATTCTTAAATCTAAGAAATTGAGTGATTCTAGAGTCTCTTCTTCCATGGCAAAATTTAATATTGTTATATAGAGAGTTTATGTAATCTAAAAAGGTTTTTAATTGTCTTTGATATGAGTTTTCAATCAAGTAAAAGCAAATAAAGTTTAAAAACATATTTATGTTATGTTCAATGCAAATATTGTAAAAATAAAAAAGAACTGTGTTACTCTAAGTAAAACCATTCTTACGTTATCAAAATAGCAGTCGACTCCAGCAGGTGCTAATTTTTTTAGTTCTTCTTCTACATTTTGAGTTTTGTAATTAATGACACCATCAAAACCTAAGTTATCTTTGAGCCATTTTAGTTTCTCGTCGGAACCTGCAATTCCGATAACTTTCAATCCTTTAATTTTAGCAATCTGACCCACAATACTTCCTACAGCTCCTGCAGCACCAGATACTACTACAGTTTCACCAGCTTTTGGTTGACAGATTTCCAAAAAACCAAAATAGGCTGTATTTCTAAAAATATACAACCACTTAGGAAAATTGAGGAATTAAAGAATTACATTTTTTTATCGTTCACTTCCCCGCCTGAATAAGAATTAGCTTTTTTCTATATCCTATGGATATCAGTGAGAATATCGTAATATCCGTAAACGTTGTGCAACTGCCGAAACATACATTTGTATTTTACTGTACCTTTTTAGACAACGCGGTGGAGCTGCCACACACGTTACTGCATTTCTGCAACAACTACCTATGTGTGTAGCCAAGCCAAATATACTTAAATATATTAATAAATAAGTACGCTGTCCAGCCGAGATTGAACTGGGGTTCCTTGGTACCGTATGCCGAAACTATACTATGAAAACAAGACCGCCATTACATTACATTTTGCAATTTAGTCTAGTATAATTGTTAAAATTCTGTTAGTTATAACAACTGATCCATGACGATTTGAATACTTTATATTAACTATTTTAAATTAGTAAAAACAATAGCAAATTATTCAAAAATAAACAATTTGTGCTTTAATATTTTACAAGATTGTTCTCTGATTTGGTGAAATTTGGCTATACTTGACGTTGGCTGAAAAGTTCTTGAACAGTATTGTCCAATTCGTAAATTTATGTACCCATATGGGGTAATTCTAATAGAAAATTAGTAAATGTTACCCTGGCATTCCCAATACTCCCAGTCCCAAAGACAATGGCAATCCTTTAAAATCAGGTAACACTGTTGTGGGTAATGTAGGTCCTAAAAGATTTTTTCCATTTGTCACTACATGTGTCCTCCATCCAAAATTACCAACAACATATTTTCCGACGGGGAAATCGGGATTCTTACTTTCTTTTATTCTAAAATAATGTATAAAAAAATATTTTTAACAAAATAAAGATATTATGCTTACAATTTTATAATTTTTTTTTGGAAATTTTGTTAATATATATAAACTTTATTCTGAAATGGCACGAATAAAATTTGTACAATACTTGACCATTTTACGGTTCCAATAATACATTAAAGTTTAGTACAATGAAAAGGGAGGAACTTTTTTATAAGGAAATCAGTAAGAATGACAATAATAAACATAGAGATTACAAAATATCACACTCACAGTGCTACTGATTGTCCCATCATTGTTTTCCCCAAAACTGGTGCGTATAATCTCATATACGGATCCACACTTAAGAATATTGCTTCGGCCAAAAATTCTATAAATTGAAAATATTTTTAATCAAGTCAAATTAAGTTAATCTCAGGTCCGCATTTGCGAAGAGTGATTAAGCCCCAGATCTTAAAGAATCCAGCGCAGCACTTTAACAAACAAGAAATTGATAAATGTGTAACTCCAGAATTAAATTCTTGTGCTCTACATTTCAAGCCGATCAACAAGTAAATACCTGAAACTCAAATTGAGAGTTTGACATACATAGACGTCATATGAAAGCAAAATACTTAACAAACATTTAAGAGTTTATAAAACATATTTGGCGTCTGAAAAACATTGGACATATTTATTTGAAAAAAATGTAACTGATATTTGAACATCTGAGTTTACGTAGACTTATACAGTTTTTGGTAATGGTTAAGAAAACCCCCTGGATGGATGGAGGGATGGATGAAGGTCGTAGGGAAGGATATCCCCTCTACGAACCACCATAAAAAAGATGTACCGTCTTAAACACTTTGTATTTGGAGTAAAAATTACCCTTACGGTAATGACTAAAAAACACCCCACCCCCAGAGAGGATGGAGGCTGGGTGGAGATGGTAGCGGAGGATATCCTCATTGTGTCTTTGGAGTAAAAATATGTATGTTTTACAATTTACATAATGCATGTTAGCGAGTCATTTATGTCATATTTGAAGTCAAAATTTGGTGAATTATTTATTCACAGCGACTTCTATTCGCCAGCTTGTAATATGTTGAGAGTGCGGTACATACATTATGGTAAACCGAGAAACGTTATATTTAAAATATCTGGGCAACACAGTTGAAGTGTACAATAAAAAGAAACGACGGAGAAATAACTGTACGTACAAGGTATTTGCTCTGACGGTCTGTTAGTTCTGGTTAGTTCAGATTAGTTTAGGTTGGTTCAGATTAGTTTAGATTAGTTCAGGTTAGTTGGGGTTACTTCAGACTAGTTGGGGTTACTTCAGACTAGTTGGGGTTACTGCAGACTAGTTGGGGTTACTTCAGACTAGTTGGGGTTAGTTCAGATTCCACCTCCGTATAGAGAAGATCGACCTTAACCATCTCCACCCACTCTCCACCGCCTCTGGGGGTGGGGTTATTCTTTATTCATTACCGTAAGGGTAATTTTACTTTAAATACACAATGTTTTATAAAACTTAATTGTCTCATTTGCATCTATTATGATTGAATTTCGTTAATAAAAAATTAAGATCTTATGCTTCAGCTTCATGTACGCATTTTTTGTTCTGTTAAAAATTGTAAATTTAGCAAGAAACTAAATCCTGGAGAAACAAGTTCTCAATTCCATAAACAAAATATACTGTACCATTGTTATGGCAGAAACAAATACTGCAGCAGCAGCAACCCATTATTTCATATTACTAATATATATATATATATATATATATATATATATATATATATATATATATATATATATATATATATATATATATATATATATATAAGAGTAGCGACAGGTTAGTAAGATAAATGCTGAATGTTGTAGGGTTGCTATCTGGTGTGGAGCCAATTAAAACTCTTTATTTATTGTCAAGCTTTCAAAATGACATCTGCAATCATTACACAAATTCATAAGAACTTATAGTAATAAAAGTGCAAAAGTGTTGACTTACAAATGTGAGAATATATTTCATTGAACTGGCATTCATTGTATTGTTTTGTGACTTAGTCGGATCCCTCTCAATCCTCGCTCACGTAACACGCAGTGTGAGACACTAATAGTATAAACTAAGTGATTTATTCCTATACCAATATTTAGCAAATTTGAGATAATAAACAGTTCAAATAAACAGAAGCATGGTAATACTGCAAAGGTTCATGTAAAAATAAGTTTTAAAGTATTTAGATATTAAAATAACAAATGTTTCCCCATCTTGGGGTTACATACACCTCGAACTTTCAAAAATTCAATTTTTTTTATGGATTTTTATACTTCCAAGAATTATTAAAAAAAATGAAGAAAATTCCATTCCATTACAAAGTTATAGCATTAAATGTGACCTGGCGCCGGATTGGGACCGCTACCTGTTTTGAAATACTGTCTGCATATTACTCATTCAATTTTTAATTTTTTTTTATCTTTTTTTTTAAATCTTACTAATTGCTTTTTCTACAAAATGTCGAGAGGTTTTTTAAATTTTTCTAATAGACAATGTTCTATAAATAATTAAAGATAAATCTGTTAGCCGAAAATTGCATACTAAAGTTTGAAACACCGTAAATTTATTTTTGAAAAAAAAAAAAAACTGCCACATTACTTTACAAGATTAATTTTCCTTTTTGCACATTGGATTATTTTTTGTGAAGTTATCCTGTACAAAAGGATACCCTATAGTTTTCATCAGTGGTCCATTTAAGCCGATAAAAAATAATGTTAATATTTAAAACATTTAAAAAAAAAAATTCTTACAATTTAAAAGTACAATAAAAATATATAATCGCCATTCTTTTGTATTATTCACTTAATATCTTTTAAAATATTTTTTTTAAAATATACAATATACTTTTGCAGCGCCCAGGTGTACGTAACAACTTAAACCAAAAAAAAATAGTCGTTGAAATAAAACATTAGCTGAAGTGTTAAGATTTTGTCGAATTGTCTGCTGTTGTGCTTTTCATCTCACTGGAATAACTTGGTTTGACATGAGTTTTTTTACCGGCACGTTTCATATCAGATAAATGTTTTGATCACAATTTCAATTCGGCTATCTAATATGTCACTTTAAGACCAAGGAATCAAGAACCAAAGGATTATCATATTTAAAAAATAAATCAAAGTTTATACCTCCATCTTTTACCGATGGTAACTCCTCCTCAATTAGATCGAAATCTTCTCGTTTAGGCAGCCCTTCAAATGGTTTTACCGGAATAAATACTTTCGCCTTGACCATTTTAACAATTCTATTTCTAAACACTTTTGTAGTATTTTAACTGTTCCCACAGAGTGTCTTAATTTTCGAAATGTTTTTATAATAAACTAATAACTAAGATATTATTAGATTCATCTAAAAATAGATACAGTAAAAATTGAATAAAGCAAGTCACGACACAGGCAAAGCAAACCACACACTAAGAAACATTCCGTCAAAATAGCTAGCAAAATGTGGCGCTAGGGATGAGCGATATTTATCGCTATTGGTGAAATATCGATATTAAAGTCAAAAATATCGATAATCAAAACTTGTAAATATTGATATTTTTTACAAAATATCGTTATTGTTTTGTTTTTTTTTATTTATTCAATATTTTACAAAATAGAAGCTAAAGCAATCAAAAGTGTTAAAGATTTACTTTCAACTGCTATCAAAATACAAACTGAAGATGAACAACCCCTTCATGAAAACGCGACACAGAAAAATGACTCCAATGACTTGTGGGGCGATCATTACAGACTTGTGAACGAAAAAAACAGTTTGTCAATGATAGGAAGCGAAAGCGAATCTACAAACATGCCTTTTGAGTTGAACTCTTTTTTAAAAAGTCCTTTACTGGGCTTAAACGAAGATCCTTTGAAACTGTGGAACCACGTGCTTGGTTGTTCTTACCCAATGCATAAAAAGATCGCTATTAAGCATCTAACTTGGACAGCAACTTCAACATCGTCGGAGAGGCTATTTTTCAAAGGCTGGTCAGACTCTGTACCAGCAACGGAACTGTGTCAAAGGAAAACTACTCTCGAAGTTGCTTATATTGCAGAGCATTGACAAAAAACTATGGGACTTTTAGTTAACTATAGCCTACCTACAGTCAAATGGTGATAGGACATAGGTAACAGTGGTCCCATTATTTTTTATCAATATTTAACATTTCAATTAAACTGTTTTTCTTAATTTTGTTCTTTGTACCTACTTCTTAATAGATTCTGATAAAAATACGATGTCTATTATTTCTTACATTATTTTTAGCACATAACTTATAGTTGATCATTGTTTCCTATCCTATCATAACACTAGCATGCCTTAAAATTATAAATTATAAAATATCGATATTTTGTGGTCGATGATATCGAAATATCGATATTAAGCTATGGATATCAATATCGATATTTCATCAATATCGCTCATCCCTATGCGGCGCCACATTCTCGTTATTTACAGCTGGATATAGACATTGCTGAGCCCGGTACTTGATTTTTTTTATCACCTTTGTACCACGCAGGTCGGAATCGAATTGTCATTCAAAATTGGAATTATATAAGGTTCGTTCCAACCCGCATCAGAAACAGTTTCTTACAGTCGGGATTCTGCGCAGTAAGTTCCAACCAAAGTTACTAACGGTTAGCAAACTATTAGTTTTATGTTCCAACTAAAATTCAAACCTGTTTGAAAACTATCAGAACAGTTTGCGGATTATCTTAACCAATAACCAATAATTTCCAGGCGCATGCGTATTGCAACTATTTTGATTTTGCTTGCAACATAACCTATAATCCTACAAAGTGGAAGCTTTGAATAAAAGTATTTTAAAAAGGCTTGTATTGCTTAGACACCACGAAAGTCGTGAGAACATCTCACAAATTCCAACATTTGGAGTGATTTAGTAATTATACCGTTAATATATAATGTTGGATATATTTACACATTAACCTTATCACATACCTTCTAGATCCATTTTGTCTTTTATGCTTAGCCTTGTAAATAAAAAAAAATTATGGTTATTCAAAGCAAGATTTAAAGATTCGACCGGCCTAAGTTTGTTAGGTTATATTTATTCACACGTCAAGTAAATTATCAGCTGTTCCAACCATCCATATAAAAATTAATCAGAAGTCAATATTTTACAAACATGCGCGATAAACACGATTTGCAAATTACTGGAAATCTGTTTCTGATTTAAGGTTGGAACGAACCTATAGTGTGTACGATTTAGGCTGGGCTAGTACTAAGATCTTGGAAACTATAAGTAATATAAAGATTAAAAAGTTTTTATATAATTAGGTTCCAAATAAAAGTTAATTTAAAAAAACTTAAAAATTCGTTTTCAGAGATCTTTAATGCTAACGTATTATTTTTCATCAGGATGTTTCATTTTTAAGATGCCATCATCATCAAAACAAATATTTTAGAGTTTATAGTGATTTTTTAAATCTATTTCATCACTGAATATAACAGAGAAGACTTAACTTGAAGGGCCGTTATTTAATGGGAATTCGAATACAGGGACTTTTTCAAATGCCTTATCCTATTTTGTTTTGGTCAATTTTTTTAATGTCAAAGCATATCTATGAGTTCTATCTTTAACATGAATATTACTGATTTTGCCTTGTATGAAGATATATGTTATTTTTAAATTAGATATTTTATTTATAATACAGTGGCAATATATGGACAACTGATTAAAAATCACAAGATTACAAAGATATTTGGCCGCTAATTTTCTTTAAATTCCTTCAACCGTTAAAGAATTATATTAACACTGGGTACGTATATTAAGGACCCGTGGACAATAACCTTTTAGTATTTCAGGCGCCCTGTAATATCATGATTACTAGGCCACCTTTACTTTATACCTCACCTGTATAATTTTGGAATAGCAAATATGCGAAGCAGTCAGCTATATTTTGTCCACCCTGTAGTATTTGACTGTTATAGACTCAAACTGGAAACGATGGCATGGAACAAATTTTGCCCAGGACTGTTTGCGTTGGGTGCCACTTGGTGCCCTGTAGTTCAGAATACCACAGAAAGTAAATATATTTTTCTTTTATTTTACAATATCATTTTCAGTTAAAAGATATTATTTTTAGTTATATATGAGGCTAACCAAAACTATAAAACAAAAATAAAACTACCTCTTTCATTCAAAATTCAAACATAAAAATTTAAATTTAAAGTGAGATAAGTATTTTAGTTTCCTATGTTGATGTTATAAATGATTAAAGAATTTTTTTTTATTACTCTACAACTAGTTTTTAAAATTACCGCAAAATAAACTTAGGGAAGACAAGAATTTATATGTTCTTGAAGTAAACACATAAGTTCTTACTTACCTTTCCATTTTAATTTTTTATTCATAATAATCCTAATACCGTATACGACGATGAGGCGCAAGATACATCACCTCCACTAGACGGGAAATTTTTACAAAAGATCTCTTTTTTTGCTAAGAGAGGATCTTCTTCTAGAACTCTCACCCCCCGCCCTCCCTCCCCCAGTTATCATTTTTTTTAGTAGTAGTAAAAGAGAATATTTTGCGTCGAAATGGTAAATACACGTCCGAAATGAATCTCGGTGGCCCTGTGTGCAATCGGCCAGGTTTTTAATGTTGCCATTTTGCGGCTCCGTTGGCAATTCAATCCTCGAAATACAAAGTTATAATTTGTATGGAAAGATCGGGTCATATTTTGATCTTTTTGCGTAAGACTTTTTAGTTATATTGGTAATTAACCAAGGACCTTTAAAAAATGAGTTTTTTCTTGAACTGATGATTTACCATAACCTAACTTAACTCATGTCAATGAGCAAAATTTACTAACAAATTGCTCATAAAATTCCATTTTTTTTTTTTAAATATATTAGATTAATTTTTAGCTATCTATATTACGGCCACATGTTTCTATAAATCGGCATGTATCAGAAGCACAAAATTATTTGCATAACAACTGTAATACAATACATAATCTATCAAACTTAATTCTAGAGAAGTAATGATGTATAATTATAATAAAGGCGGGTAGCTTTATATCGCGGTAAAATTAGGTACACACTCGTCGAAGCGCATTCGACAACTCCCTTGAGTATTATAACACATGGGCTGAAAAGTCCCGGGCCTAACAAAGAAAACACGGTTTTTTTTTGGTTCAAAATTAGCTTTATTCATCAACGTAATCTCCATCAAGAGCAACGCAATCATTCCAGCGCCGCTCTAACATTTCAATACCACTTTTGTAGAACGATTTATCTTTTGCCTCAAAATAGGCCTCAGTTTCAGCGATAACCTCTTCATTCGTGCGAAATTTCTTACCGGCGAGCATTTTTTTCAGGTCTGCGAACAGCCAGTAGTCGCTGGGAGCCAAATCTGGCGAATACGGTGGATGTGGGAGCAATTCTAAGTTCAATTCATGTAGTTTTGCCATTGTTTTGATTGACTTGTGACACGGTGCGTTGTCTTGATGAAACAAAATTTTTTTCTTTGCCATATGCGGTCGTTTCTTTGCAATTTCGGCCTTCAAACGCTCCAATAACGCTATATAATATTCACTGTTGATGGTATTTCCTTTCTCAAGATAGTCGATGAATAATACACCATGCACATCCCAAAATACCGAGGCCATAACCTTTCCAGCCGATTGTTGTGCTTTCGGGCGCTTTGGACGAGGTTCACCAGTTGCTGTCCACTCAGATGACGATCGTTTTGATTCCGGAGTGAAGTGATGGATCCATGTTTCATCCATTGTCACATATCGACGCAAAAATTCCGGTTTGTTACGTTTAAACATGGCCAAACACTGCTCAGAATCATCAACACGTTCTTGTTTTTGATCAACAGTGAGCAAACGCGGCACCCACTTTGAACAGCGCTTTCTCATAGTCAAATGCTCATGCAATATAAAGCCAACACGTTCTTTTGATATCTTTACGATGTCAGCTAACTCACGCAACTTCACTTTTCGATCATTCAAAACGATTTTATGGATTTTTTTGATGTTTTCTGGTGTTACCGCCTCATTTGGATGTCCACTGCGTTCTGCATCATCGGTGTCTCCACGACCACGTTTGAAGTCAGCAAACCAACGTTTTATTGTTGTTTCTGATGGAGCGGAGTCCCCATAACACTTTTCAAGCCATTGCTTCGCTTGAACGGTATTTTTTCCCCATCAAGAAGCAGTGTAAAATTAAAACACGAAATTGTTTTTGATCCATTGTTTTGAAAATAACAAAAGTAGCGTCACTCTTAGCACAATAACTCATAAACTAATGAATAGAATATCATGAAATTTTAACAGCTGTCTTTTGAAGGTTAGTATTAACTGAAAAAAAGGTGACTGCAATAAAACTAGCGCCATCTATGTGTTAGGCCCGGGACTTTTCAGCCCATGTGTTATAAGCTTATTTTTTCAGTTTTTGCATAAACATTGAGTAATATCGGTATCATCGTCTGTGCTAGGACACAGGTCTGAAACAAGAGACTCTATGTTAAAGTTTGACTTACTTCTTTTTTTCGAGTTGTTTACGAATTACTTATTAGATAGATAAATTAGCACAAAACACTTTGGCAGACAATTTTGCTAGTCAATGTCCCACTTTAGAGCACTTTGTATAACTTATAATTTCACAATATAGGTCATTCGACCTTGGTGCGCGATAATCATTATTGATCATATAGATAAAAGAATTGTTAAACAAATATGTTTTGCTAGTCATCTTTTATAAAAAGCCAAGATAACGAAATTTAAATGCATAACCGAAATTCCCTAATAACATGAATATACTAATTTAGAACTGGGAGGTTGTTCGACGCAGTCGCTAATAAAACCTTTACACCATCCTAAAACCACTTGTAAATAAGCCAGAATGTCTAAATCCTTCTTTACTGTGCCTTAAAAGGACAACACATTCATCCCGGTAATATAAACTCCATAAACATCATACATGTTTTAGGTGCCAAAACGAGCAACTTATCAAAAAATGTTTGATCCTTCATATTAAAAGGGTAACTATCATCATTATGTCTTATTTGTAAATAGGAACAAGAAAAATGTTCAGTTGATTGACAAATTAAGCACACTCGAAGTTAGTAAATAAAACACTAAGTTAAACTTCTTGTGAATGAATTAAATCAACAATATATTTTTTTTGATTTTCTAAATTTTCTTTATTACTAGTCGGGTGAATTGCTGTAGGGTTATGTTTGAAAGCAAAACTCTCAATTTAGAAACAGTATTGCAGAGATTATGAAATTTGAGTGCTTTAACATATTAAAAGTTTCTAAGCTTTATACAGCTTTCTTGTATCTCAATTTTTCGAAAGTTTCCTTAGCAGTGTCGGCAACGAAGTCCTAAGATATTTTGATTATGAAAGTTATTTTTTCTTATGAAGAACTGCTAACTGCTTATGAAATTTTGGCTCTAATTGTAAGTCAGTTACCATGATTCCATAAGGTAGGATTTTTGTAAAAATATTAGTTATAACATTTCTTTTAGGGCACCAAAAAATTCAGCAACTGTTTTTATTCGAATATCTGACATAAAAGTCAACAAAAAACATATAAAAACGGCGCTTTATAAACTTAAGAATAGTAACAATTCAGGTTAAGACGGTATTAGTAATGATCTTCTCAAATAGGTTGAAAAAAAAAAAAAAAAAACCGACTCATCTGCTAATAACTCTAATCCACAAACCCTTTATCCAAAATAGAATTTAAGCGAATAAAGAATCAGTACAATAATCTTACTGTTCAAGAAAAGACATGAAAATATACCAACAAACTACAGAGGGATAGAATTAGCTACAATTCTAAAACTAACATTAAATAAAATCAACGGAGATCTTGCTCTGGCAGAGGAACAACAGGAATTTAGTTCAGAGACGTCTTGCACGTATACAGTTTTGATCTTAAGGCCAATTACCGAATAATCGAGAGAATACAATAGACTATTGTACTTATGTTTTTTTGATTCAGAGAAAGCCTTCGATCAAATACAACCAAAGGACGTAGAACATGTGAAACGTCCGGTATCATAAAAGATATCTACTTAAAACACATCATCGTAGCTAAAATAAGTCACTGAACTCACATGAAAGAAGAGTTTGCCAAGGAGTTCCACTTCTGTTCAATGCACTCATAGGTGAAATAATTGGACAAGTTCATAAACTGAGATTTCGCAGAATAGGAGATAAAGAAGTCAAAATGCCATATTCATATTTAGAGCTATATATCAATATGTGACGAAAATTCATTCTCAATAAAAACCGGAAAACTGACCAACGTTCTGAAAAATAACCGGTATTATATTGCAGATAACCAATACGTCTTTGATTATAAATATTCCAGCCCTAAATAAAATTGTTAGTACTAAGTATTAATCAATCTGCGATGATATTTTCCAAAAATAAAACACAAATAGTCAAATTGTTTCACTGATCCAACATCGCATACGTTTTAAACATGCGCTATTTGAGAAAACCAAAGGATGGAAACATCTCTCTTTTTTGTAGTATGTTTGTAAGCTGTAAGTTTTTAATCAAAAATCTATAGACGATATCTTCCAGTTAAAATGATAACGGTAAAATTGTTTATTTTATTTTAAATAAAATATCATGCATTCTTCAAAATACTACAGTAAGAATCATTACAATTTGGTTCTGATAACTCTACATACGAAGTAACACGGTAGACTGATGGATAATTATACACGTATTTACAATTTTGTTTAAGGCTTGGATATTTAATTAACTCAACAGCATTGGTCAGTTTTTCTATTTTTATGAATATTAAATTCTCGTCATATATTGACAGAGCTCTAAGTATTAGGTGATAATAATTTTTTAAACAGAATAACGGTGATATTTAAATAATTAATTGGACGTTTTCTCTGTGATATCTTTACATACAGGCGTTTCTACTGCCAGTTACTTTTTTTTATGGTCGCTGAGTACATAATTGTTCACTCTTATTGGCAATGGAGGGATTTCTTTCTCATTTACATTAACGATCTGTTGGAAAAGACCAGGAGTCCAATCTACAGCTTTGCAGATGCCTGTACGTTTATTTCTTCCTTCCTTTTTAAATGCTCGAACATCGTTACTCATGCAAATATCACCAGACAGCGGAAAGTTGTTCAACTTAGCAAAGACCTGGAAGAAATTAATGTGACAGTAACCATATAGAATTTATCGCTGCAAAAACCCAGGTGTCAGTTTTCCCTAAAAAATTAACATTCCTGAACCGACATAGTTATGTCGGGACACTCCACTCCTCTAGCATCGTCACTCAATTTACTGGGCGTTAATTTGGGTGCAAATATATCTTCACATGAACATATTGCAAACATAACAAGGAAAGCTTCTCAGCAATCGTAAATATTGTTTCCAACTTGAAAGCTTCACTCCAACACACAACTTTCCACAACAACTGTTAATTATGTACAAAGCTCAAATTCGACCAAGGATAGAATACTGATCTCCTGTTTGGGGCTATGCTCCCAAACATACACAGCATTTTAAAACAACATATGTCATTCAGTAAACGAAGGTTTTTTTGATTTTTTTATTTTTACAGAAAATAGAAAATTTTGAAACATAATCTGATGTCACTGACAAAGCGATAATAAAAATTGAAAAAAAAAATCCAAAGAATTATTTTAGGAACGGAATATAAATTATTCCAAAAAAAAATAAAATTTTTAGCTTTTTTTGAGTTCTTGTCAAAAAACTGTGTGCGTAGTTTCTTGACGAAATTCTGTTAAACTACGATATACTCATAGAATAACAGTTTTCGATATCTAGAAAATGGTGAACATCGTTAGCCCATTTCCATAATCCTCTTACTGCATCTGCATCATACTAGATTTATTGGTTTTGAGAAAATCGTGAAAAATCTGTATTTTCGTTTAGAGTGCAGTTGGTTAATTATATATTTATATATATATATATATATATATATATATAATATATATATATATATATATATATATATATCCATACATATGTATATAGGTCATTCTTTTACAAACCGTACACCTATTTTGACTTCACATTTTTTGATCTGCCTGAAAATTTTTTTATGTGTACGTACAGGAACTTAGTCGACACATATATCGAGAATTTTTTTTCCAAATTTATGTCTGGCAAAATATGGATCTTATAAATTATCGTAGTCCACTAATCGGGGGCACATTAAAAAGCAATATCTCCGGTTCTGTGTATCGTGTAAACTTCTTTCTTCCGCCATTTTATTGCTCTTTATGTTGGCTTTCGCAAAGTATAACCGTGGAATTTTTTAACTGTTCATTTATAAAAAATAATAACAATGAAAGTGTTTTAATAATTTTCTCATGCTTACCCCCAAAACACCATTATATTCGCAATGTTTTAATCTAAAAAACCCAGAATTTCAAGGGCGCGTCACGCGGCGCACACCACGCTCATAGGGTTCTAACGGAGTCTCGTTCATATTTACGCCCATTTCTTGTTCTTGAAAGGTCACCCTTTTATATCAGTACTTCTTTATGAAAATTATATATACATTATCAAAAAAACGAACAAGTAGAAAGTGATCCTTATTATTAGACTATATGTTCAAATGCGCACTCATAGAAAACTTTGAAATGCAATTAATGAATACGGAAACAGAGACAAATTCAGCTGAAATGGAATATTATGATTTTTTTATGATAAAAAAACGATCGGAGTAATAAAATAACTCAAGAGACTATAAAATATTGTAATAAATATATTTATTTGTAAGGATATGATAATACTAATGGCATTTGTTTAATACTAAATATTATAGAGGGTAATACCATAGAATAAAGAATTATGTTATTATTTCCTATAAGACTATGTAACTCATTGTAAATTTTAGCCAACCAAAATGGTGGACAGCTGGAGCTGCAGAAACATCTCTGGATGAACAGCAACAACAGATGCCGCGCGAAACGATGTAATACCTAGTATGTAGAAAAAAGAACTTCTTGGGCTTTCCAGGAATTTTTATTTCTTATTGACTAGCCGCCATTTGAATGAATAGTATATATAACATAATTCTTTAATTTATGTTTATACTAAAAGTATAGCTTAATAAAAAAATAAAAACGTTTTCTATTATAAGCATAAATTAGTATTCCATTTATTAATTTATATAAAAAAATTGTAAAATTAAAAAAATACATTAGACTTTTATAATAGCTTTTCCTTTCTTTCCTCCTTTTAACATATCTACAAATGCTTCAAACATATTTTCAAAACCTTCCGTAATAGTTTCATTATATTTTAGTTTTCCCTCTTTTATCGATTAAAGATTTTGTTGTATTCCTTCTAACCATCGATGGTGATAATCGGTAACGCGAAATCCTTTTACAGTTAATCCTTTAAATAATATGGAGAATTCAATAAGAGGACCTAAAAGTAGAAAATGTAAAGGTAAATACATATTACAAACTTGCATATGTGTTTCCCGTGGACAGGTTTTGCCGTATTGTTATCATGGTTCATTAGCATGGCTGAAGCTAAGTGAACTCAAAAATTCTTGCATTAGCACTCTTTAATTCTAACGGACTTTGATTTATTGTCTTAATTTCTGCTTATCCTAATCATCTAATAAAATTTATTATTTATTTTCACCTTCTTCCCATTAGCGTTTACAGTCGCACACTAGTCAGACTTTAGTCCTGAATTAAATAAGGAAAAGTGTCAATAAAACGATTTGCAAAATAGTTGCAAGAAATTTTAAATGCGAGATCCGCAAGATTCTATTCATGGACCTCATGAATAGAATTTGCCGTTTCCTAAAATTTGCCTTGAATCGTGTCACCTAACAATGATTAAATACTCAACGAAAAGCACAGAGAAATTATGAGTACCAACTGGTTCTGTATACAATTTTAAACATTTACTTAAAAATTCTTCGTTTTTATTCATAAGCTGGAAGTCGACATTACTATAAAGCTGAGCCCATACTCAAAGCTCTGCTTATAATAATTACCCATTTACATGGTATGCTAAACATCTAATCATCGTGTTAGAATATATTAGATGTATCATATACTTTGGGGCTTAGCATATGTAATTTCGTTCTTCTTGAAGGATATTTATGTGTCAATAATAAGTACCTATAACCATAGAAGTACGAGGTAAAAACATAACATAGCGGACAGAAAACTATCTTAATACAACAAACCTTGGTGGACAATAATATACAAAGTACAAATTATTGTTTAAACAATTTTAAGCTCTCATAAACTTTAGAATGCCAGATGCTATGTTACAAAAAATTAAGACATTTTACGCATCTCAATTTAATATTGCGATTTTTATATTATAATTTACCAATGCATATATTATATACTGTTGTGTTACATGTATTTATCTTTGTGGTTTTTCCATATATTTATTTACTCAGCTTAACAACTGTTACTATTAATATTTCTCTACTTACTCTTTGTATTTCTATCATTATAGCCTGATATTACCCCACATATTGATACTCTTCCGTGGTCATTCATTTGCCTTAAAACTGCTGCAGTAAGATCACTGCCAACCTAAAAATACAAAATATGCATTAAGACAAAAAACTCAAATCTATTCTTAAAAAAGTTATACTACTATTATCAAAAGTGTTTAAAAACATGTACTTAAGAATTATTGCTTTATAAAAGTATGGATAAATCTTTCATAAACCGTGAAATTTTATGAATGTATCACTGTGGATAGAGAACGGAGAGGCCCCATGTACTGAATAAATGTTGATATTACACTGAGGCCACAGCATAGGTGGGTAAGGTGTCTGCTTTCTACACCGGAGACAAGAGTTCGAATCTCTGGTCGAAAAATAATAAATTGAAAAAAAAACACTCGTAGTATCATGCCTAGTAAAACTCTCTCACTTTGGCCTTTCGAAACCGACATAAAACTTTGTCTGTGAAACACTTAAAAAGGCACCAACCACAGGCAAAGACGAGAGGGTCGGTTATGTCGGTATCGGATATGGCACTTCAAGAAAAAGATATTAAATTCATACCAAAATGTTTGCGTAGGGCCCACACCACTCACACGATCTGAGAGGCATAGAATTTTGGGAACTATTAAAAATGAAGGTGCTTTACCTGTTGTTATGGTTTGACCTAGATATTTGTAGGCTTCTGCCTTTTTGTCTGTCTCTCTCTCAGTGTTATTGTTAGTTCCGGATAAACTTTTCTAGTGATGTATTTTGTCTTTCCAAAGTTCAAATCTAGACCTATGTTATTTGAAGTTTCATATGTATCATTTATTATACTTCGCGATTCTCCTTTTGTTTGGACAAAACAGTTATGTCGTCCGCGAAACGCAATTGGCTTAGTTCCTTTCCATTAATGTCAATGCCGCTTTATTTCCAATCTATTTCCTTCACTATAACTTTCAAGACTAGCCTAAACAACTTTGGGGACATAGGATCGCCTTGTCTAACTCCTCTGTTCACAACAATCTTCTTAAATGTAGCTACATTTTGAGGCTCACGTTGTTGTAAATGTCGCTTATTAATCTTGTGTAGCGTTTGTTCACTCTAGCATTCCTCAGAGCCCGTTTCCAATTGTATCAAAGGCCAGTGCATTTATCAATTAGTATTCTCGTTGTCCGCAAGTATACTATATTGAAGCCCACTCTAAACCTCGCTTGCTCTTTGAGTTAGGCCAGGGGTGTTCAAACTTGAACTGCTGGCGATCTACCTCAATATTGTTAGACTACGATCGATCGACTCTGAGAGGCTGCAAGTAAGTGTGATGCAGGATTGTCGTCTAGGTAGGGCGTATCGTGGCATAGATATTAGTTTTCCTTACAATATGCATTTTTTTAGTCAAGGTAAGTGTAGGTCTGCTCTAAAATGTCAATGAAAAAACTTATTGGTTTCTTACAAAACAAACGAGTTCTAGTGTCTAAACCTAACTAAAGAGTGACTTTGGATGTTGAAGCGTGGCACTGCATGTCCTCAGCATACTTTTCATAAGATGGTACGTAATTACAGAGTGCTAATCGCAAGCATGATGACATATGTTCGTTAGTTAGTCGATTGCGATAGTTTGACTTAATTATCTTCATTTCAGAAATGCCGTCAGTTGAAGGGCGATTTGCCTTAGATTCGGACATTTATCTTCAGATATAAAACACCAGAATTTTGTATCAGATACTGTGGCTTTGAGATGTATATCTGATATGATCTCCACTAACTCATTTTCAACAGAACATGAGTCCATGTTAAACTGACTTGCTATTTCAGTAGCTAATTCCTCAATGTTTTTACACGAAAAAGGATAACTCATAAATGATGCGATATTTGCCAATTTACTGAAATCATAAAAACGTATTTCGAATTGGCTCAAAATATTTGATAATTCTGCCTCATAAATATCATAATTTAACTGAGGAATCCTTGCTTTCAAAGACGAAAAATTTTTCAGATCCTTTCTTTTCAGTTGATCTATCATAAGTTGCAATTTACTTTTGAATGCGTTTATTGCGCTAATCATCTCAATTTATTATTATTTTTTTTACCTTGAAGCTCCAAATTAATGGTGTTTAAATGCATTGTGATGTCTGTCAAAAATGCCAAATCAGTCAGCCATTTTCCGTTTTTCAGCACCTGAGTGTCATCACCTCTTTCGTCCAGAAAAGCTGTTATTTCGGGCAATAATTCTTGAAACCTTTTTAGGAATTTTCCGCGACTCAACCACCTAACGTCCGTGTGAAGAACTAAATCAGTGTGATCAGCTGACTCACTATCTTCCAACTGCAATTTAAAGAGCCGTCGTTGCAAGCTACGTGCACGGATAGAATTCACAATTTTTATTGCAATGCCAATAATCTTCTCCATGTTTAGAACTTTTGAACACAAAACTTGTTGATGTATAATGCAATGGAAGGAGAAAAATGAAGGGAAATCATCATTAGCTCGACACAATGCCACAAAACCGTTTTCGTTTCCAGTCATTGCTGGTGCTCCATCGGTTGTAATACACACTAGTTTATATATTGGGAGCTTGTAGTTTGTTATAAAATTGAAGAAAACGTCATATATATCTTCGCCACGGGTCTTTCCTTTCAGAGGAATCATTGTCAAAAACTCTTCCTTAGCCGACATGTCATTGAATACCATTAGAATAAAAATACACAGCTGGGCAGTGTCTGTCATATCGGTGGATTCGTCGAACTGTAAAGAAAAGTATGTACATTCCATGATATCATGTTTTAGTTTATCTGCCATGTCCTGACTCATGACTTCAACACGCCTTGTGACAGTCGGACGAGATAACTGAAGTTCTCTAATAGCAGACATAATCTCTGTTTTATTTTTAAAATCTCCAAATAAAGTCTCACCCGCTTCAATAAATACTTCCTTCACAACCAATCCATCATCAAATGGTTTCTTGTGTTTCGCCAATATATGAGATATTTTAAATGACGCGATCGTTGCAGCTTTTGATTGTTTGGCTGGTCTTGTGAACATGGTTTGTTCTTTTTTCAAACAAGTTATCAAATCACGTACTTTTCGTTTTCTTAATTCACTCTGTGACGGAAAATCCTTTTCATAGTTTTTATGAACCGTTTTTTGATGCCTCTCTAAGTTCCCACGCTTAGGTATTGCAACTGACGCACGGCAAATGAGACAAATGCACTTATCCTTTACCATACAAAAAAAAAATTCTTCCTCCCAATCGTTATTAAAATGATAAGTTTTACTTTTCTTCGCCGCACTCATTTTGGACTATTTATTAATAAACTTTGTATCGATGTATCGCCTTCAAGTTACAACTCAGACTAACTCCTATTCCTGCAGGCGCAATATTTATATCGACGCGAACGGAGTCTCAAATGTTCCCGTCAAACACGCCGCCCGAGGTTTCTAGAAAAATCGGCGGGAATCAAAAACGCGGCTTTTCTTTGACAAGTACCGTGCGTTCCTTTGATAAAGCCGCCTTTTGCCGCTAGCAGGGGGTTATTACGATAAAAGAAAGTGATGAGGGCATTATTCTGGCCTAATCATGGATCGAATAAATTTTAGTAGTTTATTCATTACATTTTGTTTTAGTTACCTAAAACAAAATCTGTGAATAGTTCTATATCGGAATTTTTTTCTCGAGATCGAGTCAAAAAGCACTCGCGTTCGACTTGTCGATCGCGATCGACCGTTTGAGCACCCCTGAGTTAGGCGATTTATAATGGTTTTCAAAAATGCCTTACAGATCTGGGACAGTAGACTAATCGACCTATAGTTTTCTAAATCTTCAGAATCCCCTTTCTTGCAGAATAAAATTACCAAAGCCTTTTTACAATGCTCGGGTACATCTTCTTTAGCCAAACATTTATTGAATTCGAGTTCATTAAAAAGCATTTCCTCTCCCCCCTTCAACATCTTAGTAAAGATACCGTCCACTCCTCCAACTTTTCCGTTTCTAAGTTGTTTTATAATCTGCCTAATTTCGTCCTTTGTTATCGGTGGTAAATCTTCGGAGCCTTGATTTTGGACTTTCCTTGTTCTTTCCACCTAGCTCATCCTATTACCTATTTTAAATTTCTACCCTTCACTTATATAATTATTTTCTATCTACTTACAATATTTCCTGCCCTAAAAAGATATTGTACCTCTGGTGTTTCTAATGCCTAGTCAAATTTTTCGGATTGGTTGACTTGCTGTCCTCTTTTACAGTTAAAATCAGCAATCATTGGATTATTCTTATTTTATTTTCTGAGAGAGCTTCTGATATATTCTCAATATAATCGTAGGTGCTTGTTGGTGCATAAACTTTAGTAATTTTGAGTGTTAGCAGCAATTGGATAAGTTCAATTGAAGGGTAACGTAGATTACTCTGCTAGATATAACCTTCAAATGCTGAACATTCCTTCCTTTTGTTTATTAGCAATCCTACTCCACTTTCACTGTTACTGTTTCCCATATAGTAAAATGTGTGTCTATCCTGTAGTACAGTATATTGGTCGCCCTTTACTTCGTGGTTGATGCGAATTTTTACCTTCCCCAGAACGCCAGGTTAAATCTGATATCCGCATGTAGCTGTCTGATATAAAGCCTGTAAGAAAACTAGTAACTTTTATGCCTATTACTTGTTTATTATTTAATATTTGTAATTTATCTATATGTATCTTTCGCCAGCCTTAACATTATTCACACCTGCAGATATGCAGGAATATTCGCCATTGGGACGCGACTTATTGGGGACATATATATATATATATATATATATATATATATATATATATATATATATATATATATATATATATATATATATATATGTACATATATGAGTATAATATAATAACATTTCTTCTAATACCCTAGAAATTCTTTAAAGTGAAGTACTCCTTTACTTGCCTAGGCAAATTATTGACGTTATTAAGACCTCTAAGTAATAGAAAGCTCATTAATTTCCTATAATTAATTTTTGTAATATAGAAATAATTTTTCTTGCTCTGGGTGTAGAACTATGTACTTCATAGGCATACGTGATATAATTATTTAAATAGATAGAAGGTTGTCCATTATTTCAAAAATAAATATCAATGTCAAATATTTAAAGTAAAGCTCAAAAGATTGCGAATTTAAAAAAGCCTAAAGTTTTTAAAAATAATATCTATTAGTATTCCCCTCGAATAATAGTAGATCCATAATTAAAATTATACTTACATTATCAAAGTAACAATCAATTCCTTGAGGTGCTAATTTTTTCAATTCTTCCTCTATATTTTGTGTTTTGTAATTAATACCTCCATCAAAACCTAAATCATCCGTGAGCCATTTTAGTTTTTCATCAGTACCTGCAATTCCGATAACTGTCAACCCTTTATTTTTAGCAATCTGTCCCACAATGGTTCCTATAGCCCCTTCAGCACCAGATACTACTATAGTTTTACCAGCTTTTGGCTGACACACTTCCAAAAAACTAAAATAGGCTGTATTACTGAAAGGTTATAAATATGTAAAATAATATTGGAATTGAGGAATTATAATGATATCATCACAAATATTTAGTATTTTAGTCTAATAAGTTGTTAAGATACTATTAATTAAAACTATATATGAACTATTTTTAATTAGTAAAAACAACAGGAAACAAACAATTCGCATTTTTATCATATAAAATATGCTGCATATTTTTATGAAATTTGGCCGCATTTATTTAATTTATTTAATTATACATTTCAGTACATTACAAGATACTTCTCTAAATGGTAAATAATCTAATTCGAAGAGTAATTCTAAATTACAAAAAATCAATATAAATTAGTACATCTTACTATTTAATTAACATTAAACAAAAATTATAATTAATTTTTGTTTAAAATTCAATCTATTCAATAGTGTCAAATCATTGAAAGACCAAATAAAATTAAATATTAAGAAAAGACGAACAACGCACTGTTTCCAGGAATTTGATATTTCTTTCAAAATTATCTACAGGACTTAATTTCTAACCGAATTGGATAATTTTTATTGTCGTAACTAAATTTCCAAAAAATCTCTCGAAGCCGATTTTTGAATTATGGCCAATTTTTGGTTATTTTTCTACCATTTTTGGATAATTTTTAGTAACTTTTCCGAAGTTTGCGATACTTGAATGAACGAACCAAAACAATTTATGTTTCTCGATCTACATAATCTGAAATTTGTTGTTTCAAGACCTAAAGGTGAATCAACATAGCCATTTTTCGCCCTTATTTGAACATATTTTGACCATATTTATCATCATTTCTGGCTAAAATCATGATAAATGTGGTCAAAATATGTCTAAATAATTTCCGAAAAATGACTATGTTGATTCATCTTGCAACCTTTAGGTCTTCAAACAACGATTTCAGATTATGAGGATCGAGAAACATAAATTACTTTGGTTTGTTCATTCAAATATTGCAAACTTTGAAAAACTTATAAAAATTATCCAAAAATAATAGAAAAATAACCAAAAATTGGCCGTAATTCAAAAATCGGCTTCTAGAGATTTTTTTGAAATTTAGTTACGAGTCTTTTAAAAAAAAATTATCCAAATCTGTCGGAAATTAATACTTGCAAATATATATATATATATATATATATATATATATATATATATATATATATATATATATATATATATAGATATATACATTACGAAGATCGAAAAACAACCTTTTCCTATAACCATTAAACATCATGGCCCTTTAGAAAACGTGGAAAGTTGTTTGACGGAAATAGCAAAAGACGGTTATTTGTTGGACCATCAGAATGTGGCAAGGCCAATTCTGTTATTAGTTGAGGATCCTAATGAATTACCGTTTAAAAATTTATATATTTATTCAAAATCTTTATATCAACCCCAATATGAATATTTAACCTAAACCATCAAAAAGTTGGATTCGTTGAATCAGATGATGAATAAATGAATAAAACCAAACTCTATAATAATATTTGATGATATAGTCTGTTGTAATCAGAATACAGTAAGGGATTATTTTTGTTCTAAAAGACAATAGATAGATAAAACAACCGATGTGAAATATATTTATAATGGTCATGTTAATGTTGATATGCCATTAAATCAATTTAAAGAACTAACTAGAAACTTATAGACCAACCACACACACTAGAACTATTTCAGCATTTGAGAAAATTGAGCCAGCATAGTTAAAAGAAGAGTTATAAATACACCAATTAAATAATGTTATGAATCTTTAACATTACGAAAAAATTTGCTTACTGAAGTATGATCACCAGGGAGAGAGTGGGAAAACTCCAAATCATTTCTTAAGAATGATTTTAATATTAATCAAACACTTCTTTTCACAATCATCAGGGTCAACACTTTAGAATCTTGCTGATATTTTGGAGCAGGTGAAAAAAATGATAAAACTAATAATTGGTTGGAGCAATTTGATGAACTCCTTCGCCAGTGTATGGGTGACGGTGTAAAAGATTCAGAACATACATTTGATCATCATAATGGAATAATTTACTATTATGAAAAGGAAAGAGTCTACCTAGGACTAACACAAAAATTTAGTCAGATTATTGGCAAAGAAGTAAAAGTTGATGATATAGACAGCACGTTTATATGAGTGGAGTGGAAATCACGATTCCAGCAAACAAGTTCAAGAATATAATTCATGCAAGTATATGACAATAATAGCAAAAGGAAGATATCCCTAAAACCTAACTAGTCTACAGACTTCGTTTATTAATGGAATCCACAAATGCGTCAAAACAATGAAATTATTTCTATTCGAGAAGAACTAAACGAGGCCAATGTCATTATATAATTAATCGTAACAAATAATGAATTTTTCATATTCCATATTTTCAAATACTGAGAAAAAAATTATAAAATTTTTTAAAAGTGATTATAAATATGTTGCAAATAAAATAATTTAAAATTTTGAATCCGATTTAAAAATAGAAATTAATAATCTAAAGAACCAAACTCTATAATCGGGAAAATCATAAGGATGTACAAAATATTGCAAAAAGAATTATTTAAAGATAAAATTGTTCGTGGACATACCGGCAAAAATATTAAATATTAAAAATGTTGTACATGAAAAAATGAGTTATGAAATCGCGTTTCTCAACAAATATTATAATGTGAAGGGAATGTTCACCGAAACAGAACTATGAGGGCTTAAATAGTTTAGGAAATGATATGAAAAATGAGATATAAGGTAAAAATGATAAATAAGGGTAGAACAAAAATTAGTAAAGTGATATTTACTGTTTCTAGAGAGATAATGTTAAAGTTTCCAACTTTTACGGATAAGATTATCAATAGAGTTGCAGTTGCATATGAATAAAGATATTTAGACTATTGATAGGTCTATAAAACTTTATTCTCTAGTACACAGAAATGACAGTGTAAGAGTTAATGCCTTAGAAAAAAAAATTAAGGAGATTAATAACAAAGCAAAAAAAACTATAAGAGAAGCTTTAAACAATCTAAATGTCAGTCTCACCAAAAACAGTGAAAAAATTAAAAAGGTTTTGTTACAACTATATAAACTAGAATTAAAATATCAAACTAATGTAGAAATAAATTATTGAAAGAGATAGGATCTTTAAATGAAGAAGTACGATCTAGTAAATACAAAAACATAAAAACGAAAATTTTGCTACAAAAATACAACAAATACGGAAAAAATCGATAGGAATTTAACCCAGTTAGAAAAATGTAAAAATGGTTTTAAAGCGAGTATAGATGAAAAAATACTCAAACGTTCTATTGGAAACGATTAAAACTCAGATTGAAGCTCTTAAAAAAGAATTTACAAATAAAATTGACAGAAATGAAGGAGGAATTAAGAATAACAATGGGGATACAAACACTCTTAAATTTTGATTTGTTGATTCATAATTCATGGATTCTAAAGGTTCATTTTTTTAGTTTAAGTAATAGAAAGAAACAACATAATATTTAAGGTCATCAATTGGTTGAGATCGATTCGTTAGCCAATTGAATATGGCAAAGATATCGTGATATTAATCATAAGAGATGATGCTTTTATACAATTTATCTCGACGAAGCAAGCAAAATTTTATACAATTTGCTAGCAGCTGTTTTAAGTAGTTTTTTAAAAACTTTTGCTATTTCCATTAAACAATTCTTCCGGTTTCTGAAGAGCCATGATATTTAATTGTTGTAGAAAAAATTTGTTTTATATATATATATATATATATATACATACATATATATATATATATATATATATATATATATATATATATATATATATATATATATATATATATATATATATATATATATATATATATATATATATATATATATATACAATTTACCGGCAGTTATTTTTAAAACTTTTGTATAGATTATATTTGGCAAAGTGGCTGTATTTAGTAAGCACATATAAGTTATTGCACCTATATTCTCTCTCTATTCTATATTGATTAAAAATAAAAACACTGTTGGTCAGTATAATTAACTATTTATTTCATAAATTCATGTAACTTTTAGTAGAATATTAAATGAAAAAAAATATCAAACTTTGACAATAGCTTTTCCAGTGTTTCCGCCATTTAGCATATCTATAAAAGCTTTAAACATATTTTCAAAACCATCCGTTATAGTTTCGTTATATTTTAGTTTTCCTTCTTTTATCAATTTAAGGTTTTGTTCTATTCCTTCCATCCACCGATCCTCCCACCTATTAACGTGAAATCCTTCAAGTTTTAATTGTTTATCTAATATAGAGAATTCAATAAGGGGGCCTAAAAAAAGATATAAAAACTAATGCAAATTATAATGTATTTTTCAGAAATCTCGAAAACAGAGAATACCGTATAAAATCTATTGATCTAATATATATATATATATATATATATATATATATATATATATATATATATATATATATATATATATATATATATATATATATATATATATATATATATATATATATATAAATATATATATATAAATATATATATAAATATATATATAAATATAATATATATATATATATATATATATATATATATATATATATATATATATATATATATATATATATAACCGAAAGCATCAAACTAATTTTAAAGATTTATGGCCAGTGTGGGAAAGGAGGAGATTTTTTTTTACAAAATGTACCCGTAATGGATGGAACTCTATATTCCACATAATTTAAAATGGACAACCGGGATTCCACACTTTTCATAAAAGAGAACCCCCAATAAAAGAAGAGTTCTGTTTCTATGAGGTGTACTTTCTGCATCCATTAGGAAGACGGATATCTCTCTCAAGTCGTATACATGATGTTCCATAAGTATTTGAAAGTTAGGAAACCCGACCGTTTCCAGCTAATATTTTTGCTCATAAAAAAATAAAAGACAGGTACTGTTTCTGATAGTATTTATAACTGCTGATATACCTTAAGTAGTATATATGTATGTACATACATATGTAGTCGCGCTGTTTTTGAATTTTTCTTTTCTTAGTTTAGTTTAGTTTATTTTTGTTCTTTGGCTATTTATAATACATAAATTAAATACATCATAAAAAAGTAGCATATAATAAATATTTAAAATCATCTTGACACTTTGGTAACTCTTAAAACAACTTAAAACAAAAAAAGCTTTGCTCAGTTCCACACAAAAGAGATAAAGTGTCGTAACTGTATTTGTCGTAATTCTACAGGAAGGAATTTTCAAAATTGTCATTACACTACTTTTTCTTATATAATATAAATCAATTGGCATTTCTATATTGAGAATTTTTATATTCAATCTTTTTACTTATCGTTGCATCTATTATGAAAATGTGAATATTTTCATGATAGATACAACGACAACCCAAAAATCACAAATTTTGTAGTTACGACCCTTGACCTCTGAGGTACAGAGTTTTGTACAGATCATTAATGGCTCCGCTCCAAGACATGTTACAATTTAAGGAGCTCTCTAGGCATTTTATAGTTTTTAAGTTTTAGCAATTCAAAACAATGTTAAAATTTAGATTAGTTGGATTCTTATGCTTGTTAAAATAAATTAACGAGTACAGTTTTTTGTGAATAAAGACATGTCTATTTTTAAAGCAGCATTGTTTTTTTTATTTTTAATAACACCATTAAGTGTTAAAGATCTGTTATATTTCTAGCATTAATAATGACAAATATGTCATCAACATACAAGAAATCTAAGTACTTACAGATGTCATTCATAAATAACAAAAAGATTAAAGGACCATTCACGCTACCTGTGGCGTCACCATTCTAAAACCTAGCATTAACTTTTATTTTATAGTTTTGTCAAAACGGCGTAAATCAATTGCTTAAATGGCCTCGATAACCGAGTAACTTTTTTTTTAACACGGTTTATAGATAATGAATCAATTATTTTTTTCAGATCAAAGAGCAATTCAAAAAACTAACTCATTTTCATACCTCCTGTCAATGATATGTTAGATCATATTCGTACAGCAGCCCGAGGTGAGTAAGAAAATGGCATACTTAATTTAGAGAAGATTTTCAATTACTTTTGAAGAGCAACTTACTAGATCAGTGGGTCAAAGATTTTCAATATTTTTCTGGTTATCTTTTTTCGTGTTGAAACCAGAATACAGTAATACCCCGCTTAGCGCGACCCCCCGTTACGCGCGGTTTCACTATAACGCGAATTTCAAATTTCGCGCTCATGTAGTCATTAACTTCTCTATGGTCGCGGGGGGATCCCCGCTTTCTCTGAATATTCTCTTTGAAGAATTGGGAATTCCCTGTCCTTCGACTTTGTTCTATGGGGATTTCCTCGTTCGTTTCGTGTGTTCATTTGTTCCGTAATGTTAGTTCGGTCGGCTGGCAGTTTTGTTTTAATATTTATTGGAGATACATACATACATAATTTAACCCTACGTTAAAAATGCCGCCTGTAAAGAAAAAAGAGCGTAAAAAAGCGTCACTTTGGAATTGAAGATGAAAGTGTTAAGAAGAATGGAAAATGGAGGCAAAGCAACAATTGTTGGGAGAGATTTTGGACTCTCAGAATCGACTGTGAGAACGATTTATAAAAATCGGGAAAAAATTAAAATCTCCAGCGAAGGTTCAACACCTATAAGTGCAACAAAACTTTCTCGTTCGAGATCATCTATCTTAGAAAGAATGGAGAAATTACTGTCAGTCTGGATCGAAGATTTGAATAAGAAGAACACACCACTAAGTCAAGATCTCATATGCACAAAAGCAAAATCTTTGTATGAGATGCTGAAAACAAAAGAAGGACAAGGGAGTGCCACTCCGACTTTTGCTGCCAGCAGAGGCTGGTTCCATCGGTTCAAGCAGCGTTCTAATCTTCACAATATCCACATAACAGGCGAGGCGGCCAGCGCGGACATTCAAGCTGCAGCTGAGTTTTCCAGACAAGTTTCAAGACTTCGTTAGACGAGAGAAAATTCCTGCTTGTCTCATCTTCAATGTTGATGAGACCGCACTTTACTGGAAAAAAATGCCATCTCGAACATTCATTTCTAAGGAAGAACGTCAAGCCAGTGGTTTCAAAGCTGCGAAAGATCGACTAACACTTCTGCTGGGTGGTAATGCCACTGGTGATTTCAAACTGAAACCTTTACTAGTGTACCATTCAGAAACACCCCGTGCAATGCGAGGCACAGACAAGACAAGTCTACCAGTTGTGTGGCGATCAAACAGAAAGGCGTGGGTTACACGGGAAATTTTTCAAGAATGGTATTCTAATAGTTTTTGCCCATCAGTCAAATCATACTGTGACAGAAATGGGCTTGAACCTAAAGTTATATTACTCTTAGACAATGCCCCAGGACATCCAACCTCACTTGATACGCCCAGAGACTTAAAAGTGTACGTAAAGTTCCTTCCACCAAACACTACGTCAATATTACAACCTATGGACCAGGGAGCAATAGCAAACTTCAAAGCTTATTACCATCGCCGCACTTTTAGCCAACTAATTCATGAAACTGACGGGGAAGGAAGACAGTCTATGCGAGAGTGGTGGAAGTCATACAACATTATGAAGTCTATTCACAACATAGAAGAGGCTTGGAAGGAAGTTAAAAATGAGTTGTATGAATGGGGTGTGGCGTAATCTTTGGCCAGATGTAGTGGAAGCACCTAGAAGAATTGTCCAGATGCAGAGACAAGTGCTTGAAGACATTGCTGCAATGATTGAGGGGTCTGAACTTGAAGATGTCACGGTAGAAGATCTCGTAGAACTTGTAGCAACGCACGACGATCCTATTAGCAATGAAGATCTGATCGAGTTACAGAATAATCCTATCTACGATGAGGAAGAACAAGTAGAAGAGAAAGTTTTATCTTCAGGGGAAATACAAAATGCACTTTCAAAAATTTATTCAGGTTTGGACATATTGCAGAGTATAGACAATAATGATGACCGTGTCTTGACCGTGTGTCAAACAATTAAAAACAGTGTTGGGTGTTATGAACGTATTTTACAAGAACGTAAACAAAACGTTACCCAAAAGACAATAGATGTATTTTTCCGTAAAAAATAAGAGTATGTATTGCATAAAGTGTTCTTAGAATTAAAGTGATTGATTAAAATGATTTGTATTTTTTTGTATTAAATTTTGACTATGTTTAATCATAAACCTCGATATACGCGAATTTCAGTTAACGCGATTTTTTTCGGAACGTATCCCTCGCGTAAAGCGGGGTATTACTGTATCACTTTTGAAACATTTAGTGAAAACTCGAGCTATAACAGAAAGGGCAATGAAACTAACTAGTATTTCTATTATGTGCCATGAAATTCGGTTTAGTAATATAATGAGTATCTTGTCTGGCCTCGTAGAAATAATTTTAACTACATAAGGTATAGTATAGAGAGAAATACGTAGATTATAAATATATAAGCCATTAATACATGTATCGGCAATTTACCATTAAGTGTTTATAAACTTATTCAGCTGCTATATTAGATGCACAATTACCAAACACGTTACTAATCTTTTCCGTATTGGTAATTCGTTTCTTGTTCTTGTGTATTTTTTCTTTGTATATTTTTAATTTTTACCTCTTACCTCGATGGCTATAATCCAAGGTGTTCTCTAAGGGTTACTGGAGGAATTATGTTAATTCTAAAATGATCCATCCCGTTTTTTAATTCACTATTCTATTTAAAACTTTTTTAAATTATTGGTGGTTCTAGTTCAGTATTCTGAATATATAACACGTAGGCTGAAAAGTTTTTGGTATGGCAAATGGTAGAAATCCATATGATTTTTAGAAAGTGGCAACCTTTCAACGATTAGTTTACAAGTGACAGTGGTTTTAGTGACACTACTTTTGATATTTTCAAAACAATAGAAAAAATCGAATTTCTTATGTTGATTAAACATTGTTTTTTAATGGAAAAAATACCGTTCAAGTACAGCAATGGCTTGATAAGTGTTACGGGGACTCTGCCCCTGGAAAATTACTCACCATTTTCTGGTATGCTGAATTTAAACGTGGTCGTACAGATACAAATGATGCTGAACGCTCTGGACATCAAAAAAATCCACAAAATTGTTTCGGATGACCGTAAAGTGAAATTGCGTGAGATAGCTGACACCCTAAAGCTATAAAAAGAACGTGTTGCTCATATTTTGCATGAACATTTGGGCATGAGAAAGCTGTGTTCGAAATGGGTGCGGTGTTTGCTCACAGTGGACCAAAAAAAACAACGTGTTGATGATTCTTAGCGCTATTTTGACCTGTTTATGCGCAATAAAAAGGATTTTTTCATGCGATATGTGACAATGGATGAAACATGGATCCACTCCTACACACCGGAATCAAATCGGGCAGCAGCCGGTGAAAGCCACCCGAAGCGACCAATGATACAACAGTCGGCTGGGAAGGTTTTGGCCTCTGTATTTTTGGATGCGCATGGAATTATTTTTATTGACTATACTGAGAAGGGAAAAAAAAAACCATCAACAGCGAATGTTATGTAAAGTTATTGGTGCGTTTGAAGGCAAAAATCGCAAAGAAACGGCCCCAAATGAAGAAGAAAAAAGTGCTCTTTCAACAAGACAGTGCACTGTGTCGCAAATCAATGGTGACGATGGCAAAATTGCATATGCAATTGAAGTTCGAATTGCTTCCTCATCCACAGTATTCTCCAGATTTGGCCCCCAGCGACTATTATCTATTCGCAGACCTCAAAAAAATGCTCGCGGGGAAGAGATTTGGCTCCAATGAAGAAGTTATCGCCGAAACTGAAGCCCATTTTGAAGGCGAAGACAAATCCTTCTACAAGAAACGTATAGGAATGTTAGAAAAGTGTTGGACTGATTGTATCGCTCTTAAAGGAGACTATATCGATGAATAAAGTCGAATTTTGCAAAAATATTTGTCTACTTACTCTTTGTATTTCTATCATTATAGCCTGCTATCACTCCACATATTGATACTCTTCCAAAAATGTTCATTTGTCTTAAGACCGCTGCTGTAATATCACCGCCCACCTAAAAATGCAATAAATTAATACACACATACCTAACGGCTTTAAAATATGTTCTTAATGAAAAGTTTTTTAATTCTATTAAAAAAGTGTTTGAAAACACGTCACTAACTAAGCAAACCTATTTTTTTTGCTTAAATAGTGGGGAGTGATCGATGTTACCTGAAGTACTTTTAAATTTTGCTGTCTTCTAGAGCTTTAGCTATGCTGGTAAACTGTGATACGACAAAACAGGAGTAAGAATAGTTTACACAGGTAAACGTATGAAAATTTTTAATAAGGATTTACGTTTGTAATTTTCTATATTAAAGTCCCTTTATTAAATTCTCTTATATAAGTTTATAAATCAACAGTGCAAGGATTTCCTATTATGAAGTATCACCGTAGTGAATTTGGAAATACTAGAATAAAACTGTAAGCGGATAAAAAAGGAAAAAAGAAAATACACCGAAACTGCTAAAGAAGATTTTAAAAACACATTTGAAGCTTTCGTAGATATATTAGAGCATGTTTGGAAACAGAATTTGAACATTGGTTGAACTTTAATTATGAGGGAATCTATGTTTTTAACATGTCGTACGGAACACTTAAAAGATCACTTCGGTGTCTGTCCGTCTGTCTGTCACACTCGATTTTCTCCGAAACTATTTGACAGAGAAAGTTGAAGATTTGCAATTTTATAGGAATTAATGACCCCATTAGAGCGGTGTAGTTTTAAAAGTTAAATTTTGAGTTAAAGGATTAGTTTTAGAGACTGAAATTGGAAGTGAAAAAAAGAAATTTTTACCAAGTGATCGAATGGACTGTCAAATGAAAGCTTATGAAAACACGAGTTCGAAAATATTATTTTTAAAAAATTGCCAAAAACGAACTCGAAAAGTACTGATCCAAAATTTTGAAAAAATCCTGGAATATTCTCCACATTGAATGGAAATTATCACGAGTGCATTACCTTTAATAACCTATCTGGTATATAAAAGAAAATAAAAATTTCAAGGTCATCAGTTTTCAACAAAGATTGGAAACAATGTTTGTTGAAAATTCATTTGGGATGTGTTTTGTGAAGTCATTGATCATTTTATAGCTCCGTAACAAAATTTTTTTATCTTCAAAGCAATCAACGTACGGAACAGTAATTGCGCAAGTCCGACTTGTACTTGACCGCTTATTTTTTCTATTTAAAACGTCTTGAAAGATATCTTGAATTTTTGAAGAGAAAAACAAGTTATATTAGGCTGATTATATTCAAACAGTTTAAAGTACCAAAATTTCTCATTTAATTATTAAATGTTGTCAATCTTTAACAACGGGTTCGGTTGGTTGAATGGTAAAGTTAATCGAAGCAATAAAATATGACAGTAATATATCATCATGTCTAAAATTTTAAGGAGTCTTTAAAGTGCAAAAAATAAAATATTGACATTATGATTTATAAGATCAGCTGCCCGTAATATCAAACATCATAACCTTCAATGCTTTATTAAATTTTAATAGACGGTCGTTGTGATACACCAGGAATATGTTTTAGTAAACTTGATAATATTTTATTATATATTTTATTTCATAATAAATAAAAATATTATAACTCTTTCCTCGCCGTGGTTGTCTATCGGCTTACTGTATATTAATTTAATAATAAAATACAGTTAAATGTTTTGAATATATGTATAAATACAAACATATTTATACAACAAACAACTAGTTATTTACACACAAAAGTTCCACAGTATTTTTATTTTTCAGTACAACGCGTTTCGCTAACAATGTAGTTTTGTCAAGTATAAATAATATACAGAATTATTAGGTATATATGAACTAAAGTAGGTACAAAATGATGAACAAATTTTATGATAGATAATTACACAGAGATGTTAAGTAAATACTTTAAAAAAATTATTTGTCGTAATGATAGGTATTTCCAACGGACCAATTATGTAAATAAATTTAAAAAAGGTGACCTATTTGTTTCTGTTTATTCGTTTAATAAAATATTTGTAGTTTTCATACCGTTTATTTCTAAGGCGTCCTTCAGGTCTAGTTTATAACCTTTATTTTCTTGGTGAAGTATTTCGAAATTTGTATCAAAAGAGTGATTTTCAGATAATAGATAATTCCCATATGTTGAGTTATTTTATCCATTTATAAAATTTCTATAGTGTTCACTAATCCGTGTATTAAAAGTTCTTCCTGTTTGTCCTATGTATATTTTAAGACAAGATTAATTCATAAACATCTAATTTATTATTTTTATCGATTCGTTTCTTATAATTTTTTAAAAAACTTACTATTGAGTGTTCTTGTTTGAATGCTATGTTGATATTTTGATGATTAAGTATTTTTCTTATTTTTACTAAGGGGTTTTTGTTATTGGGAAAATTTCTGAGAGAGCTTAATTTTTGAGTTTTTTATTTACCATGTTATCAACGAGTAGCGGTGCATATCCATTATTGACGGCTATTTGTTTGATAATATTTAGTTCGATATTAAAATCAGTTTCTGATAAAGGATCAGTAGTCAACCAATAAGTAAAACTATGGTAAGCTGCTAACTTATGTTGTTGGGGGTCTGTTGATTTATTCTAAATTGTTGTGTCTGTGTGAGATGGTTTATGATATATGAAGAAAATATGTTTGTTGGATATCCTGGTAATTTTTGAAATCTAAGAAATTGAGTGATTCTAGAGTCTCTTCTTCCATGGGAAAATTTAATATTGTTATTTAGAGAGTTTATGTAATCTAAAAAGGTTTTTAATTGTCTTTGATTTGAGTTTCCATCAAGTAAAAGCCACAACAGATCAAAGTTTAAAACATATTTATGTTATATTCAATGCAAATATTGTAAATTAATAACAAAGAACTGTGTTACTCTAAGTAAAAACCATTCTTACGTTATCAAAATAGCAGTCGACTCCAGTAGGTGCTAATTTTTTTAGTTCTTCTTCTACATTTTGAGTTTTGTAATTAATGACACCATCAAAACCTAAGTTATCTTTGAGCCATTTTAGTTTCTCGTCGGAACCTGCAATTCCGATAACTTTCAATCCTTTAATTTTAGCAATCTGACCCACAAAACTTCCTACAGCTCCTGCAGCACCAGATACCACTACAGTTTCACCAGCTTTTGGTTGACAGATTTCCAAAAAACCAAAATAGGCTGTATTTCTAAAAATATATAACCACTTAGGAAAATTGATGAATTAAAGAATTCCATTTTTTTATCGTTCACTTCCCCGCCTGAATAAGAATTAACTTTTTAACATTACCATATCCTATGTATATTAGTGAGAATGTTGTAATATCCGTCAACGTTGTGCAAACTGCCGAAACATACATTTGTATTTTACGGTACCTTTTTAGACAACGCAGTGGAGCTGCCACACGCGTTACTGCATTTCTGCAACTACTACCAATGTGTGTGACCAAGCCAAATATATTAATAAATAAGAGCGCTGACCTGCCGGGATTAAACCGGGGTTCCTTGGTACCGTATGCCGAAATTATACTACGAAAACAAGACCGCCATTACATTACATTTTGTAATTTAGTCTAGTATAATTGTTAAAATTCTGTAAGTTATAACTGATCCATGACGATTTGAAAAGTTCATATTAACTATTTTAAATTAGTAAAAACAATAGCAAATTTTTCAAGAATAAACAATTTGTGCTTTATTATTTTACAAGATTGTTCTGTGATTTGGTGAAATTTGAGTATACTTGACGTTGGCCGAAAAGTTCTTGAACAGTATTGTCCAATTTGTAAATTTATATACCCATGTGGGGTAGTTCTAATAGAAAATTAGGTAATGTTACCCTGGCATTCCCAATACTCCCAGTCCCAAAGATAATGGCAACCCTTCAAAATCAGGTAATACTGTTATGGGTAATCGAGGTCCTAAAAGATTTTTACCATTTGTTACCACAGATGTCCTCCATCCAAAATTACCAACAACATATTTTCCGACGGGGAAATCGGGATTCTTACTTTCTTTTATTCTAAAATAATATATAAAAAAATATTTTTATCAAAATAAAGATATTATACTTAAAATTTTATGATTTTTTTTGGAAATTTTGTTAATATATAAATTTTATTCTGAAATGGCACGAATAAAAATTGTAAAATACTTGACCATTTTGCTGCTCCAATATTACATAAAAGTTTAGTACAATGAAAAGGGAGGAACTTTTTTATAAGGAAATCAGTAAGAATGACAATAATAAACATAAAGATTATAAAATATCACACTCACAGTGCTACTGATTGTCCCATCATTGTTTTCCCCAAAACTGGTGTGTTTAATCTCATATACGGATCCACACTTAAAAATATTGCTTCGGCCAAAAATTCTAAAAATTGAAAATATTTTTAAGCGAGTCTTTTACAAGCGGTATTTATATTGTCAGGAGTTGGAATCAATTAAGTTAATGTCAGGTCTGCATTTGCGAAGAGTGATTAAGCCCCGGATCTTAAAGACTCCAGCGCAGCACTTTAACAAACAAGAAATTGATAAATGTGTAACTCCAGAATTAAATTCTTGTGCTCTACATTTCAAGCCGATCAACAAGTAAATACCTGAAACTGAAATTGAGAGTTTGACATAAATAGACGTCATATGGAAGCAAAATGCTTAACAAACATTTAAGGGTTTATAAAACATATTTGGTGATATTTAATAAATTTTTTGACATCTGAAAAACATTGGACACATTTATTTGAAAAAAATGTGACTGATATTTGAACATCTGAGTTTACAGTTTTTGGTTAAGAAAACCCCCCCGGATGGATGGAGGGATGGATGAAGGTGGTAGGGAAGGATATCCGCTCTATGAACCACCACAAATTTTGCGTCGGTCACTTCCCATAGAGAGAAGATGCACCCTCTCAAACACTTTGTATTTGGAGTAAAAATTACCTTTACGGTAATGACTAAAAAAAACACCCCACCCACAGAGAAGGTAGATACTGGATGGAGATGGTAGCGGAGGATATCCTCTCTACGAACAATCGTACATTTTACGGCGGTCAGCCCCCATAAACATTGTATCTTTGGAGTAAAAATATGTATGTTTTACAATTTGTATAAGACATGTTAGCGAGTCATTTATGTCATATTTGAAGTCAAAATTTGGTGAATTATTTATTCACAGCGACTTCTATTCGCCAGCTTGTAATATGTTGAGAGTGCGGTACATACATTATGGTAAACCGAGAAACGTTATATTTAAAGTAACTGGGCAACACAGTTGAAGTGTACAATAAAAAGAAACGACGGAGAATTAAGTACAAGCTATTTGCTTTGACGGTTACCTAAGTCAGGTTAGTTCTGGTTAGCTCAGATTAGTTTGGGTTGGTTCAGATTAGTTCAGGTTAGTTTAGATTAGTTCAGATTAGTTGGAGTTACTTCAGGCTAGTTGGGGTTAGTTCAGATTCCACCTTCGTCTAGAGAAGATCGACCTTAACACCTCCACCCACTCTTCACAGCGTCTGGGGGTGGGGGTATTCTTTATTCAGCACCGTAAGGGTAATTTTTTACTTCAGTACACAATGTTTTATAAAACTGAATGGTCACATTTGCATCTATTATAATTTAATTTCGTTAATAAAAAATTAAGATCTTATGCTTTGGCTTCATGTAGGCATTTTTTGTTCGGTTAAAAATTGTAAATTTACCAAGAAACTAAATCCTGGAGAAACAAGTTCTCAATTCCATACACAAAATATACTGTACCATTGTTATGGTGGAAGCAAATACTACAGCAGCAGCAACCCATTATTTCATATTACTAATATATATATATATATATATATATATATATATATATATATATATATATATATATATATATATATATATATAATATATATATTTATATATATATATATATATATATATATATATATATATATAAATATATATATATATATATATATATATATATATATATATATATAAATATATATATATATATATATATATATATATATATATATATATATATATATATATATATATATATATATTTATATAGAGTAGCTACAGGTTGGTAAGATAAATGCTGAATGTTGTAGGGTTGCTGCCTGGTGTGGGGCCAATTAAAACTCTTTATTTATTGTCAAGCTTTCGAAATGTATGTATTTCTTTCTCAAGACGTCTGCAATCATTACACAAATTCATAAGAACTTATACTAATAAAAGTACAATATATATATATATATATATATATATATATATATATATATATATATATATATATATATATATATATTGCAGAACCGATTAGCATTGTATTATTTTGTGACCTAGTCGGATCCCTCTCAATCCTCGCTCACGTAACACGCGGCGTGAGGCACTAATAGTATAAACTATGGTAAGTGATTAGTTCCTATACTAATATTTAGCAAATTTGAGATAATAAACAGTTCAGATAATCAGAAGCATGGTAATACTCCAAAGGTTGATGTAAAAATAAGTTTTAAAGTATTTAGATATTAAAATAACAAAATGTTTCCCCATCTTAGGGTTACATACACCTAGAACTTTCAAAAATTCATTTTTTTTATGGATTTTTTTTCTCTATACTTCCAAGAATTATTAAAAAAAATTAAGAAAATTCCATTTTATTACAAAGTTATAGCAATAAATGTGACCTGGCGCCGGATTGTGACCGCTACCTGTTTTCAAACACTGTCGACATATTACTCATTCGACTTTTATCGTTTTTTATCACTTTTTTAAATCTTAATAATTGCTTTTTTTTACAAAATGTCGAGCGGTTTTTTTTAATTCTTGTAATAGACAATTTTCTATAAATAATTAAAGATAAATTGTTTAGTCCAAAAATGGCATACTAAAGTTTGAAACACCGTAAATTTATTTTTGAAAAAAAAACGTTGGGCTATTTTTAACTACCACATTATTTTACAAGATTAATTTTCCTCTTTGCACATTGGATTATTTTTTGTGGAGTTTTCATCAGTGGTCCATTTAATCCGATAAAAAATAATGTTAACATTTAAAACATTTAGAAAAAAATTCTTACTATTTGAAGTACAATAAAAACATATAATCGCCATTCTCACCACTTAATACCCTTTAAATTATTTTTTTTAATATACATACCTTTTCCAGCGCCCAAGTGTATTTAAACCCCTTAAACCAAAAAAAAATAGGCGTGTGAGATAAAACTACATTAGCTGAAGTGTTAAAAATGTTGTGGAATTATCTGCTGTTA
>CM032447.1:158261190-158281625 GCA_019049505.1 Pachyrhynchus sulphureomaculatus | reverse complement strand
AGAAACTTATCCCTCTCTCTAAGATTGCGTTTCCTGGAATGCTACATGTAGTCTCAACTTTTGTATGGAGTCGAGACATGGACGTTGAAGCAATACCCTACTAAGAAGCTAGAAACATTTGAAATGTGGCTCTATTGAAGAATGAGGAACTCTTGACAATCATAAAAGTACGAAAAACATCCTACTTAGATCATGTACTCAGAAAGACAAATATTCATTATTGTAAACTATCATACAGGAAAGAGTTGACGGTAGAAAAGGTGTCGGAAGAAAGAAAAAGTCTTAGCTGAGAAACATCAGAGAAAGGACCGGCATGAATATAGGGGAGTTGTTTCATGTTGCGAGAAAAATTTAGAGAAGTGGTCGCCAAACGTCATTAGGAGAAGACGTGAGAAGAAGAAGAAGTGGTGAAGAAGGCAAAACTAATGTATTTAGGTGAATAAATAAACAGATATGCTTAAACATAACTAACCTCTACGGCCTTCAAAAACAAATATGGAGGCTTATACGATCACAAAGGAAAGAGACCAACGAGTTCGTTGAAATGAACAATTTTATACCCAGGGAAAACTGGATCAGATATCTAGAGGAATTGTATAAAGCAGAAGATGTAGAGACATTCGATACGCCGGAAATAGAGGTCGGCAAGAATGCCGAAGTTGGGTTGTCAGACGTGCAGCAGGCACAACAGTAGTTAAAGAATAGGAAACGTCCCGGACAAGATGGTATCTTAAATAAACCTAAATACGGGGGAGAAAGTTTAGTGCAGCAATTGAGAAATTTAAGTCAGAAGATCTTCTACAGCCATAGAATCTTAAATGCATGGCGGATTAGTATGACCGTTCTTATGTTTAAAAAGGAAGATAAAAAAGTTACTTCGAATTATACAGGAATAAATCTGTTGAGCACCATACTAAAACTATATATATATATAAATATATATAAATAAATATATATATATATATATATATATATATATATATATATATATATATATGTATATATATATATAATATATATATATATATATATATATTTATATATATATATATATATAGATACATATATATTTATATATATATATATATATATATATATATATATATATATATATATATATAATCTATAATATATACAAAATGCAACGTCTCTCTGTCTGTCTGTCCGTTAGTGCGCTTATCACTGGAGAACCACTTATCCGATTTACGTACTTTTTTTTTAAAAACATACATACGTTCTCTGGCCAGGTTATAGGCTATATTTTATTACGATAGGTAGCATAAGGAATGAGTAGTGACGATAATAGTGAATGAAGTCGGAAAAAAAATTTGCCGCTAAGGCGTTCCCTTGTAATATACAGCCTAAACCATTAAATATGGAACAATATTATGAAGCAGAGAATATCTATAAGCTATAATCTATAATATATATAAAATGCAATGTCTCTCTGTCTGTCTGTTTGTCCATTAGTGCGTTTATCACGCGAGAACCACTTATCCGATTTACGTGTCTTTTTTAAATTCATACATACTTTCTTTGGCCAGGTTATATAATAATAATAATAATCTATATCTATAATATATATAAAATGCAACGTCTCTCTCTCTGTCTGTCTGTCTGTCCGTTAGTGCGCTTATTCCTCGGGAACCACTTATCCGATTTACGTGATTTTTTAAATTCTTACATTTGTTCTCTGACCAGGTTATAAATATATATATTATTACATCTATAATATATATAAAATGCAACGCATCTCTATCTGTCTGTATGTCCGTTAGTGCGCTTATCACTGGAGAACTACTTATCCGATTTACGTACTTTTTTTTTAAAACATACATATGTTCTCTGGCCAGGTTATAGGCTATATTTTATTACGATGGGTAGCATAAGGAATGAGCAGTAACGATAATAGTGAATGAAGTCGGAAAAAAGTTTGCCGCTAGCCCGTTCTCTTGCAATACACAGCCTAAACCATTAAATATGGAACAATATTATGTAGCAAAGGATATCTATAAATCTGTAATATATATAAAATGCAATGTCTGTCTGTCTGTCCATTAGTGCGTTTATCACGCGAGAACCACTTACCCGATTTACGTGTCTTTTTTTAAATTCATACATATATTCTTTGGCCAGGTTATATAATAATAATAATCTATATCTATAATATATATAAAATGCAAAACGTCTCTCTGTCTGTCTGTTCGTTAGTGCGTTTATCACTAGAGAACCACGTATCCGACTTACGTGCTTTTTTTTTAAACATACATATGTTTCTCTAGCCAGGTTATAGGCTATATTTTATTACGTTAGGTAACATGAGGAATAAGCAGTGACGATAATAGTGAATCAAATCGGAAAAAAGTTTGCCGCTAACGCGTTCTCTTGCAATACACTGCCTAAACCACTAAAATATGGAACAATATCATATAGCAAAGGATATTTATAATATATATAAAATGCAACGTCTCTCTGTCGGTCTGTCCGTTAGTGCGCGTATCACTGGAGAACCACTTATCCGATTTACGTGGTTTTTTTTAAGCATACATATGTTCTCTGTCCAGGTTATAGGATATATTTTATTACGTTAGGTGACATACGGAGGAAGCAGTGACGATAATAGTGAATCAAGTTGGAGAAAAGTTTGCCGCTAGCGCGTTCTCTAGCAATACACTGCCTAAAGCATTAAATATGGAACCATATCATGCAGTAAAGAATATAATATATATAAAATGCAACGTCTCTCTGTCTGTCTGTCTGTCCGTTAGTGCACTTATCACTGGAGATCCACTTATCCGATTTACGTGCTTTTTTTTTAAAACATACATATGTTCTCTGGCCGGGTTATAGGATATATTTTATTGTGTTAGGTAACATAAAGAATAAGCAGTGACGATAATAGTAAATCAAGTCGGAAAAGAGGTTACCGTAAGCACGTTCTCTTGCAATACACTGTATACATCATTAAATATGGAACAATAACATGTTGCAAAGAAAATAATATATATAAAATGCAACGTCTCTCTGTCTGTCTGTCCGTTAGTACGCTTATCACTTGAGAACCACTTATCTGATTTACGTGTTTTTATAAATTTATACATATGTTCTATATAATTCGATATAAGCCTAGATAATGGGAGATAAGGTGAGATAATGGGAGATAACTATATATAATGGGAGATAAGGAGAAATAATGGGAAATAAGCAGAGATAAGTCTAGATAATGGGAGTTATGGTGAGATAATGGGAGATAAGGAGAAATAATGGGAGATAAGGAGAAATATCGCGAGATAAGTCGAGATAAGCCTAGATAATAGAAGATAAGGTGAGATAAGGAGAAATAATGGGAGATAAGAAGAAATAATGGGAGATAAGGGGAAATAATGGCAGATATTTTATTACGTTAGGCAATATAAGGAATAAGCAGTGACGATAGTAGTGAATCAAGTCCACGCGAGCGGAGCCGCGGGCACGGCTAGTATATATCTATATATATATATATATATATATATATATATATATATATATATAATATATAAATAATATATATATATATATATATATATATATAATATATATATATATATATATATATATATAAATATAAATATATATATATATATATATATATATATATATATATATATAATATATAATAAATAAATATATATATATATATATATATATATATATATATATATATATATATATAAATAAATATATATATATATATATATATATATATATATATATATATATATATATATATATATATATATATATATATATATATATATATATATATATATATATATATATATATATATATATATATATATATATACATATATATATATATATAATATATATATATATATATATATATATATATATATATATATATAATATATATATATATATATATATATATATATATATATATATATATATATATATATATATATATATATATATATATATATATATATTCACAGATATTTATTTGTCATTTTTTTTTTCACTTGCATGTAGCTGCAATCGATTTCTGATGTTATGCTGCACACCTCTTCCCATAATTTTTTCCTTATTTTAGCTGTACTTTTCTAATATTAACTAGCGGCTTTTTTTATAGACACAACAATCAATTTTGTTCTACTACAAATATGTAAATCGTCTGTAGTTTTTGAACTTGTAGCCTCATTTTTCTAAGACTAATTTCCATATATATTTTTTTGGTTCATGAGATTTTTAAATCAAAATTTTTTTTATTACTACATTACTACACACATTAAGCAATTTTTTAAAGCCTTGTGACCGTTGGATTTATCAATCACTATCTAGGATCTTAATTATCATTTTTTTTCTAATAAATATTAAAACTACAAAAAAAAATGAAATACACTTCATTGATTAGCATCGTTTATAGTCTAAAATGCCAAAAAAAGAAGTTCTATGCAATCTGGGTTCTAGCGTGATGGAGCTCCCAGTGGCCCCTTCTAAGGAGCTATAGGAGGCGCTATAACTCCATAAAGGGGGCTATTGAGTAGCTGGCATATTTGTCAACGTATTCAGCACTAACTCGTTTCCTTGCGAAGAACGCGTGTGCTACCTAATATATTTTATATATTACAAATATTGTTCGTAATTCTGAACATCTCTATCCAGTTGCACCTTGCATCAAGATGTTCGGTAAATTGGTTTACTCGCATGTTACCAAATTTTTGAACAAATCTAAAAAAGCCAGAGCCAGAATCGTTACTGTAGCGTAAAATTCCGGATGACCTCTGCGTCATATTACAGAAGAAAATACCGATATTAGTAACTTGTTAAATTGTAAGAAGGTAAAACTAACTTATATAGTATGTTTTGAGTTCCTTTGCTAAAAGTTACTACTGTACCAGTGAAAAAATCACACTTCGAGGATTTGTCATTTCTTCATGTTTTAAAGTAACTAAATCAAGAACAACTTAGTTTCCCATTTGTGTGTGTGTCTTTCAGGCTATCCAGCAAGATAACGTTCGAGTGAAATTACCAGGTGTACAAGTATGAAATGTGGATTTCAGACAACAGATGGTGCACCAATGCAGTTGGTGCTATAAAGATTTGACACTTCGCCATTTTGTTGTATCATAAACAAGTGTCAGACGCGCATGAGTGATAAATTGGAAAAGTGTGTGCATAGTGTTGTGTTCAATATGTCGAAATTTATACCGAACAAAGAGCATTCGCGGACAGCATTATTTTTTTGTTTTCATTTGAGGAAAACTGCTGTTGAATCATACCGATTACATCGAGAAGCTTATGGTGAACATGCTCCATCGCAAGATACGTGTGAACGATGGTTTCGACGTTTCAAAAGTGGTGAATTCGATGTTGCAGACAAGGAACGTGGAAAAACCGCCAAAAAATACGAAGATGTGGATGGAATTGCAAGCATTGTTGGACGAAGATGATTCGCAAACACAAAAACAACTTGCCGAGCAATTGGAGGTTAGTCACCAAGCTGTTTCCAATCGGCTACGACAGATCGGAAAGATTCAGAAGACCGGTAGATGGGTACCACATGATTTGAACGACAGGCAAATGGAAAAGGCGCAAAAACACGTGTGACATTTTGCTCGCTCGGTACAAAAGGAAGTCGTTTTTGCATCGTGTAGTTACAGGGGATGAAAAGTGGATTTTTTTTGAGAATCCCAAGAGCAAAAAATCATGAGTAGACCCAGGCGCACCATCCACATCGACCGCAAGACCGAAACGCTTTGGCAGAAAGACGATGCTCTGTGTTTGGTGGGACTAGAGGGGCGTGGTCTATTATGAGCTGTTAAAACCTGGGTAAACGGTTAATACTAAACGTTACCAACAACAATTGTCCGATTTGAACCGTTCGCTGCTTGAAAAAAGGCCAGAATACCGAAAGAAGCAACACAAAGTCATTTTTCTTCATGACAATGCTCCATCACATACGGCAAAGCCAGTTCGCGACACGTTGGTAGGACTCAGCTGCGAAGTTCTACCTCATGCGGCTTACTCACCAGACTTGGCTCCTTCCGACTACCACTTGTTTGCATCGATGGGTCACGCACTTGCTGAGCAGCGCTTTGGTTCGTACGAAGATATGAAATAATGGCTCGAATAGTTCGCAGCAAAAGGGGAAGATTTTTACTGGCATGGTATTCACAAATTGCCCGGAAGATGGGAAAAATGTATAACAAGCAATGGAGCATACTTTGAATAAATCACTTTTTTATCATTCTTCCGAATTTAACATGTTTTTTTTAGAAAAAAAATCCGCGGTTCATACTTGTACATCTAGTAAATGAGATATTGATTTCAAATTTGGTGTATCAATAATTGAGGTAGGAATGGAAACTACTCGTATAGCTGTTCATAGTAGTAAAAGGTGTCAGAGTAGCTAAATATTCTGTAGTTTTACTAATATTATGAAAATTTGTCTGATTTTTCGGTTGAGGTAAGGATTAAATTTTAAGTATGTAAAATTATTTAAAGTCAGATATGTAAGGGTCTGAAGGGGGGAGACGGCAAGAGGACTTGCTTCATACATATCGTATTATAGGGCCTTAAGAATCCTTGGAGTTAAGGTATTTAAAAATTATGTTAATTTTTCTTATTTTTCATTTTAGCAGAAACAGTACGTGGAGATAAATGTCAAGTATCAGTTGTAAATATCTCTGAAGCCCTCCCTAAACTCTTTTTATGATTAATATTTCACTATAAAGTCAGATATATAAAATATCGAATTGTAATACTCAGATTAAGTTGTTAATTCCTTTCCTCAAAGAACTATTGTATTGGAGAATATTCCTATATAACTAAAGCCATAGTTTCAAGTCGGTCTGCCGGTTAGTCTGTATTTCTCTGTCTCTTGGTCTGTTTATTAGTACTTTATCTATCTAACGAGATGAAGTATTTATTCCGAGGTTATTACATATATTCATTTGAAATAGAAATCCTTAAAGATATATCGCTTTAGAGAAAAGGGAGTGATAAATTTTGTATAGTTTGAATAGCAATATGAGAATCTAGCACGATGGTCGGGCACCGACCACACAAAAAGAAATCCCATCCCTCATTTAATCTTCAAACAGAGCACGCAACCAATCGTCAACACAATAAACAAGCATATAATACCCCAGTACATAGCAGACTTAAGCACAATCGAAGACATTCACACAATAATATACACAGCAGCAATCACCACTCTAACACAAAATAATCAAAAACTCCCGCAACGACAAAGAAACCCCAATGGCACAAAACCAAAATTCAAATGGCAAATAAGAATAGAAAACAAAATCAACAATATCAGAAGAGATCTAGGACACCTTACCCAGTTTATAAATGGGAACGCGTCCAAAAGTATCACACAGGGTGTAGACAAGATCAAACCAAAATCTCCCAAACGAATACTGCCAGAAATCCTTAATAATTTGAAACAAAAACTATCCGTATATGCCGCAAGACTCCGTACTATAAAGAATCAAATGAGACGAAAGACACCAACAACCTCTTCTGAAGAAGCGAAAAACAGTTCTACCAAAAAATTATGTACAACGAACAGACAGCAGTGACTGAACCGCTAAACAAAGAAGAACTTACAGATTATTGGAAAAGCATCTGGTAAGAACCCAAACTACACAATGGTAACACCCCCTGGATCAAAGCCGAAGAAGACAAACATGAACATGTGACAGAACGAGAAAATTCCACATTAACTACACAAGAAATTACAGAAACAATCAAACACACACAACTGGAAATGTCCTTGAATAGACAATATACAAAACTTCTGGTACAAACAGTTTACCACCACATACGAATCACTAACACACCAAATCAACAAAGCCATTCTACAATCATATACGTTCCCCACTTTCCTTACACGAGGAATAACAATACGTCAAAACCAAAAGCTCAAATACCACAAACTTGTCAAACTACCGACCTATCACCTGTCTTCCAACCCTATACAAGAACATCACAGCCACAATTTCCAAGAAAATAGAACACATCTAACAGACAACAATATTCTCACAGAAGAGCAGAAGGGATACAGGAAAAATAGTCGAGGATGCAAAAAGCTGCTGATTATAGACAGCGTAATCATGGGACAAATCAGAAAAGAACACAGAAAACTTCACACCGGTTACATAGACTATAAAAAGCTTTCGACTCCATACCCCACAGCTGGTTAATCAGAGCCCTAGAAATGTACAAAATCAACCAAAACCTCAGTTAATTTCTTGCGCAAATTATGAAAACATGGAAAACCAAAATCCACCTAAAAATACAAACCGCACGCATCCAAACAGAAGAGATGTACCAAAAAGTGAACCAAGATAAAATAAACTACCCCCTATACATGGATGATATAAAACTCTATGCTACTACAGAAATACAGCTGAAAGAACTCCTCAAAATTACAGAAACATTCACCAAATATGGAATTTGGTATAAATAAAAGTAAAGTATTCCCCATCAACAAATGCCAAAGGAAAGGCCACCATGAGACAGAAACCATCAACAATGAAGCACTTGATAACATGCTCAACCATACTCATATCAAAACAGAGCTCAGAACCGAGTTCAAAAACAGGCTCACGAAACTTATACAAAGAAAATTCAACTCTAAAAATCTTACTAAAGCCATCAACACGTTCGCTATACCTATACTCACATATTCATTTGGTATCATCAAATGGTCACACACAGATATACATAACATTTACATCTTTATATATGAAACAAATAATAAACAAGTCAGATAACAAATCAATTCAACTACATCAAAGTCAAGAACAAGTCTTCCCTTAATTGAAGTAACCATGTAGTGACTTGTATCTCCATTTTGAAAATGGTTTCTTTTTGAAGGATCGTGGCATGGCGTTATATATTTTAGGAGCTGTAAAAAGCAAGTATTTTTGTACTGAAGTAAATTTTACCATAGCTGTACTTATGGAAAGTCTCTCCTTATATCTTGTGTTTATTGAGTATTCAACGATATTCTTCGCGACATTGTTATTACAAAACAATCGTATCACGGATTTTATATATAGCCTAGAAACATCTAGAACTTGTGCTTTTTGAAATAGAATTTCTGTAGGAAACCATTTATTCTTGAATAAAGCTATTTTTTTAAAGGATTTTCTTTTGTGTTAACTCAAGAGTATTTAAGTTGGTATCATAGGCTGCCCCCCAAATACATACGTCATAATTAATAGTGGATCCCATAAGAGCCTTATAGACATTTATGATAGATTTCTGTGATAAATTTTGCCATAATATGCTGAACTGATACATTAACTTTCTAATTTTATTACAAACATAATCTATGTGAAAGTCCCACTTCAAATGTCTGTCAAAATAAACACTAAGATACTTCACTTTTTCCACAGAACTTATTTCTAGTTGGCAATCACAGTCACTAAAATTCTTACAATCATTATATCATGCACTTTGATGGCCTCCACATCAACCATCCCCGCCCTGATTACAGAATAGCAAATAAAATGAGACGAGATATTTAATGACAATAAGCTCTTGTCAAACCAAATTTTATTATATATATATATATATATATATATATATATATATATATATATATATAAATATATTTATATATATATAATATATATATATATATATATATATATATATATATATATTTATATATATATATATATATATATATATATATATATATATATATATATATATATATATATATATATATATATATATATATACATATATATAAATATATTTATATATTTTATATATATATATATATATATATATATATATATATATATATATATATATATATATATACATATATATATTTATATATATATATATATATATATATATATATATATATATATATATATATATATATATATATATTTATATGTATATATATATATATATATACATGTATTTATATACATAATTTTAAAATGAGTCAGTCATCTCTCCTGATGAGGAAATGTTTGGTGTAGTGGTGATATATACTTAGTAGTGCGCCAAAGATTCCACATTCCCAACATAGTAGAGAATTTTAATGAAAAGACTTCGTTGGATAGATAATTATAACGCAATAAAGTAAAAAAAATACACATTTACATGCTGTAATTTGTCGACCTAAAGCAGACCAAGTTGTCTCCTAAGGTTTTGGTACTGTTAAAAATTGATACTTTAACCATTCAAGAACCTATAATAGTCAAAGAGTCAAATGTATAGCTGACAGTTTTAAATATTCAGCCATTGGTTGAAATAAAAAAAAAAAAAATTCTATTAAAGAATTTTCTATAGAATATACTTTTATTCTGACGTTTTAATCAGCTTTACACTTTGCACAATTTGTATAAAAAAATCTGTAGGTTTAGCTGTTACAGCCTTTTGGCATCAAATAGTTCCCAAAGCACTTGGTGTGGGTAAAATTGATACTTTGACATTCCGGTTAATTCGAACCTATATCAATTAAATAATCCAATACCATGGGATAGACAATATCTAGTTGACTAAATATTTACGAATTCTAGGTTAGGTATAGAATATGTTACATACGAGTATTATGAAGTTAACATAGAGTAACTTAAAATCCAAATAATTCGTTGACTACGACCACATTACGGAAATTTAATCAAAAGGTCCTAATAATGTGCTCTGTATGAATAAAACTCATTACTTGATGGATAAATTTAAGAAAACTGGTGATGTTAGATGTTCCAAGGTATGAGAGGTCAATAGATTATTAAAGAAGTTTAACAGAGTGTTGTAGAGCAAAATTCCCAAATATAAACCAACGTCATAATTGATAAAATATTTTGACAAGAAGTTTTAATAATTTGAAGTGACCCTTGGACCATGTAATGTTCCACGATGAATTTGTCACGTATATCTAAAAAACCTGCAAATTGCAATTTTCGGTAATGTGTAAGGTACACATTACCGAACATACAAATAAACTTTTTGGAAGGTATCCAATAATCGAAATTCGTTATTCGAAAAAACAAATTGTGATGATGGCATCTAAAATATGAAGAGTCGTGATTAAAGATACTGAACTTTCTTTAAGTATTTACTGGTGTAGAACGCATTAATTACACAGCCACACAAAAACATCATTATATGGATCTAGTGTATTTTTCGACGCTAAATTCGAATCTGTAGGTAAAAAAAAAGATTTAACGTGTCATTTTTTTTGGCCAAAAACATCCCTTGAAATAGGTTAAAACTATAGTAATAATGTAATTATTACTAATGAAGTGTGAAAAACGTTAGACATTTTTTATAGTCTAGAGAAAAGAATGTGCATTCAAACCACAGTAAGCTATTTCTATTAATTAAACTAAAATCTACCCTTATAGGGGGTGAAAAGTACTTCAGAAAGTCAAATAACGCACGTGCGTTTAAATAAGATGTATAAAGGACAAATTCTTGTACCTGCTAGGATAAAATATTTGAATCTGGTGCGACAACCAGACATTACTTTAAAGGGTTGTGACTCACCCCTATAGGGTGTAAAAACCACCCCCACTTACGGAATTTCAATAACGACGAAAAAAGTTCAGGCTTATGAGGTTTTAGACAGGGTGAACAAAAGTCGCTTAAAGGGTGATAGAAACTACCCCTTCGCTCTAATGATGCACATGGATATTATTGATATTCGGAAAGGATCAAGTACTTTTATTTCATTGTGCCAAACTTCAAGACAACTGGATCATCTTCCTAATAAGGTCGAAAATCATCCTTAGGAGGGGGACCTATCCCCTGGGATTGATGGATCTTAGAAGTCTCAGGCAGGATGGACAAATACAGTCTGTATTTTTTTGTTTCTCAGATGGTAGAACTTCTAAGATCCATCCAGGGGCAGTTCTCTCCTCCTATGATTTTCGACCTTATTAGGAAGATGATATAGTTGTCTTGAATGTTTGGTACAATGAGATAAAAGTACTTGATCCTTCCCGAATTTTAATAACATCCATGTGCATCATTACAGCGTATGAGTAGTTTCTACCACCCTTTAGAGGTAGTTTATAGTCGTGTATCGGTGGTTCAAGCGACACACCATATTTGCTCACCCTGCAGAAAACTACAAAAGCCTGAACTTTTCTCTTCTGTTGATTTTACCCTTTTTCATATCCTGAGGATACCGGCGGGGATGTCGTAATACCCGCCAACGTTGTCTAAGTGTCGAAACATACATTTTTGTTTTTCACGGCACCTTTTTAGACAACGCGGTCGTGCTGCCACGGACGTTATTGCATTTCTACTACTACCTATGTACATGGCCAGGCCAAATATACTTAAATAAATTAGTAAATAAGTATACCGACCTGCGGAATTGAACCCTCGACCTTCTGCACCGTAAGCAAGGAGCCACGGGCGGCCACAAGACTTATGAGACAACTTATGAGATACCTCCAAAGAGGGGGGTGGTTTATACACCCTATAGGGGTGAGTCTCAACCCTTTAAGAGTAATGTCTGGTTGTCACCCCAGATTCAGATATTTTGTCCTAAGAGCTATAAGAATTTGTCCTTTGTACATGCTATTTAAACTCACATTATTTGAGTTTTAGAGATACTTTTCACCCCCTATAAGGTTGGATTATTGTTTAATTAAAATAACACGATAAATCCTTTTTTAACTACAAATTCGAATTCAGCGTCGGAAAATACACTAGACCCATGTATTTAGCTTCGTGGTAATGAACTTTTTTTTGTGTGACTGTGTTATTTTCCGGTACAAGACAAAATAAAAACAATTTTAAAATTTTTTGAAAAAACCAATTTACTAACGTTGCGCAATATTTTACTAATCATTTTGATGATACTAAAAATATTTACTAGCGCGTGACCTCGTCTGTGCTATTAGTGACTTGCCTTATGAAGTTAGTTCCTTTAAAAGCTATTTTTAGATTACGATAACTTATCCATATCATAAAGATTTTTTAGCATAAAAACCATTTGGCAACAAATAGTGAATGCTAGTTCTATATATAGTGTCTGTACACCTATATCTAATGAAAATACTGTTAAAATATTTAAAAGTAAATTTATAAATTTTTAAAATGGTTAAAGCGAAAGTATTTATTCCGGTAAAACAATTTGACGGATTTCCCAAACCAGGAGACTTAAAATTGATTGAGGAGGAGTTACCACCGGTGAAAGATGGAGGTATTAAAATTCATTTGTTTTTAGAATATTACATTTAGATGATTTAAAAAGTGATTTTTAAAACATGTGTTTTTAAACCTGACACATAAAAATTGCTCTTAAAACACTTGACTAAAAATATTCTTAATATGTAGAATTCTTGGCCGAAGCAGTTTTTTTAAGTGTGGATCCGTACATGAGATTGAACACATTAGTGTTAGGGCAAACAATGAATGGACAATCAGTCGCATTGTAAGTATAATATGTTATAATCGTTATTATTCTTATTATTAATACTATTGATATTTGTTCAAGATCTCTTCTATGTCTTTCCTTGTACCAAACTTTTAGGTCATGTTGTAAAACAATTTTGAAATTGTTAATTATTTCACAATTTTTATTTGAGTAATTTTAAAATAAAGTTTGTGGACATACTAATATCTTTTTTTCTTTAACTTTTATGAAGGTAGAAAACTTACTTTTAAATGTTCAAATGCCTGAAAATGTTAATTTTCATTTTTAGATTTGATGTTGAGAATTTTTCAAATTTCATTGAGCAATTTTTTAAAACAACAAATTGTCTGTTATTGGAAAATCGATAAATTTTAATTACTCTTATTTTGTTAAAATATAAAATTGAAATTAAACCATTCGCACATGAAATATCTGTTAACTGAAAATCTTAAAAATTCTAGGAATTAATTATTTTTACTTATATAAAAAATAAAATTTTTTTACTATTTATTCAGAATAAAAGAAAGTAGAAATCCTGATTTTCCCGTTGGAAAATATGTTGTTGGCAATTTTGGATGGAGGACACATGTGGTAACAAATGGACAAAACCTTCTTGGACCTCCTTTTCCAACAATAGTTTTACCTGATTTTGAAGGATTACCTTTATCTTTAGGTCTGGGTGTCTTAGGAATGCCCGGGTGAGTTTATATAATTTTGTATTCCAATTACTCGACGTTCATCTGCTTTACGTATATAAATTAACGAATTGAACAATACTGCTAAAAGAACTTGTGAGTCAACGTCAAATGCACGTTGAATTGGTTGGTTAAATAGCGATTTCTCTAACACCGACATGCTTGACAACCGTTTCACAGTTTTTCACAAGGAACTACACTGTGGAGTCTTAGTTGTCTCATTTAATACTGTTCAGGCTCTATTTCTTCAAACGTGAGTTAATAATTCTTATAAAGACAAATGTCTTTATAAGAATTATTAAGATTAGATCCATTTTAACATCCATAGAACATAGCTGATTATCTGTTGCGTTTATATTCCTCCAAGTTTGACCCTGGAATGTTACCAGTTTTTTTTGCAATACTTGTGAATCTCTAAGAAAAAAATACGAAAATCGTAGGTTTATTTTATATGCAGATTTTAACCTTCCTCATATTCGGTGGCATTTTGAGGATGACACGTTAATCCCCTCGGAATTACATTCGCCAGCCACAATCGTCTTAACTGATTCCATGTCTTTTATTGAACCACAGCAGATTAATCCTCATTCGAATAGTATTGACTGAACTTTAGATCTGGTAGATGAATTTGTTAATACTGCAGGTTCGTTGTGTTTCAGTTCCTTGATCAACATTGAGGTCTAATATCATGGCTTAGAGTGTTACTTTGACGTTTGTCATATCCCTGAAATCAGGAACACTAGTCACTTTACTGACTATTAATTCAATCGTGCTAATTATACCGAATTTAACACTTTTTACAATTATAAAGGCTGGTCCTTAACATTGATTGACGATACTGACTAACCGGTTGAGAGATTTTATGGAATGCTGTTCGAGATTATCCATGTGTTTGTACCTAAAAAGACCATAAAAAATCGAAATTATACTTTGACAGAGAGCTACACAAACTTATTTCTCCAAAAAATAAACTCTATAAAAAATTTTAAAAATCCAGCTTGCAATATGATTACGAAAATTACTATGTCAGGTTTCGGAGTGACATGTGTTTTTTAATATTTGTTTTCAACGACGAACATTTCCGCTCCGCGAGTGTTAAATATATTTGGTCTTACGTCAAGATGTTTCTTTTCTGCCCAGAGCAACGTAGTACAATAACCACATTCTTGATAGAGCCGGTGAGATTGCTGATGCTTTTGCCTCACATTTCCAGTCTTCTTATTCTAATTATTCAGATCCGGACTTATCCAGTGTTACTCCCGTTGCATTTTCGACAGTTCTTTCCTTTCACAATTTTATGGTTAATAAGATACTATTATCTCTTGCGGTTTCAAATGGGGCCGGGTCTGATAGAATTCCCTCTGTGTTGCTGAGGAACTGCTGTGCCTCACTCAGTAATCTATTGACGACTCTTTTCCAGAGGTTAGTGGATTTTAGGATCTTTCCTTCCATCTAGAAGTATTTCGACCTACTTTCTATTTTCAAAGCAGGTCATAAAATGAGCATTATCAACTAATGTGGCATTTCACTTCTCTCAGCCATACTAAGGGGTTTGGAATCCATTCTCACTTATGAAATCTTCAATACTTTTAAAAATTACATTATACCATACGGCAGTACGGCTTCTATAAAGAACCTTCAACTGCTGCTAGCATTCTACCAAAATTTCCTTGGTTCGTCTTTCAAGGCTGGAAGCCAGGTTGATTGGATCTACACTAATTTGCCCAGGGCTTTGGGCAGTGTCTGCTACCCCTACTACTCAAGAAACGGTATGAAATTGATATTTCGGAACAGTACCATCGGTGGATCGATTTGTACCTTTTCAATCGTCGTCAACGCGTCTTTATCAGCTGAGACGTTTCATGCGAGGTGACGTCAGAAGTTCGTAGGCCGGAGCCGGTACTCTTATCGTCATTTATTAAAGATGGCTTGCTGTTTTCAAACATGTAACTCTCTTTTATATGCTGACGATGTTAAGTTTTACAGTATTGTAGGCCCGGGTTCTGTGGGTCTGCAATCTAATTTGAATGGGTTTGTTGCTTGCTGTAAGAGTAATTTTTTAAAAATCGTAATTTTATTAAAACAGTTTATACTATTAATAATTTTGACATTCAAAGTGTATCCTCAATTAATGACCTTGGGGTTATTTTTGCCACTAAGCTAAATTTTAACTTTCATATCGATAACATTGTTCTGAGGGTTTTATTAAGAAAAATACCAGGCATATAGGTGACTCAAAGGCGTTTACCTGCCTTAACAATAGTCTAGTTACTACCATTTTAGAATATTGCCATATGATATGATCTCTATGTTATGCTTGTCATGTTGATAGGCGTGAAAGGGTTCAAAACAAAATCTGTTAAATATCTTCTGTATAAACTTAATTTTCCATATCATACTGTAACACATGATATAATGCTTTTGCTCTGTGGTTTAATAACTCTTGAATATCGACGAGGAAATGCCTATTTTCTATTCCTTCTCAAGCTTCTTAACAGTTATATTGACTGTAGCTGTTTGCTCAGTTCTGTTTTATTAATAGTTGTGGTTTTTGGAATTTAGTTTCTCGTTCAAAATTATTTACAAGTCTTAATTTCCGACCGATTTGGATATTTTTTTTTTTTAAAAGACTCGTTACTAAATTTCCAAAAAATCCCTAGAAGCCGATTTTTGAATTAAGGCTAATTTTTGGTTATTTTTTTGGATAATTTTTGTAATTTTTTCAAAGTTTGCAATATTTGAATGAACAAACCAAAGTAATTTATGTTTCTCGATCCACATAATCTGAAATTTGTTGTTTAAAGACCTAAAGGTTGCAAGGTGAATCAACATAGTCATTTTTCGGCCATTATTTGGACATATTTTGACCACATTTATCATGATTTCAGCCAAAAATGATGATAAATATGGTCAAAATATGGAAAACTATAACAAATAGATGCTTATACTGCACTCTGTCGGCGACTTACTAAGTCTATTTACGCAGAGCGGCACAGCACGTCTGGCACTTATTGCAGAAACGCACCTTTCTTGAGCTTACTGCTCGAAGGTTTGTTATAGTTTTCCGTTAGTTACTTGGATAAAAGACTAAAAATGTGTTCTCGTATTTGCTGAACCTAGCCCAGCTGATGAGCCGTGATACGGCCAAACGCGTCTTGGGATGGTTCAGCAAATACGAAGAACACTTTTGGTAACTTCTTATTCTTTTCGTTTTTAGTTGTTATACCAATACTGGTCAAAATATGTTCAAATAACGGCCGAAAAATGGCTATGTTGATTCACCTTTAGGTCTTGAAACAACAAATTTCAGATTATGTAGATCGAGAAACATATATTGTTTTGGTTTGTTCATACAAGTATCGCAAACTTCGAAAAAGATACTAAAAAATATCCAAAAATGGTAGAAAAATAACTAAAAATTGGCCATAATTCAAAAATCGGCTTCGAGAGATTTTTTGGAAATTTAGTTATGAGAATTCGACAAAGAAAATGATCCAAATTGGTTAGAAATTAAGTCCTATAGATAATTTTGAACGAAATATTAAATTCCTGGACCACAGTGCGTTGTTCGTCTTGTCTTAATATTTAATTACTTAAATACTTAATTTTATTTTGTCAATGATTTGACACTATAAAGGGATTGCTATTAAAGAGATTCAATTTTAAACAAAAATTAATTATAATTTTTGTTTAATGTTAATTAAATAATAAGATGTACTAACTTATATTGATTTTTTGTAATTTAGAATTACTCTTCGAATTATATTATTTACCATTTAGAACAGTATCTTGTAATGTACTGAAGTGTTTAATTGAATAAATTAAATAAATGCAGCCATAAAAATACACAGCATATTTTATATGATAAAAATGCGAATTGTTTGTTTAATGTTGTTTTTACTAATTAATATATAGTTTTTAATTAATAGTACCTTAACAACTTATTAGAGTAACATACTAAATATGATGTCATTATAATTTCGCAATTCCAATATTATTTTACATATTTATAATCTTTCAGTAATACAGCCTATTTTGGTTTTTTGGAAGTGTGTCAGCCAAAAGCTGGTAAAACTATAGTAGTATCTGGTGCTGCAGGGGCTGTAGGAACCATTGTGGGACAGATTGCTAAAAATAAAGGGTTGAAAGTTATCGGAATTGCAGGTACTGATAAAAAACTAAAATGGCTCACGGATGATTTAGGTTTTGATGGAGGTATTAATTACAAAACACAAAATATAGAGGAAGAATTGAAAAAATTAGCACCTCAAGGAATTGACTGTTACTTTGATAATGTAAGTATAATTTAATTACGGATTTACAATTATTCGAGGATTCGAGGAGGAGATATTATTTTTAAAATCTTTAAACTTTTTTAAATTCGCAATCTTTTGAGCTTTACTTTAAATATTTGACAATAATATTTATTTTTGAAATAATGAACAACCTGCTATCTATTTAAATAATTATATCACGTATGTCTATGAAGTACATAGTTCTACATCCAGAGCAAGAAACTATTTCTATAATATAAAAATTAATTTTAGGAAATTAATGAGCTTTCTATTACTTAGAGGTCTTAATGACTTTAATAATTTACCTAGACATGTAAAGGAGTACTTCACTTTAAAGAATTTTTAGGGTATTAGAAGAAATGTTATTATATTATACTCCAAAATATCTTGCCTTGTGCCTTTTTCTTTGTACATACTGTCTACACAGGAAATGTAGTTGCTTAATGAATTAACTTTTTTCATATTTTCCATATGTTTCCTATGTTATGGTTAAATAATATATTCATTAATGACAAAAATAGTCCATAGAAAACAGTATTATATGTTATATATATATATATATATATATATATATATATATATATATATATATATATATACATACATATATATATATATATATATATACATATATATATATATATATATATATATATATATATTTATATATATATATATATATATAAATATATATATATATACGTATATATACATATATATATATATATATATATATATATATATATATATAATATATATATATATAATATATATATAAATAAATATATATATTATATATATATATATATATATATATATATATATATATATATTTATATATATATATATATATATATATATATATATATATTTATTTATTTATAACATAATATATATATATATATATATATATATATATATATATATATATATATTTATATATATATATATATATATATATATATATATATATATATATATATATATATATATATATATATATATTTATCCCCGATACATCCCGTCCCAACGGCTGATAGGGAATATTTCTGCAGATATGAAAGACAGGTGTGAATAATGTTAAGGCTGGCGAAAGATAGTTTTCCTACAGGTTTTATATCAGACAGTTACATGTGGAAATCAGCTTTAACCGGGCGTTCCACCCCTTCAAGGAGGGCTGTTCTGGGGAAGGCAAAAATTCGCATCAACTACAAAGTAAAAGGCGACCAATATACTATACTACAGGATAGACACCACATTTTACTATATGGGAAACAGTAACAGTGAAAGTGGAGTAGGATTGCTAATAAACAAAAGGAAGGAATGTTAAGCATTTGAAGGTTATATCTAGCACAGTAATCTACGTTACCCTTCAATTGAACTTATTCAGTTGCTGCTAACACTCAAAATTACTAAAGTTTATGCACCAACAAGCACCTACGATTATAGTAAGAATATATCAGAAGCTCTCTCAGAAAATAAAATATGATTAATACCAATGATGGCTGATTTTAACTGTAAAATAGGACAGCAAGTCAACCAATCCGAAAAATTTGACTAGGCATCAGAAACAACAGAGGTACAATATCTTTTTAGGGCAGGAAATATTGTATATTGATAGAAAATAATTATATAAGGGAAGGATATAAATTTAAAATAGGTAATGGGATGAGCGAGGTGGAAAGAACAAGGAAAGTCCAAAATCAAGGCTCCGAATATATACCACCGATAACCAAGGACGAAATTAGGCATACTATAAAACAACTTAAAAACGGAAAGGTTGGAGAAGTGGACGGTATCTTTACTAGATGTGAAGGGGGGAGAGGAAATGCTTTTTAATGAACTCGAATCTCTTTTCAATAGATGTTTAGCTGAAGAGGATGTACCCGAGGATTGTAAAAAGGCTTTGGTAATTTTATTCTGCAAGAAAGGGGACTCTGAAGATTTAGAAAACTATAGGTCGATTAGTCTACTGTCCCAGATCTATAAGGCATTTTTGAAAACCATTATAAATCGCCTAACCCAAAGAGC
>CM032447.1:158205861-158261090 GCA_019049505.1 Pachyrhynchus sulphureomaculatus | reverse complement strand
AATGTTTTTACTTATCGTTGCATCTATTATGAAAATGTGAACATTTTTCATGATAGATGCAACGACAACCCGAAAATCACAAATTTTGTAGTTACGACCCTTGACCTCTGGGATACAGAGTTTTGTACAAATTATTAATGACTCCGCTCCAAGACATGTTACAATTTAAGGAGCTCTCTAGACATTTTATAGTTTTTGAGTTTTAGCAATTCAAAACAATGTTAAAATTTACATTAGTTGGATTCTTATGCTTGTTAAAATAAATTAACGAGTACAGTTTTTTGTGAATAAAGACATGTCTATTTTTAAAGCAGCATTGTTTTTTTTTTATTTTTAATAACATCATTAATATTTTGTTAAAGATCTGTTATATTTCTACCATTTAATAATGACAAATACAAGACAACAACAAATCTAAGTACTTACGGATATCATTAATAAATAACATAAAATATTAAAGGACCATTCGCGCTACCTGTGGCGTCACCATTCTAAAACCTAGCATTAACGTTTATTTTTATAGTTTTGTCGAAACGGCGTAAATCAATTGCTTAAATGGCCTCGATAACCTAGTACTTTTTTTTTTGACACAGTTTTATTGATAATGAATCAATTATTTTTTTCAGATCAAAGAGTAATCCAAAAACTCATTTTCATACATCCTGTCAATGATATGTTAGATCATATTGGTACAGCAGCCCGAGGTGAGTGAGAAAATGGTGTACTTAATTTAGAGAAGATTTTCAATTACTTTTGAAGAGCAACTTACAAGATCAGTGGGTCAAAAATTTTCAATATTTTTCTGGTTACCTTTTTTCATGTTGAAACCAGAATATCACTTTTGAAACATTCAGTGAAAACTCGAGCTATAACAGAAAGGTTAATGAAACCAACTAGTATTTCTATTATGTGCCATGAAATTCGGTTTAGTAATATAATGAGTATCTTGTCTGGCCTCGTAGAAATAATTTTAATTACATAAGGTATAGTATAGAGAGAAATAAGTAGGTTATAAATATATAAGCCATTAATACATGTATCGGACAATTTACCATTAAGTGTTTATAAACTTATTCAGCTGCTATATTAGATGCACAATAACCAAACACGTTACTAATCTTTCCCGTATTGGTAATTCGTTTCTTGTTCTTGTGTATTTTTTCTTTGTATATTTTTAATTTTTACCTCTTACTTCGATGGCTATAATCCAAGTGGTTCTTTAAGGGTTACTGGAGGAATTATGTTACTTCTAAAATGATCCATCCCGTTTTTTAATTCACTATTCTATTTAAAACTTTTTTTAAATTATTGGTGGTTCTAGTTCAGTATTCTGAATATATACCACGTAGGCTGAAAAGTTTTTGGTATGGCAAATGGTAGAAATCCATATGATTTTTAGAAAGTACCAATCTTCAAAACGATACGTGTCAAAATTTCATGACATTTCGACGATTAGTTTACAAGTTGCAGTGGTTTTAGTGACGCTACCTTTGATATTTTCAAAAACAATAGAAAAAATCGAATTTCGTGTGTTCATTAAACATTGTTTTTTTGATGGAAAAAAATACCGTTCAAGCAAAGCAATGGCTTGATAAGTGTTACGGGGACTCTGCCCCTGGAAAATCACTCACCATTTTCTGGTATGCTGAATTTAAAAGTGATCGTACAGATACAAATGATGCTGAACGCTCTGGACATCAAAAAAAATCCACAAAATTGTTTCGGATAACCGTAAAGTGAAATTGCGTGAGATAGCTTGTAACAATCATTTTTTCCTAGATTTTAAGAGTATGTAATGTTACTGATTTTTCGCATTATATTGTACTTCTTTTCATCTTTTGTATCGAGCAGTGTATTTCAGCAGAATTTTCTAGCCGCGCAGTGCGGGTTTCCGATCGAATCTATCGAATTCATAGTACGCCGGGATTGGTCAAATGTTTGTTTCCGGAGTTTGGTTCCGGCGTCGCCATTTTAGAGACAGAGTTCTCACGGCTTATTTAAGGGTCCGGAGAGCGCGGATCTTGGCTTACTTCCACCAAGCCGCCGTGAAGGCTTAGTACCATCAAGCCGCCGAGAAGGCTTATTCTCATCAAGCCGCAGCCAGGCTTTGCCCATCAAGCCGCAGTAGAGGCTTCTGGCAATATTTACGAGAGCCAAGTTAAGCACGAGTTTTTTTTTTAACGTAAAGCCGTAGTGGGCTTTGTGTGTTTTCTACATGGAGTAGCCAAAGTAGGCTCTTCTCATAAGTGATGGAATGTGTGAAATCGGTTTTGTGTTCCATTGAAGGCCTAGAAGCCCGTAGGAAAACCGTAAGTTACCAGAACATACATCAGTAGATCTATTTCTCGCAAATAAGTGTTTTTAACAGCAATTTGAACTGATAAATCGTGAAGTGAAAATCACGACTCTTTGATTTCGGGTGTAGTAAAGTTTTAGAAGTAAAATGACTGATTTAGGAACTCTAATTTTAATAACTACTGTTTAGGCTAGAATTTATGTAATTCTTAAAACTGCAAGGGTTGGAACTTTTATTTTAAAATCATGAATAAATTTTCTTTTTGTTGATTAAAGCTAGTGTTTCACTGTGCACCTATTTTTCTTTTCAGGATAAGAAGGGTTGTACTAGACTAATTCTTTTTAGTAATAACCGAATAACACTTCAGTATTTTTTTCATTTTTTTAGCTGAAGTTAGATCCTTTCTATTTTAAAATGAATGGTGCTCAAAAAAAATTGTACAACTAAAAGTTTTTAACCATAAAAAAATAATTCCAAAAAGACGTACAACAATTATCTCTTACCCATATTTCTCTACCAAGGAAAACTGAGCTAGTGTTTGTTTAATTTCTTTAGTTCTTTTAAAATCATTATTCACTCAATACCTTCTCAGAAATTAAAGCGGGGCTGCAAGAAAATTGCGCTCAAGCGTGGGACAAACAACTTTTCACAGGGTACAAAAAATGACGTCACAAAGAGCGGGCAGTTCACAGGTTACAAAATGACGCTGTCACGCGGGGCTTTTGGAATTTTATTTTTTAAAGGGTTCAGTGTACTAGCTTTCGAACAAAGTAAAAGCTCTAACTTTTCAGATATTTTTGTTTCATAATATTTATTAAACGAAACTACACTATAGCAATAAGACAAAAGCAGGAAATTTGAAGGATTATTTATTTCAATTTATCTGATGGTGGTATAGATATTTGAATTTTGTTAATTGACTCTAAGTTAAGTGATTCCTACTTTTTTCTTAAAAAGCTACCTTTATAGTTCAGATTGGCGGATGTGCTGGTCTACTTTAATTTTTGCACTGTTAGATTTATTTAGCGGTTAACTGAAGAAAAAACTGTACGTTTTTCTCACCTATATTTTGCATGAATATTAAAAATACTTTGCTGATACGAAACGGTATTTGGAGATTTTTTTTGTTGAAAATTCTTAACATATTTAGTCAAGGAATTTTAATACAAGGCGATACTTAGAAATTTTTTTGAAATTGTTGAAGATTTTTTAAATGTTTGGTAAAGAAGTTTACATATTTTAGTTGCCTTTACATGATTTTATTTTGACTATTGGGAGCACAGGAGAAATATTTTTACGACTTTTTAAACAATTCTTTTAAATCTAAATACATTTATCATGGAAGCCTTCAATTTTAAAGTCAATCACCTACTGGAATACGAATTAGACTATGAACTGAAAATCCGTCGTACTTTCTCAGAACGTCCGGTCGCGGATAAAAGAAAGATTTTAACAAGGATCTTAAGTAAAGAAATATTCCAATAGTTCAGATTGGACTAAATGGTTACAAAAAGTTTCTGATTTTTTTTTAGTCTAATAAAAATTCTCCTTCTCAAGTTAAAACTCCTGCTTCTCCAAATGGTCACATGTCTCCTTTATTTGTGCATAAATATTTAGCTAATAGACCGCATATAAAGATAGATCTATTAGGTGCCCATTTCTCGGCTTTATTTGACTCTCGTGCAAATGCCTCCGTTGTAGGTCAGAATGGTATTAAAATTTTAAGTCGTTTAAGTATAAAAATATGCCATGTCAAAAATAGAAGTGTTACCACTGCAGATGGCAGCCGTCTAAAAGTTTTAGGTACGGTTGAGTTGCCGCTAGTCTGCAATGGTCATTGTTTAGTAATCTCTGCTCTAGTAGTACCTTCTCTATCACATACTTTGGTTTTAGGATGTGATTTTGCACAAAAATTCGGAATTTTAGCAAATTTTAAAGATAATTCGTGGTATCCACAGTCCCTAGAAGTCAATTCTAATACAAGTTTTAAAGATTGTTATTCAGAAAGTTCTTTAGAAAACCTTTTCTCGCGTCTATGTACCCTAGATGATCTCTCGCGGACGGAACGCTTAAAAGCAGAAAAAGTAATAAGCTCTTTCAAGGAAATAAGTAGTAAAGATAGGTTAGGCCGAACGAATAAAATCACCATGTCTATAGATACGGCTGATGCCAGTCCTGTAAAGACAAGGCCCATCGCCATGTCTCCGAACATGTCAAAAGTATTAAATAAGGAGTTAGACGAAATGTTGAAACTCGGAGTGATATCGTCTATGCTTTGACGGAAGAAAGCTCAACGAGGTCAGCAAATTTGATAACTATCCATTACCGAACATCGACAGAATTTTGACATCACTCAGGAATGCTAAGTATGTATCCTCGATAGACCTTAGAAAGGCTTTCTGGCAAATTCCTTTAGACAAATCTTCTAAGGAAAAGACCGCTTTTGCAGTAGTAGGCCGAGGTCTATTTCAGTTCGCCACTATGCCGTTTGGTCTAAAGAACGCTGCTAAAACTCAGCAACGTTTAGTGGACGCTATATTTGGTCCGAAATATGAGCCACATATTTTTACCTATCTCGGTGATATTTTAGTAACATCGGAAGACTTCGAATCGCATATTCGCTTACTTAAAGAAGTAAAAGATAAATTGAAAGAGGCCGGACTGACGATAAATTTGAGCAAATGTGATTTTTTTTCAAAACTTCTCTAAAGTTTTTAGGCTATATGGTAGGCTCAAATTCCTTGCGTACCGATCCGGATAAAGTAGCAAGCATGGTTAATTATGCGAGACCTACTAATACTACGGAAGTTAAGCGTTTCGTAGGAATGTGTTCATGGTATAGACGTTTTATTGAGAATTTTTCTACCCTGTTGTCGCCTATTAATGATCTTTTGAAAGGACAAAAAAAAGGACAATCGATAGATTGGACAAAAGCAGCAGAAGAATCTTTTTATAAAGATTAAAGAGCTATTGGTTTCAGCTCCAATTTTATCCCAACCAGATTTTTCCCTTCAGTTTTATATTTCTAGTGATGCTTCTAATACCGGTTTAGGGGGCGTCCTAACACCGAAAATCAATGGTGAGGAAAGAGTGATAGCGTATGCCAGTAGAACTTTATCAAAGGCTGAACGTAACTATTCGGTTGTTGAAAAAGAATGTTTAGCAGTACTCTTTAATATCGAAAAGTTTCGACCTTACATAGAAGGTGTTCCTTTCACGGTCATAACAGATCATTATAGTTTATTGTGGCTTAATTCTATTAAAAACCCTAGTGGCAAACTAGCGCGTTGGGCGATTAGGCTGAGACAACATACATTTAATTCATAGAAAAGGAGTCCACAATGTTATTCCTGACGCTTTGTCAAGAATCCCAGATCATACAGTGGACGAAAACAGTCTTAATGCACAGATTGGCGTAAGAATTGATACTGTTGATATAGATCGCATTGATCCATGGTACGATAATTTACGGCAGCAAATTAAAGAATTTCCTCAAAATTTTCCGCAGTGGAAGGTGGAAAATGATTTCGTGTACAAATTTATCCCAAACCAGTTGCCTTTAAAAGTTAATGTACCCGAGTGGAAAATACTAGTTCCTAAACCACAGAGAGAGGAAATTATAGACATGTGTCATACTCCTCCTACTTCTGGTCATTTTGGTTTTTGTAAAACTCTTCACAGGGTTCAGGAACAGTATTATTGGCCAAAAATGCGTTTTGATATCTTAAAGTTTGTGAGGACTTGGGAAGTATGTGGAGCGCAGAAATCTCCAAATACACTACCTATGGGACTGATGGGAAAAGAGAAAATGGTTAATTACCCTTTCCAAGTCATAGCAGCTGATCTAGTAGGCCCATTTCCACGTTCAAAAAAGGGAAATAAATGGCTTCTCGTGGTTTCTTGCTGGTTTACAAAGTATACCATGCTATTTCCTTTGAAAAGCTCTAAAGCAGAATATATAGAGAGAATTTTGGAAAATGATGTCTTTCTAATCCACGGTGTTCCATCGCTCTTGATATGCGATAACGGTACTCAGTATACCTCTAAGAGCTTTAAGAGCTTAAGTGAAACTTATGGTTTTAACATCCGTTTTAATCCCGTGTACACCGCAAGACACGAAGTAACAGGGTTTAAACCGTCTTTCTTAGTACTGCAGACATATACCTCTATCTGGATCGTATTATAAAAATTTAGATTTGGATGTCAATGTTGACAGAGAAATAATTACGGGTAACAGGGGCGCGTACGCCGAAAATTTAAAGAGTTTAAAAGATATTTTCACCGACGTGCGTAGTAGGATACATAAGGCTTATGAACGGAACAGTAAGTCTTACAACCTTAGAAAAAGGGATTTTTCCTTTAATATAGGTCCCTACTCAGTATATATCACCACTACACCAAACACTTTATTTTTGCACTCGACGCGCGTTTCGCTAACCATGTTAGCTTCATCAGGAGCGATGATTGACTAGTCAATCATCGCTCCTGATGAAGCTAACATGGTTAGCGAAACGCGCGTCGAGTGCAAAAATAAAGTGTTTGGTGTAGTGGTGATATATACTGAGTAGTGTCATTGTGCCAAAGATTCCACATTCCCAACTTAGTTTAATATAGGTGATCACGTTTGGCGAAAAAATAAAATTCTTTCCAGTGCAGCTGATAAATTCACATCTAAGTTGGTACCTAAGTATGTGCATTGCGTGATAAGAGAAAAGATTTCAGATTTAGTTTATGGCTTAGTTAATTTAGATGGGGACTAAAGTAGGACGATGGCATATTATAGACTTAAAACCATTCAATAGACCTAACCCTAGTGAAAGTTTGTCAGAAGAAGAATAATTTATATTTACATTATCTTAATTGCTTTACTTTATTTTTTTTGATGTTGCTCTGTAGAGGTGACGACCTCGTTTTTTTTGACTGTTATAGAAGTTGAGCAGAGTATAGCTTACTTTTATAATTTTTTTGCTAAGGATTTGGGTACTGATCATATCCAAACTTAGGTTGATGGTGGTTGATGTTTAGCATCGACTCAGCTGTTGCGAGCTTGCGAAGAAGTCACACTCAGGATATATCATAAGACTGGTATGTCGGTGGTCGCGGGATTTGATTTGCTTATGACCCCCAAATAATATCCAGTTCTTGACACGTGGAAGCGAAATTTTGATTAGAGGCAATCCAAAGTGATCTTGAGTTTGGACAAGCGCAAGATGGAGCTCGCGTGGTATGATGTTGAGTCAAAAGATTTTATGAGCAATTTCAAAGTTTGTTACCCGAGTGGGTGTATTTTTATTACCTTAATGGTATATTTTGGGTGCAATTAAGAGTAAATTGATTTTGGTATATCCAGTGAGTTTAAGACTTGGATTAATTTGATTTAGATCTTCTTCTGAATTGACAAACTGAGGGTATTTTCTATTCTTTTCAGGGCCGTTTAAACTAATTTTTTAAAATTTTTTTGCATAGACTCATAGGCGTATGATGAGTTTTTTCGGTTTACTATCAGATTGATAGGAAATTGAAGTCCTGCAGGAGAACTAAAGGCTGATCATTTACAGGAGATGAGAGCAGAGTAAGACAGTCGTTTCACAAAGAAATGATCAAAATCTGATACCGAGATGAGAACCTTGTCAAGAGTGGCTAAGCGCAGTGAAGGAAGATTCCTAACCGAATTTTTAGATTTCCAAGAGGTAATTTAGAAGTTTGGGCTGACAGAAAACGGTTATGCCTGATACCTGTAGCAGTTTCTTCTAGAGGCTATTGTCTAGGGAGACGATTAACACCATGATCGAATATTTTAGCTGACAACGATGTTTTCTTCATGTTTCTGATTAAGCTGGAAAAGCTCTTGTCGTCTTCAAATGTTTTGTTGCGTTGCCACCGAAAAATTGGGAAATTTTTGCTTCATGTAGCTTTTTAAGCTCATTTTCGTTTTTTGGAAATTTCCGCTAGAAGCTTGGTTAAGTCAACCTTGTAAACCTTTTAGGTTGTATCCCATGAGTTATCTGTTTTTACAGGCTGTGATGCACCGGGTGCTAACAGATGCCGTTACGACGTTTGGCAGGGAGTTAGTCTTCCTGAGGAACAGACTGATTGGAAGGGTAGTCTATGGGGGACGAACGTTTGACCTTTGGGACCTTTAGAGGTTTTGTTACTCAATGGTTATTTCTATTTGAGCCAAAGGAGAGCCTAGCTACTGTAGTCGACCTCAGCTCCAATTAGCCTATTAGTGGTGACAGGCTGTTGGCAGTAGTGTGTTTCGGAACATCCTATTGATTAATTTTTTTGACTTATGGTGGTGTGGTAAACACCGTTTTAGTTTAGTGGATGCTATAATCTACTCCCTTTTGTTGGTGGACACCAGGGTCACCATTTCCGTATTTTATTGTCTCCACCTTTCAGTATATCGTGGTGAGGTGTTTGTCTCCTGTTATGTGGGATGGATTGAATGTTTTTCGTTGTTGTTCCAGGGCGAGACCAGTACCCGAGGGTTCTTCATGCAACTTGAAGAAGCGCAATGCTGGTTAAGTTTTATATCTCTGTGTAGCCACCCTGAAGAATGATGGAGGGCGTTTTTTCTGGCTCATGTTTCTAGGCAGATTTGCCACTTTGGTGCGATGTGCCGAAGATTTATTTAGCTTTTGCTAAGAGCTTTCACCAAGCTTGATATGGAGTTATCATAACCAAGAGTTTGGGATTTGAACTCCTGTATATATTTCTGTATATATTTCTGTATATATTTCTGTGTATTGGTTGCCTGAGGGCATGTGCTCAAAATGAGTGATTTTGAGTCGTTTTGTTTATGGACTCCTATATATAAAATTGTAATTTTAGGGAGGTCCTATTTCGAGACTTGCTGTCTCATATCTGGGAATGTTTCCTTGAATGTTAGTTGCGCGCGGACTAATCATTCTGTTCTTTGTGAACATTGCTTTTTGAAGCAGGATCATTCAGTTTGGTGAATTTTAGCTTTTACAGCTATTCACTGTGTTTAGAGTGAATTTTAGCTTTTATAGCTATTCACTGCGCTTATAGTGATATTGTTAGCTTTTATAGCTGCTCGCTATATTAATGGCGAGATTGTTCTTTTAGAACGCAGACTTTGTGTAGTCGAGGACTATTTACAGAGTGTTTTCTTGGCGAGGAGCCGAGGTTTTTTCTGGCGATATACCAGAGTGTTTTCTTGGCGAGGAGCCGAGGCTTTTCTGGCGATATACCAGAGTGTTTTCTTGGCGAGGAGCCGAGGTTTTTTCTGGCGATATACCAGAGTGTTTTCTTGGCGGGGAGCCGAGGTTTTTTTTCTGGCGATATACCAGAGTGTTTTGTTGGCGATGAGCTGACGTGTTTTCTGGCGATTAACCAGAGCGTTTTCCCTAGCGATTTTAGCATGTCTGGATGTCTCAGGACGTCGACATTGCGATGTAGAGTGCGATTATTTTCTGAGTGCGACTAGTAGTGTTACTAGATTTGGAATGTTCTCTTAGCAATGAGCTAGAGCATTGATGGCGATTTTTTCCCGAGCGTTTGTCTGGAGTTTCATCCAGATGTTTTTCTTAGCCTTGTGCTAAATGGTCTTAGAAGACTTTCTCCTTTTAGTGTTAGTGTTTGCACTAGAATCATTTATTTTTATTTTTCTTTATTTAAGAATTTTTCTAAATTTCTTTTGCTGAAATAGAAAATTTTCTGACAATCCTTAAAATAATATTTTAAGGGGGGTGTTCATATTTTGTTTCAGTTTAATTTTTTTTGCTTTAGACAAGAGTCTAGACAAAGTTATATTGTTTTTTTGTTTTGGTAACAATAATAGAGCTGATTCTTTTATAGAAGAAGACCACTATTGTTACTTTGGAAAGGTATTTCTTATGTTCATGCAAGGATTTTTATTTACTTTTTGATGTACTTAACCTTAGTGCTTAATTAAGTTAAGTCTAGTTATAAGATTCTTGTGATCATGCAAAGACTTTCATTTAGTTTTCATTGTACTTAATATTAGTGCTTAATTAAATTAAGTCTAGTAGTAAGGTCCGAAGATTGTAATTTTGTTTTAAGTTTTGACCTTAGTATTAAGTGACAATGTAGCACTTTGTACCTTTTTTTTTTGATGAATAGGCTTAGTTTAATAGACTAGTGTAGTCTATTTCTTTTTGGAAGGGGGTAAATGTAACATTCATTTTTTCCTAGATTTTAAGAGTATGTAATGTTACTGATTTTTCGCATTATATTGTACTTCTTTTCATCTTTGTATCGAGCAGTGTATTTCAGCAGAATTTTCTAGCCGCGCAGTGCGGGTTTCCGATCGAATCTATCGAATTCATAGTACGCCGGGATTGGTCAAATGTTTGTTTCCGGAGTTTGGTTCCGGCGTCGCCATTTTAGAGAGACAGAGTTCTCACGGCTTATTTAAGGGTCCGGAGAGCGCGGATCTTGGCTTACTTCCACCAAGCCGCCGTGAAGGCTTAGTACCATCAAGCCGCCGAGAAGGCTTATTCTCATCAAGCCGCAGCCAGGCTTTGCCCATCAAGCCGCAGTAGAGGCTTCTGGCAATATTTACGAGAGCCAAGTTAAGCACGAGTTTTTTTTTAACGTAAAGCCGTAGTGGGCTTTGTGTGTTTTCTACATGGAGTAGCCAAAGTAGGCTCTTCTCATAAGTGATGGAATGTGTGAAATCGGTTTTGTGTTCCATTGAAGGCCTAGAAGCCCGTAGGAAAACCGTAAGTTACCAGAACATACATCAGTAGATCTATTTCTCGCAAATAAGTGTTTTAACAGCAATTTGAACTGATAAATCGTGAAGTGAAAATCACGACTCTTTGATTTCGGGTGTAGTAAAGTTTTAGAAGTAAAATGACTGATTTAGGAACTCTAATTTTAATAACTACTGTTTAGGCTAGAATTTATGTAATTCTTAAAACTGCAAGGGTTGGAACTTTTATTTTAAAATCATGAATAAATTTTCTTTTTGTTGATTAAAGCTAGTGTTTCACTGTGCACCTATTTTTCTTTTTCAGGATAAGAAGGGTTGTACTAGACTAATTCTTTTTAGTAATAACCGAATAACACTTCAGTATTTTTTCATTTTTTTAGCTGAAGTTAGATCCTTTCTATTTTAAAATGAATGGTGCCCAAAAAAAAAATTGTACAACTAAAAGTTTTTAACCATAAAAAAATAATTCCAAAAAGACGTACAACAATTATCTCTTACCCATATTTCTCTACCAAGGAAAACTGAGCTAGTGTTTGTTTAATTTCTTTAGTTCTTTTAAAATCATTATTCACTCAATACCTTCTCAGAAATTAAAGCGGGGCTGCAAGAAAATTGCGCTCAAGCGTGGGACAAACAACTTTTCACAGGGTACAAAAAATGACGTCACAAAGTGCGGGCAAGTTCCCATGTTACAAGCTGACACCCTAAAGCTATGAAAAGAACGTGTCGGTCATATTTTGCATGAACATTTGGGCATGAAAAAGCTATGTTCGAAATGGGTTCCGTGTTTGCTCACAGTGGACCCAAAAAAAAAAAACAACGTGTTGATGATTCTAAGCGCTATTTTGACCTGTTTAGGCCCAATAAAAAGGATTTTTTCATGCGATATGTGACAGTGGATGAAACATGGATCCACTCCTACACACCGGAATCAAATCGGCAGCAGCCGATAAAAGCCACCCGAAGCGACCAATGACACAACTGGGAAGGTTTTGGCCTCTGTATTTTGGGATGCGTATGGAATAATTTTCATTGACTATACTGAGAAGGGAAAAACCATCAACAGCGAATGTTATGCAAAGTTATTGGTGCGTTTGAAAGCAAAAATCGCAAAGAAACGGCCCCAAATGAAGAAGAAAAAAGTGCTCTTTCATCAAGACAGTGCACTGTGTCGCAATGATGACGATGACAAAATTACATATGCAACTGAAGTTCGAATTGCTTCCTCATCCACAGTATTCTCCAGATTTGGCCCCCAGCGACTATTATCTATTCGCAGGCCTCGCGGGAAGAGATTTGGCTCCAATGAAGAAGTTATCGCCGAAACTGAAGCCTATTTTGAAGGCGAAGACAAATCCTTCTACAAGAAACGTATAGGAATCTTAGAAAAGTGTTGGACTGATTGTATCGCTCTTAAAGGAGACTATATCGATGAATAAAGTCGAATTTTGCAAAAATATTTGTCTACTTACTCTTTGTATTTCTATCATTATAGCCTGCTATCACTCCACATATTGATACTCTTCCAAAAATGTAAGTGGATAAAAAAGGAAAAAGAAAATACACCGAAACTGCTACAGAAGATTTTGAAAACATATTTGAAGCTTTCGTAGATATGTTAAAGCATGTTTGGAGACAGAATTTGAACACTGGTTGAATTTTAACTATGAGGGTATCTATGTTTTTAACATGTCGTACGGAATACTTATAAGATCACCTCGGTATCTGTCCGTCTGTCTGTCACACTCGATTTTCTCTGAAACTATTTGACACAGAAAGTTGAAGTTTTCAATATTATAGGAATTAATGACCCAATTAGAGCCGTGTAGTTTTAAAAGTTAAATTTTGACTTAAAGGATTAGTTTTAAAGAGTGAAATCGTAAATGAAAAAAAAAAATTTTTACCAAGTGATCAAATGGACTGTCAAATGAAAGCTTGTGAAAAACACGAGTTCGAAAATATTATTTTTAAAAAATTGCCAAAAACGAAAAGTACTGATCCAAAATTTTGAAATAATCCTGGAATATTCTCCACAGGGTGTAAATTGAATGAGAATTATCACGAGTGCATTACCTTTAATAACTTATCTGGTATATAAAAAAAAATAAAAATTTCAAGGTCATCAGTTTTCAACAAAGATTGGAAACAATGTTTGTTGAAAATTCATTTGGGATGTGTTTTGTGAAGTCATTGTTCATTTTATAGCTCCGTAACAAAAAAAATTTATTTTCAAAGCAATCAACGTACGGAACACTAATTGCGCAAGTCCGACTTGTACTTGGCCGCTTATTTTTTCTATTTAGAACGTCTTGAAAAATATCTTGAATTTTTCAAGAGAAAAACAAGTTATATTAGGCTGATTATATTCAAACAGTTTAAAGTACCAAATTTCTCATTTAATTATTAAATGTTGTCAATCTTTAACAACGGGTTGGGTTGATTGAATGATAGAGTTAATCGAAGCGATCAAATCTGACAGTAATATATCATCATGTCTAAAATTTTAAGGAGTCTTTAAAGTGCAAAAAATAAAATATTAACATTATGATTTATAAGATCAGCTGCCCGTAATATCAAACATCATAACCTTCAATCCTTTATCAAATTTTAATAGACGGTCTTTGTGATACACCAGGAATATGTTTTAGTAAACTTGATAATATTTTATTATATATTTTATTTCTAATGAATAGAAATATTGTAACTCTTTCCTCGCCGTGGTTGTCTATCGGCTTACTGTATATTAATTTAATAATAACATACAGTTAAATGTTTTGAATATATGAATAAATAAATACAAACATATTTATACAACAAACAACTAGTTATTTACACACAAAATTTCCACAATATTTTTATTTTTCAGTACAACGCGTTTCGCTAACGATGCTGTTTTGTCAAGTATAAATAATATACTTGACAAAACTACTTCATATTTAGTATATATGAACTAAAGTAGGTACAAAATGATGAACAAATTTTATGATAGATAATTACACAGAAATGTTAAGTAAATTCTTTGAAAAAATTATTTGTCTTAATGATAGGTATTTCCAACGGACCAATTATGTGAATAAATTTAAAAAAGGTGACCTATTTGTTTCTGTTTTTCGTTTAATAAAATATTTGTATTTTTCATACCGTTTATTTCTAAGGCCCTCCTTCAGATCTAGTTTATCACTTTTATTTTCTTGATGAAGTATTTTGAAATTTGTATCAAAAGAGTGATTTTCAGATAATAGATAATTCCCATATGTTGAATTATTTTATCCATTTATAAAATTTCTATAGTGTGCACTAATTCGTGTATTAAAAGTTCTACCTGTTTGTCCTATGTATATTTTAAGACAAGTGCCGCAGATTAATTCATAAACATCTAATTTATTATTTTTATCGATTCGTTTTTTATGCTATGTTGATATTTTGATGATTAAGTATTTTTCTTATTTTTACTGAGGGGTTTTTGTTATTGGAAAAATTTCTGAAAGAGCTGGATTTTTGAGTTTTTTATTTACCATGTTATCTACGAGTAGCAGTGCATATCCATTATCGACGGCTATTTGTTTGATAATATTTAGTTCGTTATTAAAATCAGTTTCTGATAAAGGATCTGTAGTCAACCAATGGTAAGCTGCTAACTTATGTTGTTGGGGGTGTGTTGATGTATTCTAAATTGTTGTGTGTGTGTGTGAGATGGTTTATGGTATATGGAGAAAGTATGTTTGTTGGATATCGTGGCAATTTTTGAAATTGAGTGATTCTAGAGTCTCTTCTTCCATGGTAAATTTAATATTGTTATGTAGAGAGTTTATGTAATCTAAAAAGGTTTTTAATTGTCTTTGATATGAGTTTCCATCAAGTAAAAGCCACAACAGAGCAAAGTTTAAAACATATTTATATTATGTTCAATTCAAATATGTTAAATTAATAACAAAGAACTGTGTTACTCTAAGTAAAACCATTCTTACGTTATCAAAATAGCAGTCGACTCCAGTAGGTGCTAATTTTTTTAGTTCTTCTTCTACATTTTGAGTTTTGTAATTAATGACACCATCAAAACCTAAGTTATCTTTGAGCCATTTTAGTTTCTCATCGGAACCTGCAATTCCGATAACTTTCAATCCTTTAATTTTAGCAATCTGACCCACAATACTTTCTACAGCTCCCGCAGCACCAGATACTACTACAGTTTCACCAGCTTTTGGTTGACAGATTTCCAAAAAACCAAAATAGGCTGTATTTCTAAAAATATATAACCACTTAGGAAAATTGATGAATTAAAGAATTCCATTTTTTTATCGTTTACTTCCCCGCCTGAATAAGAATTAACTTTTTACCATATCCTATGTATATCAGTGAGAATGTCGTAATATCCGTCAACGTTGTGCAACTGCCGAAACATACATTTGTATTTTACGGTACCTTTTTAGACAACGCAGTGGAGCTGCCACACGTGTTACTGCATTTCTGCAACTACTACCTATGTGTGTGACCAAGCCAAATATACTTAAATATATTAATAAATAAGTGCGCTGACCTTCCGGGATTCAACCGGGGTTCCTTGATACCGTATGCCGAAACTACACTACGAAAACAAGACCGCCATTACATTACATTTTGTAATTTAGTCTAGTATAATTGTTAAAATTCTGTTAGTTATAACAACTGATCTATGAGGATTTGAAAAGTTCATATTAACTATTTTAAATTAATAAAAACAATAGCAAATTTTTCAAAAATAAATAATTTGTGCTTTATTATTTTACAAGATTGTTGGTGAAATTAGAGTATACTTGACGTTGGCTGAAAAGTTCTTAAACAGTATTGTCCAATTTGTAAATTTGTATACCCATGTGGGGTAGTTCTAATAGAAAATTAGTAAATGTTACCCTGGCATTCCCAATACTCCCAGTCCCAAAGGCAATGGTAACCCTTCAAAATCAGGTAATACTGTTATGGGTAATCAAGGTCCTAAAAGATTTTTTCCATTTGTTACCACATATGTCCTCCATCCAAAATTACCAACAACATATTTTCCGACGGGGAAGTCGGGATTCTTACTTTCTTTTATTCTAAAATAATATATAAAAAAATATTTTTATCAAAATAAAGATATTATACTTAAAATTTTATGATTTTTTTTGGAAATTTTGTTAATATATGTAAACTTTATTCTGAAATGGCACGAATAAAATTTGTACAATACTTGACCATTTTGCTGCTCCAATATTACATTAAAGTTTAGTACAATGAAAAGGGAGGAACTTTTTTATAAGGAAATCAGTAAGAATAACAATAATAAACATAGGGATTATAAAATATCACACTCACAGTGCTACTGATTGTCCCATCATTGTTTTCCCCAAAACTGGTGTGTTTAATCTCATATACGGATCCACACTTAAAAATATTGCTTCGACCAAAAATTCTAAAAATTGAAAATATTTTTAATCGAGTCTTTTACAAGCGGTATTTATATTGTCAGGAGTCGGAATCAATTAAGTTAATGTCAGGTCTGCATTTGCGAAGAGTGATTAAGCCCCGGATCTTAAAGACTCCAGCGCAGCACTTTAACAAACAAGAAATTGATAAATGTGTAACTCCAGAATTAAATTCTTGTGCTCTACATTTCAAGCCGATCAACAAGTAAATACCTGAAACTCAAATTGAGAGTTTGACATAAATAGACGTCATATGGAAGCAAAATGCTTAACAAACATTTAAGAGTTTATAAAACATATTTGGTGATATTTATTAACCTTTTTGACGTCTGAAAAACATTGGACACATTTATTTGAAAAAAATGTGACTGATATTTGAACATCTGAATTTACGTAGACCTATACAGTTTTTGGTTAAGAAAACCCCCCCGGATGGATGGAGGGATGGATGAAGGTGGTAGGGAAGGATATCCGCTCTACGCTACACTTTATATTTGGAGTAAAAATTACCTTTACGGTAATGACTAAAAAACACTCCACCCACAGAGAAGGTAGATACTGGGTGGAGATGGTAGCGGAGGATATCCTCTCTACGAACAATCGTACATTTTACGGCGGTCAGCCCCCATAAACATTGTATCTTTGGAGTAAAAATATGTATGTTTTACGATTTGTATAAGACATGTTAGCGAGTCATTTATGTCATATTTTAAGTCAAAATTTGGTGAATTATTTATTCACAGCGACTTCTATTCGCCGCTTGTAATATGTTGAGAGTGCGGTACATACATTATGGTAAACCGAGAAACGTTATATTTAAAGTATCTGGGCAACACAGCTGAAGTTCAGATTCCACCTCCGTCTAGAGAAGATCGACCTTAACCACCTCCACCCACTCTTCACGGCCTCTGGGGGTGGGGTTATTCTTTATTCATTACCGTAAGGGTAATTTTTATTTCAAATACACAATGCTTTATAAACCTAATGGTCACATTTGCATCTATTATGATTTAATTTCGTTAATAAAAAATTAAGATCTTATGCTTCGGCTTCATGTAGGCATTTTTGGTTCGGTTAAAAATTGTAAATTTACCAAGAAACTAAATCCTGGAGAAACAAGTTCTCAATTCCATACACAAAATATACTGTACCATTGTTATGGTGGAAGCAAATACTACAGCAGCAGCAACCCATATATATATATATATATATATATATATATATATATATATATATATATATATATATATATATATATATATTTATATATATATATATATATATATATATATATATATATATATATATATATATATATATATATATATATAGAGAGAGAGAGAGAGAGAGATAAGAGAGTAGTGACAGGTTGGTAAGATAAATGGTGAATGTTGTAGGGTTGCTGCTTGCTGTGGGGCCAATTAAAACTCTTTATTTATTGTCAAGCTTTCGAAATGTATGTATTTCTTTCTCAAGACGTCTGCAATCATTACACAAATTCATAAGAACTTATACTAATAAAAGTACAAAAGTGTTGACTTCCAAATGTGAGAATATATTTCATTGAACTGGCATCCATCACTCCCAAAAAGGGAATCGAACAAAAAAAAAAAAAGCAAAAACAAAACATTCTTCTTGTTAAAACTAAATTTTAAGGTTGTGTGAAGTAAAAGGCGGGAATATTAATCTATTTTATTTGCTTGCGCATGCACTGATAAAAAGAACACCGATGCACACACGATTATTCTTGTATACCAGTTGTTCACAACAACCTGTATATACCTGCTGAACAACTGGTATACAAAAGTAATTGTGTGTGCATCGGTGTTCTTTTTATCAGTGCATGCGCAAGCAGATAGAATAAATTAATATTTCCGCCTTTTACTTCACACAACCTTAAAATTTAGTTTTATCAAGAAGAATGCAATAGGTGTTTTTTTTTTTTTTTTTTTTTTAATTTCCTTTTTGGGAGTGATGAATGCCAGTTCAATAAAATATATTCTCACATTTGTAAGTCAACACTTTTGCACTTATATATATATATATATATATATATATATATATATATATATGTATATATATGTATATATATATATATGTATATATATGTATATATATATATATATATATATATATATATATATATATATATATATATATATATATATATATATATATATATATATATATATATATATATATATATATATATATATATATATATATATATATATATGTAAATATATATATATATATATATATATATATATATATATATATGTATATATATATATATATATATATATATATATATATATATATATATATATATATATATATATATATATATATATATATACATATATATATATATATATATATATATATATATATATATATATATATATATGTATATATATGTATATTATATATATATATATATATATATATATATATATATATATATATATATATATATATGTATATATATATATATATATATATATATATATATATATATATATATATATATATATATATATATATATGTCAATATATATATATATATATATATATATATATATATATATATATATATATATATATATATATATATATATATATATATATATATATATGTATATATATATATATATATATATATATATAAATATATATATATATATATATATATATATATATATATATATATATATATATATATATATATTGCAGTACCGATTAGCATTGTATTGTTTTGTGACTTAGTCGGATCCCTCTCAATCCTCGCTCACGTAACACGCGGCGTGAGATACTAATAGTATAAACTATGGTAAGTGATTAGTTCCTATACTAATATTTAGCAAATTTGAGATAATAAACAGTTCAGATAATCAGAAGCATGGTAATACTGCAAAGGTGGATGTAAAAATAAGTTTTTTAAAGTATTCAGATATTAAAATAACAAATGTTTCCCCATCTTGGGGTTACATACACCTAGAACTTCCAAAAATTCAATTTTTTTTTATGGATTTTTATTCTCTATACTTCCAAGAATTATTAAAAAAAATTAAGAAAATTCCATTCCATTACAAAGTTATAGCAATAAATGTGACCTGGCGCCGGATTGTGACCGCCACCTGTTTCCAAACACTGTTGACATATTACTCATTCGACTTTTAACGTTTTTTATCATTTTTTTAAATCTTAATAATTGCTTTTCTACAAAATGTCGAGAGGTTTTTTTTAATTTTTCTAATAGACTATTTTCTATAAATAATTAAAGATAAATTTTTTAGTCCAAAAATGGCATACTAAAGTTTGAAACACCGTAAATTTATTTTTAAAAAAAAAACGTTGGCTATTTTTAACTACCACATTATTTTACAAGATTAATTTTCGTCATTGCACATTGGAGTATTTTTGTGGAGTTATCCTGTAGACAAGGAAACCCTATAGTTTTCATCAGTGGTCCATTTAATCCGATAAAAAATAATCTTAACATTTAAAACATTTAAAAAAAAATTCTTACTATTTGAAGTACAATAAAAACATATAATCGCCATTCTCGCCACTTAATACCCTTTAAATTATTTTTTTTAATATACATACTTTTTCCAGCGCCCAGGTGTATTTAACCCCTTAAACCAAAAAAAAATAGGCGGTGAGATAAAACTACATTAGCTGAAGTGTTAAGATTTTGTAGAATTGTCTGCTGTTACGCTATTCATCTCACTGGGATAACTGGTTTGACATGAGTTTTTTTTACCGGCACGTTTAACATCAGATTAATGTTTTGATCACAATTTCAAATCGGCTTTCTAATATGTCAGTTTAAGACCAAGGAATCAAGAACTAAAGGATTATCATATTTAAAAAATAAATCAAATTTAATACCTCCATCTTTTACCGATGGTAACTCCTCCTCAATTAGATCGAAGTCTTCTCGTTTAGGCAGCCCTTGAAATCCTTTTACGGAAATAAATACTTTCGCCTTGACCATTTTAACAATTAACATTTTTATTTCTAAACACTTTTGTAGTATTTTAACTGTTCCCACACACTATCTGTTGATTTTTGAAATGTTTTTATAATAAACTAATAATTAAGATATCATTAGTTTAATCTAAAAGTAGATAAAGAAAAAATTGAATAAAGCAAGTCAGGACACACACAAAGCAAACCACACACTAAGGAACATTCCGTCAAAATAGTCCGCAAAATGTGCCGCCACATTATCGTTATTTACAGCTGGATATAGACATTGCTGAGCCTGGTACTTGATTTTTTTATCATCTTTGTACCACGCAAGTCAGAATCGAATTGTCAGGCAAAATTGGAACTATATAGTGTATACGATTTAGGCTGGGCTGGTACTAAGATCTTGGACACTATAAGTATTACAAAGATTGAAAAGTTTTATATAATTTGGTTCTTAATAAAAGTTAATTTAAAAAACTTAAAAATTCGTTTTCAGGGAAGATCTTTAATGCTAACGTATTATTTTTCGTTAAGATGTTTCATTTTTAAGATGCCATCATCATCAAGACAAATATTTTATGGTTTTTAGAGATTTTTTTCATCCTTTTCTTCACTAAATATAACAGAGAAGACTTAACTTGAAGGGCCCTATGTTATCCGTTATTTAAAGGGAATGTTTTAATTTCAAAGCATATCTATGAGTTCTATCTTTTACATGAATATTACTGATTTTGCCTTGTATGAAGATATATTTTTACATTAGATATTTTATTTATAATACAGTGGTAATATATGAACAACTGTTAAAAAATCACAAGATTCCAAAGAAATCTGGCCTCGAATTTTCTTCAAATTCCTTCAACCGTTAAAGAATTGTATTAACACTTTAAAAGTGACCTCAATCTACATCAGATACACTCTAAATCAGTCAGCCCCAACTCTATATAATCCAGAATTAAGATCTTCTTATCTACTCATGAATTTTCCTTCACCTCACCAGACTCATCAAAATTCCCATTACTATCTCCTTGTACCGCCCCCTCTCCGAAAATAGATATCACCTTGACAAAATAAAACAAAGATTCAACCTCCTCTTTACAAATAAAATCATCGTTTTTACAACTTATACATGATAAATACCAAAACTATATACACTATTACACGGACGGATCAAAATCAGACCTGGGAGTGGGTGCCGCAGTAATCGTACCGAACACTATTCATAAATTTAAACTTAAGATTATCTCTACCATTTATACATCTGAACTACTTGCTATAAGGGAAGCTATCAGATTAGCGATAAGAGAAAAAATAGCAACATTCTTATCATAACTGATTCCATTAGTTCTCTGAAATCCATAAATTCATCGAGAACATCAATCCCACTAGTGTTAGATATAATGAATCTTATACACATAAGTTACATCCGGAAGATTAACTTAGTTTTATTGTGGATCCCCAGTCATATTAACATAAAGGGAAACGATTTAGCGGATACTAACGCCAAATTGGCAGTTTCCTCTGGAATACCCATAAACACAATCTTATCACCATCAGACCTGACAAATTATATACCTTCAGAAATATGTTTCAACTTTCCTGGGACTTGCAAGATGACAACAAGCTCTGGGAATCTAAGTCCGCAGTATATCCACCATTTCATCTACCAAATTTAACAAGAAATGAGAATGTTATATGGAAAAGAATTTCTATTGGACACACGCACCTAACTCATTCATATATATTAAAGGGAGAACCTCCCCCAATATGTCACCACTGCCATACAACCCTCACAATAAAACACATCCTTTTCCATGATCATCTTCCCCAAATATCTAAACATAATTTATTGAAACCTTTACATCAAATAGTAGCTCCAAACATAAATAGCATAAAAAGCCTAATAGAATTTTTAAAAGAAACAGATCTTTACTCTAAAATATAATTACACACGAACTGGCGCTAAATGATCTTTGCTATCGATGCGCTGCATTCAAACATACATACATACATAATGTATTAACACTGGGTACATATATTAAAGACCCGTGGTCAATAACCTTTTAGTATTTCAGACGCCCTGTATCATCATGATTACTTTGCCACCCTTACTTTATACCTCACCTGTATAATTTTGGAATAGTAAATATGCAAAGCAGTCAGTTATATTTTGTCCACCCTGTTTTGACTGTTATAGACTCAAACTGGAAACGATGGCATGGAACTAATTGTTCCCAGGGCTGAGTGCGCTGGGTGCCACTTGGTTCCCTTCCCTGTAGTTCAATATACTGCAGGAAGTAAATATATTTTTCTCTTATTTGACAATATCATTTTCAGTTGAAAGATATTATTTTTAGTTATATATGAGGCTAACCAAAACTATAAAACAAAAATAAAACTACCTCTTTCATTCAAAATTCACACATAAAATTTTAATTCAAAGCGAGACTTATTTGACAGATAAGTATTTTAGTTTCCTTTGTTGATTTTGTTATAAGTGATTAAAGATTTTTAATTTATTACTCTACAACTAGTTTTTAAAATTACCGCAAAATAAACTTAGGGAAGTCAAGAATTTATATATTCGTGAAGTAAACACATAAGTTCTGACTTAACTTTCCATTTGAATTTTTTATTCATAATGATCCTAACAGCGTATACGACTTTATATAATTTACATTAGAAAGGAATTTGGTGCAGGAGGAGGCGAAAGATACATCACCTCCACTAGACGGGAAATTTTTACAAAAGATCTCTTCTTTTGCTAAGAGAGGATTTTCTTCTAGAACTCTCAGCCCTCCCCCCTCCCCCAGGTTATCATTTTCTTTAGTAGTAGTAAAAGAGAATATTTTGCGTCAAAATGGTGAATACACGTCCGAAATGAATCTCGGTGGCCCTGTGTGCAATCGGCCAGGTTTTTAATGTTGCCATTTTGCAGCTCCGTTGGCAATTCAATCCTGGAAATACAAAGTTATAATTTGTATGGAAAGATCGGGTCATATTTTGGTCTTTTTGCGTAAGACTTTTTAGTCATATTGGTAATGAACCAAGGACTAACCTTTAAAAAATGATAGTTTTTTCTGGAACTGATGATTTACCATAATCTAACTTTACAAAATTTACTAACAAATTGCTCATAAAATTCCATTTATTATTTTTTTTTAAATTAGATTAGTTTTTAGCTATCTATATTACGGCCACATGTTTCTATAAATCGGCATGTATCAGAAGTACAAAATTATTTGCGTAGCTGTAATACTATACATAATCTATCAAACTTAATTCTAAAGGAGTATTCATGTATAGTTATAATAACAGCGGGTAGCTTTATATCACGGTAAAATTAGGTACACACTCGTCGAAGCGCATTCGACAAGTCCCTTGAGTATTATGTAGGCTTATTTTTTCAGTTTTTGCATAAACATCGAGTAATATCAGTATCATCGTCTGTGCTAGGACACAGGTCTGAAACAAGAGACTCTATGTTAAAGTTTGACTTACTTCTTTTTTTCGAGTTGTTTACGGATTACTTATTAGATAGATAAATTAGCACAGAACACTTTGGCAGACAATTTTGCAGTCAATGTCCCACTTTAGTGCACTTTATATAACTTGTTAAACATTATTGATCATATAGATAAAAGAAAATATGTTTTGCTAGTCATCCTTTATTAAAAGCCAGGATAATGAAATTTAAATGCATAACCGAAATTCCCTAATAACATGAACATACTAATTTAGAACTGGAAGGTTGTTCGACGTAGTCGCTAATAAAACCTTTACACCATCCTAAAACCACTTGTAAATAAGCCAGAATGTTTAAATTTAATATACTGTACCTTAAAAGGACAACACATTCATCCCGTAATATAAACTCCATAAACATCATACATGTTTTAGGTGCCAAAACGAGCAACTTATCAAAAAATGTTTGATCCTTTATATTAAAAGGATAATTATCATTATTATGCCTTATTTGCAAATAAGCACAAGAAAAATGTTCAGTTGATTAACAAATTAAGCACACTCTAAGTTAGTAAATGAAACAGTAATTTAAACTTCTTGTGAATGAATTAAATCAACGATACATTTTTTTTGATTTTCTAAATTTTCTTTATTACTAGTCGGGTGAATTGCTGTAGGGTTATGTTTGAAAGCAGAACTCTCAATTTAGAAACAGTATTGCAGAGATTATGAAATTTGAGTGCTTTAACATACTAAAAGTTTCTAAGCTTTATACAGCTTTCTTGTATCTCAATTTTTCGAAAGTTTCCTTAGCAGTCTCTGCAACGAAGTCCTAAGATATTTTGATTATGAAAGTTATTTTTTCTTATGAAGAACTGCTAACTGCTTATCAAATTTTGGCTCTAATTGTAAGTCAGTTACCATGATTCCATAAGATGAGATTTTTTTTAAAATATTAGTTATAAAATTTCTTTTAGAGCACCAAAAAATGGCGTAGCTGTTTTTATTCGAATATCTAACATAAAAGTCAACAAAAAAGATATAAAAACGGCGCTTTATAAACTTAAGAATAGTAACAATTCAGGTTAAGACGGTATTAGTAATAATCTTTTCAAATAGGTTGAAAAAAACCGACTCATCTGCTAACAACTCTAATCGACAAACCCTTTGTCCAAAATAGAATTTAAGCGAATAAAGAACTAGTACAACAATCTTACTGTTCAAGAAAAGACATGAAAATATACCAACAAACTATAGAGGGATAGAATTAGCTACAATTCTAAAACTAACATCAAATAAAATCAACGGAGATCATGCTCTGGCAGAGGAACAACAGGAATTTAGTTCAGAGACGTCTTGCACGTATACGGTTTTGATCTTAAGGCCAATTACCGAATAATCGATAGAATACAATAGACTATTGTACTTATGTTTCATTGATTCAGAGAAAGCCTTCGATCAAATACAACCAAAGGACGTAGAACATATGAAACGTCCGGTATCATAAAAGATATCTACTTAAAACACATCGTCGTAGCTAAAATAAGTCACTCAACTCACATCAATGAAAGAAGAATTTGCCAAGGAGTCACCTTCATTCGACTTCTGTTCAATGCACTCATAGGTGAAATAATTAGACAAGTTCATAAATTGAGGTTTCGCAAAATAGGAGATAAAGATGGAAGGAGATGAAAATGCCATATTCATATTTAGAGCCATATATCAATATGTAACGAAAATTCATTCTCAATAAAAACCGGAAAACTGACGAACGTTCTGAAAAAAAACTGGTATTACATTGCAGATAAACAATACGTCTTTGATTATAAATATTCCAACCCTAAACAAAATTGTTAGTACTAAGTATTAATCAATCTGCGTTGATATTTCCCAAAAAAAAACAAATAGTCAAATTGTTTTAGTGATCCAACATCGCACACGTTTTAAACATGCGCTATTTGAGAAAACCAAAGGATGGAAACATCTTCTCTCTTTTTTGTAGTATGTTTACCAGATAGCCCTGAAACTATTATCAATAGCGCCATTTGAAACTTGTAAGTTTTTTTATCAAAAATCTATAGACGGTATCTTCCAGTTAAACTGATAACGGTAATATTATTTATTTTAGTTTAAGTAAAATATCATGCATTCTTAAAAATACTACGGTAAGAATCATTACAATTTGGTTCTGACAACTCTACATACGAAGTAACACTGTCGACTGATGGATACTTACAGTCCCTGGCCAAATTATTAGACGCACTGCAAGATTTCATGTCAATATTAATTACCGAGTGATATTGTACCGTTTTATTATTTTAAATTGATTTGTTTTTTATTTTTATATTATCCAATCAATTACCTATTTATTTGACATAAATAAAACAGCATTAATTTAGAAAAGCATAAGTTTATTAAGTTTTAAAGAAAAGTGAAATTAATGTTAGTAAAAGTCAATATTTAGTTGAGCCACCTTTAGCCGCTATCAAAGCTTTAATTCTGCGCGGCATGCTATCAATGCAAGATTGTACTGTCTCCTGCATTTGAGGATGATGATTCCACACATGAATAATCTTTTCTAGGAGCTGGGTTTTGTTGGTAATCACATCTTTAGCCACTTCTCTTTTCATCAGCTCCCACACATTTTCAATGCGGTTCATACACGGCCAATCCAACAAAGGGATATTTTTTTCTGCCAAAAAAGCTTTAACAGACCGAGCAGTGTGGCAGGGAGCTCCATCTTGCATGAAAGTGAATGGTTCCCCATTTGGAAACCATTCTCTGAGCTGCGGAATCAACTGATTTTGTAATACTTCTTTGTACTGATCTTGCCTCATTATTCCTTTGACGACGTACAGACGTCCAGTGCCCTTGCCGCTGATGACTGACCAAATCATCACTTTGGTGGGATGTTTAACCGTCGGGACGACACAATCAAGATGAAACTTTTCTCCATGACGACGACGCACATACTGAGCTTTATTCTGCAAAATTTCGAATGTGCTTTCGTCACTGAAGCAGACCTGTCAAAAATAGGAAAAATATATAAACTTCCATGTTTATTTGCTTTATTTAACTGAAAATGATAATAATGTATCAATTATTGATTAAATTGCTGTATCTTACCGATCTCCAGAAGTCCACATCTTTGTCTTGCCATTGTTTGGCCCACTTCAGGCGCTTTGCTTTCATTGCAGCTGTTAACTTGGGCTTCCTGGCGGGGCGACAGGCCTTAAAATCTAATTCTTTCAATTTTCTTCGAACAGTGCGCGCAGAAGCATTTACGCTAGCATCCTGGAGTTGTGATTTTATTACCTTTGTGGTAGCAAATCTGTTTTCTACAAAAATTTTTCTTCAAACATCTCTCTGACCGTGGAGTGAAAATTGGTTTTCTACCGCATCTTTTCTTTCTTTTCGGGCTTAATTCATTCCCTGACTCAAAATTTTCTTTTTTATGCGTCGTACACTAGCTTCAGAAACCTCCAATCTTCGTGATACTTCTCAGTTTGTAAATGTTTTCGCAATCACAAGGGCCTTCACATCAGCTTTTTTACGTGGTGAAAGATCGCCTTTTCTACCCATAATGAAAATAGTCCAGTTACTTTTTTAAAACACTGCATACAAAATAAACTAATAACTGAGTAGTATAAAACTGTTAAACAAACAATCACAGTCCATAAAGCCACAGAAACACGTCCGTACCTGACTCGATTCCGATCGCGACTGATTTGTACTTGTTTAAGTTCATATATCACTTTGTCAACACAGTGTTGCCATATGTTAAAAATAAATACAAATATGTAGTCTACAACAATTCTTTTAAATAAAAATCAATAATATTGTAGTTTAAATATACCATTCTTGCATAAAAACTCTTAAGAAACATAAAATTACTAAAAAAAATACAGTGCGTCTAATAATTTGGCCAGGGACTGTATACACGTATTTACAATTTTGTTTAAGGCTTGGATATTTAATTAACTCAAGAACATTGGTCAGTTTATCTATTTTTATGAATATTAAATTCTCATCACATATTGATAGAGCTCTAAGTATTAGGCGATAATAGTTTTTAAATAGAATAACGGTGATATTTAAATAATCAATTGGACGTTTGCTCTATGATATCTTTACATACAGGCGTTTCTACTGCCAGTTACTTTCTTTATGGTCGCTGAGTACATAATTGTTCACTCTTATTGTGCATGAAAAGAAATTTTTACAACAAAATTTCTACCTTGTATAATTACCTCAATTAACTGGCATTTAGTGCTAGAACGAGAAGTAGTATTTAAGCGATATTGCTTTAGCGGAAGGGTTTGAAAGGGGGGGGGGGTCGTTAATTATTGGATTGATTGATACTTTGAAGTAGAAAGTGATCCTTATTATTAGACTATATGTTCAAATGCGCACTTTGAAATGCAATTGTTGAATACTGGAACAGAGACAAACTCAGCTGAAATGGAATATTATGATTTTTTTATGATAAAAAAGATCGGAGTATTAAAATAAATCAAGAGACTATAAAATATTTTAATAAATATATTTATTTGCAAGGATATGATATAATAATACTAATGGCATTTGTTTAATACTAAATATTATAGAGGGTAATACCATAGAATAAAGAATTGTGTTATTATTTCCTATAAGACTATGTAACTCATTGTAAATTTTAGCCAACCAAAATGGTGACAGCTGGAGATGCAGAAACATCTCTGGGTGAACAGCAACAACATATGCCGCGCGAAACGATGTAATACCTAGTATGTAGGAAAAAAAAGTTCTTGGGCTTTCCAGGAATTTTTATTTCTTATTGACTAGCCGCCATTTGAATGGATAGTTTATATAACATAATTCTTTAGTTTATGTTAATACTAAAAGCATAGCTTAATAAAAAAATAAAAACGTTTTCTATTATAAGCATAAATTAGTATTCAACTTATTAATTTATATAAAAAAATTGTAAAATTAAAAGAAACACATTAAACTTTTATAATAGCTTTTCCCTTGTTTCCTCCTCTTAACATATCTACAAATGCTTCGAACATATTTTCAAAACCTTCCGTAATAGTTTCATTATATTTTAGTTTTCCCTCTTTTATCCATTTAAGATTTTGTTGTATTCCTTCTAACCATCGATGGTGATAATCGATAACGCGAAATCCTTTTACAGTTAATCCTTTAAATAATATGGAGAATTCAATAAGAGGACCTAAAAGTAGAAAATGTAAAGGTAAATACATATTACAAACTTGTATATGTGCTGGACAAGTTTTGCAGTATTGTTATCATGGTTCAACAGCATGGCTGAAGCTAAGTGAACTCAAAAATACTTGCATGAGCACTCTTTAATTCTAACGGACTTTGATTTATTGTCTTAATTTCTGCTTATCCTAAACATTTCATAAAATTTATTCTTTGTTTTCACCTTCTTCCCGTTAGCGTTTACAGTCGCACACTATTCAGACTTTAGTCCTGAATTAAATAAGGAAAAATGTCAATAAAAAGATTTGCAAAAAAGTTGCAACAAATTTTTAAATGCGAGATCCGCAAGATTCTGTTCATGGACCTCATGAATAGAATTTGCCGTTTCCTAAAATTTGCCTTGAATTGTATCATCTAGCAATGATTACATACTCAACGAAAAGCATAGAGAAATTATGAGTACGAACTGGTTCTTTATACAATTTTAAACATTTACGTAAAAATTCTTCGTTTTATTCATAAGCTGGAAGTCGACATTACTATAAAGCTGAGCCCGTACTGAAACCTCTGCTTATAATAATTACCCATTTACATGGTATGCTAAACATCTAATCATCGTGTTAGAATATTTTCATTAGGTGTATCCTATACTTTGGGGGGGGGGGGAATATGTAATTTCGTTTTTCTTGAAGAATATTTATCTGTCAATAATAAGAACCTATAACCATATAAGTACGAGGTAAAAATATCTCATAGCGGACAGAAAACTATATTAATACAACGAACCTTGGTAGACAATAATATACAAAGTACAAATTATTGTGGACGAAGCTGCAAATGCAGGCTGGTTTTAAACAATTTTAAGCTATCATAGACTTTAGAATGCCAGATGCTGTTACAAAAAATTAAAACATTTTACGCATTTCAATTTAATATTGCGAATTTTATTATAGTTTTTTTATATTATAGTTTACCAATGTATATATTATATACTGTTGTGTTACATGTATTTATCTTCGTGGTTTTTCCATATATTTATTTACTTAGCTTAACAATTGTTACTATTAATATTTATCTACTTACTCTTTGTATTTCTATCATTATAGCCTGATATTACCCCACATATTGATACTCTTCCATGGTCATTCATTTGCCTTAAAACTGCTGCAGTAATATCACCGCCAACCTAAAAAATACAAAATATGCATTAAGACAAAAAACTCAAATCTAGTCTTAAAAAAAGTTCTACTTCTATTATCAAAAGTGTTTAAAAACGTGTACTTAAGAATTATTGCTTTATAAAAGTATGGATAAACCTTTCATGAACATTTTATAAATGTGTCACTGTAGAGAGAGAACCGAGAGGCCCCATATGCTAAATAAATGACTGTTGATATTACACAGAGACCACAGCATAGGTGGGTAAGGGTGTCTGCTTTCTACAGCGGAGACAAGAGTTCGAATTTCTCGTCGGAAAAATAATAAATTGAACAAAAAAAAAACCCGTAGTATCATGCCTAGTAAAGCGTTCAAGAAAAAGATATTAAATTCATATCAAAATGTTTGCATAGGACCAACATTGAATCTAAAATAGTCAAACTGACTCATTATGATCACTTGTGGGTGTTTAATATACAGGAATATTATTGAATCTATAATGAGCAGGCCATATACCAAAGACACGTATTTATCTTCACCACTCACACGACCTGAAAGGCATAGAATTTTGGGAACTATTAAAAATGAAGGTCTCTTTTTTTCTCTTACTATTTCATAGCACATTAACAGGTGCTGGGCGCAACGCTGTAATTTCACAATTCAAAGTTGTATCTCAGTTCCGTCAAGTTGCTAGTATCATATTCCTACACGTCCCAATAATAAAAATCTTTTAACAAAGGTTTGTAGAAGCATACAAGCGAGAGACAGAATTGTTGCAATATATCAAAACATATTGCAACAATTCTGTCTCTCACTTGTATGCCAGAACTAAACCTTAATGTATTGAACATAATAAGTAGACGTTGCCTATTATACCTATATCTCTGTCTAACATTGGGTCAATATATTATGACGTCCTTTGAGCTTCCTATAAACTTCCTCTTTTGTTATATCGGCCAAGATTTGGAAGAAGTTGCTTGCTACATCCGATATTACGGAAGTTGATATGCTACACCAGCTTTAGACTGTATATATTTTTGTTACTTCTTGCATATATATCATCCCCCTACGGAGTTTCATTGCTTAAGCAAAAAAAATATTCCTGGATTCAACAGGGCTTTTAACAAAAATATATTTTTTTAAAAGTTAAATGAGCATACCACTTATAAAATAATAAAAAGTGTTTATTGTATATATATATATATATATATATATATATATATATATATATATATATATATATATATATATACATATATATATATATATATATATATATATATATATATATATATATATATATATATATATATATATATATATGTCTTCCATCAGCTGTTCTCTATTCTCTGCATGTAAGCCTCTGTTCTTCCACAGTTAGCGATCCTCGGGTGGTTGATACCGGTTAAGGCCTGCAAATCTTTTAGTATTGTCAACTCATCATGCCTCAAGTCTTCTTTTCTGGGTCCATTGTCACCATCTTTTAAGTTTTACCACTCCACTTATATGTACTTCGGGCAACATGTCACGCTCAGCACCATTTCAATAAGGATGCTCTCCTGACGACATCCTGGACTCCAGTTTATTGTCTAATCCAGGCATTGCTTTTTCGATTTCTTAAAGTAATTTCCAGTATTTTCCTTTCGAGGGCCCTCTGTTTGCCTCTGATCTAGTCTAGGATCAACCTCGTGAACACCTATGTCTCTGCGCCTTATGTTGTTACGGCGATAGAATGCATCGATTGTAAATTTCGGATTTTAACGGTAAGTGTATGTTAAATCTCAAGACATCTTTTATTTTAGCATATGCCGCCCATGATATCAGTACTCTTCCCGTTTTTTCTAGATCTTGATTTGCTTTACCCGTTGTTATGGTTTGATCTAGATATTTGTAGGCTTCTGCATTTTTTGTCTGTTTCTCTCCCTCTCTCTCAGTGTTATTGTTAGTTCTGGATCCACTTTTCTAGTGATGTATTTTGTCTTTCCAAAGTTCAAATCTAGTCCTATGTTATTTGAAATTTCATATGTATCATTTATTATACTTCGCGACTCTCCTTTTATTTGGACAAAACAATTATGTCGTCGGCGAAACGCAATTGGGTTAGTTCCTTTCCATTAATGTCAATGCCTCTTTATTTCCAATCTATTTCCTTCACTGTAACTTCCAAGACCAACGTAAACAACTTTGGGGTCATAGGATCGCCTTGTCTAACTCCTCTGTTCACAACAATCTTCTCAAATGTAGCTGCATTTTGAGGCTCGGGTTGTTGAAAATGTCGCTTATTAATCTTATTTAGCGATTGTCCCACTCTAGCGTTCCTCACAGCCCGTTTTCAATTGTATCAAAGGCCAGTGCATTTCTCAGTTAGAATTCTCGTTGCTCGCAAGTATATTATATTGAACCCCACTCTAAACCCCGCTTGCTCTTTGGGTTAGGCGATTTATAATGGTTTTCAAAAATGCCTTATAGATCTGGGACAGTAGACTAATAGACCTATAGTTTTCTAAATCTTCCCCTCCCCTTTCTTGCAGAATAAGCCTTTTTACAATCCTCGGGTACATCTTCTTGAGCCAAACATTTATTGAAAAGAGATTCGAGTTCATTAAAAAGCATTTCCTCTCCCTCCTTCAACATCTAAGTAAAGATACCGCCCACTTCTCCAACCTTTCCGTTTTTAAGTTGTTTTATAGTATGCCTAATTTCGTCCTTGGTTATCGGTGGTATATCTTCGGAGCCTTGATTTTGGACTTTCCTTGTTTTTTCCACCTCGCTCATCCCATTATCTATTTTAAATTTATATCCTTCACTTATATAATTATTTTCTATCAATATGCAATATTTCCTGCCCGAAAAAGATATTGTACCTCTGTTGTTTCTGATGCCTAGTCAAATTTTTCAGGTTGGTTGACTTTCTGTCCTATTTTACAGTAAAAATCAGCAATCACTGGTATTAATCTTATTTTATTTACTGAGAGAGCTTCTGATTTATACTCACTATAATCGTAGGTGCTTGTTGGTGCATAAACTTTAGTAATTTTGAGAGTTAGCAGCAACTCAATAAGTTCAATTGAAGGGTAACGTAGATTACTATCCTAGATATAACCTTCAAATGCTTAACATTCCTTCCTTTTGCTTATTAGCAATCCTACTCCACTTTCACTCTTACTGTTTCCCATATAGTAAAATGTGTGTCCATCCTGTAGTATAGTATATTGGTCGCCCTTTACTTTATGTTTCCCAGAACAGCCCTCCTTAAAGGTGTGGAACGCCCAGTTAAATGATTTCCGCATGTAGCTATCTGATATAAAGCCTGTAGGAAAACTATTTTTCACCAGCCCTACCATTATTCACACCTGTCCTGCATACCTGCAGGAATATTCCCTATCAGCTATTGGGGCGCGAGGTATCGTATGTACAAAAAAATTGCACAAGGAACATAATATAATAATATTTTTCTAATATCCTAAAAATTCTTTTAGAACTTCTTAAAGTGAAGTACTCCTTTACATGCCTAGGCAAATTATTAAAGTCATTAAGACCTCTAAATAAAAGAAAGCTCATTAATTTCCTATAATTAATTTTTGCAATAAAGAAATAATTTCTTGCTCTGGGGTGTAGAACTATGTACTTCGTAGGCATACGTGATATAATTATTTAAATAGATAGCAAGTTGTTCATTATTTCAAAAACAAATATCATTGTCTATTAGTGTTTCCCTTCGAACAATAGTAGATCCATAATTAAAATATACTTACATTATCAAAGTAACAGTCAATTCCTTGAGGTGCTAATTTTTTCAATTCTTCCTCTATATTTTGTGTTTTGTAATTAATACCTCCATCAAAACCTAAATCATCCGTGAGCCATTTTAGTTTTTCATCAGTACCTGCAATTCCGATAACTTTTAACCCTTTATTTTTGGCAATCTGTCCCACAATGGTTCCTATAGCTCCTGCAGCACCAGATACTACTATAGTTTTACCAGCTTTTGGCTGACACACTTCCAAAAAACCAAAATAGGCTGTATTACTGAAAAGTTATAAATATGTAAAATAATATTGGAATTGCGAAATTATAATCACAAATATTTAGTATTTTAGTCTAATAAGTTGTTAAGATACTATTAATTAAAACTATATATTAATTAGTAAAAACAACAGGAACCAAACCATTCGCATTTTTATCATATAAAATATGCTGTGTATTTTAATGGCTGTATTTATTTAATTTATTCAATTATACACTTCAATACATTACAAAATACTGTTCTAAATCGTAAATAATATATTTCGAAGAGTAATTCTAAATTACAAAAAATCAATATAAATTAGTACATCTTATTATTTAATTAACATTAAACAAAAATTATAATTAATAAATCTCTTCAATAGCAATCCCTTTAAAGTGTCAAATCATTGACAAAAAAAAATTAAGTATTTAAGTAATTAAATATTAGGAAAAGACGAACAACGCACTGTGATCTTGGAATTTAATATTTCGTTCAAAATTATCTATAGGACTTAATTTATAACCGATTTGGATAATTTTTTTGTCGAATTCTCATAACTAAATTTCCAAAAAATCTCTCGAAGCCGATTTTTGAATTATGGCCAATTTTTGGTTATTTTTCTATCATTTTTGGATAATTTTTAGTAACTTTTTCGAAGTTTGCGACACTTGAATGAACAAACCAAAACAATTTATGTTTCTATCTATATAATCTGAAATTTGTTGTTTCAAGACCTAAAGGTGAATCAACATAGCCATTTTTCGGCCGTTATTTGAACATATTTTGACCAGTATTGGTATAACAACTAAAAACGAAAAGAATCGTATTTTTAGAAGTTACCAAAAGTGTTCTTCATATTTGCTGAACCATCCCAAGACGGGTTTCGCCGTATCACGGCTCATCAGCTAGGCTAGGTTCAGCAAATACGAGAACACATTTTTAGTCCTTTATCCAAGTAACTAACGGAAAAGTATAACAAACCTTCGAGCAGTAAGCTTAAGAAAGGTGCGTTTCTGCAATAAGTGCCAGCCGTGCTGTGCCGCTCTGCTTGAACAGACTTAGTAAGTCGCCGACAGAGTGCAGTATAAGCATCTATTTGTTATAGTTTTCCATATTTTGACCATATTTATCATCATTTCTGGCTGAAATCATGATAAATGTGGTCAAAATATGTCCAAATAATGGCCGAAAAATGACTATGTTGATTCACCTTGCAACCTTTAGGTCTTCAAACAACAAATTTCAGATTATGCGGATCAAGAAACATAACAATTACTTTGGTTTGTTCATTTAAATATTGCAAACTTTGAAAAAATTACAAAAATTATCCAAAAAAATAACCAAAAATTGACCGTAATTCAAAAATTCTAAAAACCACAACTATTAATAAAACAGAACTGAGCAAACAGCTACAGTCAATATAACCGTTAAGAAGCTTGAAAAGGAATAGAAAATAGGCATTTCCTCGTCGATATTCAAGAGTTATTAAACCACAGAGCAAAAGCATTGTATCATGTTTTACAGTATGATATGAAAAATTAAGTTTATACAAAAGATATTTAACAGACTTGTTTTGAACCCTTTCACGCCTATCAACATGACAAGTATAACATAGAGATCATATCATATAGCAATATTCTAAAATAGTAGTAACTAGACTATTGTTAAGGCAGGTAAAAGCCTTTGAGTCACCTATATGCCTGGTATTTTTCTCAATAAACCCCTCAGAACAATGTTATCGATATGAAAGTTAAAATTTAGCTTAATGGCAAAAATAACCTCAAGGTCATTAATTGAGGATACACTTTGAATGTCAAAATTATTATTAGTATAAACTGTTTTAATAAAATTACGATTTTTAAAAAATTACTCTTACAGCAAGCAACAAACCCATTCAAATTAGACTGCAGACCCATAGAACCCAGGCCTACAATACTGTAAAACTTAACATCGTCAGCATATAAAAGAGAGTTACATGTTTGAAAACAGCAAGCCATCTTTTATAAATGACGATAAGAGTACCGGCTCCGGCCTGCGGCACTTCTGACGTTACGAGTACCTCGCATGAAACGTCTGATAAAGACGCGTTGACGACGATTGAAAAGGTACGAATCGATCCACCGATGGTACCGTTCCGAAATAACAATATCATACCGTTTCTTGAGTAGTAAGGGTGGCAGACACTGCCCAAAGCCCTGGGCAAATTAGTGTAGATCCAATCAACCTGGCTTCCAGCCTTGAAAGACGAAATAAGGAGATTTTGGTAGAATGCTAGCAGCAGTTCCTCAGCAACACAGAGGGAATTCTATCAGACCCGGCCCCATTTGAAACCGCAAGAGATAATAGTTTCTTATTAACCATAAAATTGTGAAAGGGAAGAACTGTCGAAAATGCAACGGGTGTAATACTGGATAAGTCCGGGTCTGAATAATTAGAATAAGAAGGCTGGAAATGTGAGGCAAAAGCATTAGCAATCTCACCGGCTCTACCAAGAATGTGGTTATTGTACTGCGTTACTCTGGGCAGAAAAGAAACATCTTGACGTAAGACTAAATATATTTAACACTCGCGGAGCGGAAATATTCGTCGTTGAAAACAAATATTAAAAAACATATGTCACTCCGAAACCTGACATAGTAGTTTTCGTAATCATATTGCAAGCTGGATTTTTAAAATTTTTTATAGAGTTTATTTTTTGTAGAAATAAGTTTGTGTAGCTCTCTGTCAAAGTATAATTTCGATTTTTTATGGTCTTTCTAGGTGCAGCGTGCAAACACGTGGATAATCTCGAACAGTATTCCATAAAATCACTCAATCGGTTAGTCAGTATCATCAATCAATGTTAAGGACCAACCTTTATAATTGTAAAAAGTGTTAAATTCGGTATAATTAGCACGATTGAATTAATAGTCAGTAAAGTGACTAGTGTTCCTGATTTCAGGGATATGACAAACGTCAAAGTAAAACTCTAAGCCATGATATTAGACGTTAATGTGGATCAAGGAACTGAAACACAACGAACCTGCAGTATTAACAAATTCATCTACCAGATCTAAAGTTCGGTCAATACTATTCGAATGAGGATTAATCTGCTGTGGTTCAATAAAAGACATGGAATCAGTTAAGACGTTCGTGGCTGGCGAATGTAATTCCGAGGGGATTAACGTGTCATCCTCAAAATGCAACCGAATATGAGGAAGGTTAAAATCTGCATATAAAATAAACCTATGATTTTCGTATTTTTTTCTTAGAGATTCACAAGTATTGCAAAAAAACTGGTAACATTCCAGGGTCAAACTTGGAGGAATATAAACGCAACAGATAATCAGCTATGTTCTATGGATGTTAAAATGGATCTAATCTTAATAATTCTTATAAAGACATTTGTCTTTATAAGAATTATTAACTCACGTTTGAAGAAATAGAGCCTGAACAGTATTAAATGAGACAACTAAGACTCCACAGTGTAGTTCCTGGAGTTTCTATCCTTGTGAAAAACTGTGAAACGGTTGTCAAGCATATCGGTGTTAGAGAAATCACTATTTAACCAACCAATTCAACGTGCATTTGACGTTGACTCACAAGTTCTTTTAGCAGTATTGTTCAATTCGTTAATTTACATACGTAAAGCAGATGAACGTCGAGTCATTGTAATACAAAATTATATAAACTTACCCGGGCATTCCTAAGACACCCAGACCTAAAGATAAAGGTAATCCTTCAAAATCAGGTAGAACTATTGTTGGTAATGGAGGTCCAAGAAGGTTTTGTCCATTTGTTACCACATGTGTCCTCCATCCAAAATTGCCAACAACATATTTTCCAACGGGAAAATCAGGATTTCTACTTTCTTTTATTCTGAAAAAATAGTAATAAAATTTTATTTTTTATATAAGTAAAAATAATTAATTCTTAGAATTTTTAAGATTTTCAGTTAACAGATATTTCATGTGCGAATGGTTTAATTTCCATTTTATATTTTAACAAAATAAGAGTTATTAGTACTTACAAATTTATCGATTTTCCAATAATAGACAATTTGTTATTTTAAAAAATTGCTCAATGAAATTTGAAAAATTCTCAACATCAAATCAAAAAATGAAAATTAACATTTTCAGGCATTTGAACATTTAAAAGTAATTTTACTACTTTCATAAAAGTTAAAGAAAAAAAGATATTAGTATGTCCACAAACTTTATTTTAAAATTTCTCAAATAAAAATTGTGAAATAATTCACAATTTCAAAATTGTTTTACAACATGACCGAAAAGTTTGGTACAAGGAAAGACATAGAAGAGATCTTCTTGAACAAATGTCAATAGTATTGATAATAAGAATATTAACGATTATAATATATTATACTTACAATGCGACTGATTGTCCAATCATTGTTTGCCCTAACACTAATGTGTCCAATCTCATGTACGGATCCACACTTAAAAAAAACTGCTTCGGCCAAGAATTCTAAATATTAAGAATATTTTTAGTCAAGTGTTTTAAGAGCAATTTTTATGTGTCAGGTTTAAAAACACATGTTTCAAAAACCACTTTTTAAATCATCTAAATGTAATATTCTAAAAACAAATGAATTTTAATACCTCCATCTTTCACTGGTGGTAAATCCTCCTCAATCAATTTTAAGTCTCCTGGTTTGGGAAATCCGTCAAATTGTTTTACCGCAATAAATACTTTCGCTTTAACCATTTTAAAAATTTATAAATTTACTTTTAAATATTTTAACAGTATCTTCATTAGATATAGGTGTACAGACACTATATATAGAAGTGGCATTCACTATTTGTTTCCAAATCGTTTTTATGCTAAAAAATCTTTATGATAATGATAATTTATCGTAATCTAAAAGTAGCTTTTAAAGGAACTAACTTCATAAGGCAAATCACTAATAGCACAGACGAGGCCACGCGCTAGTAAATATTTTTAGTATCATCAAAATGATTAGTAAAATATTACGCAACATTAGTAAATTGGTTTTTCAAAAAATTTTAAAATTGTTTTATCTTGTCTTGTACCGAAAAATAACACAGTTCGACAAAAAAAAAGTTCATTACTAAGAACCTAAATACATGGGTCTATTGTATTTTCGATGCTGAATTCGAATTTGTAGTTAAAAAAGGATTTATCGTGTTATTTTAATTAAACTTATAGGGGGTGAAAAGTATCTCTAAAACTCAAATAACGTAAGTGAGTTTAAATTGCATGTACAAAGGACAAATTCTTATAGCTCTTAGGACAAAATATTTGAATCTGGGGTGACAACCAGACATTACTCTTAAAGGGTTGAGACTCACCCCTATAGGGTATATAACCCCCCCCCCCCCCTTCGGAGGTATCTCATAAATTGTCTCATAAGTCTTATTGTGGCCGCCCGTGGCTCCGTAGGTCAGTATACTTATTTACTAATTTATTTAAGTATATTTGGCCTGGCCACGTACATAGGTAGTAGTTGTTCTTAGAAATGTATCCTCAGAATATGAAAAAGGGTAAAATCTCTACTCAGGCGGGGAAGTGAACAAAACAAAAAAAACGACGAGAAAGTTCAGGCTCTTGTAGTTTTCAGCAGGGTGAACAAATATGGAGTAAAGTCGCTTGAACCACCGATACACGACTATAACCTACCTTTAAAGGGTGGTAGAAACTACTCATACGCTGTAATGATACACATGGATGTTATTGAAATTCGGGAAGGATCAAATATTTTTATTTCATTTACCAAACATTCAAAACTACTATATCATCTTCCTAATAAGGTTTAAAATCATAGGAGGGAAGAACTACCCCTGGATGGATTTTAGAAGTTCTAGCATCTGTATTTGTCCATCCTGCCTGAGACTACGAAAGCCTATATTTTTTTTCTCAGATACTAGAACTTCTAAGATCCATCAATCCCAAGGAATAGTTCCTACTCCTAGGGATGATACGTGGAACATTACATGGTCCAAGGGTCACTTCAAATTATTAAAACTTCTTGTCAAAATAATTTATCAATTATGACGTTCGTTTATATTTGGGAATTTTGCTCTACAACACTCTGTTAAACTTCTTTAATAATCTCTTGACCTCTCATACCTTGGAACATCTAACATCTCCAGTTTTCTTAAATTTATCCATCAAGTAATGAGTTTTATTCATACAGAGCACATTATTAGGACCATTTGATTAAATTTCCGTAATGTGGTCGGGGTCAACGAATTATTTGGATGTTAAGTTACTCTATGTTATCTCCATCATATGTAAATATATTCTGCACCTAACCTATAATTCGTAAATATTTAATCAACTAGATATTGTCTATCCCATGGTATTGGATTATTTAATTGATATAGGTTCGAATTAGCTAAACCTACAGAATAGCTAACCTACAAAATTTTTATACAAATTGTACAACGTGTAAAGCTGATTAAAGCGTCAGAATAAAAGTATATTCTATAGAAAATTCTTTAATAGAAGATTTTTTTATTTCAATCAATGGCGTAATATTTAAAACTGTCAGCTATACATTGTCCACCCAGCAGTATTTTACTCTTTGACTATTATAGGTTCTTGAATGGTTAAAGTATCAATTTTTAACAGTACCAAAACCTTAGGAGACAACTTGGTCTGCTTTAGGTCGACAAATTACAACATGTAAATGTGTTTTTTACTTTATTTTGCGTTATAATGATCTATCCAACGAAGTCTTTTTATTAAAACTCTCTACTATGTTGGGAATGTGGAATCTTTGGCACACTAGTAAGTATATATCACCACTAAACCAAACACTTCCTCATCAGGAGCGATGATTGACTCATTTTAAAAATTATATATATATATATATATATATATATATATATATATATATATATATATATATATATATATATATATATATATATATAATAAAATTTGGTTTGACAAGAGCTTATTTTCATTAAATATTATTTGCTATTCTATGACCAGGGCGGGGATGGTCGATGTGGAGGCCATCAAAGTGCATGATAATGATTGTAAGAATTTTAGTAACTGTAATTGCCAACTAAAAATAATTTCTGTGGAAAAAGTGAGAGGCATTTGAAGTGGAACTTTCACATAGATTATATTTGTAATAAAATTAGAAAGTTATTATATAAGTTCAGCATATTAAGGCAAAGTTTATCACAGGAATCTATCATAAATGTCTATAAGGCTCTTGTGGAATCCACTATTAATTATGGCGTATATATTTAGGGGGCAGCCTATGATACCATCTTAAATACTTTTGAGTTAACACAAAAGAAAATCCTTTAAAAAAATAGATTTATTTAAGAATAAACAGTTTCCTACAGAAACTCTATTTCAAGAAGCACAAGTTCTAGATGTTTCTAGGCTATATATAAAATCCGTGATACGGTTGTTTTGTAATAACAAAATCGTTGAATACTCAATAAACACAAGATATAAGGAGAAACTTTCCATAAGTACAGCTATGGTAAGATTTACTTCAGTACAAAAATACTTGCTTTTTACAGCTCCTAAAATATATAACGCCATGCCACGATCCTTTAAAAAGAAACCATTTTCAAAATAAAGAGGCAAGTCACTACATGGTTACTTCAATTAAGGGAAGACTTGTTCTTGACTTTGATGTAGTTGAGTTGATTTGTTATCTGACTTGTTTATTATTTGCTTCATATATAAGGATGTGAATGTTATCTATGTCTGTGTGTGACCATTTGATGATACCAAATGAATATGTGAGTACAGGTATAGCGAACGTATTGATAGCTTTAGTAAGATTTTTAGAGTTGAGTTTTCTTTGTATAAGTTTCGTGAGCCTGTTTTTGAACTCGGTTCTGAGCTCTGTTTTGATATGAATGTGGTTGAGCATGTTATCAAGTGTTTCCTTTGTTAAGCATAATATGTGAGTACAGGTATAGCGAACGTATTGATAGCTTTAGTAAAATATCTAGAGTTGAGTTTTCTTTGTGAAAGTTTCGTGAGCCTGTTTTTGAAGTCGGTTCTGAGCTCTGTTTTGATATGAATGTGGTTGAGCATGTTATCAAGTCTTTAATTTGTTAAGCATGTTATCAACTGTTTCATTGTTGATGGTTTCTGTCTCATGGTGACCTTTCCTTTGGTATTTGTTGATGGGAATACTTTACTTTCACTTATACCAAATTCCATATTGATATCTAAGGTGAATGTTTCTGTCATTTTGAGGACTTCTTTCAGCTGCGTTTCTATAGTAGCATAGAATTTTATATCATCCATGTATAGGAGGTAGTTTATTTTATGTTGGTTCACTTTTTGGTGCCTGATGCAGAAGCCATGGTCTGTTCTGTGTAGTGTATTTGAGAGTGAATTGAGACAGAGGCAACATCATAGAGCGCTGAGCAAATCTCCCTGAAGTATACCCCGTCTGATGTACAGCTCTTCTGTTTGGATGCGGGCGGATTGTGTCTTTAGGTGAATTTTGGTTTTCCATGTTTTCATAATTTGCGCGAGAAATTACCTGCGGTTTTGGTTGATTTTGTAGATTTCTAGGGCTCTGATTAACCAGCGTGGGGTATGGAGTCGAAAGCTTTTTTTATAGTCTATGTAGGTTTCTGTGTTCTTTTCTGATTTGTCCCATGATCACGCTGTCTATGATCAGCTGCTGTTTGCATCCTCAGCTATTCTTCCTGTACCCCTTCTGCTCTTCTGTGTGAATATTGTTGTCTGTTAGGTTCCAAACAGGTGACAGGTCGGTAATTTGACAGGTTTGTGGTGTCTGAGCTTTTAGGTTTGACGTATTCTTATTCTTTGTGTAAGGAAAGTGGGGAGCGTGTGTGGTTGTTGAATGGCTTTGTTGATTTGGTGTGCGAGGGCTTCGTGTGTGGTGATAAACTATTTGTACCAGAAGTTTTGTATATTGTCTATTCAAAGGCATTTCCAGTTGTGTGTGTGTTTGAATGTTTCTCTAGTTTCTTGTGTAGTTAATGTGGAATTTTCTCGTTCTGTCACATGTTTATGTTTGTCTTCTTCGGCTTTGATCCGGGGGGTGTTTATCATTGCTTAGCTTTTAGTTTTTTGACCAGATGCCTTTCCAATAATCTGTAAGTTCTTGTTTGTTTGGTGGTTCAGTCACCGTTGTCTGAATAAATTTCGTTTGTTGTAGTGGTGATATATACTGAGTAGTATCATTGTGCCAAGATTCCACATTCCCAACTTAGTGTTCGTTGTACATAGTTTTTTTCGGTAGAACTGTTTTTCGCTTCTTCGGAAGAGGTTGTTGGTGTCTTTCGTCTCATTTGATTCTTTATAGCGACTGAGTCTTACGGCATATACAGAGAGTTTTTGTTTCAAAATATCAAAGATTTCTGGCAGTATTCGTTTGGGAGATTTGGATTTGATCTTGTCTACACCCTGTGTGATACTTTTGGACGCGTTCCCATTTATAAACTGGGTAAGGTGTCCTAGATCTCTTCTGATGTTGTTTTTGTTTTCTATTCTTATTTGCCATTTGAATTTTGGTTTTGTGCCATTGGGGTTTCTTTGTCGTTGCGGGAGTTTTTGATTATTTTGTGTTAGAGTGGTGATTGCTGCTGCGTGTATTATTGTGTGAATGTCTTCGATTGTGCTTAAGTCTGCTATATACTGGGGTATTATGTGCTTGTTTATTGTGTTGACGATTGGTTGCGTGCTCTGTTTGAACATTAAACGAGGGATAGGATTTCTTTTTGTGAGGTCGGATTCTCATATTGCTATTCAAACTGTACAAAATTTATCACTCCCTTTTCTCTAAATCGATATCTCTTAAAGGATTTCTATGTCGAATCTTATGTATGTAATAACTTCGCAATAAATACCTCATCTCGTTTAATAGTTATAGTACTAATAAATAGACCAACAGAGAGAGATACAGACTGACCGACAGACAGATTTGAAACTATGGCTTTAGTCATATAGGAACACTGACACAAATGCAAAAATCTCAGAATATGATTATTCTCCAATACAATAGTTCTCTGAGGAAAGGAATTAACAACTTAATCTGAGTATTATAATTTGATATTTTATATATCTGACTTCATAGTGAAATATTAATCATAAAAAGAGTTTAGGGAGGGCTTCAGAGATATTTACAACTGATATTTGACATTTATCTCCATGTACTGTTTCTGCTAAAATGAAAAATAAGAAAAATTAACATAATTTTTAAATACCTTAACTCCAAGAATTCTAAAAGCCCTATAATACGATATGTATGAAGCAAGCCCTCTTGCTGCTTCCCCCTTCAGACCCTTACATGTCTGACTTTAAATAATTTTACATGCTTAAAATTTAATCCTTACCTCAACCAAAAAATCAGACAAATTTTCATAATATTATTAAAACTACAGAATATTTAGCTATTCTCACACCTTTTACTACTATGAACAGCTGTACGAGTAGGTTCCATTCCTACCTCAATTATTGTTACACCAAATTTGAAATCAATATCTCATTTAATTTCAGTCTAACGTTATCTTGCTGGATAGCCTGAAAGACACACACACAAATGGGAAACTGAGTTGTTCTTTATTTAGTTACTTTAAAACATGAAGAAACGCCAAATCCTCAAAGTGTGATTTTCTCACTGGTACAGTTGTTACTCTTAGCAAAGGAACTCAGAACATACTATATAAGTTGGTTTTGCCTTCTTACAATATAACAAGTTACTAATATCGGTATTTTCTTCTGCAATATGATGCAGAGGCACTATGTCATCCGGAATTTTACGCTGCAGTAACGATTCTGGCTCCTTTTTTAGATTTGTTAAAAAATTTGGTAATATGCGAGTAAACCAATTTACTGAACATCTTGATGTAAGGTGCAACTGGATAGAGATATTTAGAATTACGCACAATATTTGTAATATATAAAATATATTAGGTAGCACACTCGTTCTTCGCAAGGAAACGAGTTAATGCTGAATACGTTGACAAATATGCCAGCTACTCAATGGCCCCATTTAAGGAGTTATAGCGCCTCCTATAGCCAATGAGAGCTCCATCGCGCTAAAACTCAGATTACATAGAACTTCTTTTTTTGGCATTTTAAACTATAAACGATGCTAATCAATGAAGTGCACCTCATTTTTTTTCTAGTTTTAATGTTTATTAGAAAAAAAATGATAATTAAGATCCTAGATAGTGATTGATAAATCCAACGTTCACAAGGCTTTAAAAATTGCTTAATATTGTATGTTTTAATAAAAAAAAAATTCTGATTCAAAAAACTCGTGACACAAAAATATAATATGGAAATTAGTCTCAGAAAAATTAGGCTACAAGTTCACAAACTAAAGACGATTTACATATTTGTAGTAGAATAAAATTGATTGTTGTGTCTATAAAAAAGCCGGTAGTTAATATTAGAAAGGTACAGCTATAATAAGGAAAAAATTAAGGGAAGAAGCGTGCAACATGACATCAGAAATCGATTGCAGCTACTTGCAAGTGAAAAAAAAAAAAAAAATGACAAATAAATATCTATGAATATATATATATATATATATATATATATATATATATATATATATATATATATATATATATATATATATATATATATATATATATATATATATATATATATATATATATATATATATATATATATATATATATATATATATATATATATATATATATATATATATATATATATATATATATATATATATATATATATATACATATATATATATAATATATATATATATATATATATATATATATATATATATATATATATATATACATAAGACTATTAATTTTGTTCGTTATGATCTCCGTTACGAGTTTCAGTGTGGTGCTCAACAGATTTATTCCTCTATAATTCGAAGTAATTCTTTTATCTTTCTTTTTAAACATAAGAGTGGTCGTACTAATCCGCCATGCATTTAAGATTCTATGGCTATAGAAGATCTTCTGACTTAAATTTGTCAATCGCTGCACTAAACTTTCTCCCCCGTATTTAGGTTCATTTAAGATATCGTCTTGTCCGGGACTTTTCCTATTCTTTAACTACTGCTGTGCCTACTGCACGTCTGACAACCCATCTTCGGCATTCTTACCGACCTCTGTTTCCAGCGTGTCGAATGTCTCTGCATCTTCTGCTTTATACAATTCCTCTAGATATCTGATCCAATTTACCCTGGATATAAAATTGTTCATTTCAACGAACTCGTTGGCCTCTTTCCTTTGTGATCGTATAAGCCTCCATATTTGTTTCTAAAGGCCGTAGAGGTTAGTTATGTTTAAGCATATCTGTTTAAATATTTATTCACCTAAATACATTAGTTTTGCCTTCTCCACCACTTCTTCTTCTCAGGTCTTCTCCTAATGAAGTTTGGCGACCACTTCTGTAAATTTTTCTCGCAACATGAAACAACTCCCCTACATTCATGCCGGTCCTTTCTCTGATGTTTCTCAGCTAAGACTTTTTCTTTCTTCCGACACCTTTTCTACCGTCAACTCCTTCCTGTATGATAGTTTGCAATAATGAATATTTGTCGTTCTGAGTACATGATCTAAGTAGGATGGTTTTCTACTTTTATGATTGTGAGGAGTTCCTCATTCTTCAATATAGCCACATTTCAAATGTTTCTAGCTTCTTAGTAGGGTATTGCCTCAACGTCCATGTCTCGACTCCGTACAAAAGTTAAGACCACATGTAGCATTCCAGAAAACGCAATCTTAGAGAGAAAGATAAGTTTCTGTTGCAGAACATTGTCCAAAATTGTAAAAATGATTCTCTTGCAACCTTTATTCTGGTTTTAATTTCAGTATCTTGATCAATGTCGGATGTGATATAGATGCACACGTTCTATTTGTTTTTCTTCGAGGAATCATTGGTAATTGTTGGTTTGATGTTTAGAAACGACCATAAATTTTATTTTTTCCGTGATTATCCTCAGACTCATTTCTACACTTCCTCTATTCACGTTGTCAACCAAAGCTTGCAATTCCTCTAATGTGTCTGCTAAAATCACGGTATCGTCGGCAAAGCGAATGGTGTTTACCACTTCACCCTTTATCCTGATTCTTTCACCTTGTTCCCATAACGTTTTCTTGAAGATGCCTTGGGAATATAAGTTGAACAACTTCCCAAAATAATAATATAGAATAGACATAAGATTATACTAAAATTTATTTTATTTTCTTTCATAAAACTATGTAGAGCCCTCTTCTGTTTAATCTTATTTTTTCTTTCAGTACTCAACTATGACTTAGCACAATATGTTTGCATGATTTTTATAGATAAGTATTCTCTTAATCACGATAACAAAAAGCACTTTATAATTATCTTGTCGCTTTTATGATGAGATGACAAGTAAAATATTTCGTAGAGTAGTTTGTTTATCGATATTTTTATCTTACACCAAAATGTACTGATATGTTATGTTTCAATATTGAGTAATCTGGATTACTCTTTGGCAGCTCCATCACGCTGGAACCCAGACTGTATAAGACTTTTTTTTCGGCATTTTAGACTACAAACAATGCTAATCAGTGTAGTGTACCTCATTTTTTGTAGTTTTAATGTTTATTAGAAAAAATTCTATATCGCGATTGATAAACCCAACATTCAGAAGACCTTGAAAATTACCTAATACTGTATGTAGCTGAATGTAGTAAACATTTTTTTTTTCAAAAATCTCGTGAAAGAAAAAAATAGATATGAAAATTAGTTTTAGAAAAATGGGACTACATGTTCAAAAACTACAAACGATTTACATATTTGTAGTAGAATAAAATTGATTGTAGTGTCTATAAAAAAGCTGGCAGTAGATATTAGAAAAGTACAGCTGCAATAAGGAAAAAATTATGGAAAGAGGTGTACAGAGTAACATAAGAAATCGTTTGTAGCTACACGCAAGTGGAAAAAAAAAAAATATGACAAATAAATTTTTTTTGTTTATGGGTCTAGCACACGTACTGCAGGGAAGTTCCCCCTAAAGCGCTTCAGGAGCGGCTTGTGTACGGAAAAAAAGCGACTCACGTTGTTCTTGAATCGCTGTTAATTGTACTCGGTGGGAAACACAGCACTGGGCAAATTATTCCAAAGGGATAATGTTCTCCATATAAAAGATTGCTTGAAAAGCGTTGGACGCGGAGTAACAAGCTGAACCTCATACGGATGTGAAGCATCAGCGCGACGTGTGTTTCTAACATGCATCGCTTTGGGAGGAGTTAAGCGGGCTACATCCTTCGAACATTTTCCATGAAAATACTTGTAGAACAGACTCAAGTCGCCAACCGTTCTTCGATGTTCCAGCGAATCAAGGCCGCCGGTCAATTCCGGGTCTCCAATCAGACGGACAGCTCTTGTCTGAACAAAATCGAACAAATGCAGTGTATCTTTGGGAGCGGAGCCCCAAACGTGGGAGCAGTATTCCATAGTTGGTCGAATTTGAGTTTTGTAAAGAATTAACAGTGGTTGTGGGGTGTAAAGCTTTCTGGTTCGCAATAATATTCCCAACTTTTGAGAAGTTCTCCTTGTTATACCTGCAACATGTTCATGCCAGGACATATTTGCTCCAAAACTAATGCCCAACAAATTGAGCGACGATGCTAGGGGAATGGAGCGCCCCGACATAACTACGTCGGATTCAGCAACGTTAACTTTTTTTTAAAAAAAACTGCCGCCTGGGTTTTTGTAGCGTTAAATTCCACTTCGTTACTGTCACTCCAAGATAGAATTTCTTCCAGGTCTTTGTTAAGTTGAACGACCTCCTGCTGTCTGCGGATATTCGCGTGAGCAGCCGATGTCCGAGCGTCCAAGCTAAATGAAGAGACAAGCGTACTGTCATCTGCAAAGCTGTAGATTGGATTCCCTGTCTTTTCCAGAAGATCATTAATCTAAATGATAAAGAGAGTAGGAGACAGTATGGAGCCCTGGGGCACACCGGCGTTGATAGTGAAGGTGTTAGAAAGAAGGCCGTCAACCGTCATTCGTAAAGAACGCTCTCTGAGGAAACATGAGAGCCACAAACAGAACCTTTCAGACATACCATAAGAGCGTAACTTAGCCAACAGTCCATCGTGCCAAACAAGGTCGAATGCCTTGGATATGTCAAGAGCAACCGCTCGAGATTCTCCAGAGTGTTCAGTTGCGTTGTTCCAAACATGTGTTACATAAGTCAGAAGATCTCCTGTTGATCTATGTTTACGATTATATTGGTGATCGCTAATAATATTGAATCGTTCAAGATATTTTAGAAGATGCTCATTGATAACACAGCCCCACAAAAAAAAAAAAGTGGGTATACTTTTGATGCGATATATCAGATCCGTAGTATTTTTTTGCCCGCTGATCATGAATCTAACGTCAGAATATCGCCATCACATCTCAATTTTTTTCTAACCCCAAGAAATAGGTAAAAATTAGTAAAAATTAAGAAAAATATACTCCTAAAAAATTAATTGAAGCTTTTTCATGAATCCAAAGATGTATTAATATGTATTCGGACACGCTAAGCTAATATTCATCGGTTGGATTGAGCCATACAGTTCTGTTTTCTTTCTAACCTCAATAAATCAGACAGATATAGTGCTTCTCTAATGCAAAAACGAATTCAAATTAAAATTCAACCGATCCTTACCAAATTTGGTACACGGGGATTTTTTGGGTCGCTGATCACGAATCTGAGGTTGGATTTGCAAAATTTAAGATGGCAGATGTTTTCGCGCCATTTTGAACGCCGAGAAAATTCATCGGTCGATTTTTATTCTTCTACCTGCATCCAGGGCACCTCCACGTGGTGACGATGGGCAACGGTGTTACTCCACTAGCCGGCAGAGTCCCTGGATAACGGCTTAGATGCCGTCATGGCAGGTAGAAGAAAGAGAATTACGATGCAGGGACTCGGAAACCCAGTATCGGCGGTTGGTCAGGGTGGGAAAGCGGGCCCGCAGCCGTCGTCATCCAGCGACCGTAGCTCTTCATGTGTGGGTGACTTGGCTCATGTAGAGTATAATGCTACAAGAAAACGGTCTCACGGTACAAGGACTTTTCATAAGTGCGATAAAAACAGTGATTCATTTTGTTATATTTGCTGTCAACACGTATTGAGTAAAATGGGGTCCCCGATAACGGATAAGATTAAAACCTTATATAAGGATTGTTTTAACATTGAAATACAGCACCAGGATACAGAATGGGTTCCCCACATCATTCGCAGTTCTTGCAAAATAATGTTGTACATCAATAAGAAGGCGAATAAATATTCCAGACCAGCAATATGGAATAGACCATACAGTGAAAATGATTGCTACTTTTGTATGAATGTTGTATCTAGGCATAACCGAAAAAATAAAAGCACTATTACTTATAACGATGTTTCGACAGTAACAAGACCAACTAAACTAATTCCGCCTCCTGAACCACTTGATGCTGATGTTATGGAAACAAATGATTTCACCTTATCAGTTCATGCCGAAAACATTGAGACTGTCGAAAAAGATTCAAACACTGTTACTAATGAATGTTCTAGTGACAACCTATCATATACTAGTGACACAGATAAAGAATTTCTACCATACAACCGTAAACCAGAACCAATACTCGTATCACAGTCAGAACTTAGTGATCTAGTCAGAGATTTAGGCTTATCCAAAGATGGTTCAGAGCATCTTGCTTCCTTTTTAAAGAAAAGACATTTACTTAAGCCAGAAGCTACGATTTCTTATTATAGAAACAGAGATGAAGAATTTCGAAACTATTTCACAATGGACGAGGAATTGTCACTTTCATATTGTACCGATGTAAAAGGTCTAATGGATGAATTTCAAAATAACTCATACGATCCTGAAGAATGGAGACTGTTCATTGATTCTTCTAAACGGAGCATTAAGGCAGTTTTGCTGCATAATACCAACGTTTACGCTCCCATTCCGATTGCTCATTCCACAGTTATGGAAGAGCAATATGAAAAAATGAAGCAGCTTTTGATAAAAATAAAATATGCTGATCATAACTGGAAAATTTGTGGAGATCTGAAAATTGTAACAATATTGCTTGGCCAACAGTCAGGGTTTACACTTTATCCCTGTTATAAATGTTTGTGGAATAGCAGAGACAGGGAACGTCATTATAAGAAAAAAATTTGGACAACAAGAGAATCGTTCACTCCTGGTGAAAATAATGTATTGTTTCCACCATTGGTAGATCCAGGAAAAGTTCTTATTCCCCCGCTTCACATTAAGCTTGGACTTATGAAGCAATTCACGAGAGCATTAGATACAAACGGCCCATGTTTCAAATATTTTGCATAAAAAATTTCCCAAATTTTCTGAAGCTAAAATTAAGGCAGGCGTATTTGACGGGCCACAAATAAGAAAATTGTTTCAAGGTTCATTATTTGTTACTAAAATGAATAAAGTTGAAAAAGCTGCTTGGCTTAGTTTTTAAAGAAGTCGCAACAAACTTTTTGGGAAATAATAAAAGTCCTAAGTACAAAGAAATAGTCGAGAAAACGGTAAAAAATTTTCAAACATTAGGTTGCTTAATGAATCTAAAATTACATTTCCTGGACTCCCACATCGATGATTTCCCAGATAATCTTGGTGACTCAGTGAGGAGCAAGGGGAACGTTTTCACCAAGATCTGAAAATCATAGAAAATCGGTGTCAAGGACGATGGGATGACCATATGCTAGCGGACTATTGCTGGTCGCTAAAAAGAGAAACAAGTCCTCAAAAGCGTTTGGGCAGAAAGCCTTTGAATAGATCATTCGCGGAAAAAAGAACAAGATACAGCCAAAAAAAGGAAAGTTAGGCGCGGGTCTAACCTTCGCAATTCTAGGGCTTAAGGGTCTACTATTTGAGAGTATATGGTTTAAAAGTCCTGGTTTTGAGTTTATTGGGTCTCATTTTTAAAGTTACAGGGTTATTGAGGTCTATTTTTTGAGGTTACAGGGTGTGGGAGTCTAAGGTTTCAGGGTTTAGGATTTAAGAGTATCAGGTTTGAGGATTCCCCAACTGTATACCAAATTTGGTAGGAATCGGTTGGTTTTCAAAAATTTTGTCCGCCATCTTGGATCCGCCATTTTGAATTTTGCAAATCCGACCTCAGATTCATGATCAGCAACCCAAAAAACCCCCGTGTACCAAATTTGGTAAGAATCGGTTGAATTTGAATTCGTTTTTGCATTCGAGAAGCACTATATCTGTCCGATTTATTGAGGTTAGAAAGAAAACAGAACTGTATGGCTTAATCCAACCGATGAATATTAGCTTAGCGTGTCCGAATACACATTAATACATCTTTGGATCCATGAAAAAGCTTGAATCAATTTTTTAGGAGTATATTTTTCTTAATTTTTACAAATTTTTACCTGTTTTTTTGAGGTTAAAAAAAAATTGAGATGTGATGGCGATATTCTGACGTCAGATTCGTGATCAGCGGGCAAAAATACTACGGATCTGATATATCGCATCAAAAGTATACCCCACTTTTTTTTGTGGGGCTGTGTAACCTTTTCCATGACTTTCGATATTATTGAAAGCAGTGCGACTGGTCGGTAGTTATTTGGCAAGGTCTTCTTGCCTTTTTTAGGTATCAGCTGAACCATGACACATTTCCAGTAGGACGGAAATATTCCCTTTCTATAGGATAGGTTAAAAAGTCTACAGAAAATTGGTGTTAGTTCCCTTGCACAGTTTTTGAGAACTATGGCAGGTATTCCGTCAGCGCCAGAAGCCTTTTTGGTGTCTAAGTTTAGTAGGCAATATGTTTAGCGGCAACAGCTTCTTTGCATTTTTGGTCAAACCAAGACTTGCCGTTGGAGGAGCATTTCTTCGAAAAAGGGATATAAGCTTCCATACCAGCCAAAATAACATCGGAGACCTCCCTGGAGCAGTCAGATGGGTTATCGGATCGAAAATAAACGTCCATCCAAATAAATATATATATATATATATATATATATATATATATATATATATATATATATATATATATATATATATATATATATATACATATATATATATATATATATATATATATATATATATATATATATATATATATATATATATATATATATATATGTATATATGTATATATATATATACATATATATATATATATATATATATATATATATATATATATATATATATATATATATATATATATATATATATATACATATATATATATATATATATATATATATATATATATATATATATATATATATATATATGTATATATATATATATATATATATATATATAAATATATATATATATATATATATATATATATATATATATATATATATATATATTTGGATGGACGTTTGTTTTCGATCCGATAACCCATCTGACTGCTCCAGGGTGGTCTCCGATGTTATTTTGGCTGGTATGCTTACATCCCTTTTTCGAAGAAATGCTTCAACGGCAAGTCTTGGTTTGACCAAAAAATGCAAAGAAGCTGTTGCTGCTAAACATATTGCCTACCGACAATGGCGTGAAACTCCAATAACACCTTTGTTCGTGCCTGGAACAGATGCAAAGTAATTATCGACGAAACCAAGGAGGCGCACAATCAACGAATTAGAAACAAACTTCTTTCTTGTCCCAACAATTCCATGTCATTTTGGGCAGTCGCTAAGGCAGTTAGTCAAAATTTTACCAAATCTACCATACAACCACTCACACTGCCAGATAATTCCATTGCAACCACACCTGTTGAGAGAGCGAACTTGTTAGCTGAACTCTTTGCTTTACATTCTACTGTCGATTTCCAAGGAAAAACACCACCTACTATTCCCATATTGCAGTCAAAGATGCCTGATGTCTTCAGACAGCGCATCATAAAGCGTATTTTAATGAAACTAGACACCAAAAAGGCTTCTGGCGCTGAGGGAATACCTGCCATAGTTCTCAAAAACTGTGCAAGGGAACTAACACCAATTTTCTGTAGACTTTTTAACCTATCCTATAGAAAGGGAATATTTCCGTCCTACTGGAAATGTGTCATGGTTCAGCTGATACCTAAAAAAGGCAAGAAGACCTTGCCAAATAACTACCGACCAGTCGCACTGCTTTCAATAATATCGAAAGTCATGGAAAAGGTTACACAGCCCCACAAAAAAAAAGTGCGATATATCAGATCCGTAGTATTTTTGCCCGCTGATCACGAATCTGACGTCAGAATATCGCCATCACATCTCAATTTTTTTCTAACCTCAAAAATAGGTAAAAATTAGTAAAAATTAAGAAAAATATACTCCTAAAAAATTGATTCAAGCTTTTTCATGGATCCAAAGATGTATTAATATGTATTCGGACACGCTAAGCTAATATTCATCGGTTGGATTAAGCCATACAGTTCTGTTTTCTTTCTAACCTCAATAAATCGGACAGATATAGTGCTTCTCGAATGCAAAAAACGAATTCAAATTAAAATTCAACCGATTCTTACCAAATTTGGTGCGCGGGGGTTTTTTGGGTTGCTGATCATGAATCTGAGGTCGGATTTGCAAAATTCAAAATGGCGGATCCCAGATGGCGGACAAAATTTTTGAAAACCAACCGATTCCTACCAAATTTGGTATACAGTTGGGGAATCCTCAAACCTGATACTCTTAAATCCTAACCCCTGAAACCTTAGACTCCCACACCCTGTAACCTCAAAAAATAGACCTCAATAACCCTGTAACTTTAAAAATGAGACCCAATAAACTCAAAACCAGGACTTTTAAACCATATACTCTCAAATAGTAGACCCTTAAGCCCTAGAATTGCGAAGGTTAGACCCGCGCCTAACTTTCCTTTTTTTGGCTGTATCTTGTTTTTTTTTCCGCGAATGATCTATTCAAAGGCTTTCTGCCCAAACGCTTTTGAGGACTTGTTTCTCTTTTTAGCGACCAGCAATAGTCCGCTAGCATATGGTCATCCCATCGTCCTTGATACCGATTTTCTATGATTTTCAGATCTTGGCGAAAACGTT
>CM032447.1:158175861-158200861 GCA_019049505.1 Pachyrhynchus sulphureomaculatus | reverse complement strand
AAAGATAATAAAATAAATTTTAGTATAATCTTATGTCTATTTTATATTATTATTTTGGGAAGTTATGCATAGGTTAAAGGAAATGTCGCTTCAATCTCAAATTAGGTAACCGTAGTGATGGAGTCAGGCAAGGCTGCGTACTGTCACCTACATTTTTAGACATTAAGACAAGGTTAGATCTGTTAAAACCTCTCGATCAAATATTGATTCCAAATGTTACAAATATCTCCAGTTTGATCAAATTCTTCAAAGAAACACAATTATTTTCTAAGATTTAAACATCCTACTTATGGCGCCAAATGATCCTCCATATCGACGTGCCAAACTAAAATAATCAATCAATCAATGTCACCTGCATTGTTTAACTTATATTCCCGAGTCATCTTCAAGAAAACATTATGGGAACGAGGTGAAAGAATCAGGATAAGGGGTGAAGTGGGAAGCACCATTCGCTTTGCCGACGATACCGTGATTTTAGCAAACATATTAGAGGACCTGCAAGCATTGGTTGAAAACGTGAATAGACACGAAAAAAACAAATTTATGGTCGTTTCTAAACCTCAAACCAACAATTACCCTCGAAGAAAAACAAATAGAATCACACACTATATCACATCCGACATTGATCAAGACACTGAAATTAAAACCAGAATAAAGGTTGCAAGAAAATCATTTTTGATAGTTCGCAATGTTCTACAAGAGAAACTTATCCCCCTCTCTAAGATTGCGTTTCCTGGAATGCTACGTGTAGTCTCAACTTTTGTATGGAGTCGAGACATGGACGTTGAAGCAATACCGTACTAAGAAGCTAGAAACATTTGAAATGTGGCTCTATGGAAGAATGAGAAACTGTTGACAATCATAAAAGTACGAAAAACATCCTACTTAGATCATGTACTGAGAAACGACAAATATTCATTATTGCAAATTATCATGCAGGAAAGAGTTAACGGTAGAAGAGGTGTCGGAAGAAAGAAAAAGTCTTAGCTGAGAAACATCAGAGAAAGGACCAGCTTGAATGTAGGGGAGTTGTTTCATGTTGCGAGAAAGATTTAGAGAAGTGGTCGCCAAACTTCATTAGGAGAAGGCCTGAGAAGAAGAAGAAGGAGTGGTGGAAAAGGCAAAACTAATATATTTAGGTAAACAAATAATTAAACAGATATACTTAAACACAACTAACCTCTACGGCCTTCAAAAACAACGAGTTCCTTGAAACGAACAATTTTATACCCAGGGAAAATTGGATCAGGTATCTAGATGATTTGTATAAAACAGAAGACGCAGAGAGATTCGACACGCCGGAAATAGTGGTGGGTAAGAATGCTGAAGTTGGGGTGTCGGACGTGCAGCAAGCACTACAGTAGTTAAAGAATAGGAAAAGTCCTGAACAAGACGGTATCTCAAATGAACTTAAATACGGGGGAGAAAGTTTAGTGCAGCAACTGACAAATTTAATTCAGAAGATCTTCTATAGCCATAGAATCTTAAATGCATGACGGATTAGTACGACCATTCTTATGTTTAAAAAGGAAGATAAAAAAATTTCTTCGAATTATAGAGGAATAAATCTGTTGGCACCACATTAAAACTCGTAAACGTAGTGATGTAGGGGGTGAAGGTTGCCTTTGAATGTCTCCGGCTCGACCCTGGTGACAGTGGTCTGAGCTAGGGCGGTCTGGATGTCATCTGTTAATTTATTAACTGCATTGTCCAGCTTCCTTGGGGTGGAGATAGTGGAAATTGAGGTAGTGTCAACTAGGAGCCTTTATTGGTGCTCCCAGTCAGTGATGCTGGAGGTGACGGTATCGTTAATCTGGCCGGCCGAGTAGCCCAGAGTATATGGTCGGAGGAGCGGTCGACGTTTGTGACCAGGAAAAGATCAAGAAACATGGGCATTCCGTGCACAAAGAAGTTATTAAACAGCAAATGAAGTTTAAATATCTAGGTATATAAATATCTGCTTATGGTAATGTTGAAGCGGAGGTAAAGGAAGAAACGACGAGAGCCGCAAAAACAGCATGCCTAAGCAACACAATATGATGTAGAAAAAACATAAGAATCGAAGCTAAATCGACAATAAAACCTATTACGACATGTACTGCAAAAACTAGGCTAGAAACATCGAAAACCAAAAGACTGCTGGAAACAACAGAAATGTTGGTACTTCGCAGAATAGTTGGAAAGTCACTTTTAGATAGGGAGAGAAGTGAAGATATAGGAAACAAGTGTGGGGTGGAGGATATCAACGATTGGGTTTTTAGACGGAGAAGAGAGTGGAATGAACACATTGGATGGACGACGGAAAAAAAAAAAAAAAAAAAATAATGAGAATCGCCTGTGATAAGTCACTACTAGGACATAGGAGTGTGGGCCGCCCCCGAAAGAAGTGGAATGGTAATCGCGATTATAGCAGAATAGTGGCAGGCAGGTGGATGAGATTAAACAGGCGATAAACCTAAGTTAGAGAAAGAAGAAGAAGATGCATAAACAACTTTCGTCAACCGCATCCTGGAGTATTTCTATTATTATAGATAGATTATAATTTATTTTTAAAACGGCTGGCTAAACTAGCATCCAAAATAGTTTGGGTGTGCAGTGGGGTATGTTTTACGGAAGACTGGTAACAGCATTTTAGCCGAACAGTAAATCAAACAAATAAAAACTATATAGATAAAATAGAAATTTCTTACTCATTACTGTCATCATTAGGTTGGTTGAGGGTTTTTCGCATCGGTTGTTACTTCAAGGTATAAAACATAGCCTAGTCAATTTAATCAATTGTCTCAATTTGAATCATGAAGTTAACATTATAATAAGAGCTAGTAGAACAAAATAGAGTATACAGGTGGGACATATATCGTTTTGTGATATGGAAAGTCAGTTATCTTGTCTATAGTTGACTAATTGATAATATCACCAAAATGCTATGATTTGAAAAACAAAACATAATTTTTTGCTTGTTACCTTTATATAAATAAGCTAGAATGATGTAATACAGTATGGGCACTCCTAGAAACTAAAACAAAATTGCCCTCTTATTAGGATTAATTTAACTTCATTATTGTTATAACAGAATATATATATTGATCACCCACTTGTAAATGATTCCGATTGGTGAATAGTATGACATGTACGAGGGAAAATGGTCCTTTTAATATTAACCACCTCACGCTGTTTGAGATGTTGCTCAGATCAGTACCTATATACACATTTTCTGGTTATGACGTTCAAATTAATAGGGTTAATTTGTTTGGTTTTAGGATTTATTAAGTATAAACATTTTAGATTATTTACAGAGATTTTTATTCATTTTATTCACATTCGCCATTTACAGCTCTTTTTTTTTTCTTAATTATACTTATTTTTTTATAGAAAGTTTCCGATTGCGTGGGAAAATTATTAAAAGGTGTTCTAAACAAAACAACCAAAATTCAGTGTTCAGAAGCAAAAGCTAATTTTATTAATTTTTTTATTATATTTTTTATTCTGAAATAAAAATTTAAGTTTTCCTTAGTAAATAATGAATTTTGGTTGTTTCCTTTGAAACCTCTTTTGCCTTTATTCTTTTTACTTTACTGCTTGAAATTATAATATGATAATATTTACAGAGGCGTTCGTAAGCTTCATTTTTTGGTGAGTACGGTAAGTTAGAAAGAAACAATTGATGCGAAAAACCTTCAACCAACCTATGAAGTTTAATAATGACAGTAATGAGTAAGATCCTTCTACTCATATTTTACTTATATAGTGTATATAAAAAATATGTCCCATATGTATACGCTATTTTGTTCTACCAGCCGTGTTAATGATAACGTCACGAATCAAATTTGAGACATTTGATTAAATTAACTAGAAGGTAAAGGAGATGACTAGGGGAACACTTTTAATTATATTAAGCAATGTGTTCACCAAGTGAAACCTTTAAAAGCATATTAAGATATCGCTCAAATTATTACCTATAAACACATGTTCTGGTTATGACGTTAATTTGTTTTGTTTTAGGATATTTTATATTAAGTATAAACATTTTAGATTATTTACAAAGATTTTTATTCGTTTTATTCACATTCGCCATTTACAGCTCTTTGTTTTTTCTTAATTATATTTATTTTTTCATAGGTTTCCAGTTGTGTGGGAAAATTATTAAAAGGTGTTCCAAATAAAACAACCAAAATTCAGTGTTCAGAAGCAAAAGCTAATTTTGTTAAAGAAAATTAATTTTTCCATTTTTTTTTTCTACTAGGGACGTTTCGCTCATTGAGTTTTAAATTTTTTTAACCTCAAGGGGAATGGAATTAGTATATGTAGACTGGCTGTACTTTTCACCTCATATTTGAATGTTAAAATTTGTACAAATATTTCCCATATTTCAAAACTAAAGAAAATCAACTAAAGTTGAAAAAACTATAGAAAAACAATTCAAACATTTCTAAAAAAATAGGAAATATATTTTTTATTCTTAAATAAAAATCGAAGTTTTCCTTAGTAAACAATGAATTTTGGTTGTTTCCTTTGAAACCCTTTTTGCTTTTATTCTTTTTACTTTACTGCTTGAAATTATAATTTGTTGATATTTACGGAGGCTTTCGTAAGCTCATTTTTAGTTAGTTATACGTTGAAGAAACAACTGATGCGAAAAACCTTCAACCATCCTAAGGAAGCTTAACGATGACAGTAATGAGAAAGATCTTTCTACTTGTATTTTACTTATATAGTGTATATAAAAAATATGTCCCATAAGTATACACTATTTTGTTCTACTAGCCGTTATCTTAATGATAACGTCGTGATTCAAATTTGGAACATTTGATTAAACTGACTAGAGGGAGAGATGACTAGTAGAACACTTCTAATTATATTAAGCCATGTGTTCACCAAGAGGAATTTTTAAAAGCATATTAAGATATTTTAAGTAAAATCAAAAAATAAATAAGCAGCGGTATCAAAAAAGGATCATAGATTCATATTTATCAAAACTGATTGCCAGTTCTATCAAGTTACGATTGTAGAAAAAACAAAAACTGGAACAACCAATAAAAAATTTCGAAGAAAGCAGTAACAATTGATTAAATTAATTAAAAAATTAAACAAAATTACACAGGCACACAAAAAAAAAATTCTGCGAAATGACTGACCCCCCTATTCCCCTGTATTTTTCGCCGGTCAACACAATCCCGATATTGGATTTGCCCCATCGCATCACAGATTTATTCTAACCTCAAAAAGAGGTTAAATATAAAAAAATACTGTCAGAAATTACTGACCCCCCCTACCCCCCTGTATGTTTGGCTGCTGAACACGATCCCGATGTTGGATTTGTCCCATCACATATTTTTTTTCTAGCCTCAAAAAGAGGTAAAAAAAAATTCTGTCCGAGATGACTGACCCCCTGTATTTTTGACCGCTGAACATGATTTCAATGTTAGATTTGCCCCATCACATCACAGTTTTTTTCTAACCTTAAAAAGAAGGCCAAAATAAAAAAAAAATCCGTCCGAGATGATTGACCCCCATTACCCCACTGTATTTTTGGCCACTGAACACGATCCTAATGTTGGCTTTGCCCCATTCCATCACAGTTTTTTTTAACCTCAAAAAGAATCGAAAAAAAAAAAATTTCTCTCCGAGATGACTGACCCCCTCCCCCTTATATTTTTGGCCGCTAAACACGATCTGGATGTTGGATTTGCCCTATTACAATGCTTACTAACTTCGAAAAGAGGTCAAAAATCCAGGAATTCCACATGTCATGTTCCTCAATGTGGATACAGGTTTACAGCGACTGCAAATTGTTTTAGATGAGAACCATGCTGCGATACGAACTATCAAAATCAATATTTAGTTCCCGTTCAGCTACTTCGAGTCCATAGGAATACAGATGAAAACATATTTCAATACGGTTTTCCAATTTTTGCTCATCCATATCACTTGGTGCAAAATGATATGGGCGATTTCTGAATTTCTTGCCCTATTTTTGAGGCCACTAGTAAACTGTGACCCTCCAAGTGAACCTGAACTTCTCTATGTTCTTCGACGACTTGAATTGCATCAGAATGGAGATAAAAATATGTCAAATCATATCATGTTAATCACCAATACCCCGTATCAGCGTTGTGGAATAGGATATGTGCAATTTTTCGATTTTCTCAATTTTCGGGACAATTCACCACCTAATTCATTACATTCTCTATTGAGTCAGGGTTCAATGACTCGAAATACATCGGATGTAGATGGTAATATATGAGAGTGACCATTTTTAGTTTCTGTAAACTAGTACCCACACTGCGGAACATGACATGTGGAATTCGTAGACTTTTGACCTCTTTTTGAGGTTAGAAAAAAGCTGTGATGTAATGGGGCAAATCCAACATCGGGATCGTGTTCAGCGGTCAAAAATACAGGGGGGGGGGGGTAGGGGAGTCAATCATCTTTGACAACACTTTTTTTTGTGTGCCTGTGTTATTGTAATCGTTGCTACAGAAAGGATAATCTGAACGTTATCAAAAACAAGAATCAGGAGCTTAAATAAAAAGGACTAGATATGGAGCAACATGATTATAGTAATTACTTTATTACTCACTTCAAAACCACTACTTTCATATTTAAGGGCAGCAAGGGTCCGAAAGATTCTGAAGATGAAACTTCCCATGGCTGTGACAATTTAAATTCAGATGAGGATGATGACCTCTAGTTATAAATAGATAATAATAATGCTATGAAATTACAGGTGTATAGTTTATAAATCAGGCTAACAAGCATCCAAACTTAATCACTAAGTATTAACCAGACCTGGGGTCACTGAAGATTAGTAACTAAGACACACTTCACCCTAAAAAATCTAGTACAGGGTCAGTAATAATTTTAAACTGAATATGATAAAAATATGTTTGCTCAGGTTTTTAGCTTAAATACCCCTATGCGCAACATATGGATCAGTTAGAGCATAATATTTATTTTATTTCCGAAATCTTTAATGCTCCAAACAATGTTTAGGAACTTATATCACAATCTTTAAAACAGTTCTCTTAGCTATATCTTCAACGAAGTCATAAAATATCTGTATTTGTGTGGCTCTTCAAATTTCTCCAGACATTAATGCAGCTCGACGCAACTAATAGCTCACGCAACTTTTCAGTTACGACACCTCACCTCCACCCTTACAATGAATGATAAACTGGTCTGCAGTAATCATACGTTTGCCTTAAGCCAAAACAACGTAATATTTTTAGGTATTTTATGTATTCAATTTGCGCATGCTATTAGTTTCATTAAGTGACATTAAGGTCAGAAGACCATTAGCCTCCATTTTTATGCTACGAATATGCTATTTTTCAAGGTTTATAACATCTTTAGTAAATTTATGACACCAGCTGGATTCTCTCTCTCTCTTAGAAATCATTTACATTTATTCAGTCCCTTCCCCCCCCCCAAACCATGTTTTCTTCATACTGTTTTAAGATGTTATTCTCATCGTAAATAATGTTTATCACGATATATTAAATAAATAAATCTCTTAAATAAATAAAAAGATATTTATTTGTAGCATCCAACATATTGGAATATGAAGAAATAATTAAACTTTTACGATAGCTTTTCCAGTGTTTCCTCCTTGTAATATGTTTACAAATGCTTTAAACAGATCCTCAAAGCCTTCCGTAATAGTTTCCTTATATTTTAGTTTTTCTTCTTTTACCCATTTAAGATTTTATTCTATTCCTACTAACCATCGGTTCGTCCACTTGGCAACATGGAATTATTCCACTTTTAATTCCTTCAATAATATGGAAAATTCAATAACGGGACTTAAAAATGAAAAGTGGAGCTAAGTTATTCTAATTCATATTCGTAATTATCAACTCAAAAAACATAAAATTCCGTTAGAATTTTTCGCAAAAATATGTTCTAGACAAATTAAATCAAAAAGACTCCAAAAATAGCCAAAATGGCCAATATTCGGAAGTAGGAGCGAAATGGGTTAAAATAATTATTATATTCATAATTAACAACCCAAAAAATATATAATCCCGTTGAAATTTTTCGTAAAATCATGTTCTAGTCAAAATAAGTCCTCAAAAAACACAAAAATAGCATTTTCGACACGTTTTTTTTACTAATTCCACGCTCGATAATTCCTAATCTATGCATTTTTGGACTCTGTCCAGAATGGCTTGAAGGATTTTCAGCCGATTTGACCAGGATCCAATTTCTAAAAGATTAGTACTAAACTAAGTTTCATAGGCAATGGAACCTTACCAAAATATCTTAAAAATGAACAAAATTTTATTAGTAAAAAATACACTGAAAAAAAGTAATATCATTCGATAAAAGCGGGGTTTCTCGCGTACTTCTATAATCACATAAAATTGAAATAGAAAAAAATAGTAAAGCGATTTACGCAGTACCTCTTACACAAACACATTGATTCGGCTTTTCCACAGTAAAGACGAACTTAATCCTAGAATTACTGGTCAGTATTAGAAATAACAAGAAATTTAAAGTAAAATTTAGTCACCAAAAAAGTTAAACAAAGGAAAAACTTCAGAAGTATTTAGTAGTTTCTCATGTTATTTTATTCGGAATTGGTTTATATTGTCTATTGGCATGGTAACTCCCAATTTCAAATCTGGTACACTTATAATACTTGAAGTAGAAAAGAACTATAATTTTCGAGCTATATCACTTCGGAGAAAAGGGGTAAAAAGGGTAAAAATCGATAGATTTTGCATGCTTTCAACAGACCCTCCTGGTTTTTGGTTGCGATTATGAACTGAGTTATTTGCAATATCTTGTATTATACGTTCTTTTACTTTCCAATTTGACCTAAATAGTATGTCAAAAAATGAATGGAGTAACCTCTAAAAATATATATTAGTTTATAATTTGTCGAGAAAGCATTGACTAAGTAACATTGCCAAATTTTTAATTTATATTATGTAGAAAATGTTGTATAAACATTACTATTTTTATTTAATTTTAGAATTAATAAAATATTTTGGTCTTGGAATTTTGGATGCTTCAGTCAAATTTTATATCAGCTGCTATCTCGAAAAAGTGTTGTTAAATTTATTACAGCTACTATTTCCTCTATTGTATTCATGAAAGAATCACTCTCCGAGTTTTTTTGCATTTCTTCACTTTTTGGGATTTCCAGAGAACATAGTTTCCTATTTCCGTCGGTCTATCTGTTTATCAGTCTATTGGTACGATATTACTCGAACCAAATGAGACACTTATTTTACACATATAATATTTGAAATCGGGGAAAAGGGCGATATCGCTTAAGAGAAAGCAGGTGGAGTAAATACATAGTGAACGGTTTCAGCAGTATCATGTGAATTTTCCTGGTTTTTGATTGATTAATTATTTATAGTGAAACATATAGAAGTTGAAGGAGTGGGTAACGAGTTAGGGGTGTTGCTTTATATATAACGTTCCATACGTCCATTTTAAGATTTCTGGAGTCGTTATTTTTCCTATTGTTTCTAATTTTAACAGAAGCGCTTCCCCTCCTTAATTATTATTATTAAAAAAAGTCATGAAAGAACTGAGTTAATCACTTTGCCGATTTTTTTTTTAGCATCACAGGTAAACAGGATAGATCTAATGAAATCTTTTAAAAAGACGTCTAGGATAGGACACAAGAAAATGCAACTAGTTTTGCTGAGGAGATATTAAAACTTACTGTATTAACAGAAAACGTTTATTTCTATGACTAATATAGGTTCTAAAACTAATACCTCATATAAAAGGTACGTCAAAGTAAGGGATCATTATTTTTACAGGAGAAAACTATTACCTACTACAACTACAGAATGTATTTTGTATACGTCTTTTTGCAAATAAAAAGTTGTATCTATATGAATAAAATATGCCAACGTCATTCTCAAATATCGTATATATGATACATAACATTGTTTACCAAAAAACACTAAGCGAATATTATTAAAATTCTTTTACTAGCCAGCAGAGTGTATCTATACGGAAAAAATTATTAGTAAAAGTTATTTACCTAATACTTCTCTATAGGCTATGCAGTTCCAAAATAACTGCTATTTTTGATTTTGACAAGCTAAATTCGATCCTTTAAATTATTTTATGAAATTGATATAATATTTCTGTTGAAACTGGAAATAAAAGAAGTTGTTTGATCTTCAGATTTTTTGACTTCAAGACCCCTGAAATATGATATATTTGAAGCCACTTCCTCTAAACTCCACATTACTCCGTTAACCCTTCACATATTTCACTATAAATGTCGGGAGCTGTTTAAGGCCAGAGACCGACGGAAAAATTATTAAGCAAGTTGCTAACAACGCTTTTCCGCGCTTTATAATGTTCTACCCCAAATATATAAAAATCAGTATAAATCACTAAAATTGGACAAAGTCCATTCTTTAGCAGTTTTGTTTTCTCCAAAACGCTGCAACCCGCTGAAAAATTCCTCTACCGGTCTGTGGCCTTAAACAACCCTCAACACAAGGCAGGTACGCATTGAAGCTAGGATTCCATTAACCAAACCCACAGAGTGCAGTATACGCATCTATTTGTCCTGGTTTATATTCGTACATATAGCATATATATATATATATATATATATATATATATATATATATATATATATATATATATATATATATATATATATAGAAAAGACAGGAGAAGTAGTCGTGACCGACTCGTGAAAAAGAGAATTCACAATATTGTGAGGGTAGCGGTCAAAAGATTTTGGCCAAATAAAACTCTTAGTTAATAGTCTAGCTTTCGGAATATATTTCTTCCTTCATCAGGACACTCTACAAGTAAAATGGACAGTAAATTTGTGCTAATTAATGAAGCAGATGGTAAAAAACTAATTGGTATCACTGAACACAGAAATTATAGTATTAAACTTACTTAACATGCTTATCCTGGAAGATAACTCATGTTAAGTAAGTTTAATACTATAATTTCTCTGTTCAGTGATACCAATTAGTTTTTTACCATCTGCTTCATTAATTAGCACAAATTTACTGTCCATTTTACTTGTAGAGTGTCCTGATGAAGGAAGAAATATATTCCGAAAGCTAGACTATTAACTAAGAGTTTTATTTGGCCAAAATCTTTTGACCGCTACCATCACAATATTGTGAATTCTCTTTTATTTTTATATATATATATATATATATATATATATATATATATAAATATATATATATAAATATATATAAATATATATAAATATATATATATATATATATATATATATATATATATATATATATATATATATATATATATATATATATATATATATATTATATATATATTTATATATTTATATATATTTTATATATATATATATATATATATATATATATATATATATAAAATGCAACGTCTCTCTGTCTGTCCGTTAGTGCGCTTATCACTGGAGAACCACTTATCCGATTTACGTACTTTTTTTTTTTAAAACATACATATGTTCTCTGGCCAGGTTATAGGCTATATTTTATTACGATAGGTAGCATAAGGAATGAGCAGTGACGTAAAATAGTGAATGAAGTCGGCAAAAAGTTTGCCGGTAGCGCATTCCTTCGCAATACACACCCTAAACCATTAAATATGAAACAATATTATGTAGCAGAGAATATCTGTAATCTATAATCCATAATATATATAAAATGCAATGTCTGCAATGTCTGTCTGTCTGTTTATTAGTGCGTTTATCACGCGAATCCGAATTCCCTGTCTTTTTTTAAATTCATACATATATTCTTTGGCCAGATTATATAATAATAATAATCTATATCTATAATATATATAAAATGCAACGTCTCTCTGTCCGTCTGTCTGTCCGTTACTGCGCTTATCCCTCGAAAACCACTTATCCGATTTACGTGATTTTTTAAATTCATACATATTTTCTCTGACCAGGTTATAGATATATATTTTATTACATCTATAATATATATATATATATATATATATATATATATATATATATATATATATATATAATGCAACGTATCTCTGTCTGTTTGCCTGTCTATCTGTCCGTTAGTGCGCTTATCACTGGAGAACCACTTATCCGATTTTTGTATTTTTTTTTTAAATCGCACATATGTTCTCCCACCAGGTTATAGGCTATATTTTATTACGATAGGTAGCATAAGGAATGAGGAGTGACGATAATAGTGAATGAAGTCGGAAAAAAGTTTGCCGCTAGCGCCTTCTCTTGCAATGCACAGTCTAATCCATTAAATATAGAACAATATTATGTAGCAAAGAATATCTATAATCTATAATATATATAAAATGCAATGTCTCTGTCTGTCTGTCTGTCTGTCCATTAGTGCGTTTATCACGCGAGAACCACTTATCCGATCTACGTGTCTTTTTTTAAATTCATACATATTTTCTTTGGCCAGGTTATAATAATAATCTATATCTATAATATATATAAAAGGCAACGTCTCTCTGTCCATCTGTCTGTCTGTCCGTCCGTTAGTGCGCTTATCACTGGAGAACCACTTATCCGATTTACGTGCTTTTTTTTTTAAAACATACATATAATCTCTGGCCAGGTTATAGACTATATTTTATTACGTTAGGTAACATGAGGAATAAGCACGATAGTAGTGAATCAAATCGGAAAAAAGTTTGCCGCTAGCGCGTTCTCTTGCAATACACTGCCTAAACCACTAAATATGGAACAATATCATGTAGCAAAGGATATCTATAATATATATAAAATACAAAGTCTCTCTGTCTGTCCATTTGTGCGCTTATCACTGGAGAACCACTTATCCGATTTACGTGCTTTTTTTTTAAGCATGCTAAACCATTAAATATGGAACAATATCATGGAGCAAAGAATATCTATAATATATATAAAATGCAACGTCTCTCTGTCTGTCTGTCTGTCCGTTAGTGCGCTTATCACTGGAGAACCACTTATCCGATTTACGTGCTTTTTTTTTAAACATACGTATGTTCTCTGGCCAGGTTATAGGATATATTTTATTACGTTAGGTGACATAAGGAATAAGCAGTGACGATAATAGTGAATTAAACCGAAGAAAAGTTTGCCGCTAGCGCGTTCTCTTGCAATGCACTGCCTAAAGCATTAAATATGGAACAATATCATGAAGCAAAGAATATATATATATATAAAATATAACGTCTCTCGGTCTGTCTGTCTGTCCGTTAGTGAGCTTATCACTAGAGAACCACTTATCCGAGTTACGTGTTTTTATAAATTTGTACATATGTTCTATATAATTCGATATAAGCCTAGACAATGGGAGATAAGAGGAGATAAGCCTCGATAATGGGAGATGAGGTAAGATAATGGGAGATAAGTATAAATAATGGGAGATAAGAAGAACAATGGGAGATAAGAAGAACAATGGGAGATAAGCAGAGATAAGTCTAGATAATGGGAGTTATGGTGAGATAATGGGAGATAAGGAGAAATAATGGGAGATAAGGAGAAATGTTGCGAGATAAGTCGAGATAAGCCTAGATAATGGGAAATAAGGTGAGATAATGGGAGATAAGGAGAAATAATGGGACATAAGGAGAAATAATGGGAGATTAGCAGAGATAAGCCTAGATAATGGAAATGATATAGAGATAATGGGAGAAATTTTATTACGTTGTGTAACATAAGGAATAAGCAGTGACGATAGTACTGAATTAAGTTCACGCGAGCGGAGCCGCGGGCCAAGCTATATATATATATATATATATATATATATATATATATATATATATATATATATATATATATATATATATATATATATATATATATATATATATATATATATATATATATATATATATATATATATATATATATATATATATATATATATATATATATATATATATATATATATATATATATATATATATATATATATATATATATATATATATATATATATATATATATATATATATATATATATATATATATATATATATATATATATATATATATATATATATGTATATATATATATATATATATATATATATATATATATATATATATATTTATAAATATATATATATATATATATATATATATATATATATATATATAAATAATTTAGAAATTATATTTATTTCTTCTTTAGGACATCTGGAAATTTGGATCTGTAATAAAGTGTACATAGGTCAAACCTCCAAAAATTTGAAGGGTAGGATTACATCACACAAAAGTGACTGCAGACGTAATGTATAATCTTGTGCTTTAGCACAACATGTCATTAACAATGACCATCGGATGAGCTGGGGTGAGATTGAGGTCCTGGATCGCTCTGATTACAGAGCCCCAACAAAAAAAAAGTGGGGTATACTTTTGATGCGATATATCAGATCCGTAGTATTCTTGCCCGCTGATCACGAATCTGACGTCAGAATATCGCCATCACATCTCAATTTTTTTCTAACCTCAAAAAATAGGTAAAAATTAGTAAAAATTAAGAAAAATATACTCCTAAAAAATTGATTCAAGCTTTTTCATGAATCCAAAGATGTATTAATATGTATTCGGACACGCTAAGCTGATATTCATCGGTTGGATTGAGCCAACCGATCCTTACCAAATTTGGTACACGGGGATTTTTTGGGTCGCTGATCACGAATCTGAGGTTGGATTTGCAAAATTCAAGATGGCAGATGTTTTCGCGCCATTTTGAATGCCGAGAAAATTCATCGGTCGATTTGTATTCTTCTACCTGCATCCAGGGCACATCCACGTGGTGACGGTGGGCAACGGTGTTACTCCACTAGCCGGCAGAGTCCCTGGATAACGGCTTAGATGCCGTCATGGCAGGTAGAAGAAAGAGAATTACGATGCAGGGACTCGGAAACCCAGTATCGGCGGTTGGTCAGGGTGGGAAAGCGGGCCCGCAGCCGTCGTCATCCAGCGACCGTAGCTCTTCATGTGTGGGTGACTTGGCTCATGTAGAGTATAATGCTACAGGAAAACGGTCTCACGATACAAGGACTTTTCATAAGTGCGATAAAAACAGTGATTCATTTTGTTATATTTGCTGTCAACACGTATTGAGTAAAATGGGGTCACCGATAACGGATAAGATTAAAACCTGATATAAGGATTGTTTTAACATTGAAATACAGCACCAGGATACAGATTGGGTTCCCCACATCATTTGCAGTTCTTGCAAAATAATGTTGTACATCAATAAGAAGGCAATTAAATATTCCAGACCAGCAATATGGAATAGACCATACAGTGAAAATGATTGCTACTTTTGTATGAATGTTGTATCTAGGCATAACCGAAAAAATAAAAGCACTATTACTTATAACGATGTTTCGACAGTAACAAGACCAACTAAACTAATTCCGCCTCCTGAACCACTTGATGCTGATGTTATGGAAACAAATGATTTCACCTTATCAGTTCATGCCGAAAACATTGAGACTGTCGAAAAAGATTCAAACACTGTTACTAATGAATGTTCTAGTGACAACCTATTATATACTAGTGACACAGATAAAGAATTTCTACCATACAACCGTAAACCAGAACCAATACTCGTATCACAGTCAGAACTTAGTGATCTAGTCAGAGATTTAGGCTTATCCAAAGATGATTCAGAGCATCTTGCTTCCTTTTTAAAGAAAAGACATTTACTTAAGCCAGAAGCTACGATTTCTTATTATAGAAACAGAGATGAAGAATTTCGAAAATATTTCACAATGGACAAGGAATTGTCACTTTCATATTGTACCGATCTAAAAGGTCTAATGGATAAATTTCAAAATAACTCATACGATCCTGAAGAATGGAGACTGTTCATTGATTCTTCTAAACGGAGCATTAAGGCAGTTTTGCTGCTTAATACCAACGTTTACGCTCCCATTCCGATTGCTCATTCCACCGTTATGGAAGAGCAATATGAAAAAATGAAGCAGCTTTTGATAAAAATAAAATATGCTGATCATAACTGGAAATTTTTGGAGATCTAAAAATTGTAACAATATTGCTTGGCCAAGTATATGATAGGTCAGGGTTTACACTTTATCCCTGTTATAAATGTCTGTGGAATAGCAGAGACAGGGAACGTCATTATAAGAAAAAAATTTGGCCAACAAGAGAATCGTTCACTGCTGGTGAAAATAATGTATTGTTTCCACCATTGGTAGATCCAGGAAAAGTTATTATTCCCCCGCTTCACATTAAGCTTGGACTTATGAAGCAATTCACGAGAGCATTAGATACAAACGGCCCATGTTTCAAATATTTGCATAAAAAATTTCCGAAATTTTCTGAAGTTAAAATTAAGGCAGGCGTATTTGACGGGCCACAAATAAGAAAATTGTTTCAAGATTCATTATTTGTTACTAAAATGAATAAAGTTGAAAAAGCTGCTTGGCTTAGTTTTAAAGAAGTCGCAACAAACTTTTTGGGAAATAATAAAAGTCCTAAGCACAAAGAAATAGTCGAGAAAATGGTAAAAAATTTTCAAACATTAGGTTGCTTAATGAATCTAAAATTACATTTCCTGGACTCCCACATCGATGATTTCCCAGATAATCTTGGTGACTACAGTGAGGAGCAAGGGGAACGTTTTCACCAAGATCTGAAAATCATAGAAAATCGGTATCAAGAACGATGGGATGACCATATGCTAGCGGACTATTGCTGGTCGCTAAAAAGAGAAACAAGTCCTCAAAAGCGTTTGGGCAGAAAGCCTTTGAATAGGTCATTCGCGGAAAAAAGAACAAGATACAGCCAAAAAAAGGAAAGTTAGGCGCGGGTCTAACCTTCGCAATTCTAGGGCTTAAGGGTCTACTATTTGAGTTTGGTTTAAAAGTCCTGGTTTTGAGTTTATTGGGTCTCATTTTTAAAGTTACAGGGTTATTGAGGTCTATTTTTTGAGGTTACAGGGTGTGGGAGTCTAAGGTTTCAGGGTTTAGGGTTTAAGAGTATCAGGTTTGAGGATTCCCCAACTGTATACCAAATTTGGTAGGAATCGGTTGGTTTTCAAAAATTTTGTACGCCATCTTGGATCCGCCATTTTGAATTTTGCAAATCCGACCTCAGATTCATGATCAGCAACCCAAAAAAACCCCCGTGTACCAAATTTGGTAAGAATCGGTTGAATTTTAATTTAAATTCGTTTTTGCATTCGAGAAGCGCTATATCTGTCTGATTTATTGAGGTTACAAAGAAAACAGAACTGTATGGCTTAATCCAACCGATGAATATTAGCTTAGCGTGTCCGAATACATATTAATACATCTTTGGATTCATGAAAAAGCTTGAATCAATTTTTTAGGAGTATATTTTTCTTAATTTTTACTAATTTTTACCTATTTTTTGAGGTTAGAAAAAAAATCGAGATGTGATGGCGATATTCTGAGGTCAGATTCGTGATCAGCGGGCAAAAATACTACGGATCTCATATATCGCATCAAAAGTATACCCCACTTTTTTTTTGTGGGGCTGTGTTATTACTACAAACGAATTTTCTTAGAAATGGTCCATATTAACCGGGAACCCTACACCATGAATAAAAAGAGTGACATCCAGGGACTCAGTTCCATATACAGTTACATCCTCAAATTAGAATTAGAAAAATACCAATCACTAATTGATCGTCCTGCACCGGACGAATAACACATAGACAAAATGTTTTTTCCTTCCAATCATTCTATTACATTATATTATCTATTATACATATATTTTTATTTTTCCGAAGACTATAATGCATTGTTTCTTTCTGTTATCCCCCGTATGCAGGCTGACACATGCGCTATTAAATTAAAAAATCTGCACACTCAACTACTATTTCGATCTTTTTTCACTACACTATTTGCTATGTAAATAAGTTTTAAACTAAAAGCATATCTCAGATCGAAACGAATCAATACCTTCTATCCTTCTCTACTACACAAAAGTTATATCGGTCTATCACACTCCACCTTTACCGCCAAAAATTGATAATTTTTTGTGAATTTACTGGTTTACGGGATTAGCAGAGAGTACCAAGGCCAGCCATTTGGCCGTTTTATATTTTTCTGTTTAATTATAGTGTTATGTAGTTAACAATAGTATATTAGGAAATATCCCTCTGTGCAAATGAATGCTTGTTTTGTTATAGAAAAACCACTTTGGTAAGTCAATCATTTTTCTTTTTTCTCATTCCATCTTTCTTTTTTGTTCTTTTCAACTATATGAATGTACTTAAAAAAGCAATTTTTCACTTAACAATATAAAGAAAAAAGAAAATTTTGTCTTTCCAGATGTCCTGAAGAAGAAATAAATATAATTTCGAAAGCTCGACTAACAAAAACGGTTGTTTCACTACCCAAGGCCATAAATATTTAAATATAGACTGCAGCCCCACTAAATTGAGAATATATTTTTCTTAACTAGTCCGTCGCGACTACTCCTGTCTTTGTATATATATATTTATATATATATATATATATATATATATATATATATATATATATATATATATATATATATATCATCATCTCTTCTCATAAGCCTTCCGAAGTCCATTCCTGAACATAGGCTTCCCTCAATGAACGCCATCTCTCTCGGCATTGGGCAATTGTATACCACATTAATCCCGCTGTCCTCTTGATATCGTCTGTTCATCGGGTAAGTGGTCGTCCCCCTGGATCTTCTTCCGAGATATGGCCTCCATTTTAAAATAGTGTATGGCTATCTTCTCTCTTGATCACGAGCTATATGTATATATATATATATATATATATATATATATATATATATATATATATATATATATATATATATATATATATATATATACTTATGCACACGTACTGCAGGGAAATCCTTAAAGCGGTACAGAAGCGATACGTGTGCCGAAAAAGCGATTCACTTTTGTCTTGACTCGCCATAAATTGTACTCGGTGGGAGACACAGTCCTCAACAAATTATTCCAGAGAGATGAGGTTCTTCATATAAAAGACTGCTTGGAAAGGGTGGTACGAGGAGTAGCAAGCTGAACCTCATACAGAGGTGAAGTATTAGCGCGACGTGTATTTCTAGCATGCACCGCTCTGAGAGGAATTAAGCGGGCTACAACCATCAAACACTTTCCATCAAAATACTTGTAAAATTGACTCCAGACGCCAACCGTTCTTCGACGTTCCAACGAATCAAGGCTGCTGGCTAGTTCCGAGTCTCCAATTAGACGAACAGCTCTGCTCTGAATAGAATCCAACAAATGCAGTGTATGTTTGGGAGCAGAGCCCCAAACATGGGAGTAGTATTCCATAGTTGATCGATTTTGAGCTTTATACAGAATTAAGAGTTATTGTGAAGTGTAAAGCTATCTAATTCGAAATAATATTCCCAGCTTTCGAGAAGCGCTCTTTGCTATGCTTGCAACATGTTCATGCAAAGACATATTCGCTCCCAAATTAACGCCCAACAAATTAAATGACGATGGAATTTAGTGCCCCGACATAACTATGTCGGGTTCAGCAATATTAACTTTTTTAGAAAAAACTGCCGCCTGGGTTTTTGTAGCATTAAATTCCACTTGGTGACTGTCATCCCCAAGATAGAGTTTCTTCCAGGTCTTTGTTGAATGACTTCTTGCTGCCTGAGGATATTTCTCTATCCAGCAGATCGTTAATGTAAATGAGAAAGAGTAGAAGACAATATGGAGCCCGGGGGCACACCGGAGTTGATAGTGAAGGTGTTAGAAGGAAATCCGTCGACTGCCACTCGTAAAGAACGCTCTTTGAGGAAACATGAGAACCACAAACAGAACTTTTCTGACATACCAGAACAGCGTAGCTTAGCCAACAATCCACCGTGCCAAACAAGGTGTTCAATTGCGTTATTTCAAACATGTCTTTCATAAGTTGAAAGATTTCCTGTTGATCTATATTTACGAAAACCATATTGATGGTCGCTAATAATGTTGAATCCTTCAAGGTATTTTAGAAGATGCGGATTGATAGCCATGATTTTCGATATTATTGATAGCCGTGCGACTAGTCGGTAATTATTTGTCAAGGTCTTCTTGCCTTTTTTCGGTATCAGCTGAACTGTGGCACATTTCCAGCGGGAAGGACATATTCCTTTTCTGTAGGATAGGTTGAAAAGTCTTCAGTTAGTTGCCTTACACAGTTTTTGAGTACTATGGCAGGTATTCCGGTAGCGCAAGAAGCTTTTTTTTTATCTAGCTTCATGAAAATACGTTTTATGATACGCTGTCTGAAGACAAAATCGGTCATCATTTACTGCACTATGGGAATAGTACGTGGTGTTTTTCCTTGGAAATCGATAATAGAATGTGAAGCAAAGAGTTTACCAACAAGTTCGCTTTCTCAACAGGTGTTGTTGCAATAGAATTATCTGGCAGTGTGAGTGATGGTATGGTGGATTTGGTGAAATTTTGACTAACTGTCTCAGCGACTGACCAAAAGGATCTGAAATTGTTGGAACAAACAAGAAATTTGTTTCTAATTCGTTGATTATGTGCCTCCTTGGTTTCGTCAATAATTTCTTTGCATCTGTTCCAGGCAAAAAACAAAGATGTTACGATTTATGTGGTTAGAATTTTGACGCCATTGTAGGTAGGCAAGATGTTTAGAAGCAACAACTTTTTTGCACTTTCGGTCAAACCAAGGCTTGCCTTTGGAAGGGCATTTCTTCGAAAAAGGTATGTATGCTTCCATACCAGCTAAAATAACATTCCATGAGTTCTTCCCATTTAGCAGATCCAGGGCCAGGCAGGGTCAAATCTTGCGCGGTTTAGGCATCCGTCTGTCGCTGATTGGTAGAATACTCGTTGTAGAAAGCAATTTATGGTCAGAAGAACCTAACGGCAGATTTACGGGAACAGTGTAAATCTCTGGATTGGTAGTTAAAAACAGATCAAGGAGAATGGCGAACTCACCGTCTCGATCAGGAATCCGTGTTGATTCGTCAATAATCTGAGTTAAGCCACAACTGATTGACAATGATTCAGCTTCACGATCTTGTTCATCGGTAGTATTTGAATACTTAAGCCAGTTGATGTTGGGGACATTAAACTCGCCAAGGATGGCAATTTCGGCATTTGTATAGTTAATTTGTAAATGATCTGCAAGAGAAGCGACAAGTGTTTTTAAAGCTAGTATTACTTGATGGTCGAGAGAGGATGCAGTTGAATCTTGTGGTTTGTTGAGTAGTTATTTTGAACCACATAACATCAAAGTTACGGGGCTCCAGACCATCCTCTCGTTAGCAAGAGAGATCGCTATTTTAAAATTATGAGCTCTGCATGTCGATGCCCCTGAAGCATCCCCCATCATGCTGTTTGGTCCCACAGTCCGCGTACGGCACAGCCACAAAACGTTAAGCAACTTCACGCAGCCTAAGCCAATGCGATGGTATCACACCGGACGATGCTTGGTGAGATGTGGGCATCTATCATCTATAACTTAGATGATAGATGCCTTCTGTGACAGGCAGAAGGTACCGGGGGAGATATTCTATCCCGCTTCCCCATGGGAATATATATATATATATATATATATATATATATATATATATATATATATATGTATATATATATATATATATATATATATATATATATATATATATACATGTATATACATATATATATATATATATATATATATATATATATATATATATATATATATATATATATATATATATATATATATGTATATACATATATTTTTTTTTTTTTTTTTTTTTATGGGTCTAGCACACGTGCTGCAGGGAAGTCCCTAAAGCGCTCCAGGAGCGGCACGAGTGCGGAAAAAGCGATTCACGTTGTTCTTGAATCGCTGTAAATTGTACTCGGTGGGAAACACAGCGCTGGGCAAATTATTCCAAAGGGATGACGTTCTCCATATAAAAGATTGCTTGAAAAGCGTTGTACGCGGAGTAACAAGCTGAACCTCATACGGATGCGAAGCACCAGCGCGACGTGTATTTCTAACATGCACCGCTTTGGGAGGAATTAAGCGGGCTACATCCTTCGAACACTTTCCATGAAAATACTTGTAGAACAGACTCAAGTCGCCAACCGTTCTTCGATGTTCCAGCGAATCAAGGCCGCCGGTCAATTCCGGGTCCCCAATCAGACGGACCGCTCTTCTCTGAACAGAATCCAACAAATGCAGTGTATGTTTGGGAGCGGAGCCCCAAACGTGGGAGCAGTATTCCATAGTTGGTCGAATTTGGGCTTTGTAAAGAATTAACAGTTGCTGTGGGGTGTAAAGCTTTCTGGTTCTAAATAATATTCCCAACTTTTGAGAAGCTCTCCTTGCTATGCCTGCAACATGTTTATGCCAAGACATATTTGCTCCCAAACTAACGCCCAACAAATTGAGCGACGATGCTAGGGGAATGGAGTGCCCCGACATAACTATGTCGGGTTCAGCAACGTTAACTTTTTTAGAAAAAACTGCCGCTTGGGTTTTTTTAGCGTTAAATTCCACCTGGTTACTGTCACCCCAAGATAGAATTTCTTCCAGGTCTTTGTTAAGTTGAACGACCTCCTGCTGTCTGCGGATACTCGCCTGAGCAGCCGATGTCCGAGCGTTCAAGGTGAATGAAGAGACAAGCGTACTGTCATCTGCAAAGCTATAGACTGGATTCCCGGTCTTTTCCAGCAGATCGTTAATGTAAATGAGAAAGAGAGTAGGAGACAGTATGGAGCCCTGGGGCACACCGGCGTTGATAGTGAGGGTGTTAGAAAGAAATCCGTCGACCGCCACTCGTAAAGAACGCTCTCTGAGGAAACATGAGAGCCACAAACAGAACCTTTCAGACATACCATAAGAGCGTAACTTAGCCAACAGTCCATCGTGCCAAACACGGTCGAATGCCTTGGATATGTCAAGAGCAACCGCTCGAGATTCTCCAAAATGTTCAATTGCGTTGTTCCAAACATGTGTTACATAAGTCAGAAGATCTCCTGTTGATCTATGTTTACGAAAACCATATTGGTGATCGCTAATAATATTGAATCGTTCAAGATATTTTAGAAGATGCTCATTGATAACCTTTTCCATGACTTTCGATATTATTGAAAGCAGTGCGACTGGTCGGTAGTTATTTGGCAAGGTCTTCTTACCTTTTTTAGGTATCGGCTGAACCGTGGCACATTTCCAGCAGGACGGAAATATTCCCTTTCTGTAGGATAGGTTAAAAAGTCTACAGAAAACTGGTGTTAGTTCCCTTGCACAGTTTTTGAGAACTATGGCAGGTATTCCGTCAGCGCCAGAAGCCTTCTTGGTGTCTAGCTTCATTAAAATACGCTTTATGATGCGCTGTCTGAAGACAACATCGGGCATCCTTGACTGCAATATGGGAATAGTAGGTGGTGTTTTTCCTTGGAAATCGACAGTAGAATGTGAAGCAAAGAGTTCAGCCAACAAGTTCGCTCTCTCAACAGGTGTGGTTGCAATGGAATTATCTAGCCGTGTGAGTGGTGGTATGGTGGATTTGGTAAAATTTTGACTAACTGCTTTAGCGACTGCCCAAAAGGATCTGGAATTGTTGGGACAAGCGAGAAGTTTGTTTCTAATTCGTTGATTGTGTGCCTCCTTGGTTTCGTCGATAATTCCCTTGCATCTGTTCCGGGCATGAACAAAGATGTTACGATTTACGGTGTTAGGATTTTCACGCCATTGTCGATAGGCAATATGTTTAGAAGCAACAGCTTCTTTGCATTTTCGATCGAACCAAGGTTTGCCGTTGGAGGAGCATTTCTTCGAAAAAGGGATGTAAGCTTCCATACCAGCCAAAATAACATCGGAGACCTCCCTGGCGCAGTCAGATGGGTTATCGGATCGAAAACAAATGTCCATCCAAGGGAAAGTTCGAAAGTATTCCATAAGATCTTCCCATTTAGCAGATTTGTAGTGCCAAATCTTATATATATCCAAATCAATATATATATATATATATATATATATATATATATATATATATATATATATATATATATATATATATATATACGACTATGAGAGCAATGTTGGCCTATCCCACAAAAATCTGAAAATGCCAATTATAGTATATTTGGCAACTACATTGCGTTCTGTTGGCCTTTTATGAGATGAGTTGAGAGCAATTAGTGCTCCGTACGTTAATTACTTTTTAAATAAAAAATTTTGTTACGGAGGTATAAAATGATCAGTGACTTCACAAAACACACCCTAAATGAGTTTTCAACAAAGTTTGTTTCCAATCTTTACTGAAAACTGATGACTGATGAAATTTTTGTTTTTTTTATATACCAGATGAATTATTAAAGGTAATGCGCTCGTGATAATTTTCGTTCAATCTACACCCCCTGAAGGATATTCCAAAATTTTTTGATAAATACTTTTCGAGATAAGGTGGGTGGACAGCGATTTTTCGCGATTTTTTAAAAATAATACAAAGAAAAGTGTGCGCAATTATTACATTATATATATATATATATATATATATATATATATATATATATTTGACATTTGACACCATACTCGATGACCTACTAAAAAAATTTTTTTTTTTCACTTCCGATTTCACCCCCCAAAACTAACTCCTTAAGTCAAAATTTGACTTTCAAAACTACACGGCTTTTATGAGGACATCAATTCCTATATTATTACCAAATTTCAACTTTCTATGATAAATAGTTTCGGAGAAAATCGGCTATGATAAACAGACAGACAGACAGACGGACGGACAGACAGACAGACACCGAAGTCATCTTATAGGTGTTACGTACGGAACACTAAAAAGAATACGAAATATGAGATGGCATATACAAACATAAACGGAGTTATTTTTGAAGCAAAAAAAACATGAACTTGTTGATAAATGCTGCAGAGATTTTTGGTACCAAAAATTTAATAAAGATCAACAAAAAAATATTTTTTCTGCATTTTACGAAATAAGAAATTTTGATTACAGACCGCCTAATTATGTGAACTAATCAGTGTTACCGATAAAAAGAGGTCCTACACT
>CM032447.1:158155861-158170861 GCA_019049505.1 Pachyrhynchus sulphureomaculatus | reverse complement strand
TTTCTAAAAAAGTTAACGTTGCTGAACCCGACATAGTCATGTCGGGGCACTCCATTCCCTTAGCATCGTCACTCAATTTGTTGGGCGTTAATTTGGGAGTAAATATGTCCTGGCATGAACATGTTGCAGGCATAGCAAGAAGAGCTTCTCAAAAGTTGGGAATATTATTTCGAACCAGAAAGATTTACATTCCACAACAACTGTAAATTCTTTACAAATCTCAAATTCGATCAACTATAGAATACTGCTGCCATATTTGGGGTCCTCTCCCAAACACACACTGCATTTGTTGGATTCTGTTCAGAGAAGAGCTGTTCGTCTGATTGGAGACCCAGAACTGTGCGGCGGCCTTGATTCGCTGGAACATCGAAGAACGGTTGGCGACTTGAGTCTGTTCTACAAGTATTTTCATGGAAAGTGTTCGAAGAATGTAGCCCGCTTAATTCCTCCCAGAGCGGTGCATGTTAGAAATACACGTCACGCTGATACTTCACATCCGTATGAGGTTCAGCTTATTACTCCTCGTATAACGCTTTTCAAGCAGTCTTTTATACGGAAAACATCATCCCTTGGGATTGATTTGCCCAGCGCTGTATTTCCCACCGAGTACAATTTACAGCGATTCAAGAACAACGTGAATCACTTTTTCCGCACACATGCCGCTCCTGGACCGCTTTAGGGGACTTTCCTGTAGCACGTGTGCTAGACTCATAAAAAAAAATTCATCATTCATACCGCATTTAATCATTCAAACACTCTACACCATTCATCTTCGGGCAAAAAATCCTACCATGGTTCAGAAATATTAATGTTTAACTATGCTAGGTACTTATATTTACAAACTCTTGTCGAGCACAGGCCGATGGATAACACCCACTAAGTGAGAAGGGATTTCGGGGGAATCGTAATTTAAAACATAAGTGTTACGGGCTGCAATACACGTAGAAACCGATTTATATATATATATATATATATATATATATATATATATATATATATATATATATATATATATATATATATATATATATATAGTCTTATTCTTGATAAAAAGTTCCATATCACATGGAAGTCCATAATCAAGCATCAAAAGTTTAAAATATTTGATGGTATACAGCAGGGATTCCCAAAGTAATTCAGGTGGACCCCCAGGGGTCCACGGGAGACTCGACAGGGTCTATGTTGGCGGAAAAAAAACTGGGGGTTCAAAGTTGTAAGTGGGGGTCCACGAAAATTTATCTGGTTTCGATAGTAAAGAACAAAAATATTGGCTTAGCTTTACCTATCAATGAAGACAGATAATTCACTACTCAAAAAAATTAAGGGAGCAAAAAAAATTCCAAATTTTTCTGTGATTTTTGACAGGCTGTATTTCGGTGAAAAATGGTCGTATTGAGACTTTAAAAAAAAGCATTTTGAAGCTTTAAGATTCTAATTTTCACATTTTTTGGCTAAAATTTTTTAGGAGCTACGGTTCTCATGCAATCCTAACAGATAGCGCGAAAAAATAATATTGGAAATATTTTGCTTTTTTTTGGTCCACGGGCTTGAAAAAATTTTTTCAGTTAGGCCGGCATATGGATCAGATAGCCTGTTTATTTAGCATTAATTTCCTTGTTTTAAAACCTCCCTTAATTTTTTTAAGTAGTGTATTTTAAGAAGGTCAGCAACTGTTACTTGTAAAAACTTGCATATTCGATATTCAGTACAACGCGCGTCGAGACTTGCAACGCGCCGCCCGTCCGCCCTCCCGCCCGCAACGCAACCCGTTCAGACGTGCAAAGGGACGAAATACAACTTGTGCTGGGCTTGCAATCTTGCATGAACTTGTTTGATTCTTCACCAATATAAATACGAATGCCAAGGACAAACGTTACTCATTTGTTTCCGGAATTTTGAAAAGAATAGTGTGAGTGAATCGATGTCAGTGTTTGCCAGTGGCGGAAAAAGTAAGTGCCTGCCTATTTGTTATTCATACTTTTATGTTATATTGTAATAATATTATATTTGTTATGTTTGCGTGTAGTAGGTACGTAATAATAATTAAATACTGAACAGGGTCATTATTCGATACTTCTACAAAAGAACAGAAAGCCGAGAAAGATTGAACTTTTAGTACTTTTTATTATTAAATTATCTTTTAACCGACTGTGATGATTCACTAAAGGAGAGATATATGATTGACCTGCATTTTTGTATATATTTCAGTACCCTCGTAGTTGCTAATGCTAAATGACTAAAAATTTTTCATAAATTGTACGTGTCTTTATGTACCACTCGTAACGTACATCAAAGTAATAAATAAATCATTAAAATCGCGGAGTTTTGATGTCAAAATATTCTTTAAAAGTATTTTCTCTCGAATTTACAGAAATGTATCAAAATATAATTAATCAAAAAATATTTTATATTACATTAAAAAGGTTCAGCCGTTTTGTGAAAACCTCTATATGGGTCTTAGCAGTTTATTGCTTTTAATAATTAAAATCAGTTTTGCCGCCGGCATTTTGGTTTTTTCATTGCAATAATTAATTAATCCTATTTTATTTTTAAAATAGCTATATCCTGTTAAAGTCGCCTTATGATTACTAAAACAATATATTTTTTTTCTTTACAGGTAGGTAAGTGTTGATTATTTGAAGTTTGGTTTTCTTCCATCAAAGGCAGACAAACGATTGCCCATATGCTTTTATACAACAAAGTTTTAAGCAATGACTCTATGAAACCATCGAAGCTCGAAGATCATCTAAGAAGGTGTCATCCTGATAAAATAGGTAAAGATTTAAAATATTTTCAACACATTGAAGGAAAAATGTGAAAAGAGGCCCACCGTGCACAGTATGTTCGCTTCAACTTCTCACACAGTAACGATGATGGCTTGCGGGCATCTTACAATATCTCATTGCTTATAGCGAAATCTGCACACCATCGGAGGACAGTTAATTTTACCCGCTGTTGAAGAGGTTTTAAAAACTGTTCTGCACAAACCTCCATTTGACGTACTTAAAAGAATTCCTTTGAGTAACAACACTGTACAAAGACGTATTGATGAAATGAGCTCTGATATTGAAAGCTTCTTGTGTAATTATCTGCAAACAACTCATTTTTCTATTCAACTGGACGAGTCAACTTTACCTGGTAATGAAGCATTATTATTGGCATACGTTCGATTTGTTATGGACGAAGAAATCCATGAAGAGCTGCTATTCGCGAAAACTTTGGAGACGGACACTAAAGGCGAATCAATATTTAATGTCCTGAGTGATTTTTTTAAGGAAAAATCGATTCCATTTACAAACATTACTTCGGTGGCAGCAGATGGAGCTCCTGCCATCTTCGGGCAATATCGTAGGTTTACAAGCCATCTTAAAAGAATTATACCAGGAGCAACTGCAATTCACTGTGTCATCCACCGACAACACCTGGTAGCGAAAAATTTCAGTGGTAGATTGCACCAATCGCTTCAATTTGTAATTAAAGCAGTTAACAAAATAAGAAGCAATGCGTTGAATACCCGTTTATTTGCACAATTGTGCACGAAAACGATGAAGACTTCCAACGATTGCTCTTTTATACTGAAGTACGCTGGTTGTCGAAAGGTGCATGTTTAATAAGATTTTACTCACTTTTTGAATCAGTTTTAGAGTTTCTGGAAAGTAAAGATCCAGATTTAAAAGAAAACCTGATCAAATTGAAAGCAGACATCGCGTATTTGACAGATTTGTTCAAAAAATTTAATGACATTAACTTGCAGTTACAAGGGACAGCCTAAATTTAATAAAAACAAAGGGTGTAATTTCGGGTTTTCCTGGAAAATTGAAATTTATGAAGCAAAATATTAGTCGGCGCGAATTCTCCCAGTTTCCAAACTTGTCACAGGCAGAATGTCTTGATGAGGATATTCAGACATACGTTCAACATTTAAATGCCCTGCATGATGACTTCAAAAATGGATGGATCATAAATCCATTTGATGAAATGGAAGTAGCGAATGTGGTATTACAAGAGGCGCTACTCGAGCTTAGCACCAATGAGGAGTTGAAGGTGAAATTTAAAAAAGGCTATCAAACATTTTGGCTGCAGGCAGAAATACCCGAAAAATATTCTGGGCTGTGGGAAATTGCGAGAAAACTTTTGATAGCGCTTCCCTCGTCATACCTTGTCGAAAAAAGTTTTAGTGTCGTTACAAACCTATTAACAAAAAAAGGAGCAGATTGAACATCACAGAACGGGGAGATTTGCGGTTATTCCTTACAAAACTGAAGCCAAATATTGGTAATTTGCTGTCAGTCCATCAAGTACTCCCGTTAAAATTATGACTATTTTTTTTTAATTGTTGATTTGCATTGTTGAAATTACGGTACGTTATTAATGTTTAATTTTAATTCTATTAAGTCTGTAATCATATTATTGTAATAAATAGAACACAAGAAAATATATATTTTTTTTTTTTATTTTTACCACGAGGCAAATTTCCATCGTTAGATCTAATCTTCACATTTTTTTGACGAGTTTTGGGAATATGGTAGAAATGTAGCAACAGGGGGTCCACCGAAACCAGTAAAATTTTGAAAGTGGTCTACGAGAAAAAAAGTTCGGGAACCTCTGGTATACAGGGAGAATAAAAAATAATGCTTTATAATGATGAGTAAAGTGTGTTTAAATTTAAATACAAAGCAAAATATTGTTTAAAAATGTTACACTGTAGGCTTCAAATTTTACATAATATTGAACTTTTATTCCTCCTACCTAATGTATCATCAGGTTTTCCAGACTATGAATCAGGGCCAAAAGCGATGTTTAAGATATTACGATAAAAAATCTCTGATTTTATGTATTTTCCCTCCTATGAAAGGAAGGGGAGATTTTAATATTTCTGTACTAGATGCAACTATAATGCTGAGTACCTGTAGGAATAATGTATTTTAAAAATTAACTAGAAATTAATTTCAGCATGCAGAAAACGCCTTGCTACTTGCCGAACAGTTACTAAAGAAATACAAATTATGACAACAATTTGAAATTATTTGAATGGGTCCCTCAAATGGTATCAATGACTTTGTTGCTACAGATTTAGATACCTATGTCCAAACAGATTGCGAAATTATCACTAATGATAACCTTACTGATTCTTACATTGTTAAAATGGTTAACCATAATTCTAACATTTCTACTAAATCGGTGACCACAGATAATGACACAGTAAAAGTTCCTACTCCATCCCAAGTACTAAAACCATTAGAGGTCGTTTATTATTACATTTCTTGTACACTCGACAATACTAGTGGAACTCAGGCTTGGGAAGTTCTCAATAAACTACTTCAACAAAATTATTTGGACCCCAGAAAAAAGAAACAAAGTTTAATCTTACATACTTTCACATATTTTTAACTCTTAATTTTTATTTCATTTAGCACTCATTTATAATGAACAAATCTTGTGGTCCCTCGACTCAGCATTGTGACTGCTTCTAGTACACAAGCATTAAAATGTCTCTTTTGTTCTATGGTAAGGGATCTTCTATAGTTACAGTTTAAGCAACAAATTATGCCCTGATCCATAGGCTGGAGAACCTGATATTACATTAGATGAGAGGAATATAAATTCAACGTTATGTAAATTTTTGAGCCTACGATGAATGGAGCAACTATCTATTAGCAACACTATTTTTCTGTTGGATCGAATCAAGCCTCTGTCCTAATACAGCAATTCTGCTTCGAATAACTCTGACGTCATCTAAACTCGTCGAATTACTTCCTATTTTCCAATAATGAGTAATTTCTCTTCCCAGTATCACTCATATTTGCACACACAAAAATTGTTAGCCGTTTTTTGGATAATTTACCACCACTACAAGATTCACTTTAGGACTTTAGAGTTTTGTCTAATGTTAGCTTATAAAATAACCCCGTTTCATTGAAGATATCATTCTCATGATATCGCGTTAGAATATTAGGCTAAAACAGTTCTCAATCATAAGTTCGTAACTCGAGTGTTAGATTTACTTTTAGACCCACCATGAATTTTTCACACCTCAATGTGGTATTGACTTTTGAACTGGTCGATCCATCCAATAGTACAAATGAATTTTTATTTGAATTCTTACCGCCCCTTCCGTTGATTTCCGTACCAGTAACTGCAATTTTAAAAAAATGCTTTGTCTTGCATAATGAAACCACGGATTAATACATTTAAACTTCTCTGCAGGGTAAACCATTTCAGTAAAGCCTTGTCTCATATTAATTATGAGATTTTCCACATAAAATTTGTTAGTTGTTTTTTTTTATATTTATAGAGTAAATGAAATAAATTAAACCTTTTTAGAAGAAAATTTAAAATAAAAATTGGGAAATGAAACCATAAAACTGGTATGAAAGTTAATAGTTTTTAAAATGTAAATAAAATCTAGATTATACTTTAAGTCGGAATATAGTTCCATAAAAATCTGCTCGGTCGTTTGGCAGTAATGCTGTAACGTAGAGGTAAGTCTAAAAATCGTTATTCGGGCTTCGATTTGTCTTAAAACTGTTCTCTAAATTGAAAGTTTTTTGTATGATTAGGGTAGTAATTCCCGAAATAAACGATGTTGGAATTCTGGAATCCTTGGAACTATATATAACAGTTATCATTGGCTTGGGTTGCATTTGGTAAAACGAATAAAGCACTAACAAACAAAAATATCCCTATGTACCTGCGAACTCGGTTCTCATATTTTACCAGTTCTAACGTACCAACCACTCTTTGGATCAACTGAAGGCAACACAACGTGCTATGGAAAGCAAAATCATACAGGTTTTCTTATTTGTTTTAAGTTAATGTTTCTCTTACTCGATGTAGCTACCAAGATTTAACCTTTATTCCTATATTTTTTATACAGTAGAACTATACAATCATATATTTTTAGCAAATATCGACATTAGATTTTCGACTCTTTAAAAGTTATTTCTCGATTACTGAAAGGTTAAGACCAGTGTCACGATTAAGCCTGTGGGGATGTTTAGATATTTCGATGAACTCTCCAAAAGTAAAAATTTTACCGTTTGATGTTCTTTAAATCTTGTACATATTTTTATTCTTCTTTCGCTTCTATAGGTTGTACCACAGCTACATGGTATACTGTAAACTTCTGGATTTTCAAATTATCTTTAACAGATCTAAGTTATGTGAGTTTAGGACATATTTTATTATTTTATATCTGGAGAATTATTGATTTACGATCTGTGACATTCTTAATGTATGGAAGGTGTCCAATCTCAGAAAACTGATCTGCTTGACTTTTAGTCCAACACCTGGGGTGATTCAGACGAAGCAAGCGGAAAAAAATTTATTTCATGCTACCTTCCAAAAAACACACCTCTTAGGACAAGCTCCGAAGAAGCCGGCAGGAAAATTGGTGGAACTTCAGCATCGCTTATTCAATCCAAACAGGACAAATTCAGAAGAATTATACCTATAAATTCTGTAACCCTACCAAAATTAATGTGCCCTTATGGATAGGACATCAAATCAAAATGCAAAAAGCTAGAAGACTATTGCTTGAAATTAGTAAAACTGCATTGCACACGTACCATTCTCGTACGATGTAGTGATAACAATATCATTTTCAATTTTCCTAAAATCTCCCACCATATCAATATCCCTACATCCAGCAAGATCTACAAACTTACGAGTTTCGCTCTTCTCCGCGAAAGAATACATAATACCCGCAAAGACATCTACCCCTCTTAACCCACCATCTTCTTCATCTACAAATACTGTCTACTTTATCTTCTTTCTACTGATATACTCTCCATAATCAGATACGAAAAATAGCCCGCCACTTACATAACACCTTCTCTTAACGGCATAATTAGAAGTATCAGAAACTAGGGTCGTCACAGGCCCACAAATCACAGTCTCACACTTACTTTCAATCACACCCTTTTCAAATCAGAAAAAATTTATCTTATTTAAAGGCTACAGCTTCATGTTGCCTCCTCATAAAATTCCACGGGAAGAAATAATTTCTAATGTGGAAAGTATTCTCAACAAGTTTCCTTTACAAACTGCAAATGAAGTTAATTCCGAAATAGTTAAAATTCGCAAAATGACTAAGGTGCCCGCCAAAAACATTTCAAAATTGGAATTCCTGGCATTAAAATCTCTCAAGTCGGACTAGAATTTGATCATTTTGAAAGCGAATGGATTCAGAAAAATATCATAGTAAAATTTAAGAAATTCTGTCTGACGGCTTATACCGACCCCTAAAGAAAAATGGAATACCTTCACTAGAACGTTCAAAGAAACCAACAATTAGAATATCGTCTCTCACAGACGACACCAAAAAAACGTTACACCCAAAAACTACAAAATTCCACCCATCTATGGGCTCCCACAAACCAAACCCTCATCGCCCAATTATCAGAATCATTAGCTCTCCAACGTATTCACACCAAGTACGCAGTTGCTGTTTTAAAAACCTATCACCAGTAAAACATTTCATCTTGTACAGCAACTCAAGGAAGTCGAACCCGACACTGAGGACATTTAATTGAGCTTAGAATATCTCTTTACCAAAGTTCCGATTTTCGATACTCTAACTATTATAACAGACATCGTCAATGCTCAACATTTGCCCTTAGATCTGCTTACTCTAATTAAAAAATGCTTGTCCAGGACTTATTTACTCTACAATAGTGAAATATATGGACAAATATCTGGCATAGATTCTCCAATAATTGCCAACATATTCATGGAACACTTTGACAAACAAAACATTGAGACTTTTCAACTTAAACCATTTAGAAACTTACGTTGATGACACTTTCCTAATTTTACTATACGCTCAAGAATCTTCCAAAATTTTCTTATTTATCTCAACTCTTCACATCCAAATATCAACTTCATCTTTGATATTAAAAATAATATTTGTCTCCATTTCCTGGATATTATTATTAATTGAAAATAAGATATCACTTTTGGCCACTCACTATACAGAAAGTCGATTCCCGCAGATAGATACTTAAATGTTTCCTCACATCAGCACCCCGCCCAAGAACAATCAGCCATCAATTTCCTTGTTCACAGAACTGCATCACTCTCTCAGCTTCAATCTCTTCAATCAGAACTATAACACTTTAGTAGTAGGTCGGTCTCTTGGGATTATAGTCCTTCCATATATTAAGAATATCATAGATCGCATGTCGAGAATTCTACGAAACTATGAAATAATGAGACGATCCCTTATATTCCTTAAACACATCTCAGTTCTCTCCAGGATAAACTTCCTTTTAAAAATCCAGGAGCTACAGAATATCCTGTAGCTGTAGTAAAATTTATGTGGACGAGACAAGCAGAAAAATATGTACAGAAATTAAAAAACATCCCAGAGCAGTACGTCTTCGAAACATTTTCACTTCACCACTTGCAGGATACCAGCATGGAACAGGACAGTAGATCCTCTTTGACCAATCAAAGACCCTTGCAACAAATTCATTTTTCTATTCTAGGAAAATTCGGGGGCCATCGAAATATCTAAACATTCCCACTACCTTAATCGTGACTTGGTCTTTACCTTTCACCAATCTGGGAACAGTTTATCCATGAAGCCCAGCCCTCCCCCCTTAACCGATCCACTAATGCTTTGAAGAGGCTGCCAGGATGACCTGAAAAGCAGTAGCATTGTTTACTCAATTGATACAGGAGAAATATATATCCATAAATAAAGGAACGTTATTTCAGAATGGAACGATTCCCAAATTTTATTCATACCTTATTCAAAACAATGTCGTAGCAAATATAAAATATTTCTCATGCTTAATACAGGTTAATAAAAAATAAGTATAAAGAAATATTTAATTTAATAAGTTACAGAATGTTTTACAGAATATTAAAAAAAATATCACACTTTTACAATAGCTTTTCCAATGTTTCCCCCCTTCAACATATCTACAAAAGCATCAACCATATTTTCAAAACCTTCTGTAATACTCTCGTTATATTTCATTTTTCCCTTTTTTATCCATTTAAGATTTTGTTTTATTCCTTCTAACCATCGGTGTTCAAACTTGCGCGTTACGCGAAATCCTTGCACATTTAATTCCTTCTCTAATATAGAGAATTCAATAAGGGGACCTAAAAATAGAAAATCTAGAGACAAATACGTATTATAAATTTTAATATGCTTTCTCTCTGCAAAAGATTCTTGTACATATTTTGCAGTGGCACTATCACGGTTCATCAGCATATCTAAGCTTCAGAGGAAAGCAAGATACCAATTAAGACTGTGCCGAGTTTAGGCGTTTTTAAGGAGGAGAAAAAACGCCATTTTACAACATTGTAAACAAAAGAGCGCGAGGAGGATGTTTATAGCACCGAGAATTCGGGAGAATTAATAATACCAATCTAATCAAAACAAGTAATAGAATTTGGCGGGATTAATTGTCTGTTTTGATTGGTATTGTTAATCTCGCCAAATTCTCCTTACTATAAACATCTTCCCCGTGTTCTTTTGTTTACCTTGTCGTAAAACGGTATTTTTCCTTAATTACAAACGCCCATAGATGTAATGAAATGTCAAACGGCATGTAGGCAAAAATTGTCCAAACAATGTTGTACATTTAACTAGACCTGGACTGGACGAGTGCGCATCCTAATTTTGGTAAGGCCTAGTATATCGAAAACAATGATTAGTTCCATACTTCAAATCAATATATTCAAGGATTCATTTCACATTGGTAATATCTGGTCCTTGGATGTGTTGCTTTAAATGTCAGTCTTTGTGCAAGATAGGTGAGAAAACAAAGAGATATATTGCCGACAATGCTCGAGGTTTTCCAAATGGATGTTAATGGCCTTTAGTTTTTATCGGTACGTTGTCTAGCGTTTTTGTATGTCTTTATTCCAGTTTTTGTAATTTATGTAGTTTTCTTTTAACTTTGTAAAACTTATATTATGTATGTTGTTATATTATATATTTTTAAGTCTATCCAAAGTTAGTCCCGAAAGTAATGCGTCACATTTTTTTTCTGTGGTGACTATCCTTCGCAGAGCGTTCCCGCCTGTTGGGATCGGTGATGGGGGCAACCCAGCGCACCGCGCGGCCGTTGGCTCCGAACTCCCGGAACGTCAGGACGCACGATGGAGTAAACTTCTGCCCCGAAGTGCCGTCGAAGTCGTGATGAAGAAATCCCTGGAGCAGCGATACCCAAACGCCAAATTCTACGTGGAAGTGCTCAAAAGACTGAAGCAGAGGGTCAACGGCATCAAGAGCTAGATCAAGGATTCCTGGAAGCATAACCATGACAATGCACCCAACCACACCATCTTGTCGTGAGAGACACTCTCTGATCCGGGACGGGGTGACAACGGTCCCCCAACGGCCCTAGAGTCCCAACTTGGCCCCGGCAGACTTCTTTTTGTTTCGCAAGCTTAAAAAAATCATGAAAGGACGTCATTGGGATACCATCAAACGACTAAGACGAAGTTAAGGACTTCCAAGGGGCATACTCGGCATAGAAATCTCGCTGGCAAAAATGTATTGACGCAGAAGAGTCATATTTTGAAGAATTTTATGTCATTATACCAATCTGATCAATAAACTCTGTAAAAAAAATTATGATGCATTGCTTTTCGGACAAACCTTGTATGTGGTATTCCTGATAACGAATTCAATTTAAGATATTGTTTAGGAACTATATATTTTTAAAAATCTAATTAAAACATGTACACACAAAATGGTCGATTCCTCAAATTGGGAGTGATAAATGCTTTAATTATACTTAGGGTCTATTATTGCTGTAAAAGTTAAAAAAAGAACGATCAGGTGCAAGTCGGACTTGCGCAGTTAGTGTTCTGTGCCGTGATTGTTTTAAAATAACATAAAATCTTTACCATTAATTAGGTGACGTGTGTACACCTAAGATCCAATATGTATTTTTACTGTTTTTCTTAGTCAATAATTTATAATAGTTATAACTTCTTAGCTACCTAATAGCCAATGAATCAATCCACCTCAATATAGCATCTAGTAATAAAAGTGTAAAACAAATATTTACCGTGCAATAATGTACGGAAAATAATTCACCTCCATCATTTTGCAGAGAAACATGGTTCTCAGTATTTTTTTTATACCAGATAAATTATCAAACGTAATGCACTCATGATAGTTTTCGCGCAATCTATCCTTTATGAAGACTATTCGAGAATTTTTTCAAAATTTTTTTTCGAGATAAGGTGGATGGACAGGGGTACTTTTGCCAATTTTTTAAAATAATACAAAGAAAAGTATTACAATATATATACATATATATTTTTGAACTCTTGTTTCCACAAGCTCTCATTTGACATCCCACTCGGTGACCTGGTAAAAAAAAAAAATTTTCGCTTCCGATTTGACCCTCCAACACTGACCCCTTTCAAAATTACACGGCTCTAATTGGACCATGGGCCTATACTTGTGCCAAATTTCAACCTTCTTTGACAAATAGTTTTGGAGACAATCGGATATAGCAGACGGACAAACACCGAAGTGATCCCATAAGTGTTCCGTACGGAACACTAAAAGTACTTGATCAGTTTTAAAACATCCAAGCACAAATTTCAAATGTATTTCCATTTTTCGTTGACGCTTTTCAACTGGATGGCCGTTCCGGTGTTTTTCATTACTACTCTTCGCGCAAGTGAAGGCCCCCTCTATATTTCACACGTCTGTTACATTCCGAAACACGGCGATCATGTTTCGACAAATTCCTAAGTCGGATGGTATGTAAATTTTGAGAAAATTTAGGACGACGTTTATTGCTGACATAGTTACGCTTTAATTTTATTTACCGTGTATGTGTAATGGGGTTTGGGTCTGGATCGATAGGATCAAACTAAAGAATACAATAGACATTGTGTTTTACGTTGAAAAGTATTTATCGAATTTTTTAATAGATTGTACAAAATCTTGGATTTATGAAATTAATTTTTATTTTTTATACATTTTATAGGTGTTTAAATAAAATTCTTATACATTTTATAATTTTTATAAAATAGTTATACAGATCCTGAAGAAAGTACAGTTATCAAAATACGCAATCAGTTTTTAGTATACACAAGAACGTGAACTATTCGGGTTCCAGATTCTGTGTTACCACGCTTAAGTTAATGGAAGAAACCTCACAGGTTAAATTTTCTCGTGGCGTATACCACACACCATTTAGTATTATGATTTAACGACGTATCAAGAATTGAATCAGACACGAAGTCAAACTACCAACTTTTTACCATAACTATTGCAGCAACTATTGATTAGTATACACACTGGCAAAGTGCAAGAATATGGTTTAATAGGAGCCAAAAGAAAAAAATATGCAAAATTTTGAATAAATTGGCGTTATATAATTTGTGTCGGAAACAAAAAATTTTGTGAGTTTTCTTTATCACCTTCTTAACTTGAAACTGTTTACAATCGAAAATTTGCCAGGAAAAATAAAGTATTACTTCTATAATGTCGGAATTGTTATGGGAAAAACTTGGCGACAGGCTTAATAACTCTTGCATTGGCTAAATATATACATATATATATATATATATATATATATATATATATATATATATATATATATATATAGATATACAGTAGTAAATAAAATATGTAAGATTCAAGAAATAAAAAAAAAATGAAAATGCCCTAAACCAAAGAGTGAAACGTCAGTTTAAGTTTCATTTTGAATACCAAATATTCATAAAATGAACCCAAATCCCAAGAACTGAAAATAAACAAATACATATATATATATATATATATATATATATATATATATATATATATATATATATATATATATATATATACATATATATATATATATATATATATATATATATATATACAGATCATCGAATTATTTTATCAACAATTATATACCTTACAAGATAAAAGAACAGAAATCAACATACCAAAAGTCCTAAATCAGGGGTCTGAGGATATCCTAGACATCACAGAAGAAGAAATCACATCAGCCTTGAAGGACATAAAAAATAACAAAGCTCCGGATGAAAACAACATTGTAGTCGAGGCAATTAAACAAGGAGGACAACAAATTATCAAATCACTTAAAATGTTATTCATTAAATGCCTCCTGGAAGGAATAACCCCATCGTAGTGGAATAATGCAACTATGGTCATCATGTATAAAAAAGGAGACCTTATAAACTATACACCCATTAGCCTCCTGAGCCATGTATACAAGTTATTTCCGAAAATACTTACCAAACGTCTAGCAAATAAATTCGAGTCTTTCCTTTCAAAAGAAGAGGCAGGTTTCAGCTCGGGGTATGGAACAAACGACGACAATCTGCTTACAGTTAAAATCCTCATTGAAAAATGTATAGAATATAAAAAGCCTCTTGTACTCATATTTGTAGACTTCGAAAAGACTTTTGATTCTGTAGGCAGCAGAGACTTTTGAAAGCACTTGCTGAGTGTCGTATTGATCACCGATATCCCAGTGTAATTAAATACATATATGAAAATGCCACCGCTCATATTAAAACACAAGCTAAACAATCCACCAGCAAATTTCAAATCGAAAGAGGAGTGCGGCAGGGTGATACGCTCGCACCCAAGCTTTTCGTAACACTTCTAAAAAGTATTCTAAAATCAATAAACTGCGAAAAAATGGGACTTAACATTGACGGTGAAAAGTTGAATCACCTCTGTTTCGCCGACGACACTGTCTTAATAATAGACAAAATACAAGAAGCACAGACTATGCTACATATACTTCAAGAAGCTTCAGGAAAGGTTGGTCTAAAAATCAATCTATCCAAGACCTAATTTATGCAAATCTTGTATTAAGCGACACTATAAAACTGAATAACGTAGAGATAGAGCAAGTGCACCAATATAAATACCTGGGACATGAAATCAGCATAGAACGAGGTAACCAAACACATGAAATTCAGCGACGAATAGGTCTCTCCTGGGCTGCATATGGCAAACTGGCCTATGTATTCAAATCAAACCTTCCTATG
>CM032447.1:158103361-158150861 GCA_019049505.1 Pachyrhynchus sulphureomaculatus | reverse complement strand
TTGCAAAAGAATGATACGTGGATATAAAAGAATTAATAGAAGTAAGATACATAGGAAAAGATACATGGATAACTTATATAAAGCAATTGTATAATATAACAGAACATTTGGCACCCGAAACACCAGAAATAGTAATCAACGAAACATCAGAAATAGATGATAAACAGGTGGAAGAAGCTCTCAAAAAATTAAAAAACCGAAAATCAGCTTGTAAGGATGAAATCCAAAATGATCAATTAAAGTACGGAGGAGTGAAACTGACTAAAGAATTGACAAAGCTCATAAACAAAATAATACCGATCACGAATACCAGAAAAACGGAGAACAAGCATAATGATACCACTTTTAAAAAAGGAGAAAAAACCGATCCGAATAATTATCAAGGAAATAACCTCTTCTACATAACTTTAAAACTGATGACAAAAATTGCCACCAATAAAATAACTCCACTTATACAGCGTTCCGAAGAACAGCAAGGATTCAGGAGTGGAAGATCCTGTAACGGCGCAGCATTTGTAATCAGAGAAATTACTGAAAAATCAATTGAGTATAACAGACCAGCGTTCTTATGCTTCATAGATTTGGTAAAAGCATTTGACAGAGTACAGCTGCAAGATGAAGTGCACACACTTTATGACAAGAATATTCCATTAGATATAATAAAACTAATAGAGGACATTTACAAAAGAAATAAAATAGAGTAGAGAGAGTAAATTCGAAGTTAACCGAACCCATAGAGGTAACAACTGGTATTAGATAAGGAGTTTCACTGAGTCCCCTACTGTTTAACATTATATTAGATGAAATAATTAAATAGGTAAAAACAAAAAAAGGCTATAAAATGGGCAATAAAGAGATACAAATATTGTGATACGCCGAAGAATCTATAGTTCGACCAGTTTTGACATACACAGCAGAGACAAGACCAGAAACACGCAAACAAGTGAAATGAACACTTTGAGATAGAGAAATGAATGACAACATAAGGCACATATGTAAAATAGAGGACATTAATACATGGATAAAAAACAGAAAACAAGAATGGAACCAACACATAAATAGAATGACCGAAAGACGATTGGTGAAAATAAATCGAGATAAATCACCAGTGGGCCGAAGGAGCATAGGACGCCCACGGAAAATATGGAACGACGACCTGTAGCGACGATACATTAAAGAAAAACAGGCAGAAATGCCTAATATAAAGAAGAAGAAGATAAAATTTTACACCACTGTTAAGAAAAATGTTGAGGAATGTTTTTACCGTTATTAAGAAGAGTGTTAAATTTTGTATGTATACAGCCAAATTAGATATATATATTTATATGTATACGTAAATATATTTAATATACAATGTACATAAAAGATACTACTATTTAAACTACTGGAACTTTATTAAGCATTTTACAAAAACTGCTTAAATATCTTAATTTTATACTGAAGGCTAAAAGAATTTCTCCAATCGATTTTAGGAATGCTTACTGCTTAAGCTATGAAATTTGATATATCGATATCAGTCATTTAAGTCGACTCTATTCAAGCAGCCGACACCTTTAGTCCGCTCACCAGAAATTTGCGATGGTAACCAAAAGGTAATCAAAAAAGTTGTATGGAATATCCCTAAAATGTCCAAGAACAAACTCTGTACTAGGTAGACATATACGGGATATTTTTTTATGTATCAGCTAATGCACTATTTTTCTATTGCATATATCAAGAAAATTCTTTCAATAGTACACTTAGTTTTTTATGAGGAAGCCAAATATGATAAAAAGTTTTTACTTGCCAAATTTAACAGATTACAAAGACAACAGGACTCTTTTAAGTCGTATCCGCTACATATGAATAAACCATTAAATACTATTTTTCCATCCATTTACAAAAATATATAACACACACATATTTATTTTCAGTCGTTTCCGATATACAGGGAATTCAATTTATTGAACTGAATTTTAACTTTTAAATCGCTCACTCTATTTACTCTTTTCCTATTTAGGGTATCCAAGAAATTCTGATAATTGAAAGTGAAGATGTTGATTTGTTGATAATATTGAGTACACGAACTGCCATTGATAAAATAACATACTTTTTAAAACCTGGAAAAGCTGAAGTAGGAACAAAAATATATTCCTCACAAAGTTTAACCTCCTATCTACAATATGAAACTTAATATTTTATTTTTACATGCAATAACAGCCAAAAATATTTTTATATATTAAATTAATTGAAAAACGTAAGGATTGTATTAATTGCGCTGAAGTTTTTACGAAGATGGACTCTTCTCCAGACATTATTCTCGCTAGTGTAATTCGTTTTCGTCTTGCCATGTACGGAGCTCCATGAAAAATTAATTCTATAAGCTACTATAAATATTTAAGTTTTGTAAAGAGTACAATCTCTCAAGTAAGAAAGTCACCGCTCGTATTCTTGAAAAAATGTGTTTCCAGAACATTTTTTACCATCAATATATTCTTTGGTGTGCGAACAAGGGCGCAATTACATTACTAAGTTGTCCAATCGCCTTCTGCATCAGTAATCGGCTGGCATCTTCGAGACATGCTGTCGACGAGATTTCCTGCATACTCGTGCAATGATCTCCAAATTTGTCAAATTTCATGAGACAACTGAGTCAAAGTCCTCAGAGTCTTTCCTCTGAGCTTTCTCTCTACAAGGGATCAAAAGTTTTCAATAGGGTTGGCGTCCGACGATTGTGAGGACAACTCTAATATCTTATCGTAGGCCCAAGCGAACCGCTTCGCTACGTGATTTTCGCCCAGCAAAGGTTTCTTAGGAATTGGACATCATTAGCACGAACATGTTGTCAAATGGTATCATGGGACATATCCAAACCCGCTCCTTAACGCAGCGTCAATTTCGGAGCCCGTGAAAACGAGACGATTTGTTTTTCGACTTTCGGAGTAACCTTGCCTACCGAGCCACGTTTTGGAAAGTCGTTTACATACGTCGTCTCGTTAAAATGATTTGCCCACTTGTTCAACGTGCTTCGAAATTTGACATCATGAGCACGAAGATACATTCAAAACCGATTTTCCTAATTTTGGCGCTCCGTAACGCAGCGTCAATTTCGGGTTCCGTGAAAACAAAGACACGTTTCGTTTTTTTTCGACTTTCGACTACGTTTTGGCATGTCGTCGACATTTTTCCTCTCGTTAAAACGATTTACCCACTTCTTCACAAGCGATACCGACTTTTTAATATATCTAGCGGCTGCGACACTTTGGATTGGAACATAGAAAGACTGCCTCGAACCGACGCGCAAACTCATTTTGGATTTTACGTAATTTCGACGAAAGCTCAGAATCGACTGATACTTTTACCAAGTTCTTAATTGACAGGCTATACACGGCATAATAAGGGTGTACAATTATCGTGTGTTCCTCCACCATCTGCTCCTGCTCAAGTATGGCTAGGTAACGAACTGAACCGTGAAGATTGAGGATGAGCATTATGTTATCATGCTGATGCTTATGATATCAATGAAGAAATAGTAAATCCTTGTTGTCTCTTAGAGCAATCTACGGAAACCCAACAGCCGGAGGAAGAAGGAGGCGAAAGAGGAGAAGAAAATACAACTGAAATAGAATTCGAAACCAATTAATCAAGCTATTATCTTTTTTTAAATCAATAATAAAAACTCTTTCTGTTTGATAATTAGTTATAACATCATTCTATTTTTAATCAATAGAAATCTATTGCCGTTTCATCAAATTAGCTTGTCGATTAATACTACAGGGGATAGCATGTAAAAAAAAACGCGCCAAGTAGTCTACCTCGAAGGTATGTGTATGGAAAGTGTAAGAATCTTTTTGATAGAGAATCGCATGATCTACCATACAAATTTGATAATGACTATTTTTACTGAGAAGCTCAGCGTTTAAGAGATTTTCTTGAAATACTGTCTTTTTCAACTTTGACCTTGAATAACTTTTTTTTTTTACTCAGGCCGGATTTATGGAGACTTCTGAAATATCATTTAAAATGACGATTTGAAGGCCTGTGCAACTCTAACTAATTTTACCTGAATTTGGAAATTATTTTGTCTATTTTGACTAGGCTTTTAGTACTAAAAGCATTTTCTTGGTATCTAAAATAGGAAAATAGTGACTCAAGTGAGACACTTAAAAAAATGTCCTTGAATATACCTTTCCTACAAGGAGCCGATGACCGTTGTCTCGCAGGAATGTTATACCTACGGCTTTATGTATTTGAGCCTGGATTAACTAAAACTACAGCACCTCAATGTACTAAGCGGTCATAAATATACCACGTTTACCAGAGGCCAGAAGCATAAAACTTACCAACCACTGTACAGTTAGAAACAAATTAAGATTTAAGCTTCTAAAACTACTTTTAAATCTGAAATAAAAAAACTGACTTATGATCACTTTTGAAGATTAGAGATGGAAGAATATTGTTTAATGAGAAGCAAGCAAATCGTGTACAGAAGACTCCAACAATGGGGTTAAAGCTCTGAGGGAGGCTATTAAGCACAAAGGTCTTTTTCGCCCCCTACGCCTTTGTTGCATATTGACCAATAGTGGCTGCAGCTTTGGCGTCCTTCTGTCAACGGTTGTACCTCAATTCTGTCAAGCTACAAGTATCCTGCGGCATAGCATTAAATACTTATTGTACCAACGCAAGGGCAAACACCCTTGGAAACAAGGTTTTTATTCAGTTTTTAAATTTTCATTTTATGAAAATGTCCTTTTTGTGAAACCCATCAATTTCGAAATGAGATATAAAAATTTGCACTGTATGAAATGGTTCCTTTTTGTGAAAAATCTCCGTCCCCCTAACAGTCCTTAATTTTGAAATGGGGCGTAAGTTATTAAAGTTCCACAATGTGAAATGGTTCCTTTTTGTGAAAAATCTCCTCTCTTCCGGTCATCGATTTTGAATAATATGTAGTGTCGAGAAAAGTCTAAGCTTTTAGAGCTCCGTGCCTGGTTGTCGTTCGTGCTCCCCACTATAAACGGTGTCATATTTACAGCTCTTTTTATTTTCTTCAATAAACGACTTTTGTATACATAATCCCCCTTCGCCCTCTAAACCTGGCTATGTCATTGATACAGACATATATATTTATATTTTACATATAATTTTAATTTATAATTTCTTTTTCGGATTTTACACTAAATTTAAATAAATAATATCCAAATTTTATGAAATATATTTACCAGTCTTTCCCTTCAAATAATATTGCTTCTAGAATTGTTATAAAATTAAATCGACGTTATTAAAATAGAAATAAGTTTCTTTAAATGCTCATTTTTTAATTCTTCTTGCATATATATATATATATATATATATATATATATATATATATATATATATATACCATCACAACCTGTTCGATCAATTTTAGTTTTTCATTAAAACCTGTAATTCCGATCACTTTAAACTATTTAATAATCATAAGGTAACCCACAATACTTCCTACAGTCTTTGCAGCGCCAGATAATTATTTTTTTTTATAAATGCTTAATTAAAATAGAAATAAATTTCTTTGAATGCTTATTTTTTAATTCTTCGTTCGAATCATTCTGGCTATTATTACTTTATCCACTGTAGCTCTGAAAAGACCGGTAGTATTTGTTGAGAACCAATTTCGCAGATTGTTTACCCAGGAAATACGTCTGCGTCCAAGTCCCCTTTTTCCAAGTACCATTCCTTGGAGTATTTGCTGTAGTAATACATATCTGTGGGGATTTCTCATTATGTGACCTAAATACTCCAATTTTCCTACTTTAACAGTTTCCATAATTTCCAGTTTCTTGTTTATGCGACGTAAGACATCCTCGTTTGTAATACGGTCAGTATAAGAAATTTTCAATATTCAGCGATATAGCCATAATTCGAATGCCTCAAGTTTCCTAGAAGTGGCTTCAATCCGTGTCCAAGATTCCAGACCATAAAGAAGGACACTGAACACATAACATCTTAGGCGTCTCATTTTCGTGCTCAATTTTATTGCTGAGCCTTTGAAAAGTGATGTCATTTTAAGGAACACTGCTCTAACTTTTTCGATACGGCAACGAATTCCCTGCGAATGATCCCATGGTTCGTTTAACATGGTACTAGATATGAATATTGTGGAGTTCTTTGTATTTGTTTATTGTTAACCATCAACAAGGTAGCAGGAACAGGAGGCTTGCTGTTAACCATATACTTTGTTTTGCTGATATTAAGTTCGAGGCCGTATCGATTACTGACTTCGTTTATTTTTGTCATAAGATATTATTTAAATTATCAGCCATAACCGCCGTATCGTCAGCATAACTAATGTTATTTATTCGTTCCACATTAAGCAGTATTCCTTCATCAGCCTCTTCCAGTGCCTCTCTGAAGATTTGCTCAGAATATATATTAAACATTAGTGGAGACAAAAAACAACCTTGCCTTACTCCACGCTCAATCGCTATTGCTTCTGAGCGCTCCCCTGCTTTAATAAATGCCATCTGGTTCCAGTAGAAGTTGCCAATAATCCGCAGGTCCTTTCAATCTAGCCGAAGGTCTTTCAGAATTTCGACCATTTTGTGATGTTGGACTCTATCAAAGGCCTTTTGGTAGTCGATCAGGCACAAATATATGTTACAATTGACGTCTCTGCATCGCTGAATCAAAACCTGCATAGAAAACAAGACCTCTCTGGTTCCCATGGCATCACGAAAATCGAATTGGGTAGCTGACATATTTTCTTCACACAACTTGTGTATTATTCTGTGAATGATTTTCAGAAATGTTTTTAAAAGATGACTTATGAGGCTAAATGCTCGATATTCTCCGCATTTTTTAGCGGCTGCATTTTTTCGGATCGTTATAAACTCAGACTTCAACAAGTTTTCTACTATTCTGCCCAAATCATAGATTTTATTGTAGGTGACCGTAAGCCACTTAATCCCATCCTCATCTAAGAGCTTAAGAAACTCCCCATGGAATTCATCAGGACCGGTGGTTTTTCCATTTTTTAGTTGATTTATTACAATGAGCACTTCATCGATGGTAATTCAGGGCCCAAATAAGTCTGTTGAGTATTGTGGCTGATCTGGTCTTGCATCAAAAAATAACTTTGTAACATAGTCTTGCCATATCTTCAGTTTCTCTTCCTTACCGATAAGAACGTTTCCTTGATGATCCATTAAACGACCATTTCATTGTCCGTTCACCAGTTAAATCTGGTGGTCTGGTTTTTCGATAGATATTAAAGTTATCATACTTTCCCTGCAACTCCTCTACCTCTGTAGATCTTTCACCATTCCACCTTTCTTCTTTCTGTATTTGTGTGTGTAGTCTGCTATATTCTGTTTTGTTACCTCTGTTTTTGTGTAACCGTTTGTCCTCTATTAGTCTTAGAATGTCATCTCTCATTCATTCCTTCCTTTTATGTGTTTGTTCCATATAGATACTTATTCTTTAGCTCCCTTATTATATATTTATTATATATATATATATATATATATATATATATATATATATATATATATATATATAAATATGTATGTAATATATATTATATTCTATAATTAATAAAACCATCACAGACTGTTTTTAGATTACTTCAAACTAATTAATTTTTGTAATGTAACCCATAATGCTCCCTACTCCTATAATCTTTGCATCACCAGATAATTATTTTTTTTACAAACACGTAATATTAAATTAAATAAATAGGTATAGAGTTGTGTAAAGCCCTTAGTCCTTTCCCTTAAAAAATGGGGGTTATGTAACTAAAATTATACTTACATTATCAAAGTAACAGTCGACTCCTTCAGTAGCTAATTTTTTCAGTTCTTCTTCTATATCTTCTGTTTTGTAATTAATAACGCATTCAAAACCTAAATCGTCTTCAAGCCATTTTATTTTTTTCCTCAGTACCAGTAATACCAATGACTTTCATCCCTTTAATTTTGGCCATCTGACCCACAATACTTCCTACAGCTCCTGCAGCACCAGATACTACAAGAGTGTCACCAGTTTTTGATTGGCAGAGTTCCCAAAAACCAAAATAGGCTGTATTACTAAAAATATGTATACATTTAAGAAAATTAGGGAAGAATCGAATTATTTTAATAATATTATTGTGATTTTTTTCTGTTTTAATCTAATATAGTTACTGGAATCTTATTAATTATAACAATAAATTTACAATTCTTGAATAAACTAAATATCAATTATTTTAAATAGTAAAAAAATAAGCCAGGTTAAAAGTTCAAAATTTTCCAAGAATAAAAAAATGTTAAAAATAACTTTCTAAAGTTATGAAATTTATTTCTACATGGCATTTTCACAAAGGTTACTTTCACAGTACCTTTCGATTCAATAATTTAAATACGTAAGGTTCATCTACCTTACGTTAAACAAACGTCAGATAGAGGTTAAATTTGATTTACTAAGTAACTTTGTGCGACAAAATTAACAAGAGTTACCCTGGCATTCCCAATACACCCAAACCCAAGGATAAAGGTAGCCCTTCAAAATCAGGTAAAACAATTGTGGGTAACACAGGTCCCGGCAGATTTTTTCCATTGGTCACTACATGTGTTCTCCATCCAAAATTTCCAACTACATATTCTCCTACGGGAAAATTTGGATTCTTACTTTCTTTTATTCTGAAAAAAAATAGCAACAAAATTTTATTTACTATTGCAGTAAGGATATTTAATATTTTCAACTTTATTAATTTTCCAATCCGCTTTCTTTTTAATAGTTTACCTTTCGAAACTTCAAAATATTCTTAACACTAGGACAAAAACTAAAAATGAATATTTTCAAAGATTTAAATATTTAAAAACTGACTTGCGTTTTGATAAAAGGGATACATTAATACGTATAATATATATATATATATATATATATATATATATATATATATATATATATATATATATATATAGGGTTAGCACACGTGCTGCAGGCAAATCCCTATGGCACTACAGGAGCTACACGTGAGTGGAAAAAGCGATTCACGTTAGTCTTGAATCACTCTAAATTATACTCGATCGGAAACACAATCCTGGGCAAATTATTTCAAGGGTATGAAGTTCTTCATATACAAAGCTGCTTGAAAAGGGTTTGTACGAAGAGTAACAAGCTCAACCTCATACGGATGTGAAGTCTTAGCGCAACGTGTATTTCTAACATCCACCGCTCTGCGAGGAATAAAGCGGACTACATCCATCGAATACTTTTCATGAAAATACTGGTAGCATAGTCTCAAGTCGCCAACCGTTCTTCGATATTCCAATGAATCAAGGTTGCTGGCCAATTCCTGGTCTTCAATCAGGTGAACAGCTCTCTTCTGAATAGAATCCAACAAATGAGAGCAGAGCCCCAAACATAGAAGCAGTATTCCATCGTTGGTCGAATTTGAGATTTGTACAAAATTAACAGTTATTGTGAAGTCTAAACCTTTCTAGATCGAACTTTTAAGAAGCTCTCTTTGCTATGCTTGCGACATGTTCATGCTAGGACATATTTTCTCCCAAATTAACGCCCCGCAAATTGAGTGACAATGCTATAGGAACACTGCCGCCTGGGTTTTTGTAGAGTTAAATTCTACCTTGTTACTGTCATCCCAAGATAGAATTTTTTTTAGATGTTTGTTTAACGACCTCCTGCTATCTGTAGGTAGTTGCATGAGTAACAGATGTTCGAGCATTTAAAGTGAATAAGCGTACTGTCATCTGCAATACTGTGGATTGGATTCCTGGTCGTTTCTAGCAGGTTGTTAACGTAAATGAGAAAGAAAGTAGGGGGGCACACCGGCGTTGATAATTATGGTGTTAGAAAGAAATCCGTCTACCCCCACTCGAAAAGAACTCTCTTTGAGGCAAAAAGAGAGCCACAAACAGAACTTTTCAGACATACCAGAAGAGCCATCTTAGCCGTCGTGTCAAACACTGTCGAATACCTTAGATATATCAAAAATAACCGCCCAGATGCTCCAAAGTGTTCAATTGCATTGTTTCAAACATGTGTTACATAACACATGCATCTCCTGTTGATCTATGTTTACGAAAGCCATATTGATGGTCGCTAATAATACTGAAACGTTCAAGATATTTTAGAGGATGATGATTAGTGGCCCTTTCCATGACTTTTGATACTATTGAAAGGAGTGCGACTGGTCGATAGTCTTTTGGCAAGGCCTTTTTTGAGTATCGGCCAAACTGTGGCGCATTTCCAGCAGGAAGATAGGTTATCTACAGAAAACGGGTGTTAGTTCTCTAGCGTAATTTTTGAATATTATGGCAGGTATTCCTTCAGCACAAGAAGCTTTTTTTATGACACGCGGTCTGAAGACAATATTGGGCATCCTTAGCTGCACTATAGGAATAGTAGATGGTCTTTTTCCATGGAAATTAACAGTAAAATGTGAAGCAAAAAGTTTATCCAGGTTTTCGCTTTCACAACGGGAATTGCCAAAGAATTATCTGGCCGTGTGAGTCGTGGTATAATGGATTTGGTGAAATTTGGACTAACTGCCTTAGCGACTGACCAACGGGACCTGAAATTGTTGGGGCAAGCAAGAAGTTCGTTTCTAATTCGTTGATTATGTGCATCTATTTCGGGCACGAACAAGGATGTTACAATTTATGATATTAGGATTTTCACACCATTGTCGGTAAGCAAGATATTTAGAAGCAACACCTTCTTTGCATTTTCGGTCTAACCAAGACTTGCCGTTGTATATTCCTTCGAAAAAGGGATGTAAATGTCTATACCAGCCAAAATAACATCGGAAACTTCCTTAGCGCAGTGAGATGGTCGTCGGATCGAAAACAAAGGTCAAACCAAGAGGAAGTTCGAGAATATTCTATTTAGCAGATTTGTAGTGCCAAATCTTGCTCCTCTCTGTCAGTGATTGTACGATACTCGATGTTGAAAGCAGTTTATGGTCAGAAAAACCCAACAGCTGATTTACGGTAACCGCGTAAATCTCTAGATTGGTGGCTAAGAATATATCAAGAAGACGAACGAACTCTCCGAGTCGATCAGGGATCCCTGTTGGCTCGTCAATAAGCTGAGTTAAGCCATAACTGATTGAGAATTATTGAGCTTCACGACATTGTTCGTTGGTAGTATTTGAATATTTAAGCCAGTTGATTTTGTGGACATTAAAGTCGCCCAGGATGGCAGTGGTATTTAAGTACGAGGCTGGTTTGAAAAGTCCGTGCAAAAATAAACACTACTTATGTGTTTTGTAGTAGTCCGAGGGAGCCAAGTCTGGAGAATAGGGGGGATGTGAAACGAGTTGGAATCCTATTTTCATTAATTTTGCGACCACAACTGCTGAGGTGTGTGCTGGTGCGTTGTCGTGATGGAAAAGGACTTTCTTGTGGGCCAATCGCGGGCATTTTTCTTGCAGCTCAGTTTTCAAACGGTCCAATAACGATGAATAATATTCACCTGTAATAGTTGTACCCTTTTCCAGATAGTCGATGAGGATTATCCCTTGCGAATCCCAAAAGACAGTCGCCATAACCTTTCCGGCCGAAGGAACGGTCTTCGCCTTTTTTGGTGCAGTTTCCCCCTTTGTAACCCATTGTTTAGATTGTTGTTTGGTCTCAGGAGTATAGTAATGTATCCATGTTTCATCCACAGTGACGAAACGACGCTTAAAGTCCTCCGGATTCTTCTGGAACAGCTGCAAACCATCCTTGCAACACTTCACACGATTCCGTTTTTGGTCAAGCGTGAGCAATCGCGGCACCCATCTTGCGGATAGCTTTCTCATGTCCAAATGTTTATGCAAAATATTATGTACCCGTTCAGTCGAGATGCTCACAGCACTAGCAATCTCACGCACCTTAACTCTTCTGTCATCCATCACCATATCATGGATTTGATCAATGATTTCTGGAGTCGTAACCTCCACAGTCCATCCAGAACGTTCAGCGTCACTTGTGCCCATATGGCCAGTCCGAAAATTTTGAAACCACTTATAAACTGTTCTAATCGAAGGTGCAGAGTCACCATAATGTTTATCAAGCTTCTCTTTAGTCTCCTGAGGCGTTTTGCCTTTCATAAAGTAATGTTTAATCACCACCACACGAAATTCTTTTTCCTCCATTTCTTGAAAATCACTCGACTTCCTTGATTCACACGAATGCCAAACACAAAGAAATAGACCAATATGGCTGAAACTTGGTGTGCGTTCATTCAAGAGATGCTACTAACTAAACATGACCTCGATACGCGCCGGTGGTGCCATCTCTCGGACTTTGCACGGACTTTTCAAACCAGCCTCGTACTTAAACCAGTTAATGTTGTGGACATAAAAGTCGCCCAGTATGGCAATTTCGGTATTTGAATAGTTAATCTGTAAATGATCGATGGTGCCTGCAAAAAAAAAAAAACGAATTATATATATATATATATATATATATATATATATATATATATATATATATATATATATATGTATTTATATATATATATATATATATATATATATATATATATATATGTATATAAATATATGTATATATATATATATATATATATATATATATATATATATATATATATATATATAACACATGGGCTGAAAAGTCCCGGGCCTAACAAAGAAAACACGGTTTTTTTGGTTCAAAATTAGCTTTATTCATCAACGTAATCTCCATCAAGAGCAACGCAATCATTCCAGCGCCGCTCTAACATTTCAATACCACTTTTGTAGAACGATTAATCTTTTGCCTCAAAATAGGCCTCAGTTTCAGCGATAACCTCTTCATTCGTGCGAAATTTCTTACCGGCGAGCATTTTTTTTCAGGTCTGCGAACAGCCAGTAGGCGCTGGTAGCCAAATCTGGCGAATACGGTGGATGTGGGAGCAATTCGAAGTTCAATTGATGTAGTTTTGCCATTGTTTTGATTGACTTGTGACACGGTGCGTTGTCTTGATGAAACAAAATTTTTTTCTTTGCCATATGCGATCGTTTCTTTGCAATTTCGGCCTTCAAACGCTCCAATAACGCTATATAATATTCACTGTTGATGGTATTTCCTTTCTCAAGATAGTCGATGAATATTACACCACGCACATCCCAAAATACCGAGGCCATAACCTTTCCAGCCGATTGTTGTGCTTTCGGGCGCTTTGGACGAGGTTCACCAGTTGCTGTCCACTCAGATGACGATCGTTTTGATTCCGGAGTGAAGTGATGGATCCATGTTTCATCCATTGTCACATATCGACGCAAAAATTCCGGTTTGTTACGTTTAAACATGGCCAAACACTGCTCAGAATCATCAACACGTTCTTGTTTTTGATCAACAGTGAGCAAACGCGGCACCCACTTTGAACAGAGCTTTCTCATAGTCAAATGTTCATGCAATATAAAGCCAACACGTTCTTTTGATATCTTTACGATGTCAGCTAACTCACGCAACTTCACTTTTCGATCATTCAAAACGATTTTATGGATTTTTTTGATGTTTTCTGGTGTTACCGCCTCATTTGGACGTCCACTGCGTTCTGCATCATCGGTGTCTCTACGACCACGTTTGAAGTCAGCAAACCAATGTTTTATTGTTGTTTCTGATGGAGCGGAGTCCCCATAACACTTTTCAAGCCATTGCTTCGCTTGAACGGTATTTTTTCCCATCAAGAAGCAGTGTAAAATTAAAACACGAAATTGTTTTTGATCCATTGTTTTGAAAATAACAAAAGTAGCGTCACTCTTAGCACAATAACTCACAAACTAATGAATAGAATATCATGAAATTTTAACAGCTGTCTTTTGAAGGTTAATATTAACTGAAAAAAAGGTGACTGCAATAAAACTAGCGCCATCTATGTGTCAGGCCCGGGACTTTTCAGCCCATGTGTTATATATATATATATATATATATATATATATATATATATATATATATATATATATATATATATATATATATATATATATATATATATATATATATATATATATATATATATATATATATATATATATATATATATATATATATATATATATATATATATATATATGGTGAAATATAATACATTAAAATTTTGGGTTTTAATCCGTTCGTCTATGAGTGAATTTGCACGACGTTTCGCTAAAGTCTCATTTGGCATTTTCAAGTGCTCTTGCTGCTGCTGCTACTCGATTCTGTGATCTTGCAGCAGCAGCAGAAATTCCGAACACTTATCCCATCCTATATAAACAATTGAGAGGGTCACGAACAACAGAACTTCTTGACAATAGAATTAATAGCCGTAACAGTAATGACAATAAAGATTATAAAATAATATACTTGCAATGCTACCGATTGTCCCACCATTGTTTGTCCTAAAGTTAATTTGTTTAATCTCATGTACGGATCCACACTTAAAAATATTGCTTCTGCCAAAAATTCTAAAAATTAAGAATATGTTTATTTAAACAATTTACAGAGCTTAATTTAGTTAATCTGAAACCTACATTTAAGGTTTCAGTATCAAACCTCACGTTTAGAGGACCCTAATACTCCGTCGTGATAAGAAAAAAAATATATCGAAAACACTGAATGTACAAAGTCAAAACTAAAGTGCTTGTGTTCTTTATTTCAAGCTCGCCAGCAAGTAAATATATTAAAAAACATGTGCATCACATGGACGCAATACATTTGGCGGCCATTTGAGAGTTTATAAAACATATTTATCTATTGAAAAAAATACTTTTGACAATTATTTCGGTACACAGTACCTTCTTGGGATAACCGTTAACTAATTAACGATTATCCAAAATGCTTGTTTCCATTATTATGAATTTCCATCAAGTAAGGGCTACTTCAAGCGAATATTTTTTTTTATATTCGATAGATTAATTGACGACCCCACAAATATTCGTGTTTTACAAATATCTAATGATGTGAAGTTAGATTTGTTGGAAATAAATCCATTTGGATGCCATTATCTTAGTTAGTTTTAATATAAATAAGCTGCTGATTCACAAATTAGAGTATATTTTATTACTAATAGACAAACACACGAATTTTTACATATAGACGTTCGCGAGATCTATCATACTTTTTTAAAGTTCTGCTAATGCACAGCAGTCTTCTTAATTTTCACAGTTGCAAGTAATACATAAAAAATCTAAATTTTTTACACTTTAAATAAAAAGACAAACTTGAATACCTCCATCTTTGACTGTTGGTAACTCCTCCTCAATCAGTTTAAAGTCTTCTGGTTTGGGAAGTCCATCAAATTGTTGCACTGGAATAAATACTTTCGCTTTAACCATTTTAAAATTTACAGATATACTTTTTAAACACCTTGAAGGTAAGTTACATGAGAACTATTCTCACACAAAATTCGTATTGTCTATTTCTAAATTGTTTTTATAATAAGCAAACCCTTATAATTAGTTTTATCATTATTAGAAACAGATCTAAAAAATGAGGTCCTTAAATCGTTGATAAGATAAGGCAGGCCAGACACTAGTGAACATGTTCGTCAAGAGGGACAGCAAAAGGTTGCGCAACATGCTCCTCACAAACGGTAATCAATAGATTCAGACATTGGTGAGCCCGGTGCTTTGTTTTATGTGTTTTGTTTAAGTCCTACGTTTACACAGTATACCATATCTTGTAACGGAGTTCAAATAAGCCATGCAAGGCAATATACAATTTCTTTTATATATATATATATATATATATATATATATATATATATATATATATATATATATATATACATATAAAATATATATATATATATATAAACATATATATATAGAACTGGAGGCAGGTACTGCCCAAGAAAAACATATCTTAATGGAATTTGAAAAGTTTAGACTTTTCCCAACATAGTAAAAAAGTCTAACTTAACCTAAAAATCGATGAGCAGGGAGGGGGAGACTTTTCAAAAAAAAAGTTTTTTTTTTGTTATCGCTCACCTTCCCGCCTCAGTAGGGATTTTACCCTTTTTCCATATCCGAAGGATATCGACGAAGATATCGTAATACCCGTCAACATTGTCCAAACATACATTTTTTATTTCACGGCACCTTTTAAACAACGCGGTAGTACTGCCGCAGACGCTATTTGCATTTCTGCAAACATGTACATGGCCAGGCCAAATATACTTAAATAAATTAATAAATAAGTATACCGACCTGCAGGATTGAACCCTCGATCTTCTGCACAGTAACAAAGTACTACGCCACCGAGCCACGGCCAGCCACACCTTACCCACCAGTACCCTTATCTACAGCACAACTCTAGCAACTTATGTCCAATTTAGAAATGGATGACCTTAAGGAGGAAGATTTTTTCACATAAAGCAACCCTTGCCTACAATGGAATTCTAAAAATTCAACACCTAATTTTCCTTTATGTTAGTATGCTTTGTACTACAGAACCGGTATTAAATCTAAGCATCTCTAATCAATTGAACTGCGAATTTGGTTACATAAATAAACCAACTTAATAAGCATATGGATGAGAGCTCCTAAGCTCTTACTGGGTTTAAATATTTAGGAATACGAATAACATATGTGTTAACATAGAACGGAAGCTTTCACGGTCTGGATTAGATGAGAAATCGTAGTTTTTGAAATTAGATCATGTCGAATTGTTCGTGAACTTGAACTTTTCCAGTTAGAAAGTTATTCCAATTTGACATCGTTTAATCCCAATAACCACGACTTCCCAACATATGTGCTGTATGAAATTTAATAGATAGAACACTCATTCCTCACCATAAATCAAAATATCACGGAGCACGCCGGTAAGTATGGTTTCTAGTCATTGGACTACTTTAAAGGTCTATACGAGATGCTAATAGTTACACAATATTGTACAATTGCACACAACTTCGTCACCAAAATATTTTACTTGTCGTCCGTAATTAATAGGCCAAGGTAATGAAATTTAGTATGCAGCGTCCTAGTGGAAAACAGAATTATCCTATTTACGTCATATTCAACCCCAAATAAAACCTTGCTTACACCTAAGCTAAAATGCCGAATTGTACTATCGCGCTTCCTAAAGCAAAGCAAATTCATTCTCTTAATATGAACAACATAATCAGCGATCACGTTTCTAGACGACGAGCTAAGCAACCCAAAAAAAATGTCAAGTGGTTCATATCAATGTTCTCTTACTTTTAGAACACTTATCACCACAGTAAACCCAGTACAGGAGCGAAATTTAGGGGTAATCGTTTAGGAAAATCAGAGGTCACGTAGCAGTCCGCCATGTTAAAAAGGAGCCCAGCGGGGGAGATTTTAAATAAAAATAATGTTAGTGTGCAAAATTTTATCATTCAAAATCATAAATATTATATAAATGTTTAAAAATTTTTTGATTTAGTAAAATATTAAGTTAATACAATATGAGTAATATAAAAAAAAGAAACAAAAATAATGGAGCGCTTTGTTCGAAAAGAGATTAATACAAATGAAAAATTTAACAGGAAGACATTTTAAGAAAAAAATGTGAGGAGCATAATTTATAATTTTTGCATAAATTTTCAGTTGGACAATTGATGACACGTTTGGTTGCTGCAAGTCAAATCTTTGCTCTATAACCAAAAAAATTTCATAAGAGCTTCTCAGAATTATTCAATTTATCCGCGTACGATTTACTACACAATTGATATTCTATAATTAAATCATTCTTTAATTAAATCTCTTGGAAAATTTAGAATTTTATAGTAAACTAACCCATAAATGATATTAGAATTTTCTTAATGATAATATATTTTAAAAATTATAAAATGGTTTGCCTTATAAAATCCTATAAAGTTGTTAGATGTTTCGACACTATAAAAGTTGACATACCTCTGTCGTTATCAAATATAAAATATCATAATGTCTAAAACTGTTTTATAAGTATTACTAGCGCACTAACAGACAGAGAGACGTTGCATTATATATATATATATATATATATATATATATATATATATATATATATATATATATATATATATATATATATATATATATATATATATATATATATATATATACATATATATATATATATATATATATATATATATATATATATATATATATATATATATATATATATATATATATATTGTATTCTTGGTTACATGATATTGTTCCATATTTAACGGTTTAGGCAGCGTATTGCAAGACAGTGCGCTAGCGGCAAATTTTTTTCCGACTTGATGCACTATTATCGTCACTGCTTATTGCCTGCGTTACCTAACGTAATAAAATATATACTATAACCTGGCCAGAGAACATATGTACGTTTAAAAAAAAAAACACGTAAATCGGATAACTGGTTCTCCAATAATAAGCGCATTAACAGATAGACAGACAGACAGACAGACAGAGAGACGTTGCATTTTATATATATTATAGATATTTATTGCTACATGATATTGTTTCATATTTAATGGCTTAGCATGTTTAAAAAAAAAGCACGTAAATCGGATAAGTTGTTCTCCAGTGATAAGCGCACAAACAGACAGACAGACGGAGAGACGTTTCATTTTATATATATATTGTAGATATCCTTTGCTACATGATATTGTTTCATATTTAGTGGTTTAGGCAGTGTATGGCAAGAGAACGCGCTAGCAGCAAACTTTTTCCGACTTGATTCACTATTATCGTCACTGCTTATTCCTTATTCTATCTAACGTAATAAAATATCATATAGCTTATAACCTGGCAGAACAAATGTATATTTAAAAGAAAAAGCAAGTAAATCGGATAAGTAGTTCTCCAGTGATAAGCGCACTAACGGACAGAGAGACAGATAGACAGACAGGCAGAGAGACGTTGCATTTTATATATATTATAGATAATCTGGCCAGAGAACATATGCATGAATGAAAAAAAATCACGTAAATCGAATAAGTAGTTCTCGAGTTATAACACACTAACGGACAGACAGACAGACAGAGAGACGTTGCATTTTATATATATTATAGATTATAGATGATAGATATTCTCTGCTACATAATATTGTTCCATAATTAATAGTTTAGGCTATGTATTGCAAGGAAACGCGCTAACGGCAAACTTTTTTCCGACTTGATTCACTATTATCGTCACTGCTCACTTCTTATGCTAGCTAACGAAATAAAATATAGCCTATAACCTGGTCAGAGAACATATGTATGTTTTAAAAAAAAAAGTACGTAAATCTGATAAATGGTTCACCAGTGATAAACACAGTAACGGACAGACAGACAGACAGAGAGACGTTGCATTTTATATATGTTATAGATATAAGAATTTTAATATATGTATAATACTATTAAGTCCCATAGAAATGTTAAGTTACATCTTCATAAATTATTTTAAGTCCTTTAAAATATAACCAAATTTTCTAGAATTGATGTATGGTTTTTACTAAATTTTGGAGGACATTTCTAAAATGGTAGTTATCAGACAGTGCTTTCTGAAAGTCAGTTTTCCTTGCTGTTCATAAAATGTTATCGCTAAATGCAGACTTGTCTTAATTATAAGCCGGAAGATGCTTTTCTAGTATTAATTTTAAAATTTCTTTTTGTCTACAAAGATCAGCATTTAAAATAGTCAAACATGATTTATTATCACCGTCTCCTTATAAGAAGTTAACTTTTGACACGTAAAAATATAAAAAAATTTTCTAAAAACACACACAAGGGTTCAAGATATACCAACGACGTTCCTCAGTACTCAGAAATTTTTAGAAAATATTACTGATGCTTTGTTATAGCTCCATACCCATACATAACATTACATAATAAAAGTTTGCATCACTTCCTTTACAGACAGCCAACCAATACAAGTAAGCATTTAAATTTCAGCTCTCGGATTTATAATTCCCAAAACTAACTATTTATTAATATTAACTTATTAATACGTAAAACACTATCTGATAAAAATTCAATCTCGTCTGAATCTAGAAAGGTTGTTTTTAAATTGATAAACATTATGGTAGTAACATGAACTGTATAATATGAAAATTTTATTAAATATGATTAGAGACCAATTTTGTTAAAAAAAAAAGAATTGTTCTAGAGCCAAGTCAATCATTATTATTATTAACATTACAGTTAATATGATTAAACTGACTTTATTTTAGGAGTTAATTACAAGTGTTCTTTCTATAAAAAATATTTTCTGGTAAATAAATACGTATAATAAAATGTAGTTTAAAGGATCCCGACTTAAGATTATGTCGCGTAGATTTCTGTTCTATTTGTCAAAATGACGTAAACCTAATTCACAACAATAATGTTGACCACTGTCATGAAAACATTATTGGTTAGAGTAATTTACACTATGTGCCAATTTATCTTACCAATATAATTTCATTAAAAAACTCCGATAAACCAGCCCCAAGCCTGGGAGTAAAAAAAAACAGGAATCATTTGGTTAGGATCAAAGTACCTTGTAAGGGATCCTGCCTAGGATACAGGGAAAGATCGGTCAATGGTCCTGATAGTCGGAAAGCACAAGCTGACGAACTAGCGTAAGGAGCAGAAGAACCGTCCCTAGGAGGAACTGGCTCATCTAGTAAGGCAACTAATTTAACGGAAAAGCCCTTACAGTCCTCCCAGAAAGTTCATAGACCTGCAATCCATCATAGGGAAAAAGAGATATTTGCAAAAATTCTCATACAGAAAAAGCTTGACGATCACACTCGCAGAAGGAAGCGGGTATTGAAAAGGACTATGAGATTCGAAACATGAGATGGACAAGGAATACATAAAAAATTCACAGGATTATTTCAGAAACTTGAAAAATTTAATGATGTCACAAAAACCAGAAAGAAAGGCACGGTAACAGTGGAGACTTATGATTTTATACACAAACATAGTGGTGTCCTTAAAGAGGAAAAAGTAGTGGCGATTCATTTGCGATGAACGTGAAATATAAAAGAAACATAAAATAATGGAATCAAATAAATGATTAAATTCTCAAAGTTGAGATACGAATCAAACTAGTGATATTTGTAGCAGGGTATGCTTCTAATAAGGACTTTCCAAGTAATATGAAAAAAATCGATTTTGTAGTTAGTTGACAAGAACACTGGGCTTCATCAGTGGATGCAAAGGAATGGTTTTACTTATAGACTTGAATAAAAGAACAGGAAAATAAAAGGATGACCAGTAGTAGGGACTGGGGGCTTAAGCCTCACCCCCCACCACTTTTCTGATTGGTCGACCTTGACCCAAGCCACGCCTCCTAAGCCACACCTCCTTGTCTGGGCTCAGTGTCGCTGCAAATTTCGTGCAGTTCATTTCGATCCTAAAACATTAGCATTGATCGTCCCCACTTCCTAATCGCGCGCATGAGCCCTCCCACTTAACTCTGATTGGTCGGGGCTACTTTTGGCCCCACATACTTTAATGCTTCGGCTCCCCACCCCTTTTCTGATTGGTCAGACTTGGCTCCGCATACTACCTCTCACCACTTTCTTCTCATCACCCCTTCCACACAGCTTACAGTAACATACAACTACTTAAGAGCAAGCGCCTCATTTGCAAACCAAGTTGCAAGAAGCAAAGTATAAAACTATTAAAAACTTAAATAAAATGGCAGCTTACGAAGTTTTATATTGCGAAAATGATAAGCGTCATGTCTTTATGAATGACGCAAATAATGAACACATGGTCTCTATTTATGGCGATGAATTTATACATTTTGACGGAAAGGAAAAAGATTTAGTTCATGAAAGACAAACTTGTCTTATAATAACTGATAAAAATAATTTTGAAGAAGAGGAAGACAGTGAAAACGATTTGGTCGATGAGGGGATCATTGACATTGGAGATGAAAATGTCTGTGGAGAAGAAGGATTGGTTAGAATAAAAACAGCAAGTGCAGCAGAAACATTGCAACCGAATTATTTATCAAGACAAGTTTGTGTTTTCTAAAGTTATGCCGTCATAATGTCTAGTTCTGGTGGTGTTTATAGTGTATGCCACAAATGCTATTATCAGCACGCATTGGAGGTGCCAGTGGGGAAACATAACTTTGTTTCAAACCATTACAAACGTTTAATGGGGTGTTGTGGGAACGATTTACATTGCACGATATGTGAAGTTCCACTTTTTGTTATCTGCCACCCCCAGGCATGTATTGTTTGTAATGGAGGTGAAATTAAAAAAATGGAGAACCATGTGTTTAATAGAGAAGACCTTAATAAATAAAACTCTTTAAATCTATTTATAATTGTTTTATTTACCTTTTACTTATATGGCTTTATAAAACAAATAGGTAATTTTTAATCCCAACAATTTCTGTAATTATGCTGCAATTTTACATTACCTTACGCACAATGGCACGGATTGTTAAAATTCATATGGAAATAACATTCTGGAATCCTTTTAAACTATTTAGCTTTCAACAAATAATATTAAAAGAAGAAAAAATAAAAATTCTTTAAAAATGATATTTATTTTAATCTACAAACTTAAACACCCTAAATATAATTTTAAAAAGAAAAAACTGAAATTTTTCTAAAAATTTTATTTATAAAAATTTCTAAAAAATCTTATTTTAAAAATTATATTTATAATTGAAAGGCCTTTTACAATGCCTGCTAGGCTGTCGTCTGCTAGGTATTGGTGGATGTTCCTCAACAACGTCTGGGACAGCATCTTCCAGCGGTATTTCCAATGGGGCTTCTAATATTGATTCCAGATATTTATTTAGGGACCATTGATTGCCTGATGTTGAGGGCTCCATTGAAAATACCATTTCTGCCAATGTTGATTGCTCTATTTGCGGCTCCATCGGCGACGTCATTCCTGTTGATTGCCCCACTGCTGAGATTAAGGGGTTGTTAGTGAGCGGTGCGGAATTGTAGATTTGTATCCCACCTCTTAGAAGATTCGGCACATTTTCATCTTGCGCTTGAAATTCGTAAATTTCCGTGCCATCATGCAGGAGAGCGAAAAGCACTGTTGAGTCAATTTGTTCACAAACTTTTACAACTTCTTCGGGAATACCCCATAAACGTTCTAAACTGTTCAAAAAATTAATAGGTGGCCAAATAATTGTCTCGCCCGAGTACATCGAAGAACACTCATGATAACTTTCCATTTTAGATTAAGTATTTTTTCTTTCTAAAATCAGTTAAGATGTTTAAGTTTGTAGATACTGAAGAATTGAAGCATTACCTGGCAATATAAAGAGATACGAAGTACCAACCCAAAGCCCTACCTTGAAATCCGATGCCAATGGGTGTCCTCCTTCGATCTGACCCAACTGCGCATGTCTACATGTGCCGCGCATGGATAAAAATGGGTGAAAAAAAAAACCTCATAAATCAAAAAAATATAAAAATCAACAAAAAAAAAAAAAAAAATCGAGGAGAGGAAAAAAAAAAAAAAAAGTCGAGGAGAAAAAAAAATAAAAATAAAAAAATTAAATAAAATAAAATAAAATAAAATAAAATAAAATATATGGACTGCTCATGCTCACCTTGACTTGACCTCTAGACGAAGGGACTTTAACCCGTTCGCCGTAGCAGCGCATCATGGTGCCAAGCGGTACCAGGCGTACCATGCGGTACCAGGCGTATCTGTTTATATAAAACCGCGTCGTATGCATTCGTTCGTTTAGTCTGAGTTTGTGCTTACATTCATAAAATATACTTTGTGCCTTTCTGTGTGGCTGTTTCAGTGTATATAAACCATACTTTGTGCCTTTGTGTGTGGTTGTGCATAGGTTTTTGGTTTGTAATTTCTTTTTAAATTAATTGAACTTAAATTTTTATTTCTATATTTCTATTTTATAATGAGTTCAATCGACTTAACTAAATTTAATTTAAAGTATGCTTGCAAGGTTCACGATCTTATGGACTGTCCTTTTTGTGGGTTAACGGGGGAACAGCTTGAGGAAAAAATGACAGACAAAAAGATTTAAATGTAAATAATTCGGGGGGAGATGGCTTTCAAAATTATATTAATTTAATGGGGCAAGAGGATTTCTTATATTCAGGGGGAACTAATGATTTTAAAATGGATGTGAATGAATCAGAAATGGGTGAAGTTAAGCAGACAAATAATAACTTGTTAGAAATTAGCGAGAATCATACAGATGTCTTAAATCAACTCATTAGAATTTTTAATGACGCCGAGGAGTTTGAAACTCCTCATGAGTCAACAATAAATATTGCCGATTTGTGTGACAATAGTTCAGATGATTTTCAAATTTATTTTAATTCAATGGAACAAGGGGATCAAAAACGTGAAGATGCTTTTCCAAATTGTTTTAATTCAAAGGAACAAGGGGTTTGTGAACAGGATTATCAACAACGCGATAAATATGTCTGCTTAGCTTCACCCATTTCTGAGGCTTCAAATGTAGTTGGAACAAATTTTGAGGAAGCGATTCAAGAAGTTTCTGAGTGGGGGCGAATTACGTTACATTCTTCTATTTCTGTCGATGTAAAAGAAAATTCGGCAGAGAAAGTTTCTATAATTAAAATTTCCGATGAGAAGTGTACACCAACACCTAATTTACATTTCTCTGCTAAATCTGTAAATGTTTTTAATAAAACGGTTTCTGAAATTGTAGGGGATATTGAGGTGTATTCTGTGGTTGAAAATTGCAATCACAGTAAACTTCAGTATCCAATACAATTTCAGAAAAGAAAAATTAAACCCAAAATTAATTTTGACGAAATTTTGGTAGTTGAAATTGGAGAGGATATTCAAACGCATTCTGAGGCTGAAAATTGCATTAAAGTTCAGTACCCCCTACAATTTCAGCAACCCAAATTTAAGCCTGAATTTAACCCTAACGGAATTTTGAAAGCTTAAATTCAGAATGAAACTTCCGAAAATTTATTTGAAACAAGTTCTCAGAGCTTGAATCAAATAAAGTTAGGTACTAAACGTCCTGCGTCTGAGCCTTTAGAAAGTTGCGGGGTTAAAAGGGTTAAAACTAATTCTGTTTTAAAAAAATCCGTTTAAACCAAAAAAAGAACGGCTCCTTCAAAGATCCTATTAGAAGTGAATTGGATCAATTTTTACATGCTAAATCTAAAGCTTCATTATCTGAGGATGAAGCAAGACGTGGTTCTGCAACATTGAAATCGATGGTGTATAATCACTTCAATTTTGATAATGTATGCAATAATTTATGTAATTCAAGTCTAAGGGATGTGAAAAATGTAATAAAAAGGCAGGGGGAACTTCTTCTAAATTTAGGAAATATATTTTTTAGCCCCTGCTTTGGTCAAAATTTAAAATAGTATTAACTTTTGTGGGGAGGGGGGGATAAGTTTTCTTATTTAAAAATACGCAAAAGTGTTTCATATTCAGTTTGAAATGGCTTTCCTATGCACACTATGCCTCAAAGAATTTAAACTGAGACAGCATGCCGTAAGACACCTCAAGGAAATATGTTTGAGCACAGACACATCTTTAAACCTAGATGAGCATTTAATTGATAGTAAGTATCCCTCTAAATACATTCTTAAATAATTCGATAAATAATAAAAAAATATATATATTTTAATGAAAGCTTATTGTTTCAGTTGATGCTCAGTTTGGCGAGATTAATGCGAAACGGCAGTGTAAAGACTGTAATGTCGCAGTCGACCTTAATAATTGGAAATTTCATCTGAGAACCAACAACCACAAAAGCAACAGCAGTATTAAGTATGGGGATGGAATTGACCTTATTAGGAGCGCTTTCAAGTGCCGAATCGCCGCATACAAAGTTTATTCTCCGAATTTCTACGTCGACATTAAGAAATTTCAACAAGAAGTTTATAGAAAATTTATATCGTTGATTCGGCAGACACAACAGGAGCATACATCCACTAAGGTCAATGTAGAACTATTTGGCGTCTACTACTCTCCCACTTTAAAGTCTACAGCAGTAAAATCATTCAACACTCCCTTCCATATCGTGACTGAGACGACTAAGTTAGACGAATTGTATGACGATTTATTCAAGACGTTGTCGACCAAAGCTGATGAACTACCGGAACGCGACTCAGGTAAATTGGGTATTTCTATTTTATCGTTAATGCTTTATTTCAAGTAGGGAAAGTGTTACATTTTTAATACTAAATATTTATTTTTTCTTTTAGGTTGGATATTACAACAAATTCTATATTTGGAAGTGAATATCAACAAGCACAATCCCTTATGTGCAGCTTCCTACATTCCAATTCCAGAGTTTCGGGGCAGCTTAGTCAACGTCATGAATGAAGATGACTGCTGTTTCGCGTGGGCTGTTGTTTCGGCCGTATGTAAGCCCATAGGGAACCCTAGAAAAACCTCCTCTTATCCGGACTTCCGAACTATCTTCGATTTCACAGGTATACATTTTCCGGTCGAATTAAAGCAAATTAGCACATTTGAAAGGAATAATAATTTGTCCATAAACGTTTATGGAATTGAAAAAATTTTTTAGAGATGGTGCATATGCATATGAAATTGTTGGGCCTTTACACTACAACATTAACAAAAAAGATTTACACATAAATCTACTTATAATTATTTCTCACGATGGTAATAGCCATTATTGTTGGATAAAAGATTTATCTAAATTGTTATTTAAGCAATTATCAAAAAAGAAAATAAAAAAACATTTATGCGACGGATGCTTGCAATATTTTGGTACAGAAAAAAAACTAAAAAGACACTTAGAACATGATTGCAATTTTGTTCGAATAGAATTTCCTTCAGATAATATGACTTTAGATAAGTTTGGAAATCAGATCCAAGCAAACGTTTTAAAATTTGAAAAATATTCAAAAGCAATATAAATGTCCTTTCGTAATTTATGCCGATTTTGAGTGCTACTTAAAAAATATTGAAAATAAACAATCAGCACTTAATAATTCAGCATCATATACCATTAAAACTGCTGAACATATACCATATTCATTCGTTTACTACATTAAATCTTCATTTGATGAAAATCTTGTATCGTTGAAACTTTATCGCGGGGCCGATTGTGCAAAAAAGTTTATTGAATTTATTGAACAAGATGTAAAAAACCTTTATAATAATTATTTAAAAAATCAAAAGCCGATGAATAAATTAAACCCTTCGCAGCAGGATGAATATCATAATGCAATTGTCTGCTATTTATGCGAAAAACCATTTTCAGCGGGAAACTTTGTAAAATGTATGGATCATTGTCATATAACTGGAAATTATCGTGGAGCAGCTCATTCTATTTGCAATTTACATTTCAAAATTCCAAATTACATTCCAATAATTCTTCATAATTTAAAAAATTACGATTCACATTTATTTATAAAATCGCTGTGTAACAACAAAGAAAATATTAGTGTTATTGCTCAAAACAAAGAAAAATATATTTCATTTAATAAACAAATTATTGTAGGTAAATATGACAGCCAAAATAAAAAAAAGGAAAGTGTTAAATTAAATTTACGGTTCATAGATTCCTTTCAATTTCTACCAGAATCTCTAGAATCGTTGTCAAATACTCTAGAAGACGCTCAGTGTCTTGAAATAAAGAAACATTTTTCAGACGAAAGACAATTTTACTATATCAGACAAAAAGGAGTATTTCCATATTCTTACGTTGATTCTCTTGACAAATTAGGTGACAAATGTTTGCCATCTATTGATAAGTTTTATAATAATTTAATTGACGAGAATATTTCTGCTGAAGATTATCAAAGAGCTCAAGAGGTTTGGGCAGTATTTAATTGTTCAACGTTAGGTGAATATTCTGATATTTATTTAAAATCCGATGTTTTACTTTTAGCTGATATATTCGAAAACTATAGAAATACTTGTTATAAAACTTATACATTAGATCCGGCCAATTATGTTACTAGTCCTTCTATGTGTTGGGACGCCATGATCAAATTTACAAAAGTAGAACTAGACTTGTTGACAGATCCTGATATGCTTCATTTCTTCAAAAAAGGAGTTCGTGGTGGAGTTAGTACTTGCACATCTCGCAAATCTGAAGCCAATAATCCTTTTCTTGATAATTTTGATCCAAAAAGGGCAACAAAATATATTGCATATTTAGATGCAACAAACTTGTATGGTTTTGCAATGAAGCAGTTCTTACCAGAAAAGAATTTTGTTTGGCTTTCGGAGGATGAAATTAAAGAAATTAATATTTTAGAACTTTCAGATACATCATCTATCGGGTATGTTTTTGAAGTTGACTTAGAATATCCTCATTATTTACATGACAATCATAACGACTTTCCGTTCTGCCCCGAACAGTTTACACCACCAATTTCAAAATACTCTAAATTAATTCCAAATTTAAATAATAAGAGTAACTATATTATTCATTATCGCTCCTTAAAACAATGTTTAAAATTCGGACTTAAACTTTTAAAAATACATCGAGGAATTAAATTTACCCAATCTCCCTGGCTAGCTAAATACATTGACTTAAATACTAATTTAAGAAATGCTTCAAAAAATAAGTTTGAAAAAAATTCATACAAATCAGCAAATAACAGCGTTTTTGGGAAAACTATGGAGAATGTCGATACGCGCGTAGATATTAAGCTAGTGTCGCAATGGGAGAGAGAAGGTACTAAGATGTGTGCTGAAAAATTAATTGCAAAGCCACAGTTTAAAGATTTAAAGATTTTTTCTGAAAATTTAGTAGCAATTCAACTTCAAAAGGTATGCATAGAATATAATAAACCCATTTATGTTGGAATGAGTATCTTGGATATTGCAAAAACTGCAATGTATGAATTTTATTACGGATATTTGAAATTAAAGTATGGAGATAATGTAAGTTTATTGTACACGGATACTGACTGGTTGATATTAGAAATTGAGACCGAAAATTTTTATGAAGACATGAAGCAAAATCTGGAAAAATTTGACACCTCTAACTTTCCCGATCCAAATATTCATGATATGCCCATATCTTTATCGGTAGTTGGCAAATTTAAAGATGAATATAAAGGAGTTCCTATAGAAAGTTTTTATGGCACTGGTGCTAAAGCTTATTGTGTAAAATCAAAAGATAGTTTAGACAAAAAAGCGAAAGGCATCCGTAAAGTATGTGTAAGAAAGCAGTTAAATTTATCAGATTATAAAGATGTTGTTGAAAAAGATAAGAAGGTTTTTTCTGCACAATGTATGTGTTTAAGTCAAGTATGCACAATATTTATACAAATTTAATAAATAAACTAGCCTTGACGAGCCACGATGATAAAAGATATTCTCTTCCACATACCACAAAAACTTTTGCATGGGAGCATCGGGATATTGTCGACATGGATGAAATGTTGGAATATTTAACAAGTTTACAATCTAATTCTACTTTTGAGCATGTAGCCAAAAAGCGGCGCACAGACACTGATGACTAATCCCTATATAATATGTAATATGAAACATTAGCATTTAGTTAGAACAATGAGCTCCTCTTTGTTAATAGTGCTGTTCTCCTTGGTTGGAAATACAATATATGTTAATCATATGCCTAATTCAATTAGAGCTGAAATTTGCATTAGTAAGATTCAGAATGACACTGATTGCTACAAACCGATGAGAATGGTTTACATTTCTGGTAATAAATTTATGTATACATATAATGTTACTAAGGATGATATATGTGGCATTAACTACCTAAAAATAAATTATGTGTTTGATAAACAACCAGCAAAATTTTCAAATTGGATACAGTTTGTGCATAAGTTAGAGTGTAACTGTACTACTTTATATATATTTATAGCACTACTTGGATTGTTGTCCATTATCACCATTTTTATAACATTTGTAATTTATTACAAAAACATTTATTAAAAAAACTCTAAATAAATATTTTTCATGTCTTTGTTTTCACATCCCCACCCCTCCCCTCCATAGCTCTTAACAGATAGGGAATATATAAGTTGCCGTTTAGGCGAAGGTTTAGTTAGTTTTTCATCAAGATGAATAACAAAAACATCGCCAATGTGTTTAAGCAGACAACACCTGCAGTAATAAGTCGAATAGTTATAAATTCTACAGAATATCCTTTAAATAAATCAAACTCCAAATTTGTAAAAATTGGTTTATGTGTCGAAAATGATTTTGAGCCCTGCATAGAATTGTGTGGAAAGAAAAATCAATCTGTGGTGTTAAGCTGGGAGGACTGGCGAGACTTCCTACAGTATCAGGGAGTTATTGTAAACTACATGGTCTCAGCAAACCTGCCTCAAGAATCTATATACTTGAAAAATATGACACTACATTTTGAAAACTTTGCTCAGCTACCCATTTTGAAGATAATGACAGATGGAGGATTGGTGTATTTGGGAAATGAAACAGTTTGCAGGTTATGGGAACAAATTCCTCTGATTGACTACAGGTTAATTATTTTACAAAAGCAAAAGTTTAAGAACTACTTCTATATTTTTAAAAACACATTATTCTGCCAAGCAGATTGTTTAGAGAAAATATATAGCACTCTTTCACCAAAGGACAACCCAAATAGTGAGAACGTGTGCACTATGTTAGAGCTCCTATTGCTTTATCCCGAAAAACTGGAACAAAACTTAAGGGAGAGAAATTTCTATGAAAAAAAGTAACAACTTCACACGATGCATGTTTGGACGTTTGCCTACCGAAAATCCAGAATGCTGCCACATGACTTTATAAATCAACAACATTTCAAAAGAAGAATTGCATTGTGTGAAATAATTTTAACTCCCGTATTACAAGATATGTATAAAAAAACATTGTTGTAGAATTTCTTTTATAATAAATTTAGATAAGTTGTAACATTAACAAATAATAAAATAATTGACAATGTATGTATGTGTTTTATTTTACAATTACCATACATAAAATGTAAAAATCATTATTTTATTTAATAGCGAACTTATTTTAACTGTAAAACTATATTTTAGAAATAAAACCAATATAAATATATAAGAAAATTTAATTATTCATAAAAAAATTATCATACATAAAAAATACATTTATTAAAGCACATATGCATGGCGACTTCGTGTGAAATGCACATTTTGGTGTTGATGCTTGCAAAGCAGGTTGATCATCTAATTCAATTACTGGCTTGGAAGAATATTTTTTAATATATTCTGCTTTTTCTGTTCCTTTAACGTAGACATAAAGAGCATCTTCAGTAAGTTTCTTAACAATATCGGCAAAATAATGTAGAGGGGTATATCCTTGATTCCAGTAAATACAATGATGATATTTCATTAACCAAGTTGCCTGTTTATTTGATTCGGGAGAAAGTAAATTGAAAGCAAAAGGTTGTTTGAACACAAAATGACTAATTCTATAACCTTCAAAAGCAGCTAATTCTTTGGGGATAAATTTGTTCTTTTCATCTTTGAAGCCTTGTACATCAATAATAAGTCTATTATTCATGGTTATGAAGGTCCTAGTTAATTTTTAAATCGTTAAATTTCTTGAATAAAATAGTTTTCTTGGAATAATCTTCTATTATTCTTTTAAGCTCTTCTAATTTTTTAACAAAACTTTCCAACTGTTGATAAAACTGTAAGTTGTTTACCATACTTCCAGAATTAACATATGTGATCTTGTTATACTGAACACATAAACATAAATGATATTTTCTTCGTGGATCTTTATATATTATGAACATCAGAAAGAGTGAGGGTTGGTTTCAAAGTTGTTTTACTATTTTCGTCAATGGATTATAACTAAAAATTTTATCATGGATTATGAGACAATATGCTGCTGTTTTGGCTTGAATTTTCTCTTTTGTTTCGAATTCAATCCCCATCGTTACCGGACCAGTTTGGAGTAAATCCCTTTGATGTGAGCAGTTAATATAGACAATAGGGGCATTAGTCTTAAATTCGACTGGATTAAATATTGGCTCTATTGGTAAATTATAATATATTTGGCGGAAATCAGAAAACATTTCATATAATGTAGCAAATTTATTAGTTTTAAAATCAAGCTGAAGATCATTGTAAGGATATCTTTCTGAATTTAAAAACACGTTTATATTTCTTAGCTCACAATGATCAAATTTACTCATATCTGCTTTTAAGTTACCGCGCCTATTGTTTTGAAAAGCCATTAAAACATGACGGGGTGTTTCAACTTTTGTGGAAGTTTTTACAGGCCAGTTATGTCTTGTAGTTTCTAATAACTCTGGGTACTCCACTAATTCCCAGCTACGAAAAGTAATAAGAATGTCATTATTCTTATCAACAAGTTTAGTAAGTGCTAGTTCCTGAGGGATGGCTACCGTAAGATGGGGAACCCGCCAGCAGAGTTTCGTTATTTTAATTTTAGGTTTTTCATCAGTTGTAGATACTAGAGCATTAGTATCATCATTACTTCTAATTAGAATTAATTCTTGTTGTGAATTTAAAATTATTTTATTATAATCTTCAAAAAATCCTGAGTACATTCTTAATGGGACACATAAAGAAACATTTCCTTTATCATCAGTCATAATTTTATCTCCAGACTTTGCTTTGGGATACCATCCAGCATTTTCTAATTTTGCACTTTCATTCTGATTATAAGAGATATAACCTTTCAGTGTTGAAGTTATACCAATATCTCGAACAGAATCAATAATAACACCATTTAAAACATATCTCAGCTCTTTAAATAAAAATGCAGGCGCATTATTTATTAATGTAGTGTTTGCTAGCGGAGTCGTTCCATCCTCCTTAGTAACTTGTAGTTCTAAGTATAGCTCACTTTTACATGGTAAAGGATATTTTCCTGTTTGTTGTAAAGCAATCCTGATTTCATCATTATTATCAAGTTTTGAAGGATTAAAAGGATCAAAAGAAAGGACTTCCCAACTCAAAATAGATTCATCCATAAGAATATTTTCTTTAACATTTAAATATTCCATTTTATCTCAGTTTAAATCCTAAACTTAGGAGGAATTGACGATTAGATGATGTTAACCTTTGTGAGTTTGCTTTCTTACTAAACAAAAGGCGTTTGTTTCCCTTCTTATTAATGCTTTTCTTGGTTAATTTCTGTGTGAAATTAGGATATGGTAAATTTCTATTATACAAAATTACCATCGTTCATCTACTTTTTTCAGGTGTAGTCTTAACGTAACGGTTTCTCCTCTCAAATTGACCACATCATCATCTTGATCCAGTATTTTAATGGTTATTTTATCAATCACCTTTACAGTGACAGGAAAATAAATGACGTTTTGTGGTGACTCAATTATTTTGAATCCAGGTGCCACACTAGGAAAGAATTGATGTATTATATGAACAGGATTTCCATTTAAATATGACCCTTCAGCAATACTACAATCAATATTTATCGAATTTATTTTAATAATTTCTGCAGGATAGTCAGATATATGTTCTTTCAAAGGCGCCAATATTTGATTTTTGAATCCTAATAATTTACCAATAGTGCCATCACGGAAAACTATTGGTTTTTCACTTTTTATATGCGTCTTTAAGGTATTATTGTTCGCATAAATATGAAAAGCAAAACCTTCCTTAAGATATTGATCTTGTAAATATTTATTTATATCTGCTAATTCATAACTACCAGTCGGTATAACAGTTGCACTATCTTCATCATGAATCATTAAATTATGACCTTCATCAATATTAGGGATAGCATTAAATGTTTCAAAATTTACAAGTCCAACAACATACTCTGAATTTTCTTCTAGGTATATTGATGGATTAAAGTCTGTTGATAAAACAGATGAATTACCACTAATAACAAAACTATATGACATGTTAATGTGAAGTGGTCGAAGAGAATGAATCTAAATAACTTTTACGAATTATTATAAAGAAATTTTAAACATAATTGCCCACAATTAGATCTCTTATAATTTTGAAAATTTTTGTAATTATATTTTACCATATTTTGATTCCCGTCGCTGTTAAAATATGAAATTAACTCGAATGGGGGTCGTAAATTACCATAACTATCAAGATAAATTATATTTTTTTTTCCTTTTTTGATGTAAGCAGTCCAATGCGTTCCTTTACCTTGATCGTCGTCTAGATTTACAATAGCACTTTCAATATGTTTAATTTTCTTTGGTAGTTTGTCCCTCATAAATATTCCTCGAAAATTCTTAATTTCCAATAGTTTAACATACTTAATTAAATCGTAATTTGTAAGAGATTTACGAGGTATAGACTTTAACAGTTTTTTGAATATGGCTTTAAATATAATCCACAACCTGTTCTATATGGCTTTAAATGAAGTCCGCTACCTTTTTTCCCAATTGCAATAGATTCCATTGCTTGATTATGTCTTTTATCTTCTTCAAGCTTTTGTTTAGCAGCTTTCGCATCGTTTACAGCTTTAGCTATTCCCGCTGCACCCCCACCTAGAGCCCCTAGTGCCGATAATCCTGCAAATAGTGGTATAAGTGGGAGAAAACCGCCTGTCTTTGGAATCGGTATTACTCTATTTTTTGGAGGTAATATTTTACCACTTTTGTTAATAGCATTTAGTGCTGTGTTTATACTTTGGTGTAAACTTTTAAATCGTTTTCCTTTAAGAGCTTTTCTAGCTTTTGAAATAGCTTGAGATAATGAAACGCCTCGCCCCATACGAGCTCTTCGTGATCTCTTTCTTCTACTTTTTCTTAGACCCATACCTAACTTTCTTTTAACAGTCATTGCGCCACTAATTGCATGAGCAGCTGTTTTTTTCACCAAAACTGGAATCGCTCGCTTTTAACCTCGATGACGCCTTCACACCTAATAACTTATCAGCAGCGTGTCTTTCTTTTATATCCTTCGATTTTGAGTATGCAATATCATGTTCTTTACACGCTTCATCTAATAAATTTATACCTTTATCACCCCGTGCTAGTCGTTTTTCCAGTTTTGTCCCCGGGCCACAAAAATTGTAACCTGGTAAATGTAATTCGAATGGTAACTTATTTATTAAGGTGTTTATTATACCACTTCCCCTTTTGTTCTTTTTTTTTGTAAATAGATCTTTTGTTTGCCATTATATAATTGAGATCATAAGACAAACTGATTAGTTTCACGTCAGAACTCAACTTAAATACTCTCATACGGCATGAAAATTGAGAAGCAACCATATTCTTTAAAAATTAGAGACCATGGCACTTCGGTAAACAACTTTAGAAAACATGGAAAATTATTTGAAGGAAATAGCAAAAGAGGTTTAATTGTTGGTCCATCAGGCTGTGGCAAGACCAATGTAATAATCAGTTTAATTGAGGATCCAAATGGGTTACGATTTGAAAATTTATATATTTATTCAAAGTCTTTATATCAACCCAAATATGAATATTTAAGGGCACTTTTTAAACCTTTGAAAGAAATTGGTTTTTATGAATCTGATCAAGAAGAAAATATAATTACACCGCAAGAAATACAGAAAAATTCTATAATAATATTTGATGATATTGTGTGTTGCAATCAGAATATAATGAAGGATTATTTCTGCTTCGGAAGACACAAAAACACTGATTGTTTTTATTTATGCCAAACATATTCTTCTATTCCAAAACAATTGATTCGTGATAATGCAAATTTAATTGTAATATTTCAGCAAGATAATACGAACTTAAGACATATTTATGACGATCATGTTAATGTTGATATGACATTTAATCAGTTTAAAGATTTATGTTTACTATGTTGGAAAGACAAATTTGGATTTTTAGTGATTGACAAAGATTCAAATATTAATTCAGGGCGGTATAGGAAAGGATTCGATTCATTTATTTACTTATAAAAGCAGAAAAAATCGTGTTTATATAACAATCATGGATGAACGATTGGCAAGAGAACTTGTTAAGTCAAGAAAAGCCGTTAAACAAAAAATCCAAAGTTTGAAAAATGCGGAATTTGAGGCTCAGTCTAAATTGGAGGAAACTTATAAACCAATCACACAGCCCTTACAAGAACTAGTTTCAACATTGGGTAAATTTGAAGCACCATACATTAAAGAAGAGCAATATACTCCAATTAAAAAAATTCATGAAAGTTCAACACCGCGAAAAAACTTATTTGCTGATATATCATCCCCAGGGAAGGATATTTTTGCAAATATATCAACTCCAAAAGGAAGGACAGGCAAAACACCAAATCTTCCATATGAAACACCATCATTTTTTAATATGAGCCAAATACCACCTTTTTTACAAACCACCGTTATAGGGGAAACAACAAGTTCTTCAAAATCTTCCGATTCTACAACTCAAAACCTTTCTGATATTTTGGAACAAACCAGAAATGTAGTAAGAGCCTATACAGATTCAGAAGCATATAAAAATTGGTTGGAGCAATTTGATAAAATACCTCGCCAGTATATCGATGAGGGTGTTAAGGATGTTGAGCATAAATTTGATCATCAATATGGAATAGTTCACGATTATGAAACAGAAAAATTTTATTTAGGATTAACACAACAGCCTGTTGAAATTATTGGTAAACAAATAAAAGTTTCTGGTGTAAGTTATCCTGGTACACCTGGTTTATATGAGTTGTTATTTAAAAAAGAACCTGTTGGCTATAAAAAAGACGATCTTGAAAATTATATGGATATTTTAAAAAGAACTAACGCATATCGTAGGAACCACGATCCCAACGAACAGGTTCAAGGAAATGCATCACACAAGTACATTACAATAATAGGACCATATTTGCAAAAGAATGGTATCACTAAAACCAAAACTATTAATGCTATGGAGAATTTGATCAGAGGAGTACAGAGTTTGAGACAAACTAGAGCTAGTAAACCAACCACAAAAGGAGGTAGTTTAACTTTAAAAACAAATAAAGATAATACCGACTATGTGTATTGGGATGATGTAAATGAGTTAGTTAATAGGCTTCGTTTATTATTTGCATCCACCTCTGCAGGTCATACTGGACATGACAATGAAATTATTTCTATAATTGAAGAGCTTAAAGAAGCTAAAATTATAATATAAAAGGACACAACGCAGATTTTATTACAATATTAAGATGACTATTGACAAGTTTGGTCAACATATTTCTAAACGTTATCAAGTAGATACGTCTACATTGGAAAATACAATATTTTCAAATATTGAACACAGAATTTTGAACAAATTTAAAGGAGATCAGAAATATGTTGAAAACAAAATAATTGAAAACTTTGAATCTAATTTGAAAGACGATATTAACAATTTAAATAAAAGACTTAACGAAAACATTGATGATGTTGAAAACACTAAGAAAAAGATAAAGATATTTGAAGATAAAACTATCTCCGAATATGATGACAAAATTTTCAAACATGGGGATAATTTGAATATGTTTAGGAGCAGATATGAAAAATGAAATATCAGAAATTAAAACAATAATTAAGATCAGCAATCAATCAACAATTGATAAAGTGAAAGATGATATTTCAAAGGAGCTTGTGTCAAAGTTTCAAAATTTTACAAATATTCTTAATGACAGAGTGGCTTTGGAAGTAAAAAAATTTTGGAAAAGTTCATGATGATATGAATAAAAATATCAATAATATCGATAGATCTGTAAAATTACAGGCTTTAGTTAACAAAAATCACAATGCAAAAGTTGTAGAGTTGGAAGAAAAAGTTATGGAAGCTTCTAATAAAGCCGATGTTGTGGTCTCTAAAGACATAGTTGCATTAACAGAAAGAATAAAAACTTTAGAGGATAGTTCAAATAATATCACAAGAAATAGTAATAAAATTGAAGAGGTTCTTACACAACTACACAATCTAGAATTAAAAAACCAAACTAATGTAGATCCCAAATTGTTATCAGAGATAAAGTCTTTAAGTGAAAGAGTACAAACTATAGTGAAAGAGCGTGAGAAAGAAGACACGTTGAATAAAATAGCCAAAAATAAAAGAGAAAATTGACGAGATAACAACAAAGTTACAAAATTTTGAAATTATAGAGGAAAGATTACTCACGGAACTTAATAAATCGTTTGAAATTATTAAAACTATGGTGGTAGATCTTGAAAACAAACTAACAGATAAAATTAAGTTAGGTGAAACTAGTATTAAAGATAATAAGGAAGAAATAGAATCGTTTAAAACAATTTATGATGAATCCCGAGTAAACGTTATAAGAACCACAACTGGATTAAAAACCTTGAAAGAACAGTTTGAAAAAACAGAAAAAAGAAATAGAAGCTTTTGTTAGAAACACAAGTGCTGAATCTATAAACAAAGTTATTGAGGTGCGAGAAGAATTTAATTCTGCAATAAAGGAATTGAAGAAAGAAATTTTTATAAATAAGGCTGTCATGGAAACTGAAATTAACGTGAAATGTAATGAACAAAAAAATAAAATACAAGAAATTGATGATAAAATTAACAAAGCAATCACATCTATTAATGATATTAAAGTTAAAGCGGATAAAGTGGTCAAGTAAACATTATTTAAGGAAGATCTTCTATAAAAAAATCACTAGTAAGAAAATGCCATTATGAAGGAAAATATTAAAGAAACCATTGTTAAAGAATTACATAAACCAGCTAGAAAAAATTATCGGAGACGTAGAACGATAGTAAAAGGTTTAAATGACTTATGGCAAGCTGATTTAGTCGAAATGCAGCCTTATGCTAAATTTAATAAATCGAGCAGATATATTTTAGTAGTAATAAATGCTTTTACAAAATATGTTTGGGCTGAACCTCTTAAAAATAAAAGCGGAAAAGAAATAACATCAGCAATGAAAAAAAATTTAGATAAAACTACAAAACCTGTTAATTTGCAAACAGATCTGGGAAAAGAATTTTACAACAAAGAATTTGAAAAACTAATGCGCGATTATAAAATAAATCACTACAGTAGTTTTTCTAATTTAAAAGCAAGTATAGTGGAACGTGTTAATCGTACTTTAAAAAATATAATGTGGAAGTATTTCAGTAATCAAGGAAACTATAAATGGTTAAATATTTTGCCAAGTATTGTGGAAAAATACAATAATACTGTTCATAGAACTACGGGATACAAACCTATTAATATTAACCGGAAAAATGAAGAACACGTACTATTAAATTCTTTTACTTTCCAGAAAATTTTCGATGTAAAGCATGTCAAGTTTAAAGTAAACGATTTTGTGAGAATTTCGAAGCGAAGAGAGGCATTTGACAAGGGATATACTCCCAACTGGTCAACTGAAATATTTCAAATTAGAAAAATACAATTCACAAACCCTACTACTTATCTTTTAAAAGATGCCAATAATGAAAATATTGAAGGTAGCTTTTATAAAGAGGAATTGCAAAAAGTGAAACATCCTGACGCGTATTTGGTGGAAAAAGTTATAAGAAAAAAAGGAAATAAAGTTTTTGTTAAATGGCTAGGATTTGATAAATCTCACAATTCTTGGATTTTAAAAAAAGGTGTATTGTAAAAAATAAAACTATAATAAAATAAAAAGTGTGTTTATTACAAATTATTATTTTACAGTAATCATTTATTGTATTCCATTAATGTTAATACATGTTCAATTAGCCCTAAGTCAAGAAATTCCTTAATAAGTTTATCTTCATTTTTACTACTAAGAAACTCACGACATGCTTGAGCTGCTAATTTACATTTAAATGCATGCTCCATATATTCCAGGAATATCGTAATACTCTGCGCTTCAGTCTCCTGACCATCCTTCGCATAATACTCCGAACATGCCTCCGACATTATAAATTCCTCACACATTTCTCTCACTAATTCTTCCATCACTTAAACTTCTACTCTCTTCAATTTGCAATACTTTAATAGAATCGTCAGAGTATGAAATATTGCAAACCTTCTTATTCACTTTCCTGATTTCGCTTTTCGTTACGTTGCCACAGCATTTTCTTATTGATGGCGGCGGCCCATCGAGGTGTGCACTTACGCCTGGTTGATTATAATGCTTGTAACACGGTAAATTTAACTGTAGTTCCTTATCTCTTCGATATCGTTCTGGCAACTTGCTCCAAACTTTCTGCAATTCAATTGAGCTGATATATTCTTTCATATAACTAAGGGGTAGAAATTTGAGATCCCCTTCTTTCAACTCCCACACAGATGTTGAAGTACTTTGTAGACGACAAATAACCTCACTTACGTGATCGATAATGGTATCGAAAATCAAAGATGCCATGAAAATCTTGATAAGTACTGGACACCTTGCTTCTTGCAACTTGGTTTGCAAATGAGGCGCTTGCTCTTAAGTAGTTGTATGTTACTGTAAGCTGTGTGGAAGGGGTGATGAGAAGAAAGTGGTGAGAGGTAGTATGCGGAGCCAAGTCTGACCAATCAGAAAAGGGGTGGGGAGCCGAAGCATTAAAGTATGTGGGGCCAAAAGTAGCCCCGACCAATCAGAGTTAAGTGGGAGGGCTCATGCGCGCGATTAGGAAGTGGGGACGATCAATGCTAATGTTTTAGGATCGAAATGAACTGCACGAAATTTGCAGCGACACTGAGCCCAGACAAGGAGGTGTGGCTTAGGAGGCGTGGCTTGGGTCAAGGTCGACCAATCAGAAAAGTGGTGGGGGGTGAGGCTTAAGCCCCCAGTCCCTACTACTATGACCTCATAGAGAAGATATCTTTAACGACAACAGTAAAAGACGCATTGATCTATGTCACCAGAATAGCCATAAACTCAAGAACGGCTCGATTGAATACAAGCAAATACACCCAGAATCTTAAATCCATTACGAGTTTCGAAAATTTATTTTCTATATGACATAGTAAAGCAGGGACCAACAGATAAAACTAGGACTTAATTGCGGGTCTTTAATTATAATCTTGGTAAATGACTTCAGAGGTTCCTCTGCCAGACGAGATTAGCAGCCAAAAGTAGTAATACTGACACAGGACTATGAATAAAAATGACCAGTGTTCGTTTTGAGCGTTACTTTATTTCTATATTAGATTCCCTCCTTCTTTTTAGATGATATATATTTGTTTGATTCAAAGTTTTCATTCCACCATAATACATTTTTACTTGATCCAAACACTGTGCACAAGACTCTTCATGCTCTACAGATTTGAAACAGTCCTACATATGGTTTAAGGAACTACCTTGAATATTTGTCAGTTTGGCAATAGTAATACTAACATGAGAGTATGACTGAGGATGATCTCCGTCTATCCGCAGCTAGCCAATCGGAAAAATTCCCGAAAATCCAGAAAAATTCTGAAAGAAATGCAAGAAGTCTACCATCATAGGGTGTAACAGCAAGTTTCCTCTGAGTTATTGTAAAAAATTCATGTTCCTTGTTTTAAATTAAATATTCTTTAGAAGTCTTAAACTTATAAACATCATCTCGAATATAGTCATAGTCAATGTCGGTGTAAAATAATTTAGTAGCATTCTTAAATTTTCACTTTATAAAAGAATAACGAAAATCGTGTAATATAATTTTCGAAATTTCCAAAATAATGAAGCCGACATATATCAGTCTATTCAATTTTTTTATTTCTATAGAAACCATACGATTATCAAAAAATAATTAGACTATGGAAATTTGATTTTGATATGTTGTTTTTGCTCCATATCGCGCTAACTAAGCCACCAATTTAACATTTTTTATATTTTTTACCATTTTCCATCGTTGTACCAGAGACTGCATTATTTAATGCATTAATTAAACAAAAATTGCCTTTTAACTGTTGCCTCAATTTTTGATGTTAAGGAACATATGATTTTATCCAGAGGGGTTGTTTAAATTTTAAAATTTTATTAATTTTAGTAATACGTAAGCCTATTTAAAATTTTTATAATGAACGCAATTTTTTTTATCAAATAGGACTGTTAGTAATTTGGATTGTTTTGAAGATGGTATAAGTGATTTTAAACGTTATGGATATAGAGATAAATCTTTATGTTAAGTCATGAAGTTCTTCTTTAAGTATATACCCATTGTTTAAATCGTCCGGTGTATTAATAATATTTTCCGAGTAATATTTCCTATTATCAATGCTCTTGAATTCACCTGTATGAAAATTATATTTAATATCAAGAGGAAAATTGAGATCGTACAAATTCCGCATATATTGGTTATTTGCTTTCCTATTATATTATATCCATTACTACATTAAAAAACTCCATCATTAATTCCTTTCTTAATCATCATTATTCGTTCCACATCTGTAATTATTTCTAAATGAATTCCTGAGATGATGACACACGCGTTATAGGCCACTCCAGATGGTATTACACAATCTAAACCATAGGTATTCGTTCAAAATTTTCGAAAATTTTCCAAGACGTCAACTAGTAGTAACACATCTCTTTCCAAATAAAATTCCACATATGATCACAAATTTAAAATTTTGAACTAAACATTTTTCAGATATGGAACGCATGTTGCTCCTTTTTCTCTTGTTATGTTACATTTTTTTTTTATTTTAGGTCGAAAATTTTCTATAGATGGTATTTAGTTTTCGCTTAATCGTTAAAAAGTTATCTAGACAATGATATGAAAATATTCCCTATTTAGATAATAAAATTAATTTCTTTTTTATATTTACAAAAATAATTTGTATTATATTTATTATCACATAAACATGAGATTAATTTAACCACACTACTAGACGTAAACCTAAATAAATCTATAAATCTAAATTAGACACTTGTATTTTCAAAATAAAAAGATGTTTATTTTCAGTAGCTAGTTTCCTAATTTAAAAATGTCCATCCTGATAAAGTATTTGAAAAATCATATGGTTTTATAGACAGTTAAGGTTACATGAAAAATGAGCACTACGCCTGTATTGGATCTATATGTAAAATGGCAATGATCTCTAACTTTTAACTGATCTTATTAAAATGATTGTTGACACACGTAGCAAATGGTTGCTGCACTAAATCTTTCATATTCGGTTTGTATAAATGGAAACATTGAAATTATATGACTTTGTGCTTATTTTCGGCGGTTTAAATGACTTTTTAAATAATAAACATTCTTCTTTTAAATTGTTCATTTACAATTGTATTGTTTTCTTCCGTACCTAATGTCAAAAATAATTATACTTTAAACCGCAAGATTTTTAAATACAGCGTATTCCAGTATTCCGTGTACATAGAGTTACTGTGGATTTCTGGGATGAAAATATGACCATTTAACCCAACTTACCTTAGTCCAAAAATTCGTAATTTTTGAAATACAGGGTATCAAAGTTATACTTTTATTTTAGTTTTTCTTAAGTATCTCTCTTAATAATTGTACTATTTTGTACAATATTCGGTATTAAGAGATTTTCTGAGATGAGAAATCGAAATCAGCTCACGGTTTTGTTGTAAATTGTAGGGGGCACCGCTTATTGCGTGTGTATACTTTTAAATTGTCAAAAGTTTTTTATACCACTCGGTATGATATTTTTAATTAAATATTCTTAGTCTCCGTTTTCTCTTGTCTAAAAAAACTCTCTTGGTAAATGTTGCTCCGGACAACAGTTTCTAAGATGGTAGGATGTTTGTTTCCATGTTTTAATTCCATTGTCAAATTCGCAAATGCGTTTTCTTCACACGTTTCTTCACATTATATAGTTACTTGGCAACGCTCAAAAATCACTCTGGCAATGATGTAAGATATCATATGTTCTATGCCTTAACTGGCTTGTAGTAATACTGACAGAAAGTAATTTTTTGACAAATATCAAATAAGTTTTACGAGTATTAACGAGAATTTATCCCTTCTCAAGCTCAATAGTGTTTTAAATCTAAATTATTATGGAGTACACGTTTGGTGAGCAAACTGATATGATTTTAGTTTTTGGTTTTTGTAATCGCAAAAGTGCTCGCGTATATCACGAAAGATTTCCGCGTCGTCGGACTCCTAACCATCAGACTTTCGCCAATATTGGGAGGCGACTTCGAGAAATTGGACAATTTAAGCCAATTAGGAATAATGCTGGGCAGCCTTCACAAAATCCGCACCCGATGTTGAAGAGGAAATCCTTGAAATTGTAAACGATAATCCTGGAATCAGCACTCGTTTAATTGAACGTCAACGGGAATATCAAAAAGTACCACTAACCGGATCATTATACAACAAATTATTCACCCCTTTCATATATAGTCCGTCCAGGAACTCTTACCTCCAGATCTTGGATCGGAATTTTTCGAGCACGCATAGCGACTATTCCGGCTTTTCATACTAAAATCTTGTTTACAGACGAATCACGCTCACTCGACGTGGTATAACAAATATGCATAATAATCATGTTTATGCTGAGGAAAACCCACATGCTATGCAACAAACACAGTTTCAACGCAAATTCAGTATTAATATCTGGATGCGATTTGTCGCAAATTATTTGATCGGGCCGTTTAGATTACTAGATCGACTTGATGGTGACATTTACTTGAATTTTATCCGTGAAATTATTCCTGAATTATTGGAAAACTTACCCATTAATTGACGTCGCGACATATTTTTCTTGCACAAAGGTGCACCCCCCATTTTGCGCCTAATGTGAGAATTTTTTTGAATCAAAGTTACACAGATAAATGGATCGGAAGAAGTGAAGATACTCCTATTCACTGGCCACCTCGTTCCCCAGACTTAAATCCATGCGATTTTTTTTCTTTGGGGTACATCGAAATCGAAAGTTTATCAAGTTCAAATCGACAACATTAAGCAATTGTGGAATAGGATTCAAAATGCTGCTAACGCTTTACGAGATGAAGACATTTGAAGAAGAGTACATTTAAATGCATTAACGAAGGTGGCGGCCATATTGAACATTTATTGTGAAACCACTATCTTCTCAGTTGAACGACTAAACTTTTTTCAAATTTATCAATTTGTGGGTAATTTTTTATGATCTTAACCAGTTGGTTTTTACATTCTTACTGTTGTTGACCTGTTGGTCTTTAAATTTATTATTGTTGTTAGCCTATTTGCCTTTAACTGTGCTCCAAATTTCAAAGACTATGCTTTTGGACCTGTCCTAAGCCTGGATGAAATGTAAAGGAACGCATTTGCGAATTTGACAATGGAATTAAAAAATTTAAACAAACATATCCGATTATCTCAGAAAGTGTTGCTCGAAACAACATTTACCAAGATAGGAGAAGGCGGAAAATACGAATATTTAATTTAAAATATTATACAGAGTGGTATAAAAAAAGTCATGACAATTTAAAAATATACTCAGTGCAATAAGTGGCGCCCACTACAATTTACAACAAAACTGTTAGCTGATTTCGATTTCTCATCTCAGAAAACCTCTAAGCACCGTATCTTGTACAAATAGTGCAATTATTAAGAAAGCTCCTTAAGAAAAACTAAAATAAAAGTATAACTTTGACACCATGTATCTTAAAAATTGCGAATATTTGGACTAAGGTAAGATGGGTTAAACGGTCATATTTTCATCCCAGAAATCTACAGTACGAACACGAAATACTGGGACACTCTGTATAATAGTAAATTAAGTCACTTGTGTTATAAAATTAATAATGTGTCTGAAGGTCTTGAATGTTTTGTTGACGTGAATGCTAGAATGGGTTCTAAAACTGATGTATCCAAACTTTGTAGTGCTATTTTTAATATTATATGCAATTGTAAACGTTTATCTTTTAAATATCTTAAATTTATTAACAGTAAATTTGAATGGTTCAGAGAAGCCAGTTGATGGCCTACAAACTGACAACACCTGTAACTATCACCGAGGGCGGGACGCCTGAATTAACCGGTAAATTTCGGACGGCTTCGGATGATTTTTTAAAACCTCGCCTCCCAGCAGGGATGTTGATAATTTGAGTAGTTTTGATCATGGTAGATCTGGTTTCTCCGTTTAACTCCTAAACATTCAATCATTACATAAGAAATGCGATGACCTGTATACGTTGCTGGATGCTGTAAAGTTTCTTGATGTAGTACTACTCACTGAGCATTGGTTGAGGCCAGATGACTCTTTTTGTGTACCTGAATGTAATTTAATCTCTTTGTTTTGTAGGGAAAATGCACTTCACGGCGGCACCTTAATTCTAGCTAAAAAGAATGTCTTTTTTTGGTATCAGTTTTGTCAATGTTGATAGGTTTAATTATCTGTTATATGAGTGTATTTTTGAATTTTCTTTTTGTTTTTGTAAACAAAATAATTTATATATCCTTTGTTTATATCGTCCCCTCTCGGGGCATGTTAGAGAATTTCTGGAAAGACTTGATATAATTCTTATATTTCTTCTGGCTCCTGGTTGATTCTGGCTGAAGACCTTAACATTAATTTTGGTGACGTGCAGGAGATGAATACTCTTTTGCTTGCAAATCTGTTGGCGAATGGTTTGCAGATGCATGTGGACTCGCCTACACGTTTAACTAAAAACTCTTCCACCACCATAGATTATATTTATTCCAGTTTTCATGTTGTTTCATGTGATACTCTTACCGCATCTCTTTCTGACCATGATACAGTTATTTGTAGCTTTCCTAATTCATTGATTGAAAGAAAAATTAAACGATATCGGGGTAGGATCTTTAATATGGCATCGCCTCGGACTTGAGGTTAATTGGCGGGGGCATCTTTACATGTGATACTGCTTGATATTTTTAATCGAACTTTTCCATTGCAGATAAACAAGCACAGGCCAAAAAGATCGAAACCCCGTCTCAGTAGGGGATTGAAAGTGTCGGCTGCCAACTTACACTTTCTTAATTACATAAAGAAATTTTGTGATAATTATTTCATATTGTAACAGGTATCGCAGCATGTACCGTAAATTGGTTAGCGCTGCAAAAAAAGTTTATTATCATAATAAACTTTCCTTCCCAAATAATGTTCAAAGGGAAAATTGGCGCATTGTTGATGAACTACGTGGTAAGAACGGTCAAGGTCGATTGGATTACGAAATAGATCCTTGTATTCTCAATATATACTATTGTAGTATTGCACAAAGGCTGGTTCAGGGATTGCCTTATGATATTGATCCGCTTTTTTATCTAGAGGTTTTATCTTTTCCTCAGTCATTCTTTTTCCTTCCCGTCGACACCAATGATTTAATAAATACCCTGTATAGTATCAGAAATAGAAAATCGGTTGGTTATGATGGAATATCGGCCGAGTTCCTCTTGAGGCTGCCGGAGTGTGCCCTGGATTGGTGACTGCAGTTAATGATTCCTGGTCTAAGGGAATTTTTCCGTCCTGTTTAAAGATTTCCCTATTGTTCACTCTGCCCAAGGTTATTGAAAAAATTGTCAAAGGTAGGGTATGGAACTACGTACAATCCCATAGGATGTTGACTGGGAGGCTATTTGGGTTTCAGAGTACCAGGGAGACACATGATGCCATCTTTGGTCTTCTGGAGGGTATATATCATTATATGAATCGGAGAGAATCAATGGCGACAGTGTTTTGTGATCTGTCTAAGGCATTTGACTGCGTGGATCACGGGATCCTGTTGGCTAAGCTCGAAAGGTATGGTTTTAGGGGGACCTCGCTTGCTTGGTTTACATCCTATCTCGGGGGCCAGGGCCAATCGGTGGTGGTTTCTGGTCGGCGATCGTCGACGTTAAGTATAGAATGTGAATCCCGCGGGGATCTGTTCTGGGACCGCTTCTTTTTTTAATATACATCAATGACCTTGTTCGCATCAAAATATCAGGCGAATTTACGCTTTTTGCCGATGACACCTCCGT
>CM032447.1:158090221-158098261 GCA_019049505.1 Pachyrhynchus sulphureomaculatus | reverse complement strand
CTAAAATTAGATATATATATTTATATGTATACGTAAATATATTTAATATACAATGTACACAGAAGATACTACTACTATTTAAACTACTGGAACTTTATTAAGCATTTTACAAAACTGCTTAAATATCTTAATTTTATACTGAAGGCTAAAAGAATTTCTCCAATCGATTTTAGGAATGCTTACTGCTTAAGCTATGAAATTTGATATATCGATATCAGTCATTTAAGTCGACTCTATTCAAGCAGCCGACATCTTTAGTCCGCTCACCAGAAATTTGCGATGGTAACCAAAAGGTGATCAAAAAAATTGTATGGAATATCCCTAAAATGTCCAAGAACAAACTCTGTACTAGGTAGACATATACCGGGATATTTTTTTATGTGTATTAGCTAATGCACTATTTTTATCTATTGCATATATCAAGAAAATTCTTTCAATAGTACACTTAGTTTTATATGATAAAAAGTTTTTACTGGCCAAATTTAACAGATTACAAAGACAACAGGACTCTTTTAAGTCATATCCGCTACATATGAATAAACCATTAAATACTATTTTTCCATCCATTTACAAAAATATATAACACACACATATTTATTTTCAGTCGTTTCCGATATACAGGGAATTCAATTTATTGAACTGAATTTTAACTTTTAAATCGCTCACTCTGTTTACTCTTTTCCTATTTAGGGTATCCAAGAAATTCTGATAATTGAAAGTGAAGATGTTGATTTGTTGATAATATTGAGTACACGAACTGCCATTGATAAAATAACATACTTTTTAAAACCTGGAAAAGCTGAAGTAGGAACAAAAATATATTCCTCACAAAGTTTAAACCTCCTATCTACAATATGAAACTTAATATTTTATTTTTACATGCAATAACAGCCAAAAATATTTTTATATATTAAAATTAATTGAAAAACGTAAGGATTGTATTAATTGCGCTGAAGTTTTTTACGAAGATGGACTCTTCTCCAGACATTATTCTCGCTAATGTAATTCGTTTTCGTCTTGCCATGTACGGAGCTCCATGAAAAATTGATTCTATAAGCTACTATAAATATTTAAGTTTTGTAAAGAGTACAATCTCTCAGGTAAGAAAGTGACCGCTCGTATTCTTGAAAAAATGTGTTTCCAGAACATTTTTTACCATCAATATATTCTTTGGTGTGCGAACAAGGGCGCAATTACATTACTAAGTTGTCCAATCGCCTTCTGCATCAGTAATCGGCTGGCATCTTCGAGACATGCTGTCGACGAGATTTCCTACATACTCGTGCAATGATCTCCAAATTTGTCAAATTTCACGAGACAACTGAGTCAAAGTCCTCAGAGTCTTTCCTCTGAGCTTTCTCTCTACAAGGGATCAAACGTTTTCAATAGGGTTGGCGTCCGACGATTGTGAGGACAACTCTAATATCTTATCGTAGGCCCAAGCGAACCGCTTCGCTACGTGATTTTCGCCCAACAAAGGTTTCTTCAACGTACTTAGGAATTGGACATCATCAGCACGAACATGTTGTCAAATGGTATCATGGGACATATCCAAACCCGCTCCTTGACGCAGCGTCAATTTCGGGGCCGTGAAAACGAGACGATTTGTTTTTCGACTTTCGGAGTAACCTTGCCTACCGAGCCACGTTTTGGAAAGTCGTCGACATATTTCGTCTCGTTAAAATGATTTGCCCACTTGTTCAACGTGCTTCGAAATTTGACATCATGAGCACGAAGATATTCTCGAATGGTCTCATGGAATACATTCAAAACCGATTTTCCTAATTTTGGCGCTCCGTGACGCAGCGTCAATTTCGGGTTCCGTGAAAACAAAGACACGTTTCGTTTTTCGACTTTCGACTACGTTTTGGCATGTCGTGGACATTTTTCGTCTCGTTAAAACGATTTACCCACTTCTTCACAAGCGATACCGACTTTTTAATATATCTAGCGGCTGCGACACTTTGGATTGGAACATAGAAAGACTGCCACGACGCGCAAACTCATTTTAGATTTTACGTAATTTCGACGAAAGCTCAGAATCGACTGATACTTTTACCAAAATGCGTCGTAGACAAAGGTTCCCTCTACCTATTTTTTATTAAATCGCTCAAGTCACATCTGCCAGAAATGGATTATCACGGACAAGTTCTTATTTGACAGGCTATACACGGCATAATAAGGGTGTACAATTATCGTGTATTCCTCCACCATATGCTCCTGCTCAAGTATGGCTAGGTAACGAACTGAACCGTGAAGACTGAGGATGAGCATTATGTTATCATGCTGATGCTTATGATATCAATGAAGAAATAGTAAATCCTTGTTGTCTCTTAGAGCAATCTACGGAAACCCAACAGCCGGAGGAAGAAGGAGGCGAAAGAGGAGAAGAAATATACAACTGAAATAGAATTCGAAACCAATTAATCAAGCTATTATCTTTTTTTAAATCAATAATAAAAACTCTTTCTATTTGATAATTAGTTATAACATCATTCTATTTTTAATCAATAGAAATCTATTGCCGTTTCATCAGATTAGCTTGTCGATTAATACTACAGGGGATAGCATGTAAAAAAAAACGCGCCAAGTAGTCTACCTCGAAGGTATGTGTACGGAAAGTGTAAGAATCTTTTTGATAGAGAATCGCATGATATACCATACAAATTTGATAATGACTATTTTTACTGAGAAGCACAGCGTTTAAGAGATTTTCTTGAAATACTGTCTTTTTCAACTTTGACCTTGAATAACTTTTTTTTTACTCAGGCCGGATTTATGGAGACTTCTGAAATATCATTTAAAATGACGATTTGAAGGCCTGTGGAAATTATTTTGCCTATTTTGACTAGGCTTTTAGTACTAAAAGCATTTTCTTGGTATCTAAAATAGGAAAATAGTGACTCAAGTGAGACACTTAAAAAAATGTCCTTGAATATACCTTTCCTACAACGGGCCGATGACCGTTGTCTCGCAGGAATGTTATACCTACGGCTTTATGTATTTGAGCCTGGATTAACTAGAACTAGAGCACCTCAGTGTACTAAGCGGTCATAAATATACCACGTTTACCAGAGACCAGAAGCATAAAACTTACCAACTACTGTACAGTTAGAAACAAATTAAGATTTAAGCTTCTAAAACTACTTTTAAATCTGAAATAAAAAAAAACTGACTTATGATCACTTTTGAAGATTAGAGATGGAAGAATATTGTTTAATGAGAAGCAAGCAAATCGTGTACAGAAGACTCGTAAACTTCACCTCTGGCACCAACAATGAGGTTAAAGCTCTGAGGGAGGCTATTAAACACGAAGGTCTCTTTCGCCCTCTACGCCTTTTTTGCATATGGACCAATAGTGGCTGCAGCTCTGTCGTCCTTCTGTCGACGGTTGTACCTCAATTCTGTCAAGCTACAAGTATCCTGCGGCATAGCATTAAATACTTATTGTACCAACGCAAGGGCAAACACCCTTGGAAACAAAGTTTTTATTCAGTTTTTAAATTTTCATTTTATGAAAATGTCCTTTTTGTGAAAACCCATCGACTATCAATTTCGAAATGAAATATAAAAATTTGCACTGTATGAAATGGTTCCTTTTTGTGAAAAATCTCCGTCCCCCGAACAGTCCTTAATTTTGAATTGGGGCGTAAGTTATTAAAAGTGCCACAGTGTGAAATGGTTCCTTTTTGTGAAAAATCTCCTCTCTCCCGGTCATCGATTTTGAATAATATGTAGTGTCGAGAAAAGTCTAAGCTTTTAGAGCTCCGTGCCTGGTTGTCGTTCGTGCTCCCCACTATAAACGGTGTCATATTTACAGCTCTTTTTATTTTTTTAAATAAACGACTTTTATATACATAATCCCCCCTTCGCCCTCTAAACCTGGCTATGTCATTGATACAGACATATATATTTATATTTTACATATAATTTTAATTTATGATTTCTTTTTCGGATTTTACACTAAATTTAAATAAATAATATCTAAATTTTATGAAATATATTTACCAGTCGTTCCCTTCAAATAATATTGCTTCTAGAATTGTTATAAAATTAAATCGACGTTATTAAAATAGAAATAAGTTTCTTTAAATGCTCATTTTTTAATTCTTCTTGCATATATATATATATATATATATATATATATATATATATATATATATATATATATATATATATATATATATATATATATACCATCACAACCTGTTCGATCAATTTTTAGTTTTTCATCAAAACCTGTAATTCCGATCACTTTAAACTATTTAATAATCATAAGGTAACCCACAATAATTCCTACAGTCTTTGCAGAGCCAGATAATTATTTTTTTTATAAATGCTTAATTAAAATAGAAATAAATTTCTTTGAATGCTTATTTTTTAATTCTTCGTTCGAATCATTCTGGCTATTATTACTTTATCCACTGTAGCTCTGAAAAGACCGGTAGTATTTGTTGAGAACCAATTGCGCAGATTGTTTACCCAGGAAATACGTCTGCGTCCAAGTCCCCTTTTTCCAAGTACCTTTCCTTGGAGTATTTGCTGTAGTAATACATATCTGTGGGGATTTCTCATGACCTAAATACTCCAATTTTCCTACTTTAACAGTTTCCATAATTTCCAGTTTCTTGTTTATGCGACGTAAGACATCCTCGTTTGTAATACGGTCAGTATAAGAAATTTTCAATATTCAGCGATATAGCCATAATTCGAATGCCTCAAGTTTTCTAGAAGTGGCTTCAATCCGTGTCCAAGATTCCAGACCATAAAGAAGGACACTGAACACATAACATCTTAGGCGTCTCATTTTCGTGCTCAATTTTATTGCTGAGCTTTTGAAAAGTGATGTCATTTTTAAGGAAGACTGCTCTAACTTTTTCGATACGGCAACGAATTCCCTGCGAATGATCCCATGGTTCGTTTAACATGGTACTAGATATGAATATTGTGGAGTTCTTTGTATTTGTTTATTGCTAACCATCAACAAGGTAGCAGGAACAGGAGGCTTGCTGTTAGCATATACTTTGTTTTGCTGATATTAAGTTCAAGGCCGTATCGATTACTGACTTCGTTTATTTTTGTCATAAGATATTATTTAAATTATCAGCCATAACCGCCGTATCGTTAGCATAACTAATGTTATTTATTCGTTCCACATTAAGCAGTATTCCTTCATCAGCCTCTTCCAGTGCCTCTCTGAAAATTTGCTCAGAATATATATTAAACATTAGTGGAGACAAAAAACAACCTTGCCTTACTCCACGCTCAATCGCTATTGTTTCTGAGCGCTTCCCTGCTTTAATAAATGCCATCTGGTTCCAGTAGAAGTTGCCAATAATCCGCAGGTCCTTTCAATCTAGCCCAAGGTCTTTCAGAATTTCAACCATTTTGTGATGTTGGACTCCATCAAAGGCCTTTTGGTAGTCGATCAGGCACAAATATACGTTACAATTGACGTCTCTACATCGCTGCATAGAAAACAAGACCTCTCTGGTTCCCATGGCATCACGAAAATCGAATTGGGTAGCTGACATATTTTCTTCACACAACTTGTGTATTATTCTGTGAATGATTTTCAGAAATGTTTTTAAAAGATGACTTATGAGGCTAAATGCTCGATATTCTCCGCATTTTTTAGCGCCTGCATTTTTTCGGATCGTTATAAACTCAGACTTCAACCAGCTTTCTGCTATTCTGCCCAAATCATAGATTTTATTGTAGGTGACCGTAAGCCACTTAATCCCATCCTCATCTAAGAGCTTAAGAAACTCCCCATGGAATTCATCAGGACCGGTGGTTTTTCCATTTTTTAGTTGATTTATTGCAATGAGCACTTCATCGATGGTAATTCAGGGCCCAAACAACTCTGTTGAGTATTGTGGCTGATCTGGTCTTGCATCAGAAAATAACTTTGTAACATAGTCTTGCCATATCTTCAGTTTCTCTTCATTACCGATAAGAACGTTTCCTTGATGATCCATTAAACGACCATTTCATTGTCCGTTCACCAGTTAAATCTGGTGGTCTGGTTTTTCGATAGATATTAAAGCTATCATACTTTCCTTGCAACTCCTCTACCTCTGTAGATCTTTCACCATTCCACCTTTCTTCTTTCTGTATTTGTGTGTGTAGTCTGCTATATTCTGTTTTGTTACCTCTGTTTTTTGTGTAACCGTTTGTCCTCTATTAGTCTTAGAATGTCATCTCTCATTCATTCCTTCCTTTTATGTGTTTGTTCCATATAGATACTTATTCTTTAGCTCCCTTATTATATATATATATATATATATATATATATATATATATATATATATATATATATATAAAATATGTATGTATATTTATATATATTATATTCTATAATTAATAAAACCATCACAAACTGTTTTCAGATTACTTCAAACTAATTAATTTTTGTAATGTAACCCATAATGCTTCCTACTCCTACAATCTTTACATCACCAGATAATTATTTTTTTTTACAAACACGTAATATTAAATTAAATAAATAGGTATAGAGTTGTGTAAAGCCCTTAGTCCTTTCCCTTAAAAAATGGGGGTTATGTAACTAAAATTATACTTACATTATCAAAGTAACAGTCGACTCCTTCAGTAGCTAATTTTTTCAGTTCTTCTTCTATATCTTCCGTTTTGTAATTAATAACGCCATCAAAACCTAAATCGTTTTCAAGCCATTTTATTTTTTCCTCAGTACCAGTAATACAATGACTTTCATCCCTTTAATTTTGGCCATCTGACCCACAATACTTCCTACAGCTCCTGCAGCACCAGATACTACAAGAGTGTCACCAGTTTTTGATTGGCAGAGTTCCCAAAAACCAAAATAGGCTGTATTACTAAAAATATGTATACATTTAAGAAAATTACTGAAGAATCGAATTATTTTAATAATGTTATTGTGATTTTTTTCTGTTTTAATCTAATATAGTTACTGGAATCTTATTAATTATAACAATAAATTTACAATTCTTGAATAAACTAAATATCAATTATTTTAAATAATAAAAAAATAAGCCAGGTTAAAAGTTCAAAATTTTCCAAGAATAAAAAAATGTTAAAAATAGCTTTCTAAAGTTATGAAATTTATTTCTACATGGCATTTTCACAAAGGTTACTTTCACAGAACCTTTCGATTCAATAATTTAAATACGTAAGGTTCATCTACCTTACGTTAAACAAACGTCAGATAGAGGTTAAATTTGATTTACTAAGTAACTTTGTGCGACAAAATTAACAAGAGTTACCCTGGCATTCCCAATACACCCAAACCCAAGGATAAAGGTAGCCCTTCAAAATCAGGTAAAACAATTGTGGGTAACACAGGTCCCGGCAGATTTTTTCCATTGGTCACTACATGTGTTCTCCATCCAAAATTTCCAACTACATATTCTCCTATGGGAAAATTTGGATTCTTACTTTCTTTTATTCTGAAAAAAAATAGCAACAAAATTTTATTTTCTATTGCAGTAAGGATATTTAATATTTTCAACTTTATTAATTTTCCAATCCGCTTTCTTTTTAATAGTTTACCTTTCGAAACTTCAAAATATTCTTAACACTAGGACAAAAACTAAAAATGAATATTTTCAAAGATTTAAATATTTAAAAACTGACTTGCGTTTTGATAAAAGGGATACATTAATACGTATAATATATATACATATATATATATATATATATATAATATATATATATATATATATATATATATATATATATAATATAACATATATATATATATATATATATATATATATATATATATATATATATATTATATATATATATATATAGGCTTAGCACACGTGCTGCAGGCAAATCCCTATGGCACTACAGGAGCTACACGTGAGTGGAAAAAAGCGATTCACGTTAGTCTTGAATCACTGTAAATTGTACTCGATCGGAAACACAATCCTAGGCAAATTATTTCAAGGGTATGAAGTTCTTCATATACAAAACTGCTTGAAAAGGGTTTGTACGAAGAGTAACAAGCTCAACCTCATACGGATGTGAAGTCTT
>CM032447.1:158060221-158085221 GCA_019049505.1 Pachyrhynchus sulphureomaculatus | reverse complement strand
GTATGGTTTCTAGTCATTGGCCTACTTTAAAGGTCTATACGAGATGCTAATAGTTACACAATATTGTACAATTGCACACAACTTCGTCACCAAAATATTTTACTTGTCGTCCGTAATTAATAGGCCAAGGTAATGAAATTTAGTATGCAGCGTCCTAGTGGAAAACAGAATTATCCTGTTTACGTCATATTCAACCCCAAATAAAACCTTGCTTACACCTAAGCTAAAATGCCGAATTGTACTATCGCGCTTCCTAAAGCAAAGCAAATTCATTCTCTTAATATGAACAACATAATCAGCGATCACGTTTCTAGGCGATGAGCTAAGCAACCCAAAAAAAATGTCAAGTGGTTCATGTCAATGTTCTCTTACTTTTAGAACACTTATCACCACAGTAAACCCAGTACAGGAGCGAAATTTAGGGGTAATCGTTTAGGAAAATCAGGACTCAGTTTTCAAGAGGTCACGTAGCAGTCCGCCATGTTAAAAAGGAGCCCAGCGGAAGATTTTAAATAAAAATAATGTTAGTGTGCAAAATTTTATCATTCAAAATCATAAATATTATATAAATGTTTAAAAATTTCTGATTTAGTAAAATATTAAGTTAATACAATATGAGTAATATAAAAAAAAAGAAACAAAAATAATGTAGCGCTTTGTTCGAAAAGAGATTAATACAAATGAAAAATTTAACAGAAAGATATTTTAAGAAAAAAATGTGTGGAGCATAATTTATAATTTTTGCATAAAGTTTCAGTTGGACAACTGATGACACGTTTGGTTGCTGCAAGTCAAATCTTTGTTCTATAACCAAAAAAATTTCATAAGAGCTTCTCAGAATTATTCAATTTATCCGCGTACGATTTACTACACAATTGATATTCTATAATTAAATCATTCTTTAATTAAATCTCTTGGAAAATTTAGAATTTTATAGTATACTAACCCATAAATGATTATTAGAATTTTCTTAATGATAATATATTTTAAAAAATTATAAAATGGTTTGCCTTATAAAATCCTATAAAGTTGTTAGATGTTTCGACACTATAAAAGTTGACATACCGCTGTCGTTATCAAATATAAAATATCATAATGTCTAAAACTGTTTTATAAATATTACTAGCGCACTAACAAACAGAGAGACGTTGCATTATATATATATATATATATATATATATATATATATATATATATATATATATATATATATATATATATATATAATATATATATATATAATATAAATATATATATATATATATATATATATATATATATATATATATATATATATATATATATACGTATATATATAAATATATATATATATATATATATATATATATATATATATATATATATATATGATTCACTATTATCGTCACTGCTCATTTCTTATGCTAGCTAACGAAATAAAATATAGCCTATAACCTGGTCAGAGAACATATGTATGTTTAAAAAAAAAAAGTCGTAAATCGGATAAGTGGTTCTCCAGTGATAAGCACAGTAACGGACAGACAGACAGACAGACGTTGCATTTTATATATGTTATAGATATAAGAATTTTAATATATGTATAATACTATTAAGTCCCATAGAAATGTTAAGTTACATCTTCATAAATTATTTTAAGTCCTTTAAATATAAACCAAATTTTCTAGAATTGATGTATGGTTTTTATTAAATTTTGGAGGACATTTCTAAAATGGTAGTTATCAGACAGTGATTTCTGAAAGTTAGTTTTCCCTTGCTGTTCATAAAATGTTATCGCTAAATGCAGACTTGTCTTAATTATAAGCCGGAAGATGCTTTTCTAGTATTAATTTTAAAATTTCTTTTTGTCTACAAAGATCAGCATCTAAAATAGTCAAATATGATTTATTATCACCGTCTCCTTATAAGAAGTTAACTTTTGACACGTAAAAATATAAAAAAAAATTTCTAAAAACACACACACAAGGGTTCAAGATATACCAACGACGTTCCTCAGTACTCAGAAATTTTTAGAAAATATTACTGATGCTTTGTTATAGCTCCATACCCATACATACATTATATAACATTACATAATAAAAGTTTGCATCACTTCCTTTACAGACAGCCAACCAATACAAGTAAGCATTTAAATTTCAGCTCTCGGATTTATAATTCCCAAATCTAACTATTTATTAATATTAACTCATTAATACGTAAAACACTATCTGATAAAAATTCAATCTCGTCTGAATCTAGAAAGGTTGTTTTTAAATTGATAAACATTATGGTAGTAACATGAACTGTATAATATGAAAATTTTATTAAATATGATTAGAGACCAATTTTGTTAAAAAAAAAGAATTGTTCTAGAGCCAAGTCAATCATTATTATTATTAACATTACAGTTAATATGATTAAACTGACTTTATTTTAGGAGTTAATTACAAGTGTTCTTTCTATAAAAAATATTTTTCTGGTAAATAAATTCATATAATAAAATGTAGTTTAAAGTAGACTTAAGATTATGTCGCGTAGATTTATGTTCTATTTGTCAAAATGACGTATATCTAATTCACAACAATAATGTTGACCACTGTCATGAAAACATTATTGGTTAGAGTAATCTGCACTATGTGCCAATTTATCTTACCAATATAATTTCATTAAAAAACTCCGTTAAACCAGCCCCAAGCCTGGGAGTAAAAAAAAACAGGAATCATTTGGTTAGGATCAAAGTACCTTGTAAGGGATCCTGCCTAGGATACAGGGAAAGATCGGTCAATGGTCCTGATAGTCGGAAAGCACAAGCTGACGAACTAGCGTAAGGAGCAGAAGAACCGTCCCTAGGAGGAACTGGCTCATCTAGTACCGTAAGGCAACTAATTTAACGGAAAAGCCCTTACAGTCCTCCCAGAAAGTTCATAGACCTGCAATCCATCATAGGGAAAAAGAGATATTTGCAAAAATTTTCATATAGAAAAAGCTTGACGATCACACTCGCACAGGGAAGCGGGCATTGAAAAGGACTATGAGATTCGAAACATGAGATGGACAAGGAATACATAAAAAAATTCACAGGATTATTTCAGAAACTTGAAAAATTTAATGATGTCACAAAAACCAGTAAGAAAGGCACAGTAACAGTGGAGACTTATGATTTTATACACAAACATAGTGGTGTCCTTAAAGAGGAAAAAGTAGTGGCGATTCATTTGCGATGAACGTGAAATATAAAAGAAACATAAAATAATGGAATCAAATAAATGATTAAATTCTCAAAGTTGAGATACGAATCAAACTAGTGATATTTGTAGCAGGGTATGCTTCTAATAAGGACTTTCCAAGTAATATGAAAAATCGATTTTGTAGTTAGTTGACAAGAACACTGGGCTTCATCAGTGGATGCAAAGGAATGGTTTTACTTAGAGACTTGAATAAAAGAACAGGAAAATAAAAAGATGACCGCATAGTGGGACCTCATAGAGAAGATATCTTTAACGACAACAGTAAAAGACGCATTTCTATGTCACCAGAATAGCCATAAACTCAAGAACGGCTCGATTGAATACAAGCAAATACACCCAGAATCTTAAATCCATTACGAGTTTCGAAAATTTATTTTCTATATGACACAGTAAAGCAGGGACCAACAGATAAAACTAGGACTTAATTGCGGGTCTTTAATTATAATATTGGTAAATGACTTCACTAGGTTCCTCTGCCAGACGAGATTAGCAGCCAAAAGTAGTAATACTGACACAGGACTATGAATAAAAATGACCAGTGTTCGTTTTGAGCGTTACTTATTTCTATATTAGATTCCCTCCTTCTTTTTAGATGATATATATTTGTATGATTCAAAGTTTTCATTCCACCATAATACATTTTTACTTCGCTTGATCCAAACACTGTGCACAAGACTCTTCATGCTCTACAGATTTGAAACAGTCCTACATATGGTTTAAGGAACTACCTTGAATATTTGTCAGTTTGGCAATAATAATACTAACATGAGAGTACGACTGAGGATGATCTCCGTCTATCCGCAGCACCACAGTCTAGCTAGCCAATCGGAAAAATTCCCGAAAATCCGGAAAAATTCTGAAAGAAATGCAAGAAGTCTACCATCATAGGGTGTAACAGCAAGTTTCCTCTGAGTTATTGTAAAAAATTCATGTTCCTTGTTTTAAATTAAATATTCTTTAGAAGTCTTAAACTTATAAACATCATCTCGAATATAGTCATAGTCAATGTCGGTGTAAAATAATTTTGTAGCATTCTTAAATTTTCACTTTATAAAAGAATAACGAAAATCGTGTAATATAATTTTCGAAATTTCCAAAATAATGAAGCCGACATATATCAGTCTATTCAATTTTTTTATTTCTATAGAAACCATACGATTATCAAAATAATTAGACTATGGAAATTTGATTTTGATATGTTGTTTTTGCTCCATATCGCGCTAAATAAGCCACCAATTTAACATTTTTATATTTTTACCATTTTCCATCGTTGTACCAGAGACTGCATTATTTAATGCATTAATTAAACAAAAATTGCCTTTTAACTGTTGCCTCAATTTTTTGTGTTAAGGAACATATGATTTTATCCAGAGGGGTTGTTTAAATTTTAAAATTTTATTAATTTTAGTAACACGTAAGCCTATTTAAAATTTTTATAATGAACGCAATTTTTTTATCAGATAGGACTGTTAGTAATTTGGATTGTTTTGAAGATGGTATAAGTGATTTTAAACGTTATGGATATAGAGATAAATCTTTATGTTAAGTCATGAAGTTCTACTTTAAGTATATACCCATTGTTTAAATCGTCCGGTGTATTAATAATATTTTCCGAGTAATATTTCCTATTATCAATGCTCTTGAATTCACCTGTATGAAAATTATATTTAATATCAAGAGGAAAATTGAGATCGTACAAATTCCGCATATATTGGTTATTTGCTTTCCTATTATATTATATCCATTACTACATTAAAAAACTCCATCTTTAATTCCTTTCTTGATCATCATTATTCGTTCCACATCTGTAATTATTTCTAAATGAATTCCTGAGATGATGACACACGCGTTATAGGCCACTCCAGATGGTATTACACAATCTAAACCATAGGTATTCGTTCAAAATTTTCGAAAATTTTCCAAGACGTCAACTAGTAGTAACACATCTCTTTCCAAATAAAATTCCACATATGATCACAAATTTAAAATTTTGAACTAAACATTTTTCAGCTATGGAACGCATGTTGCTCCTTTTCCTCTTGTTATGTTACATTTTTTTTTTATTTTGGGTCAAAAATTTTCTATACATGGTATTTAGTTTTCGCTTAATCGTTAAAAAGTTATCTAGACAATGATATGAAAATATTCCCTATTTAGATAATAAAATTAATTTCTTTTTTATATTTACAAAAATAATTTGTATTATATTTATTATCACATAAACATGAGATTAATTTAACCACACTACTAGACTTAAACCTAAATAAATCTATAAATCTAAATTAGACACGTGTATTTTCAAAAAAAAAAGATGTTTATTTTCAGTTTCCTAATTTAAAAATGTCCATCCTGATAAAGTATTTGAAAAATCATATGGTTTTATAGACAGTTAAGGTTACATGAAAAATGAGCACTACGCCTGTATTGGATCTATATGTAAAATGGCAATGATCTCTAACTTTTAACTGATCTTATTAAAATAATTGTTGACACACGTAGCAAATGGTTGCTGCACTAAATCTTTCATATTCGGTTTGTATAAATGGAAACATTGAAATTATATGACTTTGTGCTTATTTTCGGCGGTTTAAATGACTTTTTAAATAATAAACATTCTTCTTTTAAATTGTTCATTTACAATTGTATTGTTTTTCTTCCGTACCTAATGTCAAAAATAATTATACTTTAAACCGCAAGATTTTTAAATACAGCGTATTCCAGTATTCCGTGTACATAGAGTTACTGTGGATTTCTGGGATGAAAATATGACCATTTAACCCTTACCTTAGTCCAAAAATTCGTAATTTTTGAAATACAGGGTATCAAAGTTATACTTTTATTTTAGTTTTTCTTAAGTATCTCTCTTAATAATTGTACTATTTGTACAATATTCGGTATTAAGGGATTTTCTGAGATGAGAAATCGAAATCAGCTCACGGTTTTGTTGTAAATTGTAGGGGGCGCCGCTTATTGCGTGTGTATACTTTTAAATTGTCAAAAGTTTTTTTTATACCACTCGGTATGATATTTTTAATTAAATATTCTTAGTCTCCGTTTTCTCTTGTCTAAAAAAACTCTCTTGGTAAATGTTGCTCCGGACAACAGTTTCTAAGATGGTAGGATGTTTGTTTCCATTTTTTAATTCCATTGTCAAATTCGCAAATGCGTTTCTTCACACGTTTCTTCACATTATATAGTTACTTGGCATCGCTCAAAAATCACTCTGGCAATGATGTAAGATATCATATGTTCTATGCCTTAACTGGCTTGTAGTAATACTAACAGAAAGTAATTTTTGACAAATATCAAATGAGTTTTACGAGTATTAACGAGAATTTATCCCTTCTCAAGCTCAATAGTGTTTTAAATCTAAATTATTATGGAGTACACGTGTGGTGAGCAAACTGATATGATTTTAGTTTTTGGTTTTTGTAACGGCAACGATCGCAAAAGTGCTCGCGTATATCACGAAAGATTTCCGCATCGTCGGACTCCTAACCATCCCAATATTGGGAGGCGACTTCGAGAAATTGGACAATTTAAACCAATTAGGAATAATGCTGGGCAGCCTTCAGAAAATCCGCACCCGATGTTGAAGAGGAAATCGTTGAAATTGTAAACGATAATCCTGGAATCAGCACTCGTTTAATTGAACGTCAACGGGAATATCAAAAAGTACCACTAACCGGATCATTATACAACAAATTATTCACCCCTTTCATATATAGTCCGTCCAGGAACTCTTACCTCCAGATCTTGGATCCTGTTTGCATTTTTCACAAATTTTTCTAGCACGCATAGCGACTATTCCGGCTTTCACACTAAAATCTTGTTTACAGACGAATCACGCTCACTCGACGTGGTATAACAAATATGCATAATAATCATGTTTAAGCTGAAGAAAACCCACATGCTATGCAACAAACACAGTTTCAACGCAAATTCAGTATTAATATCTGGATGCGATTTGTCGCAAATTATTTGATCGGGCCGTTTAGATTACCAGATCGACTTGATGGTGACATTTACTTGAATTTTATCCGTGAAATTATTCCTGAATTATTGGAAAACTTACCCATTAATTGACGTAGCGACATATTTTTCTTGCACAAAGGTGCACCCCCATTTTACGCCTAATGTGAGAATTTTTTTGAATCAAAGTTACACAGATAAATGGATCGGAAGAAGTGAAGATGCTCCTATTCACTGGCCACCTCGTTCCCCAGACTTAAATCCATGCGATTTTTTTTCTTTGGGGTACATCGAAATCGAAAGTTTATCAAGTTCAAATCGACAACATTAAGCAATTGTGGAATAGGATTCAAAATGCTGCTAACGCTTTACGAGATGAAGACATTTTAAGAAGAGTACATTTAAATGCATTAACGAAGGTGGCGGCCATATTGAACATTTATTGTGAAACCACTAACTTCTCAGTTGAACGACTAAACTTTTTTCAAATTTATCAATTTGTGGGTAATTTTTTATGATCTTAACCAGTTGGTTTTTACATTCTTACTGTTGTTGGCCTGTTGGTCTTTAAATTTATTATTGTTGTTAGCCTATTTGCCTTTAACTATGCTCCAAATTTCAAAGACTATGCTTTTGGACCTGTCCTAAGCCTGGATGAAATGTAAAGGAACGCATTTGCGAATTTGACAATGGAATTAAAAAATTGAAACAAATATCCGATTATCTCAGAAAGTGTTGCTCGAAACAACATTTACCAAGATAGGAGAAGGCGGAAAATACGAATATTTAATTTGAAATATCATACAGAGTGGTATAAAAAAGTAATGACAATTTAAAAATATACTCAGTGCAATAAGTGGCGCCCACTACAATTTACAACAAAACTGTTAGCTGATTTCGATTTCTCATCTCAGAAAACCCCTGAGCACCGTATCTTGTACAAATAGTGCAATTATTAAGAAAGCTCCTTAAGAAAAACTAAAATAAAAGTATAACTTTGACACCATGTATCTTAAAAATTGCGAATATTTGGACTAAGGTAAGATGGGTTAAACGGTCATATTTTCATCCCAGAAATCCACAGTATGAACACGAAATACTGGGACACTCTGTATAATAGTAAATTAAGTCACTTGTGTCATAAAATTAATAATGTGTCTGAAGGTCTTGAATGTTTTGTTGACGTGAATGCTAGAATGGGTTCTAAAACTGATATATCCAAACTTTGTAGTGCTATTTTTAATATTATATGCAATTGTAAACGTTTATCTTTCAAATATCTTAAATTTATTAAAACAGTAAATTTGCAATGGTTCAGAGAGGCCAGTTGATGGCCTACAAACTGACAACACCTGTAACTGTCACCGAGGGCGCGACGCCTGAATTAACCGGTAAATTTCGGACGGCTTCGGAATGATTTTTTATAACCTCACCTCCCAGCAGGGATGTTGATAATTTGAGTAGTTTTGATCATGGTAGATCTGGTTTCTCCGTTTAATCCTAAACATTCAATCATTACGTAAGAAATACGATGACCTGTATACGTTGCTGGATGCTGTAAAGTTTCCTGATGTAGTGCTACTCACTGAGCATTGGTGAGGCCAGATGAGTGTTTTTGTTTGCCTGAATATAATTTAATCTCCTTTGTTTTTTAGGGAAAATACACTTTACGGCGGCACCTTAGTTCTAGTTAAAAAAATTGTCTTTTTTTGATATCAGTTTTATTAATATTGATTTGAAGTTTGACTATCTATTATATGAGTGTACTTTTAATTTTTTTTTATATTTTTGTAAACGAAATAATTTATATATCCTTAGAGAATTTCTGGAAAGACTTAATATAATTCTTTCTCATATTTTGTCTGGCTCCAGGTTGTTTCTGACTGGAGACCTTAACCTTGATTTTGGTGACGGGCAGGGGATGAATACTCTTTTGCTTGCAAATCTGCTGGCGTCGTATGGTTTGCAGATGCATGTGGACTCGCCTACACGTTTAACTAAAAACTCTTCCACCACGATAGATTATATTTGTTCCAATTTTCATGTTGTTTCATGTGATACTCTCACCACATCTCTTTCTGACCATGATGCAGTTATTTATAGCTTTCCTAATTCATTGGGTGAAAGAAAAATTAAACAACATCGGGGTAGGATCTTTAACGTGGCTGGTTTTAATAGGTTGCATCGCCTCGGACTTGCGGTTAATTGTCGGGGGGGGGTTCCCCAGACCCTATAGCATCTTTTCACGTGGTACTGCTTGATATTTTTAATCGAGCTTTTCCATTGCGGATGATCAAGCCCAGGCCTAAAAGATCGAAACCCTGGCTCAGTAGGGGATTGAAGGTCTCGGCAACCAACATACGCTTTCTTAATTACATAAAGAAATTTTGTGATAATAATGATATTATTTCATATTGTAACAGGTATCGCAGCATGTATCGTAAATTGGTTAGCGCTGCGAAAAAAGTTATATTATCATAATAGACTTTCCTTCGCAATAAAGGTAAAATTGGCGCATTGTTGATGAGCTACGTGGTAATAACGGTCGGGGTCGATTGGATTACGAAATAGATCCTGATATTCTCAATAAATACTATTATAGTATTGCACAAAAGCTGGCTGAGGGATTGCCTTCTGATATTGATCCGTTTTTATTTAAGAGGATTTATCTTTTCCTCAGTCATTCTTTTTCCTTCCCGCCGACACCAATGATTTAATAAATGCCCTACATAGTATCAGGAATAGAAATTCGGTTGGTGATGATGGACTATCGGCCGAAGTCCTCTTGGGGCTGCCGGAATGTGCCTTGGTGACTGCAGTTAATGATTCCTGGTCTAAGGGAATTTTTCCGTACTGTTTAAAGCTTGCTTTAGTTGTCCCCTTATATAAGGGCGGTGATGTGGAGGATCCCTCGAATTTTCGACTGATTTCCCTATTGTCCACTCTGTCCAAGGTTATTGAGAAAATTGTCAAAGGTCGCGTATGGAACTACTTACAATCCCATGGGATGTTAATTGGGAGGCAATTCGGGTTTCAGAGTGCCAGGGGGACATATGATGCCACCTTTGGCTTCCTAGAGGGTGTGTATCATAATATGAATCGGAGAGAGTCGGTGGCGGCAGTGTTTTGTGACCTGTCTAAGGCATTTGACCGCGTGGATTACGAGATACTGTTGGCTAAACTCGAGAAGTACGGGTTTAGGGGATCTCGCTTGTTTGGTTTGCGTCCGATCTCGGAGGTCGAGATCAATCGGTGGTAGTTTCTAGTCGGCGATCGTCGACATTTGAGCGTAGAATGTGGAGTCCAGGGGTCTGTTCTGGGAGACCGTTTCTTTTTTTAATATACATCAATGACCTGGTTCGCATCAAAATATTAGGCGAATTTACGCTTTTTGCCGATGACACCTCCGTTGTATGGCATAATAACGTTATTGAAACCCTTAGGTCGAACATTTCCATCGACTTATTGGAAGTTAGGAAGTGTCGAAGTCGGTAAGACCCATGTTATTAGTTTTGGATGCGGTATGCAGGGGATACATTCGGGTGACGACTCTTTGCGTGAGGAGCCTGCGGCCAGGTTTTTGGGTGTTCTTATTAACACTGATATCCGATTTAAGAATCACATAATGAAGTTGAGTAAGAGATTTTCTTCAGGTTGCTTTGCTATCAGGGTTACGAGAAATGAACTTGGCCCTGATATTGCACGAACGGTTTATTTTGCATTGTTTGAGTCCCATCTCAAATATGGTATTCCTTTTTGGGGTTTTGCCAACCAATATCTTCTGAATATTTTGTTTTTGCTGCAGAAGAAGGCTGTCCGTTTCATCACTGGTGCCCATCAGAGGGAATCCTGTAGAGCTATCTTTCTCTCGCTGTAAATTCTCACCCTCACTTCCCTGCTCATCTTGGAGATAGCTTCGTTGATATATAAGAATCGCTTAAGTATTCAGCGTGTAGCATCCGACTGGCTGCGGATCTGACTTTGCCTGTTCCAGTTAGGGCACTCATTAATATACGAAGGTAGAAAATTGTTTAACCATTTGCCAACTCACATCAAGACTGCTAACTCACTTAGAGTGTTTCGAAAGTATGTTAAAAATTATTAATTAACAAATCATATTATGATCTGGGTGAGTTTTATGCTGATTCGCTCGCGTGACCCCTTTGTCTGTTGTTGGCTTTCGTTCCGTTTGATCGTGAAGCACCTGTGCTGTATTGGTTTGTATGCTACTTTTTTCCTTGCTGATGACAACTATGTATTATTGTTTTAGTTTTATGTACTAGTGTGAATTTTACTTTGACTTGAACTAGTTCTGTGTATTTGATGTTGCGTGTTCTACATTTTGGCTTAGTATATATTTCGTTTTCGGGTTTCCTTATTATTTATTTTACGTAGATTTAATTTGTGTTATGTTCTATTTTTTGCATTATAACTAGGTTTTTATATTTCTTAGTTTTAGTATGCTTTATCACAGAAGAACCACTGATTTTTTTTATGACATAAAGTACTTTTGATTTGATTATATTATTTTATTTTTGAGTCCTAATAAAAATTCTAGATATTATTTGTCTAACATACCATATGTCTGTCATTGAACTGTTTTGGAAATATTGATATTTGAAATTAAGATCAAATTAAAAAAAAAATTAAGCAGGCTTGTGTCACACATTTACTGTCAGGTAATGACTTAACGCGTCAAAAAATTGTTTATTGACAAAAACGTTTCTTGCGGCATTTTGTGAAACTGCAATTTGAGCGTAATATCTTAATGGTACATTTAACAGAATTTGAAAGAATCACTTTGTTAACGATGGGTGGTTACGGAGACCGTAGGAGAACGCAGAATATCCGAATCGAGAACCTATTACCCAAACCGTAGTTAGCAAAACACTGAAACGATTTAGACAATCAGGTCACGTTAAGGATCGTTCTAAATCTGGACCTCCAAAAGTTAAAACAAGCGATAATAAAAAGTTAGATGTTTTATTGGAAATTACAGAAAATCCTCATACAGCCACTCGCCAGCTTTGCCTAGACCACGACATAAGTAAAGGTACCTTAAGTCTTATACTGAATGAAGAAAAATTGCATCCCTACAAACCTATTCTATTGCAAGAATTATCTGAAGATGACTACGATAGATGCGTTAACTTTTGCGAGGTCATGATGGAACGAATCAATAATGATCCTAACCTAATTCATAATATTGTTTTTTCTGACGAGGCCACACTGAATGATCCACAGTCATTCTCAAAGATCACAAAAGATAAACGTGCGGGCGGGGATTTGTGGACGTCATATCATTGGTCCCTTTTTTATCGATGGCTATCTTATAGGACAGCGGTATTTACAGTTACTCCAAGTTATTTCAACTTGTACAGGTCTTTTTCCCGATGAAAATAATTTGGATACCCCTAACAGGAATCTGTGGTATCAACAGGACGGAGCACCTCTTCACTATGAAATCAATGTTCGTAAATATTTGGATGCAATTTTTCCTAATCGATGGATAGGAAGAAGAGGTGCTGTAGAATAGCCTGCAAGGAGTCCCGACCTTATGCCACTCGATTTTTTGTCATTTGAAAACCAAAGTTTACCGAAGTCGACCTGAAACTGTAGAGAATTTACAGAAAAGAATTCAATATGAAGTAGCAGAGATCACCCCGGATTCTCTGCAAAACTCTGTTCAGGCTGCTTATGACAGATTGAGTCATTGCCTCGCTGTTAACGGTAGACATTCTGACCAATTATTACCTTAAAAATAAACCTAGAGAATTTATTAATAGGTTTTTTAACTTTTTTATTTTAAATTTCAAATGACAATAATTCCAAAACAGTTCAATTTAGACCTATGATATGTTAGACAAATAATATTTAGAATTTTTTAGTAGAATTCAGAAATAAAATAATATACAGGGCTTTCCATTTAAAAAAATCAAGATGGCGTAATTTCTTCGAACTGACAGTTTAAAACATTTTATTGTCAAGGTCAGCATGTGCGCCATATAACACACTATAACTTTTATTTAAACATTTTTTTGATACACTAGTTAATAAATTCTGTGGAATCATTATTCCATACATATGGGGCACCTTGTATGTGTATATATATACTGTATGTGTGTATATATATATATATATATATATATATATATATATATATATATATATATATATATATATATATATATATATATCTATATATATCTATATATATCTATATATATATATATATATATATATATATATATATATATATATATATATATATATATATATAGATATATATATATATATATATATATATATATATATATATATATATACACATACAGTATATATATATACACATACAAGGTGCCCATATGTATGGAATAATGATTCCACAGAATTTATATATATATATATATATATATATATATATATATATATATATATATATATATATATATATATATATATATAGATATATATAGATATATATAGATATATATATATATATATATATATATATATATATATATATATATATATATATATATATATATAGATATATATATAGAGATATATATATATATATATATATATATATATATATATATATATATAGATATATATATATATATATATATATATATATATATATATATATATATATATATATATATATATATATATATATATATATATATATATATATATATATAGATATAGATATATATATATATATATATATATATATATATAAATATATATATATATATATATATATATATATATATATATATATATATATATATATATATATATATATATATATATATATATATATATATATATATATATATATATATAGATAGATAGATAGATAGATATATATATATATATATATATATATATATATATATATATATATATATATATATATATATATATATATATATATATCCATTAGATACCTTAATAATTGATTTTTACATGATTTAACATTAGAGCGTGACATTGATCTTAGTAGTGAGCTAAAGATTTTTGCGTTGCTGAACCTCGTAGGCTTTTCGTTTTTCTTCTTCTTGTTGCAGCTCAACACATTTCATCAATTATTTTCGGAGCACATAAGACTTTTTTATTGTTGTTGTAAACAGTTTCTTTTTCCTACGTGGTGCAGTTGATGGTGTTTCGGTTTTTGTTCCCTATAGTGTTGATTGAAACTCTATCGGTGGTGTTAATGAAGAGCTGTGGAAAGAATCAGACGCTATTGATGGTTTATCGTATAAACGATAAAGCATCAATATCAGAAAATTTTGAGCCTCAAAATTGCCACTATTGCTTTCCTCATCATCGTAACCAGATAATTCAGCATCCCCTTGAGATTTTAAACAAGAAGGAACTTTTTCATTGTTAGACTTTTTTCCAGTTTACTTTCAATATTTTGTGGATATCTTCTTATAGGTGATATTACGTATGCGCTTGTTGCACAAAGTTTAAATTACTAATAGATGATTTGGATTTAATTGATTATCTCTTCCTTATTGCTGAAAACGTGATAAAAACTCTTGATTTGCTTTATTATTTTTTCTCAATAAATATATTTCAGCGGCATGAAAGATTTCGATAAATATAAATATTTGTAAATTTACATCCATTGGGATGTTCGAGTATACTAAGCATGACATTAGTTTTCTCACAGTTTGAAGGACCTGTTGCAGAAAATTGTACAGTTGTCGGAAATAGTTCTCTATGTTTAAGATTTTGGTTTCATTCTCATCATGATTATCAATAGGCAACGTCATTTTTACTTCACAATCTTCTTCACTGTACCTATGAAACAACAACAGATATATAAAATAGACACTGCTAAATATATAATTGGTTTTTATAAAGTGTTACAAGGAAATTGAAGAGAAAAATGATATAAATGAGATACTATAAAAATTATGCAAAATTTAGAGGGGAAGGTTTGCTCAACTCTATGATAAACAAACTACTATTTGAATTACATGTGGCTGGGTATAATTTTTGCAATCCTAGGGAGAAGATGGAAAAATTATTAGAAAGGGGTGATAAAAGGATTAATTTCGTGACCAGAGGTGTAAGAAAACATGATGTAGTGTAGTGTAGTAGATGTAGTGAAAAAACTTGCTCAGTCGTCATCAGGCTGAAAAAATTCTCCTTAGAAATGCTTTAGGAAGGTCAAATGCTTCAAATGGTAATTGGAAAGAAGAACCTGTAGCTGCAAGTATGTTAACAGCTCTACAAAGTAAAATTAAACTTCGTATGGGTATGAAAAAATTAAAAATTGCAACTGAAAAAAAATCGGTCTATCAGTGAATGGTAAAAGCAAGGTCAAGCAATTTAGCAAATTATACAAGTGACGGAAAACTATATGAAAATGATGAGGATTTTAAAGAAAGCATTCTAATAAGGATTCAAAACAATTTCGCCAACTGAAAACAAAATGTTCAAAAAAATTACACGTTGAAGAAAAATCAAAAAATCTGAAAAAAAAATGTTTAAACACAAATAAACGAAATATATTTAAGGAAAAACCTAATGCTGTACGTATAGCCTTAAAATTATTAAAAATGAAGAAGATAACATTAAATTTCCACCAGGAATAATTAAAATTCCAAAACAGGTGGTACTTTACCGCTGATTTACATGTTTGCTGGGCTTAGTGCCTCGGAGCGTTCAGTGGTGGTGACGCTCGAATAGCCGTGGACATTGCACGTGTAGCAAAACTGCAACTTACTGAAAATCAACTTCAACATCAAAGCATAAACGCTATAGCAATAAGAAAGGCGCTTACGTCCTTATCAAACTGAATTTGGGCTTTTTTTCCTATCATCCTACCAGGTTGAAAAAACACCGCGTGTGCCTTAATTAAGTATATATATTATAATATTATTGTATTATTATAAAAATAGCTCATCTTCGAGGACTTTTTATAAAACAATTATATAATATTTTACATCGAATAAATGTAATAAAAATTTTAATTTAAATGATAAATTTGTTACAAGTGCAAGTTCAAATTGTTGAACTATTAACGAACATACTACCATATTTGAATTCAACGATGATGACGATAACGAGTCCGATTATAAATAAGGTAAATCAATGCTTATCCAAACGTCTTGGTGGAAGAATTAAATAATAAAATTATTAGTCGCTTTTCGAACTGCACCAATATAGGACATACGAACGAACTTAATTCAGATATTGAAGAATTACATAAAGAAAATATTAGAGAGTAACCAGCCAAACGGAGAATGTCACGATTTATCACATCATATTATTAAAACAATACGCAAACCTGCTAAAATTAATTTTAAACATAGAAGGGAATTATGAGGGGAATTTTAGATCTTACTGAAGGTGATATACTATACGAAAAACGTTTTTGTTAAATAGTTAGGTTTTTATAACAAACAACAGTTAAAAGTATTTTTAAGTAAAATAAATTTTCACTGTAATCTATTGTTTCATTCATTTCATATTTCAATATTCTAACTCTAGATTTATAATCCCTATTTGTACATTTTGTAACTTTACAACCGCATTTTAAGCATAAAGAGTTAAATTCTTTACTTTCATTTTGGTATTACCAATACTTCCTTTGACCCCGAAATAATGTCTTCTTTTATAACAAGTTTAGATTTTTCAATTCTGGACAATAATAAACATTCTTTTTTAACAATTTCATATTATTTTTTTTAATAATAAACATTCTTTTTTAATGTTCCTTTGCAGAAAAATAGGTCATCACAGCTTCTTTCAGCAACCATTAGATCATCATTCTTAGTGGCTATGCTTTTGATATCAAGGTATTCTGCAGTATTAAAACTTGTCGTGAATACCTTGCAATCAAGAACCAATGTCGGTTTCTTAAAAAACCATCGTGACAATGCAGAAACAATTACTAATAAACTGTTGGAGGATGCAAACCAACTGGCAGAGCAGCTGAAAGCGGAACTAATAATCCCGAAAAATGAAGGAAGGCAACAGCACAGGAGCAACCCTCCAACACTTAATGCGTCTGAATTCCGGAGGAGGTCTCTGGTTATGGTTCAATAAGGGGATGGACAAGAAATTAATAGAAAAAGAGCTGAGCTATTTTTTTTCCTACGACAAAGAAAGCTCTTTTGAATCTACTGGCATAGCCATACATGACTTGTACCACAAAGCGGTCTTTCAGCACCCTCAAAAGAATAAAAACCTGGCTGCGCAGCACGATGGGAGTGGATCGCTTAACGGGGTTAAATTTGTCGCTAATATAAGAAAATTATTGCTATACTCATAAACCAATTTTAAATCAGATATATTTTATAGATATATTCTTTAAAAATACAATTTTTTTCTTCATTAATGAAATGTTGTGTTTTAAGAAGCTCGCCCCCCCCCCCCCCCCCAGGTAAGAGGCTGGTTACGCTAATGCTCTTATGCACTAACAAAAACCTTAATCAAAGCATTACAACTCGATATTTTAAATGATAGATAATCTTTGTTAAAAAAAAATAAGAAGAGAATGTCTTCTGCTAAAAATAAAAATAATAATGGACCAAGAGCTACGGGAAAAAAAGTGGCGTGGGCAGTAGCAACTTGCCCCTTTGACAGGTTCATCTGGTATCTGAAACTGTTCACATTTCAGATATTTTGGATCGTCGCTACTGACCCATTATCCAAAAAGGCCCAATTCGAATATACCATTTTTAACGTGAACGGTAGCACCGTAGGCGTGGTACTGTATCATTAGCCAGTTCAGTAGAACTTGCGCTCAGTGATTTGCAGAAGTCGATGTAGGCCTGGGGGCCCGAGGGGCCCTTTTTCTTAAGTCAAGAAAAAAGGACCAACGTTGACTTCTGCCAATCATTGAGCGCAAGTCCTACTGAACTCAAGACACTGTACCACGCCTACGGTGCTGTCGATCACGCTAAAAATGGCATATTCGAATTGGATCTTATTGAATAATGAGCCAGTAGCGACGGCCCAAATATCTGGAAGGTGAACAGTTTCTATGCCGTATCAGCCTGTCAAAAAGATAAATCGCTACTGCCTACGCTACTTTTTTTTCCGTAGCTTTTGATCTCTAAGAAATAACATCATTTTCATATTGGCTCGAAGAAGTCTCAAAAGGATATATAACACCTTCTATACGAGGAAACTTCTCAAACTCCCTCCCCTTTAACTCCTTATATATTTCACTATAAGTAACTATACTTAAATATGTTCATTCTCAACCACGAAGCACGCTCCGAGTTTGTTACTTCTAAACTTCTAACCTACCGACAATGACATGAACACTTTAACGACATCCTCGTTAATGCCGGAAGCAGATACAAACGAATAATCCACAAAATCAAAGCGATGCTTCATCAAAAAATTAACTTAGGCCATTAAATTAAATATCATGAAATGATATTTGTACTACCTCTGGCACGGCCAGGCCGTGCCATTGCAACAACACCTATTGAGAGAGCCAACTTGTTAGCTGCACTCTGCTTTACAGTCTATTGTTAATTTCCAGCAAACAACATTGTCTTTAGACACCATATCAAAGTATTTGTTAATGAAGCTAGACACCGAAAAACTCCTAGCATACTAACATATTACTCAAAACATGTGCGAGCGAATTAACCCTAATTTTTTTAGCCTTGTTCCCTTATCCAAAGGAACATTTCATACCTAATGAAAATGCGCTAGACTTCAGCCAATACCCAAAAAACACAAAAATACCTGGCTAAACAACTACCGAGCAGTCACATTGACTTCAGTAATATCGAAAGTTGGAAAAAGTCCGCATCTATTGAAATATCCGAAAGGATTTAATATTAATAGTGACCATCAATATGGCAGGAGATCTTCCAACTTATGTTACACATATTTGGAACAATGAAACTGAACCTTCTGAAGAATCTCATGGGAATGCATTTAATATATCCAAGACCTTCGACCATGACGTATTATTGGGTAAGCTACACTCTTATTGTCGGTCTGAAAGGTTTTGCTGATGTCTCTTAAGTTTCCTCAGCGAGCGTTCTTTACGAGTACAACCCAAAGAATTTCTCTTTCGGATGACTTGACTGTCAACGCCGGTGTGCCTTAAGACTCCATACTGTATCTTACTGTCTTTTCCCTTTACGTCAACAATCTGCTAGAAAGGGCCAGAAATCCAATCTACAGCTTAACCGATGTCAGTACGCTTGTTTTTTATCATTATGCTTCATCCATACAAATATTCGCAGATACCAGGTAGTTGTTTAACTTAACGGAATAAATTCTTCTTGGGGTGACAATAATCATGTAGAAACAATTAATAGGTAGGTATAATGACTTTTTTAACAAATAGATAAATTTTTTATTTGTAATGATAATGTACAGTCACAAAGTAATGGATACTTCAATAAAATATTGATACTTGTGTTTGAACCCTGGTGCAAAGTAGACAAGTTAGCGTTAATCTAAAAAAAACTGTTTTTATAAACTCTATAACAAGAATATCTCTGTTAATGAAACTTACTTAATTAGAAGAGGTATAAGTGTAATATTCTGTTCAGATAACAGAGACTAAACTATTAGGTGTCTATATCGATAACAGTTTTAATTATGGTTTATTCATAAATGAGTTGTCTAAAAACTTGTTTATTTTAATATTTTTAACTCAAAAAATGTTAATTTTAATACGACAGTTTCGTATTACTATGACTAGTGTGTGCCTCATTTAAATATGGCTTATTATTTTGAGGTGCATCACTTAGCATGATTCAAGTATTTAGAGTACAACAAAGAGCCCTTGCTGATATTAGATCTAGACGTTCATGGTGGGAGTTTTTTAAGAAATATGCTCCAGTCACTCTAACTGCCATGTGTATATTGAAAAAAATTAATCTGTATTAAATGCAATAATTTAAACAGTTTTGTATCCACTGGGGATATATATATATATATATATATATATATATATATATATATATATATATATATATATATATATATATATATTAGCCGTGACCGCGGCTCCGCTCGCGTTGTCTTGATTCACTATTATCGTCACTGGATATTTCTTATGTTACCTTACGTAATAAAATACATCCTATAACTTGGCCAAAGAATATATGTATAAAAAAACACGTAAATCGGATAAGTGGTTCTCGAATGATAAGCACACTAACGGACAGACAGAGATACCTTGCGTTTTATATATATATATATTATTATTTTATAGATTGTTATTAATATCATATAACATGTCCAGAAAACATATGTATGAATTAAAAAAAAAAACACGTAAATCGGGTAAGTTGTTCTCAAGTGATAAGCGCACTAACAGCCAGACAGATAGACAGAGAGACGTTGCATTTTATATATATTGTATTCTTTGTTACATGATATTGTTCCATATTTAACGGTTTAGGCAGAGTATTGCAAGAGAGTGCGCTAGGGGCAAACTTTTTTCCAACTTGTTTCGCTATTATCGTCACTGCTTATTTCTTATATTACCTAACGTAATAAAATATATTGTATAACCTGGCCAGAGAACATATGTATGAATCTAAAAAAAAAAAACGTAAATCGGATAAGTTGTTCTCGAGTGATAAGCGCACTAACGGACAGACAGACAGACAGACGGAGAGACGTTGCATTTTATATATATTATAGATTATATATTATTATTATTACTATACTCACGTAACCTGGAAAGAAAACATATGTATGAATAAAAAAAAACACGTAAATCGGATAAGTAGTTCTCGAGTGATAAGCGCACTAACGGACAGACAGAAAAATATTGCATTTTGTATATATGATATTCTTTGATACATGATATTATTCCAAATTTAATGGTTTAGGCAGTGTATTGCAAGAGAACGCGTTAGCGGCAAACTTTTTTTCCGACTTGATTCACTATTATCGTCACTGTTTATTCCTTATATTACTTAACGTAATAAAATATATCCTATAACCTGGCCCGAGAACATATGTACGTTTAAAAAAAAAGCATGTAAATCCGATAAGTTGTTCTCGAGGGACAAGCGCACTAATGGACAGACAGAGAGACATTGCATTATATATATATATATATATATATATATATATATATATATATATATATATATATATATATATATATATATATATATATATATATATATATATATATATATATATATATATATATATATAATGCAATGTCTCTCTGTCTGTCCATTAGTGCGTATATATATATTATATATATATTATATATATATATATATATATATATATATATATATATATATATATATATATATATATTATATATATTATATATATATATATATATATATATATATATATAATGCAATGTCTCTCTGTCTGTCCATTAGTGCGCTTGTCCCTCGAGAACAACTTATCGGATTTACATGCTTTTTTTTTAAACGTACATATGTTCTCGGGCCAGGTTATAGGATATATTTTATTACGTTAAGTAATATAAGGAATAAACAGTGACGATAATAGTGAATCAAGTCGGAAAAAAAGTTTGCCGCTAACGCGTTCTCTTGCAATACACTGCCTAAACCATTAAATTTGGAATAATATCATGTATCAAAGAATATCATATATATAAAATGCAATATTTTTCTGTCTGTCCGTTAGTGCGCTTATCACTCGAGAACTACTTATCCGATTTACGTGTTTTTTTTTATTCATACATATGTTTTCTTTCCAGGTTACGTGAGTATAGTAATAATAATAATATATAATCTATAATATATATAAAATGCAACGTCTCTCCGTCTGTCTGTCTGTCTGTCCGTTAGTGCGCTTATCACTCGAGAACAACTTATCCGATTTACGTTTTTTTTTTAGATTCATACATATGTTCTCTGGCCAGGTTATACAATATATTTTATTACGTTAGGTAATATAAGAAATAAGCAGTGACGATAATAGCGAAACAAGTTGGAAAAAAGTTTGCCCCTAGCGCACTCTCTTGCAATACTCTGCCTAAACCGTTAAATATGGAACAATATCATGTAACAAAGAATACAATATATATAAAATGCAACGTCTCTCTGTCTATCTGTCTGGCTGTTAGTGCGCTTATCACTTGAGAACAACTTACCCGATTTACGTGTTTTTTTTTTTAATTCATACATATGTTTTCTGGACATGTTATATGATATTAATAACAATCTATAAAATAATAATATATATATAAAACGCAAGGTATCTCTGTCTGTCCGTTAGTGTGCTTATCATTCGAGAACCACTTATCCGATTTACGTGTTTTTTTATACATATATTCTTTGGCCAAGTTATAGGATGTATTTTATTACGTAAGGTAACATAAGAAATATCCAGTGACGATAATAGTGAATCAAGACAACGCGAGCGGAGCCGCGGTCACGGCTAATATATATATATATATATATATATATATATATATATATATATATATATATATATATATATATATATATATATATATATATCCCCAGTGGATACAAAACTGTTTAAATTATTGCATTTAATACAGATTAATTTTTTTCAATATACACATGGCAGTTAGAGTGACTGGAGCATACTTCTTAAAAAACTCCCACCATGAACGTCTAGATCTAATATCAGCAAGGGCTCTTTGTTGTACTCTAAATACTTGAATCATGCTAAGTGATGCACCTCAAAATAATAAGCCATATTTAAATGAGGCACACACTAGTCATAGTAATACGAAACTGTCGTATTAAAATTAACATTTTTTGAGTTAAAAATATTAAAATAAACAAGTTTTTAGACAACTCATTTATGAATAAACCATAATTAAAACTGTTATCGATATAGACACCTAATAGTTTAGTCTCTGTTATCTGAACAGAATATTACACTTATACCTCTTCTAATTAAGTAAGTTTCATTAACAGAGATATTCTTGTTATAAAGTTTATAAAAACAGTTTTTTTAGATTAACGCTAACTTGTCTACTTTGCACCAGGGTTCAAACACAAGTATCAATATTTTATTGAAGTATCCATTACTTTGTGACTGTACATTATCATTACAAATAAAAAATTTATCTATTTGTTAAAAAAGTCATTATACCTACCTATTAATTGTTTCTACATGATTATTGTCACCCCAAGAAGAATTTATTCCGTTAAGTTAAACAACTACCTGGTATCTGCGAATATTTGTATGGATGAAGCATAATGATAAAAAACAAGCGTACTGACATCGGTTAAGCTGTAGATTGGATTTCTGGCCCTTTCTAGCAGATTGTTGACGTAAAGGGAAAAGACAGTAAGATACAGTATGGAGTCTTAAGGCACACCGGCGTTGACAGTCAAGTCATCCGAAAGAAATTCTTTGGGTTGTACTCGTAAAGAACGCTCGCTGAGGAAACTTAAGAGACATCAGCAAAACCTTTCAGACCGACAATAAGAGTGTAGCTTACCCAATAATACGTCATGGTCGAAGGTCTTGGATATATTAAATGCATTCCCATGAGATTCTTCAGAAGGTTCAGTTTCATTGTTCCAAATATGTGTAACATAAGTTGGAAGATCTCCTGCCATATTGATGGTCACTATTAATATTAAATCCTTTCGGATATTTCAATAGATGCGGACTTTTTCCAACTTTCGATATTACTGAAGTCAATGTGACTGCTCGGTAGTTGTTTGGCAAGGTATTTTTGTGTTTTTTGGGTATGGGCTGAAGTCTAGCGCATTTTCATTAGGTATGAAATGTTCCTTTGGATAAGGGAACAAGTCTAAAAAAATTAGGGTTAATTCGCTCGCACATGTTTTGAGTAATATGTTAGTATGCTAGGAGTTTTTCGGTGTCTAGCTTCATTAACAAATACTTTGATATGGTGTCTAAAGACAATGTTGTTTGCTGGAAATTATCAATCGACTGTAAAGCAGAGTGCAGCTAACAAGTTGGCTCTCTCAATAGGTGTTGTTGCAACAGTACTGCCTGGCCGTGCCAGAGGTAGTACAAATATCATTTCATGATATTTAATTTAATGGCCTAAGTTAATTTTTTGATGAAGCATCGCTTTGATTTTGTGGATTATTCGTTTGTATCTGCTTCCGGCATTAACGAAGATGTCGTTACAGTGTTCATGTCATTGTCGGTAGGTTAGAAGTTTAGAAGTACCAAACTCGGAGCGTGCTTCGTGGTTGAGAATGAACATATTTAAGTATAGTTACTTATAGTGAAATATATAAGGAGTTAAAGGGGAGGGAGTTTGAGAAGTTTCCTCGTATAGAAGGTGTTATATATCCTTTTGAGACTTCTTCGAGCCAATATGAAAATGATGTTATTTCTTAGAGATCAAAAGCTACGGAAAAAAAAGTAGCGTAGGCAGTAGCGATTTATCTTTTTGACAGGCTGATACGGCATAGAAACTGTTCACCTTCCAGATATTTGGGCCGTCGCTACTGGCTCATTATTCAATAAGATCCAATTCGAATATGCCATTTTTAGCGTGATCGACAGCACCGTAGGCGTGGTACAGTGTCTTGAGTTCAGTAGGACTTGCGCTCAATGATTGGCAGAAGTCAACGTTGGTCCTTTTTTCTTGACTTAAGAAAAAGGGCCCCTCGGGCCCCCAGGCCTACATCGACTTCTGCAAATCACTGAGCGCAAGTTCTACTGAACTGGCTAATGATACAGTACCACGCCTACGGTGCTACCGTTCACGTTAAAAATGGTATATTCGAATTGGGCCTTTTTGGATAATGGGTCAGTAGCGACGATCCAAAATATCTGAAATGTGAACAGTTTCAGATACCAGATGAACCTGTCAAAGGGGCAAGTTG
>CM032447.1:158032721-158057721 GCA_019049505.1 Pachyrhynchus sulphureomaculatus | reverse complement strand
TAATACAACTGGTAATGAAATAGATAAAAGTGTACAAATTTACGAAATGTCTACAATCATACAGAATCTAAATTGGCTTCTCATTCTGCTGTCGATTTCCAAGGAAAAACATCACCCACTATTTCCATAGTGCAGTCAAGGATGATTGATGTTGTCGTCAGAGAGGGTATCATAAAACGTATTTTAATAAAGCTAGATATAAAACAACTAATATCGAAAGTTATAAAAAAGGCTATCAATAAACATCTTCTACAAGATCCAAGGCATTCGACCGTGTTTGGTATGATAGATTATTGGCTAAGCTATGCTTTTATAATAAGTCTGAGAGGTTCTATTTATGAGTTTTGTGTTTTCTCAGAGAGCGTTTTTTACGAGTGACAGTTGATGAGCCCCAAGGCTCCATACTATCTCCTTCTCTCTTTTTCCTTCACATTGGCAATCTGCTGCTTTATTCCTCTAGCATCAACACTCAACTTGTAGGGCTTTAACTTAGGAGCCCATATATCTTGGCATGAACGTGTTACATGCATAGCAAAGAGAGTTTTTTAAAAACTGGGTTTCTTATTTTGTGCTTCTCCAATTTTTAATTCTGGGCAAAGCTTAAAGTTAACCAACTGCTTTGCTGCTGCGATATTTGGGCCCTGCTCCCACCTTTACACTTCACAACATTTTTTAATACCGTACAGAGCTCAAATTCGACCAACAATAGAATACTTCTCCCATATTTGGGGCTTTGCCATCAAATATACACTGCATTTGTTAAATTCTATTCAGAAAAGAACTGCTTACCGTATGTGATGGAGCATTTTCATGAAGAAAAATGACTTTGTGTTGCCTCTTTCGGTATTCCGGCCTTTTTTCAAACAGCGAACGGTTGTTGTTGGTAACGTTTAGTATTAACCATTTCCCCAAGTTTTAACAGCTCATAATAGACCACGCCCCTCTAATCCCACCAAACACAGAGCATCGTCTTTCTGCCAAAGTGATTCTTGGAATTCTCAAAATAAATCCACTTTTCGTCCCCTGTAACTATACGATCCAAACACGACTTCCTTTTGTACCGAACAAGCAAAATGTCACACACGTTTTTGCGCTTTTCCATTTGCCTGTCGTTCAACTCATGTGGTACCCAACTACCGGTCTTCTGAATCTTTCCCATCTCTCGTAGCCGATTGAAAACAGCTTGTTGACTAACGCCCAATTGCTCGGCAAGTTGTTTTTGTGTTTATGAATCATCTTCGTCCAACAATGCTTGCAATTCCACATCTTCGTATTTTTTTGGCGTTTTCCTACGTTCTTTGTCTGCAACATCGAAGTCACCACTTTTGAAACGCCGAAACCATCGTTCACACGTATCTTGCTATGGAGCATGTTCACCATAAGCTTCTCGAAGAAATCGAGTAATATTTAAAAAAAAAAAAACATTTAAAAGTTTCATAAAATATAGAAAATCGTACCATCAACAAAAAAATATATACGAACTGAAAATCCTTACTAAATTATAAAAAATACGTACGAAAATAAGGGTTAATTAATTATTAATTTTCGTACGTATTTTTTATAATTTAGTAAGGATTTTCAGATCATATATATATATTTTTTTTTATATATATATATATATTGATGGTACGATTTTCCATATTTTATGAAACTTTTAAATGTTTTTTTTTAATGTTGTATGTGTTATAATGTTTTAAAATTTATTGTAGAATTGTGTACACTTTTTAACTAATGTTGTATGTGTTTATAATGTTTTAAAATTTATTGTAGAATTGTGTACACGTAACTAGTGAAGATTTGTTTTGTAGTTAACTCCTGATGAGTTTCTTATCCTCATACGGACCGACACCCGATAAGCCCTCTTCTGATTTGTAAAAGCGTACGGTCGATAAAATTAAGCTTGATATATATATATATATATATATATATATATATATATATATATATATATATATATATATATATATATGGCTTGGTTGCTAGTTGCCTCCACTTTTTTTGTCTCCTATGAGCTTTTCCCAGTGCAGGATTTTCATCAACTCCAGATCTTGCTTTACTGCCTGAATCCATGTAGTTCAAGGTCTACTGTTGCCTCTTGTTTCAATCTCTCCTCTTATTAGGGCTTGCTATGCCTGTCTTTCTTTCTTCATCCTTGCACGTGTCCCAACCATGCTAATCGCTGGCTTATTATGATTTGGCTTATAAAGGATTTCGTATATAGGCATTTTAATTCATAGTTTGTTCTTCTTCTCCACAGTCTCTCTTCTTTCCTTCCTCCGTAGATTCTTCTCAAAGCTTTCCTTTCTCATACCTCCAACGTCTCTTTTTCTCTTCCATTTAGTTTCCACGTTTCGCATCCATATGTCACCATGGGTCTGACAACTGCCGTATATATTCTTTCTTTTACTTTTCTTGATACATTCTTTGATTTCAATATTGCATTCATTGCCCCAAACATCTCTGCCCCTTCGCTATTCTTTCTTGTATCTCCGTTCTTTCTTATCCACTCTCTGTTATTATTACTCCCAGATAATTAAATTTGTGTACTTTTTCAATCATGTATTTTTTCCCTGAGGTGTTTATTATATCTGAACTTTTGTTGTTTTTATTATCCTTCTTCCTTGTAATTTCCATGTATTTTGTTTTACCCTCATTTATCTTTAGTCCTCTCGTCCTTCCCCTTTCTTCTATCCTACTTATGACTTTTTTTAGGTTCTCTTTTGTGCTTGCAATACCTGCTACATCATCCGCATAGATCAAGCATTGCAGGTTTGTTGGTATATAGTTTCATTTGTTTTATTCCTGACTCCCGGATTATCTTTTCTAGTACCAAATTAAGTAAACATGTCGACAGTGGGTCCCTCTGTCTTAATCCTCTCTTCACCTTAAACTTGTCTGATACTTTACCCCCACCAATACTCTATTTTCTGTATCATTCAGGGTCATTCTCACCATGCGAATCAATTTACTTGGAATTTTTAGTTGTTCCATTATCTTGTAGAGTTCTTCTCTATTTACAGAGTAGTGTGCTCGTCTGAAATCCACAAAAACCAAATGTAGTGCCAAATTTTGTTCTAAGCTCTTATCTTGGATTTGCTTAACTGAAAATATCTGGTCCGTAACCGATCTATTTTTCCTGAATCCACACTGGTACTCTCCTTGAATGCTTTCTCTTCTAGTCTGTTTTTGATGGTCACCGCTACTATCTTGTACACGACATCCAGTAAGGCTATTGGTCTATAATTGGCACATATAGTTTTTTCTCCTTTCTTGTATATTGGACAAATGAGCGACTATCTCCAGCTCACTGGCATCTTTTCTGTTTTCCATATTTCTCGCACCAACCGGCATATTTCATTTTCCAGGTCTACTCCTCCAGCTTTTATTATTTCCGGGGCCTTATTATTTTTTTAGGTTCTGAGTATTTCTCTTAGTTTTTCTTTGCAAGGTTTGTTTGTGTCCTCCTGCTCTTCAGTTAATTTTGCTTCATATTTCTCATTCAACTCCTCATTTCCATCTCCATTTAATGTTTCTTTAAAGTAAGTATTCCGCCCATCTATTCAGTCTTTCTGCCAAGCTTATTGCTAAACTATCTATATATATATATATATATATATATATATATATATATATATATATATATATATATATATATATATATATATATATATATAATAGTGGGCAGCTCTTTTCTGAATAGAATCTAACAAATGCAGTGTATATTTGAAAGCAAAGCCCCAAATATGGGAGAAGTATTCTATTGTTGGTCGAATTTGAGCTCTGTACGGTATTAAAAAATGTTGTGAAGTGTAAAGTTGGGAGCAGAGCCCAAATATCGCAGCAGCAGAGCAGTTGGTGAACTTTGTACAGAATTAAAAGTTGTTATGCAGTAGCACGAAATAAGAATCCCAGTTTTCGAAAAACTCTCTTTGCTATGCATGTAACAAGTTCATGCCAAGATATATGGGCTCCTAAGTTAACGCCCTACAAGTTGAGTGTTGATGCTAGAGGAATTAGCAAGGTCTTCTTACCCTTTTTGCGTATCGGCTAAACTGTAGCGCATTTCCAGCAGAAAGAAAGTATTTCCTTTTTATAGGAGGAGTTAATAAACCTACAGAAAATTGGTATTAGTTCCATCAGCGCCAGAAGTTTTTTTGATATCTAACTTTATTGAAATACGTTTTATGATACCCTCTCTGAGGACATCAGGCATTCTTGACTGCACTATGGAAATAGTGGGAGGTGTTTTTCCTTGGAAATCGACAGCAGAATCAGAAACAAATTTAGATTCTATATGATTGTAAGAATATCGTAAACTTCTACACTTTTATCTGTTTGATTACCAGTATTAACTTTATATAGAAATTAATTTTTTGCACCTTTAAGTATATAAATCTTATAATTTTAATCTTGGGTGTAGGTTCGTTTAATTAACACACATGGATTTTCTGTTTTCAAAAATTTTTTTATTTGACATTTCGCGTTAAAAACTTATTAATGTTGTTTTGAATGAGAATTGTTTTTTCCTAAATCGTAGGAATGGTCATAAGTAAACTAAATGCACACCCGTGTGTCCATGTTGTAAAACATGGTATAAATAAAGGAGAACTAATAATAACAAAGCGTATTAATAATAGTATTATTTCTGGACTTACTCTTAACACTCATATCGTTATAAGCTGATACCACTCCACATATTGATACTCTTCCAAAATCATTCATTTCTCTTAAGACAGTTGCTGTGATTTCACCTCCGACCTAAGATTATAAAATATTCAGTGCAAAGCAAAATAATAATAGTTAGTAGTTGCAAACTACTACTAAACACAAATATATATATATATATATATATATATATATATATATATATATATATATATATATATATATATATATATATATATATATATATATATGATATTATAATGTTTAACATATTGTTTATTGATTTGAAACTACATATTACATTGCTAACATTTTGTAATTTTGTAATATTTTGAAATTATTATATTTCTTAATTTTGCTCATACTTATGTTTTATTTAACTGAACTCTTATCTATAAAATAAAAACAAACAACAACAACAAGTCCAAACTCGTCTCAACGAGTCCAAACTCGTTTTAACGAGTCCAAACTCGTTTAGGCTAGGCTAATATAAATTATACTTTACTCTTAGTAAAAAAAACAAACACTAACAAGGCCTTTTTGATTAACAGCCACTAAAAAGCGTCTGGTCGTGTGATATTGTCGATGAATTCTTTTACTTCTTGTACGCACACCCTTACACCTGTGTGTCACCGTTACACCTGTCTTTAGATACCATTACCTGTGTTTACCTACCTTTTTCAGGATTTCTTCGGCGGTAAGGTCTTTTTGGCAAGCCTTTCATGGGCGGAGTGAATTTGTAAATGATTTGATAAAATGCAGTTTTGCCTCTTTTTTTAATTAAATTTTCCTATTGAATGTGCTTCTAGTTGACCCCACGAGTCACCCATTTCAATATATGTAGTGAATTTCATAACACCCTATATATATATATATATATATATATATATATATATATATATATATATATATATGTTCATTCGAGGGTTAATAGGCCAGCTCATAACTCACCAGAATATGTAAATACGACCATAATGAAAAATCGTTAGATTTGGAGATATTGTCACTTTTATGAATTTTGTGAAAATCTACAGCTTAGATCAGTTTATCGAGTGCCACAACTACAAATCTCCGTATTCTAAGATTTTAATTATTGTTACGTAATCCTGAATAACCATAGGCCTTATTCGCACGGGAATTAATAAAACGTTGGAGTTAGACGTGGGAAATAGTTGAAAATGAAATCCGCTAAATTACCATCAATAACTGTTTATGTTGCAAGAAGGCAACGAAGGAAATTAAAAACATACTGGTTACATCCTCTGAATGACCAGCGGTATTTGAAAGGATAATTTGTAACGCTATACGAAGATTTGAGGCGGTATCCTTTATATATTTTTTAATTAGTTTTTAGGGATTTATTTGAATAATCTTCCAATACTTTTGCATACAACAAAGGCCAAGATCTAACTTCAATATTTATTGCTTCATGATCTACTGCCCACGACGAATTATTTGTCGTTCACATTTTGCTTGCCGACTCGTACAAAGTACACAACATAACAGAACGCTACGCATACGTGCGATGTACTGAAGGTAGCGCCAGCGGTTTTTAGGCTCTCTAATCCAGTCACATTAGGGGTTTCACCTCGGAATGAGAGATAATAAGCTGTAAACTTGTATAAACCTTTATTTTGGCATTCTAAAAGTTATCTCAAAAGTCTCATAAAATCTCGTGTCCGCGTCTGAAGATATTCAAGGTCAAAGGTCACAAAAATCGGTTTTTTTTTCGCAAATATCTCGCTTCCTATGGTTTCAATGATATTTGCATCTATTATGAAAATTGTAGAGCATAAAATTCTCTACAAATTTTGTTCTAAACATTTTTTTATACGCTCAGCCATACATAGCATAATGTAAGGTTAACCGTGAGTCCCGGTAAATAATACGTCGTATAAAGTTAATTACCCACTAAAAAATCCATAATTATGAATAATTTGCATTATTTATTAATTATTACATTATATTTAATAATATTTTTCATTTATCAAATATATTCGTTTAATAATACTTACCTACTTCGTGTAATTAAAAAATTGTTAAGTAGAATACTTTATGTATATCTTAATTATATTCTAATATATCTAAATTAGATTTTAAGTAGAACAGGAATAGAGTAAATACATTTTAATTATATCTTTATTTAGCAATTATGTATCATACATTTACTACAATTGAAGTGTCTTCCGGTCGCTCGAAAATTTCCAATTCATTATCATCATCTTCGTTGTCAAGGATATTTGTCTCTAAATCGTCAAGGATTTCGGGGTCAAATGCACTTTCTTCATCGAGATCGCTTTGATATGATGAAGCATTGAGGCAAGCTTGCCCATTACACTGGCTACAAGCTAAAGAACATTGCAACCCCGATTTCCTGCATCCGCAGCGTGAACCACAACCATTCTTGCAGTTGCAAAATATTGTGTTTAGTAGTTCATCTGGAGCTGGTGGTAATATTGTCGTTATCGGTTCCAGGAGTTCATTTTGCAGCACCCAACCCCATTCCTGGGGTTCTAAAATATTCCCTAACCAAGTTTGAATTTGATAGTATACACGGTTGATATGTTGATGAGCCGCTGCACTTGTTGGTGGAAGATTGGATAACTGCACAGGTTTATTAAGATTATCGATATTGCCCTCAGATTCTGGAGCATTATATATTGCCAACAAGATGCGTACTCCATTTTCATACAATGTTTGTAAAGGGCAGTTTTCTTGTTGAAATACTTGAGCCGGTTGATCGAAATTGGAAAGTTTCTCTAATGTTCTAATGAAATTTTTTTTTCCCTTTTTTAAACAGCGCAGAAGTCGTGTCACAGCCACTAAATGCATGCAAAAATAAAATGTGTTTTTTTTAGAACGGGGACATTTATCGAAACTTTTGGAGTAGTATATTTGTGTTTTAACGTTGCTTCTGCCAACTTTTTTTAAGAAAATTTCTTGTTGATGTGATTGAGTACGTCCAATTAAAATGACGAGCAAATCTATATCTTCTCCTATGATGACGGCAGTCCTTTGATGTTTTGATTCTTCAATAGTTGTTTCGATGATAAGAACATCAGGATCATCCCTGGCTTGTTTTGTAGTGATATTAACAGTTTCTAATTTCTCAATAAGCATATCAATAAGTTTTTTTTTTATAACATTGACAGAAATTTCTCTTGGCTGATTGGTACAATCATTGTTTCGTCGAAACAAACTTCATATGATTTTGAAAGAGCAGCTTCTTAGCTGTTCCATTGCTTTTATGTTTTTACTATAGTCCCAGTATCTGTCAAATACAACAATTCTTGAGCCATAATGTGTTTGTAAATATTTTACGTATTTGTCTAAAACAATGGAGAAAGTATCGTCTTTACTCCATACGACGCGATGCAGAAGAAATCTACCATCATCATAACATGTATGTTACATTATTTTCATCAAGATTTATATCGACATATTGTCATATAATGTCGCTTTAGTGGATTTTCTCATGCCATTATTATCAACTAAAGATGTCGGATACGGACTTAGTTCATATTGAAGATATCCTTGAAGATTACTTTCAAACTGTTTGCTTACAGTTATTCTTTGGAAGAGTAGCAATGGATCTACGCAGACTTTACAATCGTTAATCTTGACAGATTTGTTAACAATTGAAAGCGGTATATATATATATATATATATATATATATATATATATATACATATTATATATTATATATATATATATATATATATATATATATATATATATATATATATATATATATATATATATAATATAATAGTATATATAATATATATATATATATACATATATATATATATATATATATATATATATATATATATATTATATATATATATATAATATACGAGGCTGGTTTGAAAAGTCCGTGCAAAAATAAATACTACTTATGTGTTTGGTGTAAACCTTTTTTATTTTTTCGACATAGTCTCCTTTTAGGCTTATATACTTCGTCCAACGATGTTCTAGTTTGTTGATCCCTTCTGAATAATAGGATTTGTCCAAGTCTGCCAAATATCCATTAGTGTCTGCAATCATATATATATATATATATATATATATATATATATATATATATATATATATAATATTCACCTGTAATAGTTTTACCCTTTTCAGATAGTCGATGAGGATTATCCCTTGCGATATATATATATATCGCGGCACCCATCTTGCGGATAGCTTTCTCATGTCCAAATGTTTATGCGTCACTATTCATATATATATATAAACATGACCTCGATACGCGCCGGTGGTGCCATCTCTCGGACTTTGCACGGACTTTTCAAACCAGCCTCGTATATATATGAAGTTAGCTTCGAGCAGCAGCAAGAACGCAGTATCGAGTAGCAGCAGCACCGGGAGCAATTGAATATGCCAAATGAGATTTTGGCGAAACGACGTGCAAACGTATTGGAACCCGGAATTTTAATGTGTTACCTTCCACCATCCGTGAAAACCTCTATTGTAACACACACACACACACACACACACATATATATATATAATGCAATATATTATATATATATATATATATATATATATATATATATATATATATATATATATATATATATATTCCCAACTTGATCAGGAATGTAAAAACTGAAAGTAGAAAAAAAAAATTTTTATACCAAGCAAGAATAAACAAAAGGAGACTCAACAACACAGAGAATTACAAAATCAAAGGTGATGTTAACATGTGCCACCAGTACTAACAACCAAAAAACACAACAACATGACAAGGAACAACACAAAACCTTCTGTTCCGATCACTATAAATACGAAAATAATTTGCTTGAACAATGGTTTGACTGTGTGAGTAGTAACCTATCCATAATTCTTAATAGCCTATCAGATTATACTGTAATTCTACAAACTTAATAGATATTGCTTATGTTATTAATATCCCTTTTATAATTAATTGTCTTATCATCCCTAATAACATGGCACATTTCAAAGATTAACTGTTTATTATATACGTTCTCAAACTCAAGTATCTTAGTATTCGCATAGTCAAAAACATGTCCCGTACTCAAATGGTAACACGCCACAACACAAAAGAAAAAACTTTAACTACTTTATATATACATATATATATATATATATATATATATATATATATATATATATATATATATATATATATATATATATATATATTATATTTTTTCTTTTTGGAATATTAAATTAGGTTAAAAATTCTAATTTTTTTAAAACACTGAATATTGACTTTCTCATTCTAAAGAATAATTTGATTTAAGTAATACAACTCCATATTTTAAATTAATAAATATTTCATGGTGAAATAGTAATCCCTAGAAAAAGATGAGCAACCCAAACCCTGAAAAGGCCCTATAACACGGTATATTTCAAACATATTGGAATATTGGATGGTTTCCGTGTTGCATCTGTTATAACCTCAAAAATGTCGAAATCTGTAATTTCGGAGTTACGGCCTTTTGTATTCTCATTCTTGACATTATAATGAAATGCACGTAAGATTATATTATAGGCTCGTAAATTAATTTGGTCTGGTCTTGAATTTTCTATGTTTATATGTATAAAAATCTAAACATATATATATATATATATATATATATATATATATATATATATATATATATATATATATATATATGGATATATATGGATATATATATATATATATATATATATATATATATATATATATATATATATATTATTATTAAAATTAATTTATGAGCCTATAATATAATGTTACATACATTTCATTATAATATCAAGAATGAAAATATTAAAGGCCGTAACTCCGAAATTACAGATTTACAGATTTCGATATTTTTGAGGTTATAACAGATGCAACACGAAAATCATCTAATATTCCAATATATTTGAAATATATCGTGTTATAAAGCCTTTTCAGGGTTCGTGTTAGTTATCGAAATCTAATATAATATATAATTATTATTTCTCCGAATTTAACGAAAAATTTAATGTGCTAATCTTTTTCTAGGGATTACTATTCCACCATAAAATATTTAAAATATGTAGTTGTATTTCTTAAATTAAATTATTCTTTAATATGAGAAAGTCAATATCCAGCGTTTAAAAAAAAAATTAGAAGTTTAACCTAATTAAATAACCCAAAAGAAAAAAAGAATTTTGGTTTTAATTTTTTTAAGAGAGTGTGTATTTTAAAGATACCTGAGGCTACAATTATTATTTTTGTTTGTTTGAGGAAACCAAATTAACAATATTTAAATAAGTGAATGCGAAAATATGACAAGTTAGGAAAAGTAGCTTTAAAATAAGTTAAATTACAGTTTCATATCGAGAAATATTTTTTTTTTACTGTCCTCACTAAGGTAAGTATTGTATCATAAAAAATTGCACATAGAGATTTTTGCATTTCTTTAAGTTTCCAGTTTCTAGCGATCTACCAGTATGTCGGGTTTTGTGCCTAATATCTTACCGTCAGTTATCTTTTTGAAAATGTGGAGTTACAATGCTTGGATTAAGTTGCTGTTTACTGTTTACTCAAATTCTGTATTTATTATGGAACTGCATCTTTGCGGAAGAAGTACAATATAAATCACGTTAGCTTTTTCTTTTCAAAACAACTAATTATTCCTAGTAAAGTTAAAATATATTTTTAATGAGTCTATAGCAGTTGGTGCATTAACTAAAATTATACTTACATTATCAAAATAACAATCAACTCCTTCAGGAGCTAGTTGTTTCAATTCTTTTTCCACATTTTGTGTTTTGTAATTTATAACACCATCAAAACCCAAATCATTAATGAGCCATTTTAATTTATCATCAGTACCAGCAATTCCGATAACTTTGCATCCTTTAATTTTTGCAATTTGACCAACATGATTACCAACAGCACCAGCAGCTCCAGAAACAACTACAGTTTCCCCAGCTTTTGGTTGACATATTTCGAGGAAGCCAAAATAGGCTGTATTACTAAAAATGTTTTATCCTTATTATTTAAAGTAGAAATATCGACAAAATAATTGGTTAATTCTTTAAACTCAAAACAGTAATTAAAACATGTTAATAATATTACGCAAACATTATTTTAAATGAAGTTTTATACCATTTTATAAAAAGTATAAGAATATAAAAATTAAGAACATAGGCCTCTAAACAGGATTGAAAAAAAAATATATATACTAATAATTCTAAAAATAGTCAAAATAGTAGAAACAGCTCATGTAAATTTAAAATGAGAAAACAAGAGACCAATATCATGAAAAATATATAACAGTTTTTATGAGAATGATTCTTGGGGGCTCAGAACCAGTAAAAGATAGAAAGTTGTTTAAATTAGGACAAAATGCATGCCAAATTTTATACCTTTTATACTTACGTATATATTTTAGGAGTGAGAGGAAATTATTAAAAAATAATAATAACATATACATTCTTACCCTTGAGGTAATATTTCACTTCAGGTACCATCATGAAAGTTAAGCTTTTTAGTGATGTATTTGTAACTATGAGCACTCAACTGAACTAATAATAAAATATTAGTGCATTGAATACTATCAGGTGCTTGACATAAACTGAATTATTTATAAACAACCTGGACCGAATATATTTAAGCTCATACTATATATCATGGAATCTGAAAATGTATTTCGACTGTACAAAAGGTTCATTTTTACATTTGCTTTAAAAAATGCAGATAGAATAAACAAAATAGACAAGAGTTAAATCCTTGGTTATTTTGAGACGTATTTTGCGAAAACGGTATAAAATTAAGCAAAAAGTTAAGCAACCTTTCCCTACTTCACCACTCTTCTACCTCTAGCCTGTTATTGACAAATTATTATCATCAACTTCGATCAGGTAAGTAAGGTAAGCTTCTGTTTATTGAGCAACTTTTTCTAAAATAACCTTAAAAATAAAATTACCCTGGCATGCCTAATATACCCAGGCCCAATGATAAAGGTAAGCCTTCAAAATCTGGCAAGATTATTATTGGTAAAGCCGGCGGGAGCAAACTTTTTCCAGTTGAAATTGTATGTGTTCTCCATCCAAAAGTAGCAACAACATATTTTCCTACGGGAAAATCAGGATTCTTACTTTCTTTTATCCTAAAATGAAAAATTATTTTTCATCACAATTCTAATAATATTAAAATTGTGATTTATTTAAAACATAAAAACCTATTTTCTCAAGTAACATCTGAGGCGGACATACAAACTGCTTAACAAAGGTGCGAGTTAGTCGTCAAAAATAGTTTACATTATAATATAATGTATGTTTCTTGCCTTTGAAATTTCTTCTGAGTTCAGAAAAAAAATACAAGGGTTTCTTTAAGGCATTGGGGCTTTGACATCTTGGTCACAATGGCACTAAACAAGAGTTATCACCACCGCACTAAAACATTCTCTTTTAAACTCGACACGCGTTTCGTTAACCATATTAGCATTATCAGGAGCCATGATTGATTCAATCAATCAAACGCACGTCGAGTGCAAAAAATAAAGTTTTGATATAGTGGCGATTACTCTTGTGTAAGAGTTTTTTTGAGAAGTATATTTTTGAAAAATAGGCTAAGATTTAAACTTCTTTTATCACTTTTAGTTAAAATTTAGTAATTAATATCCGTTAATAAATGTATATCACTCCTTACTACTATTCCCTTAAGGAATACTAATCTGCTGCTAAAAAATATTTTTATTTTCATTAGTAAGAAAAAATTTAACGACGATTTAACGATAATATATTATATTGTCTATTATAATGCAACTTCTTGATGTATAATGCATTTTATACCGTATTACTGCCAAAGCATCTTATTCGCAGCGGTTATGTTGTAAAGGGTGTCTCAAAATTCACGCAAGAAGTAATTCTGATAGAAAACACAGATTTTTAATTAAAAGCTGTATTTTTTTTCGTTGATTCATAAAGTATACAGTATAGGGTTATGTATGGAATAACATATCGGGTAAATGGCTTACACGGCTTTGCTGGCACATACGCACTCTTTTGTCGAAATTTTCCATGACCGTTTTGCATAAATGAGGCTGAATTTCGTTGATACAGGGCTTAGTTTCCTCCTTCAAGTCGTGGGTGATTGTGGGCTTGTTGGCATAAACCTTAGACATTAAAAAGCCCCAAAGAAAAAAGTCCAACTGCGTTAAATCGCGTTATCTAGGCGGCCTATTCTGATTACCAAAACGAGATATAACACGACCAAGAAATGACTCATGCAGTAATTGAATTGTTTCTCGGGCTGTATGGCATGTGGCACCGTCTTGTTGAAACCACATGTCCACATCCATATCTTGCAATTTAGGCACAAAAAACTGGATTAGCATATCGCGATAAGGATTACCAATAACTGTTATTGCCTGGCCAACTGCATTTTCGAAGAAGAATAGTCCGATGATGCCTCCAGCCTAAAATCCGCACCAAACAGTGACACGTTGTGGATGCATTTATTTCGCAACAGTCACGTGTGGATTGTCTGAACCCCAAATGCGACATTTTTGTCGATTAACGAAGCCATCAAGATGGAAATGAGCCTCATCGCTGAACATGATTTTCTTCGAAAAATCACTATCCACTTGTTGTTGTTCCATCATCCATTCAACGAACTCTCTTCGTTGTGCATGGTCAGTAGGCTTCAGTTCTTCAGTCAATTGAACTTTATAAGCATGAAGATTCAAATCTTTCGTCAGAATACGCTGTAGAAAGCTGCTCGAAATGTCCAATTCTTGACCACGGTGCCCAATTGATGTTCCTGGAGTCTCAGCAACACTCTCATGCACTGCTTCAATGTTTTGTATCGAACGACTTGCTGAAGGACGGCCAGAGCGTTTAAGATCACTAATTGATCCAGTCTCCCTGAATTTTTCAATTAATCTCTTCACCGTTGATGAGGTCAAATCTCTATTCCGACCATATTTTGTACGAAAATTCCGAACTGTAGCTGCCAAACTTTCATTTTTTTAAAAATATTACTCAACAATGAAAACACGTTGTTCTTTCGTGTAGCGCTCCATTTTTAATAACCCTGAACTGCCAGCTGTCACGCTGTGTTTTTTGTTTTGTTGGCAACACTTTACCATATAAATGACGCAAAATTCAAATCTTGCGTGAAGTTTGGGACACCCTTTATATATGCAGCCTATAGAAAAGGATAAAAGATACGTCCCAAATTTGAAATGAAAAAATAGTCATATGAAAAAAATACCTTTATGTCAAATTCAAAATTGATTTAATCATTATCGGAGTTTAATAGTGGTTTAAAGAACTTTTTCTCTTCTTTCGCCGCTTTAAAAGATATTCAAGTCAGATTGGTATTGAGCAGTGGCATAGTTAATCTGCTTTTATACGAGTTTTCCTTTCAGAGATGGATCATTTTTCATGAAAAGTCATAGCGCTCGTTAGCCATTCGTAATTCTTTACTCAAGTTTTGTAAGGTTAATGTCATCTTTTCTGTGCTGCTTATGTTTTCTTCTTCAATGAAATCGGAGTAAAGCATCTCAGTCAAGTCTTCAAATTGTGATTTAAACAACTCTTGACTATTAATTGTCGAAAATCATCTCGTCCTATATCATTTGCAATTTAAGAAATATTTTAAGTCAATGTTTATGATTATTATTATCCATAAAGCAGGCCAAAGTTTTTTGCATCAGCTCTTGCAATTATTTTCTTGTACAAACAAGAGAATTTTTCCAGCAAGGCATAGAAACCATATCAGCATCACTTTCCATGGTATCAAGTATGATTCTAACGGGTCTTAAGTAATAAGGTTTAAGAGCCTGAATTACTATTTAGTTCATGGGTTGCAGCAAAGTCACGGATGATCGTGTGCACTGTCCAAAATTGTTTTTCCTTAAATAGGTTTCAACTTCAGAAGCGAAACAATTTCGCAACCAGTCACTGGAAATGGCGGATATAACCCAGGCTTTCTTGTCAAGTCACAACACTGATAAGTCTTCTCGTTTTTCTTTTTTAAAACACTATGATTTAGCAATCTTATACCATAAGTTACTTAATCAAACAATCTCCTGATACGCTAGAACAGAGAAGTAATGTAACTCCGTACCTTGCTGCGTTAAATTCGGGTGGAGACTTTTTACTTCTGAATATGGAAGTTTTGTTTATCATTATTTTCCAAAATAGGCCCGTTTCGTCCGCATTGGTAATGTATTTGTGGGAATGCAAAGAGAAGGAGGGGGAGGAAGAGGCTAATATTTTCCTCCTCTTCCTATAAACCTTTCTACAAATTACCTGCCATCATATAATAGCTCCTCCTTTTTATTCTGATTATGTACTAATAAAAATAAAATAAATATTCAAATTCTGTCTACATAGGGGAAACAGAATTTAGAGCTATAAGAAGAAACAGAACTGGCAGTCTATTTAGTTCTTTTCAATAATACATGTAAATAATGTCTACACATGAAAAATCTATTAGTGATTTGAATCAGTAAGTGTAAAAATTTCATAAAATATTTTGAGACTTTGTTAACGAACTTATTGTTTATATTAATTGTTCATATCAAAGAGATTTACTACAGAATGGTCCTGTAACTTTAAGGATTAAATTCGAAACAAAGGAATAAATTTCAACAATCAGCATATTGTCTCATACTATATGATAAAATTTTTAGCTATAATCCTTTAAAAAAACAGTTAAGCAACTTTGAAATTAACACCCACCAACTCAAATATTTCAGATATTTATTGCATATATATTTTATGTCTTTAACAAATCAAATTAATTCTGAAGACATGGTCAAGACTTTACAATTTCAACAAAGATTACATTTACGTCTTTGGTTAAGGATTCAGGGGAACTCAAGAAACAAATAGAAGAATATTTCAAAGAAACTTTTGAATTCAAAATTTTTTCATTTAAAGATTAATTAATAAAGTCATGAATGTGAATCTAATTTTGGATATACAAGAAATCAAAGATGAAAAAAATAAATTTATACCCAAAGAATCAGCAGCTTACGATGGAAATAAGATAAGCCACTACATATGTAAACACCCATTTGCATTAAATTTGCTTTCTCCAGATTTACATAGACAAGCTGTTTGGTTAATGAAATTTCAGGACTGCATTAACTGAAAGTTAGGATACACCCCCTTCATTGTTTCGCTGATATTATCAATAAACTTACTCTTTTTGTTTATGTTAAAGGAACCGAAAAAGCAGAGTACATTAAAAAATATTCATTCAATTCTGTAATTGAGATAGATGATGAACCCTCTATAAGAGTTTTAACACCGGAATGTTTTTATCACTCAAAGTCACTATATATCTATCCTTCATCAAATATATTTGTTTTATATGACAATTTTTTTTATGAATGAATAAAACAACTTAAATATAAAATTTAATTTCTAGTATACATTGTTACATTTTCTGTTTCTAAACATTTTTCAATAACTGAGACTCTTTTATTTAATTTTAACATTTTTAACACAGAAATTACTTTTGTTACATCATTCGTTTTTATAAAGTCTCGAGATGCTTTAATCATGCTTTCCATCTTCCTAAGATAGTCACTTAAGATAATATAGAATTCTGGTATTTCAGGGTCTCGTTTAGCAACAATTATCAAATAATATTTTGAGTAGCCAAATTTTATACTCAGTATATATCACCACTACACTAAACACTTTATCTTTGCACTCGACGCGCGTTTCGCTAACCATGTTAGCTTCATCAGGAGCGATGATTGACTACTGTCAAAGTAATGTCATTGTGCCAAAGATTCCACATTCCCAACATAGCCAATATCCTCATAACATATTCCATATATATTTCTCACTATTTTTTCTAATTCAGATAGTTTCTCCACTCCCATCTCTTCTTCTGTTTCAGTCAAATGAACTAATTAAGTTATTTCTTCCAAAGTGATTAATTTTTTAATCACACCGTTGAGCAATTTTAGGTTAACTAAACATATATAATGGTTTGGAGTATTTTATAACCCCATTCCCCTCTACTTTTCATTTAAACACTTTTCAATTATTATAATATTTTTCTAATATAATTCTAATAATCTAAACTCTAACAATAATTTTGTTAACTCTTATTTTCAAAAAGCTAATACAGACTTGTGTGTAATAACCAGTCTTGTGTTTCATGATCTCCTCCTACATCCAAAAAGTAACGAGAACATGCCTCCGACATAATAAAGTCATCATATATTTCCTCCATTGTCAGAAATTAACTCAATTTCTAAAAGTTCTTTTTCAGCTTCACTGATATAATTTAGTGTTGTAGGATCTTCTACATAATCTCTTACACTTACAATTTCTTTAAGGAAACCACTTTTTTCTAATTCCTTTACAAATTCTAGAATATTTAGAGTTTCGAGGTATTTCACACACGCATCTATAGCTTGTGAATAATCATCAGCCATATCATTATAAAAATGGATATATTCTAATCTGCTATGCATAGCAAAAAAAACCTAATAATAAGTGCATGTGTAGACATTATTTACATGTTCTGTGTCTTGGTATAACTCTAAAGTCTATTCCCCTTCTTCTATGTGGATTTGAATTTTTATTTTATTGTTATGAGCATATAATTAGAATGACATTCTCACAAATACGCTACTCGCATTACGAGGCTGGTTTGAAAAGTCCGTGCAAAGTCCGAGAGATGGCACCACCGGCGCGTATCGAGGTCATGTTTAGTTAGTAGCATCTCTTGAATGAACGCATACCAAGTTTCAGCTATATTGGTCTATTTCCTTGTGTTTGGCATTCGTGTGAATCAAGGAAGTCGAGTGATTTTCAAGAAATGGACGAAAAAGAATTTCGTGTGGTGATTAAACATTACTTTATTAAAGGCAAAACGCCTCAGGAGACTAAAGAGAAGCTTGATAAACATTATGGTGACTCTGCACCTTCGATTAGAACAGTTTATAAGTGGTTTCAAAATTTTCGGACTGGCCATATGGGCACAAGTGACGCTGAACGTTCTGGACGGCCTGTGGAGGTTACGACTCCAGAAATCATTGATCAAATCCATGGTATGGTGGTGGATGACAGAAGAGTTAAGGTGCGTGAGATTGCTAGTGCTGTGGGCATCTCGACTGAACGGATACATAATATTTTGCATAAACATTTGGACATGAGAAAGCTATCCGCAAGATGGGTCCCGCGATTGCTCACGCTTGACCAAAAACGGAATCGTGTGAAGAGTTGCAAGGATGGTTTGCAGCTGTTCCAGAAGAATCCGGAGGACTTTAAGCGTCGTTTCGTCACTGTGGATGAAACATGGATACATTACTATACTCCTGAGACCAAACAACAATCTAAACAATGGGTTACCAAGGGGGAATCTGCACCAAAAAAGGCGAAGACCGTTCCTTCGGCCGGAAAGGTTATGGCAACTGTCTTTTGGGATTCGAAAGGGATAATCCTCATCGACTATCTGGAAAAGGGTAAAACTATTACAGGTGAATATTATTCATCGTTATTGCACCGTTTGAAAACCGAGCTGCAAGAAAAACGCCCGCGATTGGCCCACAAGAAAGTCCTTTTCCATCACGACAATGCACTAGCACACACCTCAGCAGTTGTGGTCGCAAAATTAATGGAAATAGGATTCCAACTCGTTTCACATCCCCCCTATTCTCCAGACTTGGCTCCCTCGGACTACTATTTGTTCCCAAATTTGAAGAAATGGCTGGCGGGACAAAGATTTTATTCAAACGAGGAGGTGATTGCAGACACTAATGGATATTTTGCAGACTTGGACAAATCCTATTATTCGGAAGGGATCAACAAACTAGAACATCGTTGGACGAAGTGTATAAGCCTAAAAGGAGACTATGTCGAAAAATAAAAAAGGTTTACCCCAAACACATAAGTAGTTTTTATTTTTGCACGGACTTTTCAAACCAGCCTCGTAAATACCTGATCATGCTTGTATCCACTAGAAATAAATTTTAAAAAATCATTTGAATATGCTGCTGTTGCTGTTATAATATCTACAGATACTTCTTACCCAACAATGATGTAATATAGTGATTGGCGCAGTTTGAATTTGTTAAACGAACCTTCCGAAGCTTGAAATCCTCGATCTGGATGTTCACGGTGAGCTTGTGTAAAACGTGCATAAAGACGCTTAGTTATCTTACAAATTATTGCACCACAGTTCTGATTACAGTCCACAATACATATTGTTTACTACATGTGGCTTTTATTTTTTTAATTGCTGGATAACGAACGGTTTTTTCCGTTAGTAAGGTCGAAGTTATAGAGTTTCTAATTTTGACCTATGTTTTTTTGATACATAATATCAGAAAAGAACGCGATACTGGTGCAAACGACAAGACGCGAACGACGAAGTATTATTATTTTTAAGAGAATTTAACTTGAAAGGCGGCTCCTTTTCTTAAAAGCTATTGGTCTCTTACAACCTTATATTGAGGCAAGTCCACAAGGCGCCCTCAAGAAGACTAATTGCATTAGATATTTAAGCCACCTATCAGCAATATATCCATCTCTCAGCCTAAGAGTTTTTTTTTGAATTAGAAATAATATTTAAAAATAGAGATTTTTCAGAATCAAAAAACAAATTGAACATGGCAAAAGCTACACAAGAGTAATAAAAGTACAAAAGTAGAAGTTTCGGAAAATTCCCTTCATTATCTTAAAAAAAAGTTCCTTCATGTTTAAACAAAGTTTTTAGGATTCATTACCTGGATTTGATACCAATTTTTATTACACTTCATAGATACAAGACAAAGACCATAATAATGCCAAAGATAAATAAAATAATATAAATGTCCCACTTACAGTGCTACTTGTTGTCCAAGAAATGTACTTCCCAGGGGCAAAGATGATGAATATACTCTCATGTAAGGATCCACACTTAAAAACACTGCTTCCGCCAAAAATTCTAAAAGATACGAATTTGTTTGTTATTCTGAATCTCTTTGGATACAGGGTTTATTATACTTCAATTATCTATAATTCTAAACTATTTATTGTCCCTAAAGAAAGTGCACAAAAATTAGCCAATCATTAATAAACTCAACATTTTTTTAAACAATACACCCTGTTCCAGATAAACTCTAAATGAAACGATATCACACCCTCGTAAAATGTGAATACCGAAATTTTTGAAATATCAGTATCTCTGCAACTATCAAAAGACCCACAAAATTTTACACTACTAGTAAAATTCAAAAGTGAAATATTATACAAGGTGTATCATTTAGAATAAATATAATTGGTGTACTACACTTTCTTGAGCAATATTTTTAGATTATCCATATCCCGAAACCATACAAAAAAAACTTTCGGCTATTTTTTTATAGAATTTAAGATATCCTCGATCACGATACATTAATGAGCCACCGTGTATATCATCTTGTATTTAAGAAATTTTGAAACGAGTTGTACAAAAGTAAGAGCTGGTATGCCACTTTTTCATGGAAAATATTGCCAGAAAAAAACATTTTTCTACATAACCACTCTCTATACTAACAAACTTAGTCCATTGCTTCTTGAGTTGTTTCTAACTATCTAAAATCAATCCTTGTGGATGTGCCTCAAAAAGCGACGCTATAGCACCTTTTAACTCAGTATCTGAGAAGAAGTTCGGTTCCTGAGGGCTTTCTTCTAGTTTCGGAAAAAAAAGTATCAGGGCGGTAAATCAGGATTATGGAGTAGATGTTGTAACCAGGCGAATCAACAGCTTTCGGTAATGGCTTGAAACATGCGAACTTTGTGGATCCTGCAGTTATGTGACAGTTTTGATTCTAAATGAATTCATTTTTTAAGGGCTCACTTCAAATTGTGGATCTTTTTTCCTCTCCTCTAATTGTGAACTCTTTTTCCATTGCACGAGCAAAATTGTATCGCTGTTAAAAAAAACAATCGCCATCAACTTTCCACATGGCTGAGTTTCCGCTTTCTTTGTAAGTAGAGAGCCCTTATAAATCCATCGCGTCGACTCCTATTTCGTGGTAGGATCCTAAGAAAATCCCCCAGGCTCCTATGACAGTTCTCGAAAAATAACTCTCTAAAGCGGCCAAATGTCCTTGAGAATTTTTTTTCTCGTCTGTTTCTAGTGTAGTGTAAGAAGTTTAGGGATCCATCATGCAGAACCTTTTGTCATCCGCAAATCTTCGTACACAAAAGCTGTACTTTCGAATAATCAAGCTTCTTTAGCAAGCACTGGGATCTTCATGCATCGATCCGACAGCTGGATAATTTGCCCAGTCCTAGCCTCAATAGCTCTTTCTAATCTGGAATCATTCTAAATTAAATTTCAACCTCATCGAAACTAACTGTTTAGACGAGAATTTTATTTGAAAATAAGAGGAGCCATCATTGCCGTACATGCCGTTATCGTTAAGCGATGTTTCAAATCACTTTAGCTCATTTTTATCAACCGCAAAACGGCCATGAACTCGTATACGTATACCTATACCTATACGTATATATATATATATATATATATATATATATATATATATAATATATATATATATATATATATATATATATATATATATATATATATGTATATGTATATGTATATGTATATGTATATATATATATATATATATATATATATATATATATATATATATATATATATATATATATATATATATATATGTATATGTATATGTATATGTATATGTATATGTATATGTATATGTATATATATATATATATATATATATATATATATATATATATATATATATATACATATATATATATATATATATATATATATATATATATATATATATATATATATATATATGTATTAATAATAGATATATATATATATCATGTATACATGTATATATATATATATATATATATATATATATATATATATATATATATATATGAAGAAGATCCCAACCAAGGATATTTCGGTCCTTGGTTGGGACAAGGCTGAAGAAGGTTCCAACCAACGACCGAAATATTGGCTTAATGTACATTGTGTGAACTTTTATCACGCCCAACAAATTTTAATTTTAAATTTAAAAATTTTGTTAGATACGGCAACTTTTGCTTTCTTTCTTTATTTATTTATATATATATATATATATATATATATATATATATATATATATATATAATATATATATATATATATATATATATATATATATATATATATATATATGTTATATATGTATATATATATATATATATATATATATATATATATATATATATATATATATATATATATATATATATATATATATATATATATATATATATATATATATATATATATATATATATATATATATATATATATATATATATATATATATAATATATATTATATATATATATATATATATATATATATATATATATATATATATATATATTTATTTACGGGCAGACCCATTTTATACATAGTTTTTACAGAATACAATAACAATTATAACAATACAATATCCATAGCAGCAAATATTCTCACAGAACTCGGTGGACTGTCAACAGTTCTTTTTTTTTAAAGTATTAAAGGGAGATTAAAAAATCAAGTTTCGTTTTACCGGCGCCTTTAGTGATTCTAGTGATCGGTGAGGATAGGCCGTAGTTACATCTATTGTACTTCAGGGCGAAGAGTGAGTGGTCCCTTGTTGATGTTGGTGGAACACGGTAATTTATCAAACTCAGAAGATCGGAGCAGTCTATATGACCATTTACAAGTCGAAATAAGAAATAGATATCAGCAACTTCCCTACGTCTTAAAAGCGACTGCAGTTGGAGTCTGCGCAGCAGGCAGTGATGTTCCATTTAAATTTGTAAGAAACATATCTAGCATACTTCTTCTGTACCCTTTCAATATCTTTAATATGTATAGCATATGAAGGCGACCATACACATGACATAGAAGATCTTATCAAGGCATTATACAAAGTATTCATGCTATCTACAGTCTGGAAATCCCTAGTATTCCTACAGACGAAGCCAAGGAGTTTTAAAAACATTTATTAGCAATAAAATAGCGAATATGAAACTCGAGCTTAGTGTCCAAATAAATACCTAAGTCACATAATAAAGAAAGAAAGTAGATAATTATTGATACTGTAATCATATAAAAGCGGAGTTTTCACCCGAAAAAACGACATTAACTTGCATTTTTTAATATTAAGATTCATTTTGTTTCTTCTGCACCACATACTCACCCTGTCCAAGTCTTCCTGTAGTCTCACAGCATCATCCACAGAATAAATTACCATAAACAATTCCAAATCATCGACAAAAAAACAAGGGCCTTGAAAAACCTCACGGAGGTCATTATCCTGTGGTACACCCGATGTAACAAATACCTCACTCGACACAAAGCCCTTTACTTTAACAAACTGTTTCCTATATCTAAAATAACGGGTTAACCAATTCAGTAGTGGTCCACAAAAGCCATAACTTCTTAATTTCCTTATCAAGATATCGTGGTTGACAGTGTCGAAGGCCTTACTCAAATCCGTATATATATATATATATATATATATATATATATATATATATATATATATATATATATATATATATATACATATATATATATATATATATATATATATATATATATATATATATATATATATATATATATATATATATATATATATAAATATATATATATATATATATATATATATATATATATATATATATATATATATACATAGTTATATATATATATGTATATATATATATATATATATATATATATATATATATATATATATATATATATATATCTATATATATATATATATATATATATATATATATATATATATATATACATAGTTATATATATATATATATATATATGTATATATATATATATATATATATATATATATATATATATACAGGGTGCCCCATATGTATGGAATAATAATTCCACAGCATTTATTAATCAGTGTAACAAAAAAAAATGTTTAAATAAAAGTTTTATGGTGTTATACGACGCATATGCTGACGTTGACAATAAAGTGTTCTGAACTGTCAGTTCGAAAAAATTATGCCATCTTGATTTTTTAAATGGAAAGCTCTGTATATTATTCTATTTTTGAGTACTAAAAATTCTAGATATTATTTGTCTAACATATCATATATTTAAATTGAACTGTTTTGGAATTATTGTCATTTCAAATTTAAAATAAAAAAAAAAGACAAAAACTATGAATAAATCCTCTAGGTTTATTTTTAAGGTTGCTCAAAATGGTTACCGTTAACAGCGAGTCAATGACCCAATCTGTCATAAGCAGCCTGAACAAAGTTTTGCAGAGAATCCGGAGTAATCTGTGCTACTTTATATTGAACTCTTTGTTA
>CM032447.1:158002721-158027721 GCA_019049505.1 Pachyrhynchus sulphureomaculatus | reverse complement strand
TTTATGGAGCCATTTGAAAATTGCCATCAGAAAACATGAAATTTCTAATAAAAATCAAGTCAAGGCTGTATTACAGGAAGAATGGGAAAAAATATCGCCAGAATATTGTGAAAAATTGGTGCGGTCGGTCCCCAATCGACTAAGAGATGTGATAGGAAACAAAGGCCTACCAACAAAATATTAGACAGTATAGAAAGCCATTTTTTTACATTTGTACGAGTTTCATTTTGAGGTTTAAAAAATAATATTTTTATTTTTCTGTTAAAATATTTGGAATAATTTACTATTCGCATTGTTATTTAGTTATACTAATTGGGAGTTAAATGATAAAATGTTATTCTTTCAGTGTGCTTTTTGTGTTACAAATAAAATTATATTGAAGCTAGTGTACGAGTTTCACTTTGACTGACTGTATATCAGTAATGATAATCAGGAGACAAAATATAAAAAGGAGCTTATGTTTATCAAGCACCTTTCCATCTTAAAGTTTTTACTTTTCAAGGTGGCTTAATCAACCTCTGATAACTTCAGTACATCAGCTATTAACCATTACACCAGTTCAACCAATGATAGAATTCATCCATGAACAACAATTTGCCTTCTAATAAAAACAGCAACACTATTAGTCATATTTATTTTAAAACTTAATAACACTTAATACCTCCATCTTTTACGGGCGGTAACTCCTCCTCAATTAGTTTTAAATCTTCTGGCTTGGGAATTCCTTCAAAATATTTTTCCAGAACAAACACTTTTGCTTTGACCATTTTGACAAATAACAAAAATAAAGAATATTTAGGTTAGTTTATGAATTAACCTCACAAAGAATTCTTATGCACGACTGTGCTTTTTAAAAGTATATTTATAGTCTGCGTCTATAAACAGTTAAAATCACGCGTTTTAACCATGTTATGTTATGTTGTAAATCAGGATCGGATCAAGTATTATCTAAAAATTACCTTTTAAAATATTAAAAATTTATATCTGCAATAAAAATTTTTATTTTTTATAACAAAAGTAAATATTAATTTAACATGAAAATATAGCGTTTATGTTGACTTATAGAGAATTGTAATAGAAAGAGAATAGACAAAATACATAAGCTGTAGTCTTAAATTTATATTCGTAATCCAGTTCCAAAGATTTTCGTCAGAGGCCCGTGTATTCAAGCGATCCGTTAAATTCATCTTATAAGCGTAATAATCATTTTTATCCAAATCACTCTGTATACTATACATACAGACAATTTTCAAGAACATTTTAATTCACATTGAAGTAGGACTTAAGCTTAAAAGTTTTATACTTTACCTTTCCTCAATTCGTGATTGATAACTCTAGCCAACCGAATTTAAGAATATGATAAAAATATGTATAGAAACGTAGAAACCCGTATACAGTAGGTAGTACAAATAACGATTACACTTTTTAAACTTAATAAAAACTAGCACTCCCCACCTATCTTCCTTTATTTTTTTTTACCTTATGTTTTGTGTGCCAGAGAGTAGTATATATATATATATATATATATATATATATATATATATATATATATATATATATATATATATATATATATATATATATATATATATATATATATATATTTACCGACCAAGTGTATAATTCAAGTATTCTATAGAATGGCGGGCTCGTTTAGGTAATGTATGAAATATTTTCTTTTTCTTTAACTATTATATAGTTTTCCCAGATAATCTGTAAAATGCCTAGGAATTCTATGGAATGCCGAAAAGAAATTAGGTTAAATATAAAAGTAAAGATAAATTACTATAATACTAAACGTACAGTCGACAATGTGTATAATAGATACTGAAAACAACAGGACACTAAGGCAGTGGGGAAAATTTCATCTTCGGTCGTTTACCCAACTCCCTCCACTCTTGGACAGTATTAGGCATCTGCAAAAAATAAAAAAAAAATTAGTGATTTGTCGGATAAATAATGCCTTTCATAATATTATGTAGAAAAACGTTCATTGATATTTTAAAAGAAACGCTAATTTTTTTCTTAATTTGTTTCAGACCAATTAATTGATGCTAGCAGCACTCCTTGTCCACACCCTCATCGACATTCAAATGATCCCCACCGAAAGCCGACCTCATTTTAGAAAAAATTGCAAAACGAATCGATAGACCTATTTCAACCATATCTGTTAAAAAATCCAAGCATCTTTGGTTCCTTATTACCAAAAATTAATTAATGATGCAATTTTCTTGGCTGAAATTGAACGTCTGCTCCAGGACATTTCACGTCAACCAGGACAAGGCTCTGCCCAAAATTGTAGGCGACGGAAAATAATGTTTGATGACTCAAATTATTCGGAATACAAAGCACTTTCGAATGCTCAGTGGCAAAACATGATCACTCAAAATTAAGGTATACGTTGAAAAAAGTTATTAAAACTATAAAAACAGCTATAAAATATTCAAAAAAGCATTCAGATTGCTATTTATAAATTTTAGCTATCCACCTTCGTGCGTTTGCAATATTATGTGTTCTTGAGGCCTCTAAAGTGCGATTATAAACTTACATTTTTAAAATATTTCTAACTTTTGAATTGTAAGACCTCATCTCCTAAAAAGGCTGATCCAATATGACGGCTGCAAGAAAGAGAGGTAAGCAGTAACCATTTTTCAAGTTGGAGATTTTGAGCAATTCTAATACGAAATTGTTTGTACTTCAAAGGTTGCCGATGATTACTGATCACGAATCTAAAGTGAGATTTTAAAAATTCAAGACGTCGGATCCAATATGGCAGACATCGATCAAAGAAATTAAAAATTTTGGCATAAAAAAAAAAAACATATTCGTATTCTACATGAAATTTGCAATAAAAAAGATCTCTGGTTATTTTTCGCTAAAATACATAGATTCCGAGAAAAAAACTCCGAAACTATCTGTATTTTCATATTTTGGGTACTGAAGGTCCATGTTTATAAACACTTTTTCGAAAAAAAGCTCTCTGCGTTTAACATTGTTTTTTATTTTTTTATGTTTTTTTTTTTCATAAAATCAATTTATATTGATTATATTATGATATTATGTAATTTATTAATTATACCTAAGAATATTTTAAGAGTTCAATCATGCCAATATTCCCAATATTACCTGAGTTATAGCAATTTGAGATGAGCGTTGATTATAAGACGCTGACGCGATATTTTTTTTCTTTTGCATTTTTCTCGAAACTAATTTTTTTGTACTGATGAAAACTATATCGTGAGAAATACCTAACCGTTTTTAATTAAATTTACACTATTTACACTGCTATACCAAAAAATAAAACTGGACATGCTTTTATAGTGACACCCAGTAAGCTATTGAAAATTGTTAGATATTCAGGAGCTCAGAAGCCTCTCTTAGTTCTGCAGTATTAGGTGTAATTTTTTTTTCCTCTTCATGAATGTTATACGAATAGATAAAATAATGGTAGCTAAATTTATTGGTAATACAGAAAACTATGATAATAAAATGAAACTATAAAAAAATTTAAAAAAAAAAAAACTAGGAAAAACAATTCAAAAAAGTAATGCGGACTTTAAAGTTACATTTAAAGACAGTCTCAACCCTGTAAAACGCGTTTTTCGAAAACATGTTTTTAGACAGGGACCTTCAGGACCTAAAATATGAAGTTACAGATAGATTAGAAATTTTATTCTCGGAATTTGTACATTTTATCGAAAAATTACTAGAGATCTTTTTTATTGCAAATTTCATGTAGAATACGATTGTACTTTTGTTATTTCAAAATTTTTAATTTTTTGGATCGATGTCTCCCATATTGGACACGGCATCTTGAATTTTTAAAATTTGACTCTAGATTCGTGATCAGTAACCATCGGTAACCTTTGACCTACAAACAATTTCATATCAGTATTCCAACCTTAAAAAAGAGGTTAACGCTTCCCTCACATGCAGCCGCTATATTGGACCATCCTATTTAGGAGATGAGGTCTTAGCATAAAAAAGATAAACATATTTTAAAAATATAGGTTTATAATTATACTTTAAAGGTCTCAAGAGCACATAGTATATCAAGTTCTATGAGAATCAGAAATCTGTTCGATTTTGAGGTCCATCATGTTGGATCCGCCATTTTAAATTTCTCAACAGTGATACAAATGCACGAAGGTAGATAAGAAAAATTTATAAATAGCAATCGAAATGATTTTTCGAATATTTTATAGCTGTTTTTATAGTTTTAATAACTTCTTTCGATGCATACCTTACTTGTAGCCACAATATTGGACCAGCCATTTTGAGTGATCGTGTTTTGCCACTCAGTTTTCGAAAGTGCTTTGTATTTCGAATAATTTGAGCCGTCAAACATTATTTTCCGTCTCCTACAATCTTGGGCAGAGATTTGTCCCCGGTTGACGTGAAACGTCCCACATATATATATATATATATATATATATATATATATATATATATATATATATATATATATATATATACGAGGCTGGTTTGAAAAGTCCGTGCAAAGTCCGCACCACCGGCGCGTATCGAGGTCATGTTTAGTTAGTAGCATCTCTTGAATGAACGCACACCAAGTTTCATCCATATTGGTCTATTTCTTTGTGTTTGGCATTCGTGTGAATCAAGGAAGTCGAGTGATTTTCAAGAAATAGACGAAAAAGAATTTCGTGTGGTGATTAAACATTACTTTATGAAAGGCAAAACGCCTCAGGAGACTAAAGAGAAGCTTGATAAACATTATGGTGACTCTGCACCTTCGATTAGAACAGTTTATAAGTGGTTTCAAAATTTTCGGACTGGCCATATGGGCACAAGTGACGCTGAACGTTCTGGACGGCCTGTGGAGGTTACGACTCCAGAAATCATTGATCAAATCCATGATATGGTGATGGATGACAGAAGAGTTAAGGTGCGTGAGATTGCTAGTGCTGTGGGCATCTCGACTGAACGGGTACATAATATTTTGGATAAACATTTGGACATGAGAAAGCTATCCGCAAGATGGGTACCGCGATTGCTCACGCTTGACCAAAAACGGAATCGTGTGAAGTGTTGCAAGGATGGTTTGCAGCTGTTCCAGAAGAATCCGGAGGACTTTAAGCGTCGTTTCGTCACTGTGGATGAAACATGGATACATTACTATACTCCTGAGACCAAACAACAATCTAAACAATGGGTTACCAAGGAGGAATCTGCACCAAAAAAGGCGAAGACGGTTCCTTCGGCCGGAAAGGTTATGACGACTGTCTTTTGGGATTCGCAAAGGATAATCCTCATCGACTATCTGGAATAGGGTAAAATTATTACAGGTGAATATTATTCATCGTTATTGGACCGTTTGAAAACCGAGCTGAAAGAAAAACGCCCGCGATTGGCCCACAAGAAAGTCCTTTTCCATCACGACAACGCACCAGCACACACCTCAGCAGTTGCGGTCGCAAAATTAATGGAAATAGGATTCCAACTCGTTTCACATCCCCCCTATTCTCCAGACTTGGCTCCCTCGGACTACTATTTGTTCCCCAATTTGAAGAAATGGCTGGCGGGACAAAGATTTTATTCAAACGAGGAGGTGATTGCAGACACTAATGGATATTTTGCAGACTTGGACAAATCCTATTATTCGGAAGGGATCAACAAACTAGAACATCGTTGGACGAAGTGTATAAGCCTAAAAGGAGACTATGTCGAAAAATAAAAAAAGTTTACCCCCAAACACATAAGTAGTTTTTATTTTTGCACGGACTTTTCAAACCAGCCTCGTATATACGCATTAAGAACTTTTTCAATTCCAGAAGATGAACAGCTCTGAGATATTAGATCATTTTAAAACTTATTTTTCAACATAGAAATTTCTTCTAAATATAATTTATGGATATATTAAAGAAACTAAGTTATTTACGTCATATCTAAGTTATCCATCGTAAATAGACTGGTCAGCATTAATTTACAGTTGCCTTTCTTCTACCACGAACACAGAAAAAAATATTAATTCTCTTCTGTAGACACTCATCAAAAAAATTATTTACCCTTCTTTATAGTATTTGTCATCAATGGCAGATTTAACTGCTAGAAGATGGCATCTTCATTTTTATATTGTTATGTATTAAATTTATTTTTGGCTTCAGAAATTTATTATTTTCAAATGTTAATCACTTATATTTTTAAAGCCTTTTTGTTGCTTATTAAAATTTTACTCATAGGTTGGCTTAGTTTTTTTTATGTTATTAAAACGATTGTACTTAATATTTTCATGCACCAAGAACTGTTCATTTTACTTCAATGGGTAAAAACATTAATTGATATTCTTACATAATACATATATTAGACGTATAGCTCAAGAAAGGACAAGTCAATAATGTAAAACGTCAATATGCACTTACTTCGAAAAAATTTAAGTCGAGCTCATATAGTATATTACATAAGTACTTATTAAATAATAGTCGACTTAAAAATTTTAAAAATAGATCAGACACTGACTATCTCTATTTCTATCTATAGATATATTTTTATTATTCTAAATGTCTTTCTTGTATTTTTAACCCATGAAAACAAAGAACCAAAAAGGGCAAAATTAAAAATAATTATTTTCTTCGGATAAAAAAACTTTGTTTAATAAAGTTTTTTGAGAAATGGTAAATGTACCCTCGGAAAATTTCTTTCCAAAACAATTATAATAGCATTCAAAAAAAGAAAAAGGAATAGGGAACCTAAAACCTATTAAATTACAAGGAAAATACATACACCTACTGGAGAAGTTGAAGATTGAACCAACACTTAAAGAAAGTTAAAAAAAAAACCGATCAAGTGCAAGTTGGACTTACGTAATTAGGGTCCCGTACGTTGATGGCTTTTGAAATAAAAATTTTTGTTACGGAAGTATAAAATGATCAGTGACTTCACAAAACACATCGCAAATGAGTTTTCAACAAAGTTTCAACAAGGTTTTTTTACCATCTTTACTAAAAACTGATGACCTTAAAATTTCTGTTTTTTATATACCAGATAAATTATTAAACGGAATGCACTAGTAATAATTTTCGTTTAATCTACACCATGTAGAAAATATTCCAGAATTTTTTCAAAATTTTTTGACCAGTACTTTTCGAGATAAGGGAGGGTACAGCGATTTTTTCGCACAATACAAAGAGAAATGTGGGCAAGTATTATATTATATATATATTTTTGAACTCATCTTTTTACAAGCTTTCATTTGACACCCCACTCGATGACCTGACCACTTTCGATTTCACCTCCCAGTACTTTTCGAGATATTGAAGGAGACAGCAATTTTTCGCGATTTTTTAAAAATAATACAAAGAGAAGTGTGGACACGTATTACATTCCACATATTTTTAAACTCCTGTTCTTTACAAGCTTTCATTTGACACCCCACTCGAGGACCTAGTAAAAAAATTGTTGTTCACTTCCGATTTCACTCGCCAAAACTAACCCCTTAAGCCAAAATTTAACTTTCAAAACTACATGGCTCTGATGAGGCCATCAATTCCTATATTAGTACCAAATTTCAACTTTCTATCTCAAGCAGTTTCAGGAAAAATTGGGTGTGACAAACGGACGGACGCCCGGACAGATGAACGGACGGACACCGAAGTGATCTTATAAGTGTTCCGTACGGAACACTAAAAATGAATTTAGAGGCCTAGCTGACCACAACTGGGTCCCTAGTCACTCAGAAATTAAAGGCAACAATACGGCTGACAAAATAATAAGCTACATATGCTAGTCCAAAACCTACCCTAGGAGTGTCAAAAAATACCCTACAAGGATAAAAGATGAACAAAAATAGAACCCAATGACTACTGGAGAAAAACGTCCAAGGACAGGAGGATAACATCCAAGAACAGACTTAATTAAAAAATTATCTCCGCAAAAAGCTGGTGAATTACTGAAACTCAGTAGGAACCAATATGAATAGTTCTCTACTAACACGGCACTATGAGCTGTATAACGTAGATTGTACAATAGAGATTGTCGATTATACAATAAAGAGACAGATTCGACTGCTGCTTCAGTATTTTTAACGATTTAATTAAGATGGCTCTGGAGAAGCAATAAAGGGCTCAAATAACCACTTCATAACTTTTTTCTCTGTTTATTGATTTGGTTATTATCTAATATCACTTTCAAGGCAACACATGTCTCCTACATATGCTGTTTTACTAAACGAAAAGTCAAGCTTACCTACAATTAATTGTGGATAAGTATATTACTACATATATTTTTCTGCTAGTTTTTTTTGTGAACTGTTGCTTTTCCATGTTCTTTAAATCTGAATAAAATAAAGAAATAATTTACTTAGAATAGCTGTTTAAGTGATTTAAAAAAAATGGAGAATTTTACCAAACAAAGAAGAGGTACAATTCGGTCACTCCAAAAATGAGAGAGACAAATATTCTAAAAATCTGAACAAACATTAGAACCATATAGAAATTTAAGTGATTTAATCCGAGAATTTTTAGAAAGTTGCAATATCTAAATATTTAAGATTGCTTTTGAACGTTAAGGAGTAGGATAAATAGTCTCTCTGACCCATTCTTGAAGGTAATTCCTGAAAACTATAAATAAAATAAGCCGAATACAATACTAAAAATGATCAGAGTACGAAAAAAAATATTATTAAGACAAATTAGATACTAAAGGACTTTGATTTCGAATAAAAAAAAATTATAAATAATATTATACTACATTAACTTTTGCTTATATAGTATATTTTATTAGCAATTTTCTATAGGCTAATATAATGACTTAAAAGCCGAAGCGTTCTTAGACACCGTAATGAGATCTTCCTCAACAATACCTCTTTAACCACCCCTGAGGTCTGCTGGACAGTTTCTGTCAACACTTTTATTAATTTCAAGTTTTATTAAGTGATATATTTGTATGATTCACCAATTGGCGGCGATATTTAAACTTTGCTCTGTCACAATGTTTCTTTCATAAAGAACTTTTATATCTTCCTATGTTTGATTTGATACGTACCAGGTTGCATTTTCTATCATACGAAGTATTTTGGACAGCTTTTTTAATTAATAGACATTTGTCTTACCCTCACCTCTCCAAAATTTGTTTCCATATATTCAAATCCATTTTATTAGGGTTTTGTACATATTGATTTTGTTTTCCAAGAACTATTAAAATTTTGCTAGAATTAACCAGTATAAATTCCTAAATAAACAAAAATTATCTCGTCAACACTTCTATTATAGCAAGTCATTATCTGTTATCCATATTCTAACATACAGTCCCTGGCCAAATTATTAGACGCACTGTATTTTTTTTAGTAATTTTATGTTTCTTAAGAGTTTTTATGCAATAATGGTATATTTAAACTACAATATTATTGATTTTTATTTAAAAGAATTGTTGTAGACTACATATTTGTATTTATTTTTAACATATGGCAACACCGTGTTGACAAAGTGATACATGAACGTAAAGAAGTACAAACCTGTATCAGTCGCGATCGGAATCGAGTCAGGTACGGACGTGTTTCTGTGGCTTTATGGACTGTGATTGTTTGTTTAACAGTTTTATACTACTCAGTTATTAGTTTATTTTGTATGCAGTGTTTTAAAAAAGTAATTGGACTATTTTCATTATGGGTAGAAAAGGCGATCTTTCACCACGTAAAAAAGCTGAAGTGAAGGCCCTTGTGATTGCAAAAACATTTACAAACCGAGAAATATCACGAAGATTGGAGGTTTCTGAAGCTAGTGTACGACACATAAAAAAGAAAATTGAGTCAGGGAAGGAATTAAGCCCGAAAAGAAAGAAAAGATGCGGTAGAAAACCAATTTTCACTCCACGGTCAGAGAGATGTTTGAAGAAAATTTGTGTAGAAAAAACAGATTTGCTACCACAAAGGTAATAAAATCACAACTCCAGGATGCTAGCGTAAATGCTTCTGAGCGCACTGTTCAAAGAAAATTGAAAGAATTAGATTTTAAGGCCTGTCGCCCCGCCAGGAAGACCAAGTTAACAGCTGCAATGAAAGCAAAGCGCCTGAAGTGGGCCAAACAATGGCAAGACAAAGATGTGGACTTCTGGAGATCGGTAAGATACAGCAATTTAATCAATAATTGATACATTATTATCATTTTCAGTTAAATAAAGCAAATAAACATGGAAGTTTATATATTTTTTTTCCTATTTTTGACAGGTCTGCTTCAGTGACGAAAGCACATTCGAAATTTTGGAGAATAAAGCTCAGTATGTGCGTCGTCGTCATGGAGAAAAGTTTCATCCTGATTGTGTTGTCCCGACAGTTAAACATCCCACCAAAGTGATGATTTGGTCAGTCATCAGCGGCAAGGGCACTGGACGTCTGTACGTCGTCAAAGGAATAATGAGGCAAGATCAGTACAAAGAAGTATTACAAAATCGGTTGATTCCGCAGCTCAGAGAATGGTTTCCAAATGGGGAATCATTCACTTTCATGCAAGATGGAGCTCCCTGCCACACTGCTCGGTCTGTTAAAGCTTTTTTGGCAGAAAAAAATATCCCTCTGTTGGATTGGCCCTGATATGAACCCCATTGAAAATGTGTGGGAGCTGATGAAAAGAGAAGTGGCTAAAGATGTGATTACCAACAAAACCCAGCTCCTAGAAAAGATTATTCATGTGTGGAATCATCATCCTCAAATGCAGGAGACAGTACAATCTTGCATTGATAGCATGCCGCGCAGAATTAAAGCTTTGATAGCGGCTAAAGGTGACTTTTACTAACATTAATTTCACTTTTCTTTAAAACTTAATAAACTTATGCTTTTGTAAATTAATGCTGTTTTATTTATGTCAAATAAATAGGTAATTGATTGGATAATATAAAAATAAAAAACAAATCAATTTAAAATAATAAAACGGTACAATATCACTCGGTAATTAATATTTTACATGAAATCTTGCAGTGCGTCTAATAATTTGGCCAGGGACTGTACGTATAAACTAAAAATCGATTTAAAAAAAAAATAATAATAAAAATAACCGGTCAAGTGCAAGTTGAACTTGCACAATTAGTGTTCCGTATGTTGATTGATTTTAAAATAAAAAATTTTGTTAGGGTGGTATAGAATGATCAGTGACTTCACAAAACACACCCCAAATGAGTTTTCAACAAAGTTTGTTTCCAATCTTTACTGAAAACTGGTGACCTTGAAATTTTGTTTTTTTTTTCTATATCAGATAAATATTAAAGGTAATGATAATTTTCGTTCAATCTATACCCCGTGGAGAATATTCCAGGATTTTTTCAAAATTTTTTGATCAGTACTTTTCGAGATAAGGTAGGGGGCAGCGATTTTTCACGATTTTTTAAAAGTAATACGAAGAAAAATGTGCGCAAGTATTACATTATATATATATTTTTTACTCGTGTTTTCACAAGCTTTCATTTGACACCACACTCGATGACCTAGTAAAAAAATTTTTTTTTCACATCTGATTTCACCCCTCAAAACGAATCCCTTAAGTCAAAATTTATGTTACGGTAATATAAAATGATCAGTGACAACAAAGTTTATTTCCAATCTTACTGAAAATTGATGATCTTGAAATTTCTGGTTTTTTATATACCAGATAAATTATTATAGGTAATGCACTCGTGATAATTTTCGTTCAATCTACACCCCGTGGAGAATATTCCAGAATTTTTTCAAAATTTTTTGATAAGTACTTTCCGAGATAAGGCGGGTGGACAGCGATTTTTCGCGATTTTTTAAAAATAATACAAAGAAAAGTGCGCACAATTACGTTACATTATATATATTTTTTACTCGTGTTTTCACAAGCTTTCATTTGACACGACACTCGATTACCTAGTAAAAAAAATTTTTTTTCACTTCCGATTTCACCCCCCAAAACTAACCCCTTAAGTCAAAATTTAACTTTCAAAACTACATGGCTCTGATGAGGCCATCAATTCCTATATTACTACCAAATTTCAACTTTCTATGACAAATAGTTTCGGAGAAAATCGGGTGTGACAGACGGACAGACAGACGGACAGACAGACGGACAGACAGACGGACAGACACCGAAGTGATCTTATAAGTGTTCCGTACGGAACACTAAAAACACCTTAATACAGTGAACTATTACATACACTCAATTTAAAAGTTGAGGAATGGGGAAGAGGTTAGATTTTTCGCAAGAAAAAGACCCTTCTTCACAGTGGAGCTATAAAAATTTACACGTAATTGAAAATTTGGCGATCTGAGAGTAAACATTTTTCACATAATAAACTTCCAATAAAAAGCTTCATTTCTAAGAGGCATTATTTTCTATATCCTTAGCCTCTTTTACGTATTTCTTTTTTTTTCTTACTATGTGCTTTTTCCAAGCGAATCTATTGTTCAAATACGTCTCTGACTACTTCGCAGACTCTACTAACTTCTTTAATTTGAAAATGTTAAAAAATCTATAGTAATATTTAACTTTATTTATTTCGCTAAAACACTATAATAAACTATGAAACTAAGAAAACTTATTTTCAATAGTAACATTTTCTACATTTCCTCAAAGGTAGATGTCTTGAACATGTTATGTTTCTGCATACGCTTATTAAAAAAAAGCAGAGATGATCACCTAAGGCAACTGCCTCAAGTTCTTATAAATATTCTCTAAACTAATTTTTTTTTGGGACCTCTAATGAGGTAAAAATTCACCATTCTTAAAACAAACAGAACTTTTAATTTTTATTTAAACTATGTTATATGGAAATATTGGTTGTGCATACATATCAGAAGTAAGAAATCTTACTATAAGATTTTTAACACACAATGTCGGTATAAAATAATTTAAATCCTACCGTATTTACCAATATTTACAATTTTTTTTTTTTTTTCTTATTTCATAAGTGCTCGAACCTTGCCATCAGAATATTTATGATACTCATACCAGATTTATCACAATTCCAGTATAAATATGAATTTCTGACGAAACATAGATTAGCTTATCAACACTTCTGTTATAGCAAGTCATTATCTGTTATCCATATCCTAACATATGTATAAAATAAAAATCAATTTTTATACAAAGAACACGTTTATACAGTGAAACATTAAAAACATACACTCAATTTAAAAGTCGAAGACTGGGGAAGAGGGTAGATATATTGCAAGAAGAAGACCCTTCTCCACAGTGGAGCTTTAAAAATATACAAGCAATTCAAAAATCGGGGATCTGAGAGTAAACATTTTTCACATAATAAACTTCCAATAAAAGAAGCCTCATTTCTAAGAGGCATATATATATATATATGTATATATATATATATATATATATATATATATATATATATATATATATACATATATATATATATATATATATATATATATATATATATATATATATATATATACATATATACATATATACATACATATATAACTATATATATAATATATATATATATATATATATATATATATATATATATATATATATGTACATATATGGGTATGTATGTGTGTGATTATAATTACCAGTTTCGCTTTCTGAGTATTATTGTTGTTCTGGTGACACTCATCACTCATTAGGGATCTGATAATAGTCATTAATGAGAATACTTCAAAATACAGCATGGTTTTCTCTCTGAACGTATTGATATGTATTTTTTAGATTATAGAGAACTTATAGATTGGATTCTTCTAACAGATCGTTTATATAAAGAAAACATAAAGGGGATACAGTATTGAACCATGAGATATGGTGGCATTGATAGTAAAGGTGTCGGAAAGAAATGAATTAACTGCCACTTGCAAAGTAAAGGAAACTGTAGAGTCTTAAACTAAACTATTTAAACATTGCATAAAAGCGCAGCTTAGCCAATAATTCGTCATTCTAGACACGGACAGATACTTTGGATATATCATGCATAATAGCTCGAGGCTCTCCATAAAATTCAATTGCGTTGTTCCAGCGATCTCCTGTTCACTTTATGTATACTGATCTAAATGATCTTTTTGTCTTTTTTAAGTATCGGCTGCACTTGAATCTCTTCTGTTGAATAAGTTGACGAGAACAAATATTTCATCAACATCAGAAACTCCTTCGGTATTTAGTTTCATTAAGATGCGTTTTATGACATACTATCTAAAAGCAATATCGAGCATATTTTACTGCACGCTGAGAATAGTGGGTGGGATTTTTCTGTGGAAATTCCTGAGTTTAACTAACAAGTAGATTTCAACAAGTGTTGTTACAAGAATATTGCCTGAGTAAATGGTAGTACAATTAAATTGGAGAAATATGTTAGATTAGACAAGAAGTTTGTTTTTAATTTTAATTTAATACCGTCAGTGGGCAAGTTGTTTGGAAGCAACTACCTTTACCTAAAGTATTAAAACTCGGAAGTGAAGCTATACTTTTTGGGGGATATTGCTCAGAAAATATACTTTCTTCTTCTCTTCAAGCACTATATAAAAACCAAATTTAAAATCAGTATATTATTCCGCTCTAAAGTTATTGAAGTAAAAGACTGACAGACAAATATACAGACAGATAAACCAGCGACAATTAGAAATTAAGTTGTTCATGACCTAAGGATCCCAAAACGTGACTAAATGCAATGATGTGGACGGGCAATTTTACCGCTAATACAATATTTCAATTACCAATAAAAATAAAAATAATTAATAAATAAATATTTATTGAAATATTACCCAAATTAATAATATTGACTTATCTGAATGTTCAAAGTTTCATTTTCTAAAAATATCATGTACTGATAAAATTATTAAATTTAAATGGGTTTTATTATACAGAGAACCTAAGGTTTTTTTTTATTTGTTGTTTTTCATTGAACCAATAAATATCACTTTACTGAAAACAAGTAGTGTTAAACTTAGTTAAGCGAACAAAATGGGGGAACCAATAGTCGAAATAAGTGAAGGAAAAATCAGAGGATTAATTGGAGAAAATAGTTGTGGAAAAATCATTTACAAGTTTTTAGGAATCCCATATGGAAAAACACCAGTTGGAGAACTAAGATTCAAGGTAAGTAAAATATTAAGGATGAATTGTACAGCCCAAAATAAAATAAAGGAATTCCTATTAAAATTTAAGAAAAAAAGTTATTCAAAAAACTTAAAAGCAAAGAACAAATGTTCTCATAAATTAAAAAAAAAATAACTATTCAACTCTTAGGCTCCCCAACCTGCTGACCCATGGGAAGGAGTAAAAGATGCTACAAAAGATGGGAGATGCTTGTTATAATATCGATAGAATCCATGAACTTAGTACGGTGATCCAGGGAGGTGAAGATTGTCTAGTACTGAACGTATTTACCAGAAATGTACGTTAATTTTCGTTTCAATCTACATAATATAGAAAATTACTTGGGTTTAAGACTGCAAAAAAGGAATAATTACATATTCCATGAATATTATTGTTTAGTTATCATATTAAAGTTTTTTCAAGATAAACGAGACCAATGAATTAAAACCAGTGATGGTATATATCCATGGTGGAGGCTTTGTCATGGGTTTGCAACAAAAGTGAAATATATGGTCCAGAATTTCTGTTAACTCAAGATGTTGTTGTCGTTGTTGTAAACTACAGGCTAGGATTACTGGGTAAGTGAAAATTAGGATAAAAATTTTATTTTCACGAGTATCTATTATGCTACTATTTAAAATTTTATCTTACTTTTAAGGTTTTCTTAGCCTAGAAGACGAAAGCCTTAATGTACCAGGTAACGCAGGGTTAAAAGATCAACTTCTTTCCTTAAAATGGGTACAAAAGAATATTAAAGCCTTTGGCGGTGACCCAAATAATGTTACAATATTTGGTGAAAGTGCAGGAGCAGCTGCTGTTCATTTTCATATTTTATCAGAGGCATCTAAAGGTAAAGTGCGTTCTATTTAAACTATAATGTTTAAAACTTCTTGAGAATAACATAAAAGGCTTTCAAACAGCAGTAACTCTCATGCCAGCCTGCCAACTGTCTTAGTCGTTAGCATATTAAGGTTTCCATAAATATGGTATTCATAGAAATTATTTTACGCCATTAACGATATGCATTAGACATATTTTGTTATTTTTTAAACTATTTAGTGTTTATTTTAGGACTGTTTCATAAAGCTATTCTCCAAAGCGGAGTTGCAATAGGCCCCTGGGCACTTGCACCAACAAGTGGATCCATTGTCGCTAAAACTTTGGGCAAAGAAGAAGCTACTGACAAAGAATTATTAGATATATTACAAAATATGACTGGTGAAGAAGTGTACAAATTTCAGCAAAAAATAAAAGATGTATGCAGAACTTATATTTAAAAAGATATGTAAACACTATTTCTAGTGTTCCGTACGGAACACTTATAAAAACACTTCGGTGTCTGTCTGTCCGTCTATCTGTCCATCTGTCTGTCCGTCTGTCTGTCCGTCTATCTGTCTGTCCATCTGTCTGTCCGTCTGTCTGTCCGTCTGTCTGTCCGTCTGTCTGTTCATCTGTCATATACGATTTTCTCCGGAACTATTTGACATAGGAAGTTGAAATTTGACAATAATATAAGAATTGATCGCCTCAGCAGAGCCGTGTAGTTTTGAAAGTTAAATTTTTGACTTAAAAGGTTAGTTTCGGGGGTGAAATCGAAAGTCAAAAAAAAATTTTTTTACTAGGTCAACGAATGGGGTGTCAAATGGAAGTTTGTAAAAACATCATCATCATCATCATGATGATGATGATGATGATGATGTTTTTACAAGTTTTCATTTTTTTCACTTCCGATTTCCTAATGATGATGATGACGATGATAATGATGATGATGATACATATTTTTAAACTCCTGTTTTTACAAGCTTTTATTTAACATCCCACTCGATGACCTAGTAAAAAAATTGTTTTTTCACTTCCGATTTCACCCCCGAAACTAACTCTTAAGTCAAAATATCACTTTCAAAACTACACGGCTGTGATAGGCGATCAATTCGCAAAACACAAGTTCAAAAATATATAAATAATGTAATACTTGCGCATACTTTTCTTTGTATTATTTTTTAAAAAATCTCGAAAAGTACTGATCAAAAAATTTTAAAAAAATTCTGGAATATTTTCCACCGGTTGTAGATTAAACGAAAATTATCACGAATGCATTACCTTTTAAAATTTATTTGCTATATAATAAACAAAAATTTCAAGATCCTCAGTTTTCAGTAAAGATCGGAAAATAACTTTGTTGAAAACTCATTAGCGGTGTGTTTTATGAAGTCATTGATCATTGTATACCTCCGTAACAAAAATTTTTATTTTAAAAGCAATCAACATGCGGAATTGGACTTGCACTTGGCCAGTTATTTTTTATCTTTGGTTGCTTTAAGCGAATACCCGTCATAATGTTCTGTTTTCATTATTTTAGCCTATGATTTTTGGCAAGCAGAGACCATATGGGCCAGTAGTGGAAAAATCAAATAAATCAGCTTTTTTAAACAAAGCACCCATTTGACCTGATAAGAAGTGGAGAGTACAACCATGTACCTTTATTTGTTGGGTAAATATCATTCAGATCAACGTGAACTTAATTATATCGCATTTAGATATATATTCGAGGACATGCTTACTCACAAATAATCGTCGATGTCCAAAATAATACTATCACGAATGTAGAGTTCTTTTTTTATATTTTCCAATGTTTTCCGATATATTGGGATCACATTTCCATTTTTAATGAACTGGTGAGCAAAAAATCGACTCAAATGTTTTTGCATCATTTAATCCTTGAATTTAATTTTCAAACAATGGTATTATTTTTGGTATCATTGGATTGCTGATTTTCTCCTCTTTCCAGTTATATCAAAAACATTTGGATTTCCAAAAAGATTTACTGATTAAAACAGTTTGACTCAATAGAACCGTTTTTGCTCACTCAGCAACGTACAGCACGCTATTCATCTCTCGTCACTTGACAAAACGTTGAGGTCCAGCAGGAGCTCCGATAATTTCGTGGTCGGGCTTTTAGTCACTGAGAAGAAGGCTTAAAGAAGCTATCCTAACTTCGAAGAGACCAGCCAGAAAACATGGGCTGGACTGGACCTTAGAGCAATAGCGCTCCGTTTCCAACGAATCCCGAATGTATCTACATGGCTATTCGCAGTGCTGCATTACTGAAACGGTCGCCTACGGAAGAGGTTCTGTCATGGTGTCGGAAGGTATCTCACTGGATGCGAAAACCGATTTGGTTTTTCGTGACTAATGAAACTCGGAGCGGTAGATTAACTGCTCACCGGTACATCGAGGAGATCTTGCAGGAACAAGTCGTCCCTTACGCTGGATTTGTTTTGCGCTAATACACGACAATACGAGGCCACATGCTGCTGCTGCGTCGATGCGGCAATACCTGGCGGAAGAGGGAATACCCACATTAGACTGGCCTGTGCGGAGTCCAGACCTCAATCCAATCGAGCACATGTGGGATTAGCTCAAAAGGGTCGGAGACAGAAATCCAGCCCCTGCATCGCTGAGGGATTTAAAGGTTGCGATGGCGGAAGAGTGGGGAAGAATCCCACAGACAGTAGTAAAAAAGCCCACCCACTCCATGAAGAACTGGCTGGAAGCAGTAGTAAGACCTTGGGGGGTAATACAAAATATTGATTTTAGTTTTTAACAATAAATTTAATTGTTAAACTTAAAATTTGTTTAATTTTTCTTTTCTCTATTTTTTCAAAGATTTTCAATCCTTGCTGTCCTTATTTCCTCTTTGAATAATTTTAATCAGTAAAAAGCATAAGGTATGCTAACGAATTTGGTATCATTAGAAAGAGAATAGAATGCGCTTTCAAAAGATACTAAAATCCTTAAAAATATGTGCACACTAAATTCTAGGATCCGTGTTAAATGAAGCCAAATAGTTTGAATCGATTTTTTTTTGCTCACCGGTGTATTACTAAATTGTTTTTAAATTTAAAGATTCGTTTAAAATATATGTTAGACAAATAAATAGAAAAAAAAAAAACTAGAAATAAAAATAAACCTAACAAATGTATTATTTATATATACATATATATATATATATATATATATATATATATATATATATATATATATATATATATATATAAAATACCTTTGTTAGGTTCTACCTATTGATTATTGTTTATTTTTATTTCTAGTTTTTTTTCTATTTATTTGTCTAACATATATATATATATATATATATATATATATATATATATATATATATATATATATATATATATGTTATATATATATATATATATATATATATATATATATATATATATATTTATATATATATATATATATATATATATATATATATATATATATATATATATATATATATATGTTTCTACTAACAGAAAAAATGTACCTTGAATATATGATGAATTTTGCTTTTGACTGGTTTCTAGCTTCACAAAAATACTGTCTACGTTGTATTGCTGTATTGTCTTAGATTTTAAATATATTAAAACTACTATTTTATCAACAAACTGTTTAAGTTTAAAAAAAATAGGACATATTACAAAGAAAATAGAATTATGTTGTAAATTAAAGATAAAAACATATCATAGACAGTATTTAGTGAAATTAAAAGAAATTCAAACCAAAAGTCATTATTAATTCGATGAAAATATTTTCTGTAATAGATCAAGAGCTACGGGACAAAAAGTAGCGTGGTTGCCCCTTTGACAGATTCATCTGGCACAGAAACTGTTCTCCTTCTAGATATTTTGGACCGTTGCTACTGGCCCAAATGCCATTTTTAGCGTGAACAGTGAGTCAAGAAAAAAGAGCTCCATGCACCTCTGGGCCACCATCGACTTCTACTAATCATTGGGCGCAAGTTCTACTGAACTGGCTAATGATACTGTACCACGCCTACGGTGCTACCGTTCACCCCCAAAAATGGCACATTCGAATTGGTCCTTATTGGATAATGGGCCAGTAGCGACGATCCAAAATATCTGAAAGGTAAACAGTTTATGTTCCAGATGAACCTCAAAGGGGCAATTTGGTACTGCCCACGTCACTTTTTGTCCCATAGCTCTTGATATATAAGTAAAAATTTAAAGTTTTTTTTCTTCAATGCGAAAACATAAGTAAAATCTAGTATTAATAAATTATTACCCATTAATCCTATTTTTTTCTTGCGTAATACAGTTTTTAGTTAACCTTTAAATTTAAAAATATTTTTACAAAAAATTTAAAAAAATATATAAGAACATTGTCACCAATACCAGAAAAATTTGGCAAAGAATATAAAAACCGAACTCTAACCAAATTCCGTACAATTTTGACTTGGTAGTAAAGTATGTCTTTTTTTATATTCCAAGTCAAGGTCAATTTTTAGGATGGCGGATACCCACCCTATCAAGCTCATCAAAAATCTCCAAAAATTTTATGTCGATTCCTATTCTATCAGTTAATATTAAATCTAATATTTTTTCCAAAAACAACTTACAACAGCTTAAATTCAAAAAATTTGGAAGATACTGCACAAAGAGTTGGTCGTTTTATGGATTTTAAAGATTTCTTAATTTCTAATTGTTCTAGAAGGTCTAACCGTCGCTTTCTTGTCAATATATAATAACGTGACATTACCTGTGCCATAAAGTGGATGTTCTCTACAACAGATATACCCACGCTTTTCAAGCAATATATGGAGAACGTCATCCCTTTGGAATAATTTGCCCAGCGTTGTGTTTCCCACCGAGTACAATTTACAGCGATTCAAGAACAACGTGAATCGCTTTTTCCGCACTCGTGCCGCTCCTGGAGCGCTTTAGGGACTTCCCTGCAGCACGTGTGCTAGACCAATAAAAAAAAAAAAAAACAGATATACCCGTATTGTTAATATTATTTAACATTGAATGACTTCTTAAAATTTCTACCAGTTTATCCAATATAAACAACTATCCTGACACTTAATACTATAATATACGCACCTGATTTTTGTAGAATGGATTGCTTGTCCTTGTTATGTACTAACATATTACTTAAGGGGTTACATACACCTGTGCGCTGCTAAAAGTATGTATATTTGAAAGAAAAATATTTTAAAGGTAATTAAGTGATAATTTAAAAGAATGGCGATTATATATTTTTATTGTACTTAAATCGTAATAATTGTTTTAAATGTTAACTTATTTTTTTATCGGGTTAAATGGACCACTGATGAAAGCTTTGGCGCCTCCTTGTCTGCAGGATAACTTCACAAAAAATAATCCGATGTTTTCAAAATATGGAAAGTACAGGGTGAGTCACCGATAGAGTAAAGTTTCTTATCTCATTTGTTTCGGAAATGACGAAAAAATGTTAAATAGGAAATGTTAAGTTGCACAGTTTAAAATTATTTTTGAGTATACAGGGTACTTCAAAAAAGTGTAGCCGATATAACATGTTTTTTTAAAATGGAACTTCCTATTTTCTAATTTATTTTTATATTCTGCGTAAAATTTTATAACTTTTTATTAATAAACCTAGTAGTTTTTTCCAATATTTCAATTTAAAAAAAAAAATACTAGTTTTCAGTTTTTGTAAGAAATTGCCAGTAGCGCCCCTGTTTTTTTCTGAAGGTGGAATACTCATAGTTGAATATGAGCATTCTATAGAGATGAAAAAAAAAGATATATGTAAGGAAATTTGAGTTAGATGCTACAAGGTGTTCAAAATAAATTTATGCATTTCGATTATTTTAAATTGAAAATCTCAATTTTTTTAAATGGCACACCCTGTATATTATTATTTTTCTGATAGGTTTTACAAAAACTCTCCAACTTTTATTATGTATGTAATATACCTATTTCTAATAGTTTTCGATTTATTTTGAATTTTTCAATTTTTACCCTTGTTTTTAATACTATAACATCGTACTTGTCAAGACAAAACGAAAATGTAGGCATTGTCAAATTTTGACATATCTATTAAGCAAGTAAAAATAGTTTAATTTGTTGTAGTAAGTGACATATGAAGGTAATAGTTATCGATTTTTCCTAAAAATGAATTAATTGATATGGTTTATATACTGGGCGAGGCGGGAAAAAATTGTTTTTTTGACAGTAAGGCTTTACGAAGCGAAGTACCCTAATAGACGTATCCCATCTAGAAAATCGTTTCAGTGCGTAATGGAACGGTTTGATGGTAGTGGTAGCGTTTAGTATAACGAAACGGAAAGTAGTAAACCAGAATGCTACCAGTGAGGAAAAAGAAATGGAGATTTTACTTCATGTTGAAGATAATCCCCAGATCAGCAGCCGTCAACTAGCTGGCTTATCTGACATATCCCAATCTACTGCTAATCGCACCACGAGAAAATACAAGTATCATCTCTTTCATATAGAACTACACCAAGAACTTGAAGACCGTGATTTCGAACGACGAGTAAACTTTTGTACCACCATGAATGAAGCAATAGAGGCCGATCCAAATTTTTTATCCAAAATAATGTTTTCTGATGCATTATTATTCAACAGTTAATCCATTTTGGGTCGGAAAAGTTCAAAACCAAAACCATTGGTCGCTTAATGTATGGTGTAGAATATTAAATTTTCGAATTATTGGTCCATATTTTTGCCGAGAACCGCTTAACGGGCCTAGATATCTAATTTTTTTGTAAAACGAATTAGCCCAGCTTCTTGAAGAAGTTGATAACTTTGAAAGTGGACAAATGTGGATTCAACAAGACAGAGTTCCTGCTCATTACTACCGAGAAGTTCGGGAATTTTTAAACAATCGTTACCCACAAAAATGGATCGGTAGGGATGGATTCATTCAGTGGCTCCCTCGATCATGTGACGTAACACCTTTAGACTTCTTTTTGTGAGGCTCATGTTTATGTGAATCCCCCTACAACACCAGCAGATATGGAAAATAGGATACGGGATGCGTGCTGGACAATAACGCCCTTTATGCTAAGTGAAGGAAAATATAGTAAAACGACTAAAAATGTGTATTCAAGTAGACGGGCATATTTTTGAACATTTATTACGTCATAATAATTAATCATTAGATAAGTTAAACTATATTAAAATTATTATTAACTATTTGTTTATGTTTTCACAATAGCGTAAGTGTATTAAAAACAAGGGTGAAAATTGAGAAATTCAAAATAAATCGAAAACTATTAGAAATAGGTATATGAGATACTTAATAAAAGTTGAAGGGTTTTATAAAATCTATCAGAAAAAATAATAATATGCGTGGTGTGCGATTTAAAAAATTTGAGATTTTTCAATTTAAAATAGTCGAAATGTATAAATTTATTTTGAACAGCCTGTAGCATCTAACTCAAATTTCTTTACATATATCTTTTTTTCGTCTATATAGAGAACACTCGTACCAATTAGTATTCCACCTTCAGAAACAACGGCGCTACTGACAATTTCTTACAAAACCGAAAACTAGTATTTTTTTTAAAAAAATTGAAATATTAGAAAAACTACTAGGTTTAGGTATAGTACATTATTAATAAAAAACTTATGACATTTTACGCAGAATTTAAAAATAAACTAGAAAATAAGATGTTGTAATTTTAAACTTCCCGAAACAAATGAGAAAATGAACTTTTCTCTGTCGTTGGCTCACCGTGTACAAAAATAAAAAATTAATCTTGTAAAATAGTGTAGTAGTTAAAAATTGTCGAAGGGTTTTTTTTAACAAAAAATTTACGATGTTTTAAAAACTTTAGTATGCAATTTTGGTTTAATTATTTATAATAAGTTGTCTATTAGAAAAATTAAAAAAAAAGCTCTCTACATTTTGTAGAAAAAGTAGTTATTAAAGATTAAAAAGAAAGTTAAAAAATATTAAAAATTGACTAAGTAATATTGCGAACGGTGTTTAAAAACAGGTAGCGGCCCCCAATCCGACGCCAGGTCACATTTAATGCTATAACTTGGGAATGGAATGGAATTTTCTTAATTTTTTTTTTTTTTTTTTTGAATAATTCTTAGAGGTATGGAGAATAAAAATCCGTAAAAAAAATCGATTGTTTGAAATCCCTTAAATTAAGTTTATTGCAAACTACTGTATTGATACCCTGAGATTTGATATTTTTTAGCAATTTTATTTGTGACATCGGGTATGTAATTCCGAAATTCATAAATAGTTTTTCGATAACTCTGAAACGCTATAAAACTCTTTCCGGATCATTTTACATTTTTTGCTTTTAATCAAGTTGTCTACACGAATTGTGGTCTCATAATAGTATCAGTAATTGTGGGTTTTTCGATAGAGACTAGATTTAAGGTGGTTATTGGATTTTTTTTATTTTGATGTCTAAAAGTTTATCTCCATGTTTTTCTTCTATGTCCATTGTAAACTAAATATTCTCCTCATTTATTTATTTAAACATGATAAACAATTATTTAGATTTCTTTCTGTACTATTCCAAATACCAAAAAAAACATCGTCAACATAAGGAGTCCAACAAACAACATGATTTTTTTAATTGACCTGGATCGTTGAATAATACGCATACAAAATGTGTCATGAAAATTTCTGCTGACCAAGGAGAAATATGAGATCCTATACGAAGGCCGTTCTTTTGTATGTAAAACTTATTATTAAACTGTAAATAACTTTGTTAAATGCAAGTCGCATAATTGCTAGATCAGTTTTATTCTTTTTCTGAATACATTAATCTTTAATAACATTTTTTAGAAGTGTTAGTAAGTTCTCAGTAGTAATGAAGTGAATCAACTTTTGACATCAAAAGATACTAATTTTACATTTTGTAGAAGTATTAGATTTTTAATATCATTTATAAATACGAAAGCATTTTTAACTTCTCATTAAGATGAAAAATTAGTATTAGGATAGGTCTGTTTAAGATGGAGCATTTATATAGTAAATTATGAAGCAAATGGGTTGTCCTCTTATATCAATTGGTTTCAGTAAAAATCGAACTATCTTTCTTTGAAACATACTTGTTGACACTTATTTGTTGGGTCTTGTTTGACTGTTTGAAAATTCATCACATCTTTTATTAGTATTGCAACCTTTATCGGCTTTACGAAGTATTA